>CM037997.1:19077784-19787577 GCA_021234005.1 Nephelium lappaceum | reverse complement strand
TATTTTAAGTAAATTGGTTTATCGTAATTATTTATATTCAGCTTTTGTTTATTTACCTGTTATTGGAAGTAAAGAATTTTATTTAGTCAATTGATTTTATAGATTATAAATTATGTTTTATAATTGAAATGAGACTTTGTTATATATTCTTATATACGTATATGTATGTTAGGATTCTTACTGAGACGAAAGACTAACAAAGATTGAATAAGGGATTTATTGCTTAAAAAAAATAATAAAAAAAGAACAGATACAATATTCCTAGTGCTACACCAAGAATTCACAAGACTAGTGCTATGATAAGCCTTAACAGAGTTGCTTTGTAATTTCAATACAAACAGGCACAGCCATTTCAAAAAAATTTTGTAGTATCCTAAATTTGCCATTTTTGATTAATTTACCGTGTTACCTCTGAACCAAATAAATTATACTTTTACTTTTTGTGCAGTGCAGCCCCATCCTTGTTCTTTTTTTTTTTTTTTTTTTGAACATACTTTGTCCTTGTTCTTGACTTCTACGTTTTATGCAGTTCTGACTTCTCTGTTTTGGTCTGGTTATTCTAATTTGGCGAAACTTCATTCCAGTCCTCAAAGTTTTAAAAAATATCAGATTTTTAAAGCTTTTTGAAAATAACTTTTTCATTTTTAACTTTTAAAAAACTTTTAAAAAATATTCAAAATCATCAGTCAATTGACGATTAACATTAACAGAATGCTTAAAAAAATATTTTTACCCTTAATGGTTTTTAATTTTACGTAAATTATCGAATTATATTAATAAAATAATAAATTTATAAGTTAAATTATCTAAAATATCTTTGAATGTAAGTTGTTAAAAATGACCTAAAGTCACCATTAACTGTTATTGACTAACGATTTGGGTTTTTTTTGAAGAGTTTTGAAAAAATTAGGGATAAAAAGAGCTATTTCCAAAAAAACTTTGTAAATTATCGAATTATATTAATAAAATAATAAATTTATAAGTTAAATTATCTAAAATATCTTTGAATGTAAGTTGTTAAAAATGACCTAAAGTCACCATTAACTGTTATTGACTAACGATTTGAGTTTTTTTTGAAGAGTTTTGAAAAAATTAGGGATAAAAAGAGCTATTTCCAAAAAAACTTTAAAAATTTGATATTTTCTAAAACCTTGAGAACTAAAATAAAGTTTTCCCTTCTAATTTCTACTTCCAATTTTATTATTATTATTATTATTATTATTTACTTGAGCATAGAGTTAAAACAAACAAAAAAATATCTTTTACTGAATTCATTCTCCATATTATGTATGTATTTTAAGAATTTTACATAATTATTATTTCATTTGATGTTAAAATTTGTAAATCTAATTTTGATTTATTCACTTATATTATTAGATTCAGTTCAATATTTGTGTCAACATCAATAATTTATCTCTAAATTAGGTATGTTATTTTGTAAAATTTATGAATTTGAATAGTTATTTGTTTAAAAATTTAGAATTATTATAATTTTTAATTAAGGAAAATTTAGAGATATGGTCATTATTAGTTTATTTTGTTATGAATTTGAAAAGTTTATAAATTGAATAGTTTAGATTTATTAAAATTTTAGGGTAACTATAATTTTAGTTGTAGAAAATTTAGGGATAAACTAATTAATTTAATCTTGTTCATCCAATTAATTTATAGATAATTGATTAAATTATCCAATATATGGTGGGTTTTATAATTGTTTAATTAGAATACAAATCATGGTTTTACTATGATAGCATGCTTGAAAAGTGCTCAAGTATTTTTTCTTGATTGATGGGTGAATATTTCTTTTTCTTTTTTCTTTCTTGAATTTTATTGGTTGTCCATTCAAACAAAAAATGTTGCTTATATACATGTATATATATATTTTTTCAAGTTGATTTGTCTAGTATTGACTCTTCTTGTATCCACAGCAACAACATAATGAGCTTTTTTAGCAATGAAACTTATTAAAACATCACTTTGCAATAAGATGGAAAATGAATTTCTAATAAACTCCATGATTATCTACATTGAAAAAGAGATTGCTGAATCAATTATTCATAAGTCATATTTTATAAGTTTAATATTTTAAATAATCGTAGAATTCAACTTAGTGATTTATAGTATTTACATTTCATATTTCTTTTAAATTAAGTACAATCTCTAATACATTCTGTGATATCTGAAATGATATTTAATCGTTTTGTAGAGAGACAGAATCCCTATTTATGATCAATATTATTTATGTATTTAAATGTTATTAATGCATGCGTATTCAAATTTTAGAAAGTTATAAAAATAGCAAAAACATTGTTTTAATTTTTATAAAAGTTTTAGCCCACTCTCATATTAAATTCTTGATTACGTCCCTCTCTCTACCTGAAATATTTGCTTTATGCTTGAGGTGCTTTTTCTTGGATGATGTTGGAGAAACTGAGTCTTAGTCAAGGATTAGTTGATACTAGGAAACCAGTTAGTGTTTTTTTTTTTTTTTTTTTTTTTTTAAAGAAGTTATATTAAACGCAAACCGACAAAATACAATCATCGGTGACTCCTTACCACCTACGGACTTTATTCGAGGACAAGGCAATTGAGACGAGTTTATGCGCCAAACGGTTTCCTAACCTAGGGACGATCACCACACCTACCTCAACACACAAAGCCTTAATATCACTAATAATAAAACAACTATCACCCCACATCTCACATTCAGTGTTTATCTCCCCTACTGCGTTAGTGGCGTCTACCTCAGCTGTGTGGAAACACAGCCCCAACCTGTACAACAAAGCCAGCCCTGCTCTCAATGCCAATAGCTCTCCAATCACAGGCGAGACCCGCCCTAGCAGCAACTTGGACTCAGCGATCACAACCAAGCCCTCATGGTTTCGAATAGCCAAGCCCACCCCACACCAACTCTTGTCAGGGTGCACTGCCACATCAGAATTCAGTTTCAGGCAACCAAGAGGAGGAGGGCACCATACAGGTTGCAGACTGCACCCTAGAGGATCGGGGGGGAAGGAGAAAGCTTCTGCACTGGACTGGAATTCCCTGAGGGCACTTACTTCCCAGTCTGTAATATCAGCTGATTGCCTCGCTCTGAGGCCCTAGATAGTAGCGTTTCTGTTATTCCACAGGCACCACACGATCATACACGCCAGTTCAATCGCCTCCCTACTTACCACCTTCCTAACAGCAACCAAGACATTTAAGAAAGACCCCTGCTTGAGCATACTGCCTCCCAGAGCGATCTGAAGAGCACCCCAGGCAGGTTGAATCGAGCTGCAACTAAGAAGGGCATGCTCGATCGACTCAAACTCCTCCCCACAGAGCTAGCAGTAACCTTCAGATAGGATCCCCCTTCTAACCAGGTTCACCTTGACAGGCAGAGCATTATTACAAGCACGCCAAATAAGGATCTTAACTTTTGGGGGGATATTAAGGTTCCACAGAAACTTCCACCACTCTCCACTCTTCTTGCTACTGGAAGAGGAGCTTATCGCGAAGCATTTTCGTGCTAGTTGATATCCACTCTTAACCGAAAAGAAACCATTATTGTCGTAGTGCCATTTTAACCTGTCACTGATAAGGGCAAGACCTTTTTGGTGGAGTTCTAGAGCTTGCTTTCCAATGATGGCAAGGAGCTGTTGAGAGAGCATGTCAGTTTCCCCTTTTTAAGGCTTCTACCTGCTCCACCACCTGATGAACATGAGGAGTTTCAAGTGAGTGATGTGGTGGATGCTTATCACAATGATGGTTGGTGGGCTGGGGTGGTGTGTCAAGTCTGGGAGGAAGAGGAACCTGTTAGAGACAGTGATCAGCTTATAAGAGCTGAACAGAATCATTCTAAGGAAGTTCAGCAAAGTCATTTACAATGAGAGTCTATAAACATCCATCAAGATCATCATTATGATGAGTCAATCAAGATTAACTATGATAGACCAGCAGTACCAGATCATCACTTCAGCAAGCGAGAAAGTTAGTTAAGGATGCCAGCACATCATTTCTCAACCAATGATTGTTTAGAGTTAGTTAGGCAGTGATAGCTTTTATTGTAAGCAAATTCTGTATATAAAATGTTGAAGCAAATCATTCTTGGGTAATAGAAAATAATCAGATTTCATGAAATCAGAGACAGATTTCCAAAACTTGTTTTGTTAGTTTTATTTTCTCTACAAAGATTACATTGATTATAGGAGGATCAAGAATCCTTTTATGGTATCAGAGCCCGAGCAACACCATGTCTTCAAGCTCAAATCTGTCTTCTGGAAATAACATCCATGGAGGATCAAGATTCTTATCACCGATGAAGCTGGAGCTGACTGTGAAACGTGATCACAACAATTTTCTTCTATGGAGGCAGCAGGTTCTTGCTGGAATTAAAGGTAACAGACTTGGACATTTCATTGATCAAAATTTTATTCCTTCAAATAGATTAAACACATATGGAACTGTCAATGAATCCTTCTTGGATTGGGAGCAACAAGACCAAATCTTGTTGTGTTGGATTCTATCTTCAATTAGTCAGGAGATATTGCCACATTTAGTTGGATGCACCACTGCGTGTGAGGCATGGATGAGCATTGAACAGTTGTTCAAGTCTCAATCCAAGGCAAGTATAATGCAATTGAAGCTTCAATTGCAAACTTTGAAGAAGGAAGGGAGTTCTATGGCAGATTACTTGACCAAAAAGAAGAGTATCATTGATGACCTTTCTTTTACTAGATATATAATGAGTGAAGAGGATAAGGTGATGACAATTTTGAGTGATTTAGGATCAGAATATGATCCATTTGTCGTCTCAGTCACTTCAATTCCTGTAAGTCATACTGTGGCTGAGATATCTGCCTTGTTACTCACTCATGAAGCAAGATTAGATAGCCATGTTCAACTTGAAAGTTTGAGTGTAAATGTGGCTATGAATAGAAAAGGGAACAATGGTAATTCTGGAAATTTTGGAAAAGAGAATGTAACTCCTAATTCAATCAATTTTGGTGGAAGACAAAGTGGACAAGAGAATTACTACTCTGGTGGCAGAAGAGGTAGAGGTTGAGGAAGAAACAATGGCAATCGACCTCTCTGTCAAATTTGTCACAAAGCAGGACACAATGCTTTCAGATGTTACTATCGATATGATCAAACCTTTCAACCTCAGTTCAACGCATCTTCTGGAGATAGAAATGGGTGGAACAACTAAGGATTTAGACACATGAATGCTATGTTTGCTGGTTCAGGATTTTTGAATACTTCAGCCACTGGATCATCTGTTGGACATGGGCATATGAATACAATGATTACTGGACCAGAAGGTAGTGTTTTTGGCAGCTCGCAGTGGTATCCTGATAGTGGAGCTTCGGATCACTGCACCTCTGATGCTAGAAATCTATGGAACAAGGCAGATTATCATGGAAATGAGAGGATCTTCATAGGGAATGGTGCATGTTTGCATATTTCTTCCATTGGATCTAATAAATTTACACTCAATAAACATGCTTTCTTACTTAGAAATATTCTGCACATACCCCATATCACTAAAAATTTGCTGAGTGTTTCTAAGTTTGTCAAAGATAACAATGTATTCATAGAGTTTCATCTCTTATTTTGTCTTGTAAAGGATCAAGCCACGAAGGCTGTCCTTCTTCAAGGCATTCTTAAGAACGGATTGTATGTTTTTGATTTACCTCTGAAGCATTCAAATAGATCAAAGACTTCCTCAAGTGTCAACCAATCATTTCAGCCTACAAATCATTCTACAAAGTTAAAACAAAATCTTTTGTCATCTATACATACTGCCAATGTCAATACAACATTTTCTTCTGTAAATAATGTTGCTAGAATGAATAACACTTGTATTGCCAATGATTCAAATGTACTTCTGTGGCATTTACGGTTGGGACATCCATCCTCAACCATTGTAAAGACAATTATGAATAAATACAAAGTTCCTTTCTCAAACTCCAAATCATTCTTTTGTCATGATTGCTCAATAAGTAAATCACACACTCAGCCCTTTCCTAATTCCTCTACCACATATTCCTATCCTCTTGAGCTAATAACAGCTGATGTATGGGGTCCTGCACCCATCACATCCTCAAAAGGTTTCAAATACTATGTCAGCTTCTTAGATGCTTATACTAGGTATGTTTGGTTGTTCCTCCTCAAGTCAAAAGATAAAGTCGCTAAGACTTTTCATTTGTTCAAAAGTCAAGTTGAGTTACAATTTTCAACAAAAATTAAGACGCTTCAAACAGACAATGGAAAAGAATTCATGGTTCTAGCTCCATTTCTTGCTAATTATGATATAATGTTTAGACATTCATGCCCTTACACACATGAGCAGAATGGTCTTATAGAACGAAAGCATCGACACATTGTGGAAACAGGTTTAAGCCTTCTTTCACAAGCATCCATGCCTCCTACATATTGGTCTGAAGCTTTCTCTACTGTTGCATATCTGATTAACAGAATGCCTACCCTTGTGTTGAAAGGAAAATCTTCGTTTGAATGTTTGTTTGGCAAGCAACCAGATTATTCATCCTTGAGGGTCTTTGGCTGCTTGGTTTATCCTCATCTCAGACCATACACTCAACATAAACTCCAATTCAGAAGTGAGCCATGTATATTTTTGGGATATTGCAATCAACATAAGGGGTTCAAATGCTTGAGTTTTAAAGGGAGAATGTATATTGCCAGAAATGCTGTGTTCAAGGAAGATGTCTTCCTCTTTGCCTCGCCTTTGCAGAACTCTACTATGTCACATTGCAGTACTGTCTCAGGAACATCATTATTTCCTCCTGTCATATTCACTCCTAGTGACCATAGAAATATCAACACACGAGTTCTAGCAGATTCTCCCAATCTGACTTCATCTGCCTCAACAAATAGTAATCAGACACTCCAACAGACACGAGCTTCTCCAGCAGCATCTCCCTCAATCTCATTGCCTCACACTATTTTTCCTATTCCTACATCAGCTTCTATAGGTACAACATCTCACACCCAACATCCTATGATCACTAGATCCAAGAATGGTATTTTCAAGCCTAAAGTCTGGGTAGCACAGGTTGATGATAAAGAACCTAGCTCCTTAAAACAGGCACTCACAGATCCTAAATGGGTCGCAGCTATGAAAGATGAACTTACAGCCCTTCAGAGAAATCATACTTGGTCCTTAGTACCTTCTCCTGTTGATTGAAAAATCATGGGGTGTAAATGGGTGTTTAAGGTTAAAAAGAATTCCGATGGTTCTCTTTTTCGTCACAAGGCAAGGCTTGTAGCTAAAGGCTTCCATCAAATTGAAAGGTTTGATTTTACCGAAACCTTTAGTCCAGTTGTCAAACCTGTAACCATTCGGATTGTATTGTCTATTGCTGTGACAAGGGGCTGGCATCTTAGACAGTTAGACGTTAATAATGCCTTCCTTCATGGCATCTTTGATGAGGAAGTGTATATGCAACAACCTCCTGGCTTTGAGGAGGGGAATGGCACACTAGTCTGCAAGCTACGCAAAGCCATTTACGGTTTAAAACAGGCTCCACGGGCCTGGTTTGACAAACTCAAGCACACCATTAGTCAGCTTGGCTTCTCTTCAAGCAGGGCTGATCAATCACTTTTTTACAAGATAGCAAACAACTCTTGTATCTACATTTTAGTGTATGTAGATGACATTATCATTACTAGATCGAATGTGAAAGAGATAGATGCATTGGTTCAACAGCTGAATCAGACATTTGCACTAAAAGATCTAGGTACACTCCATTACTTCTTAGGCATTGAAGTTCAACAAACTCACAAGGGATTGCATTTGTCTCAACACAGGTATATACAAGAACTTTTGACGAAAATGCAAAACCTTTTCCATCACCCATGATAGCAAGCACAGGAGGACAATTATCAGCTTTCAAAGGCTATCCCGTTGACAATTCAAGTGAGTATAGGTCAGTGCTTGGAGCTTTGCAATATGTGACAATCACCAGGCCAGAAATCAGTTTTGCTGTCAATAAAGTATGTCAATACATGAAGAATCCTTTAGATGAACATTGGAAAGTTGTAAAGAGAATTTTACGGTATCTAAAGGGTACTTCAAGACAGGGACTTATGTTAAAAGGTCAGCTTGTTCAAGTGCTGCATATGACTTGGTTGGTTACACAGATGCAGACTGGGCATCAAATCTGGCTGATAGGAAATCGACCTTAGGATATTGTGTATACTTTGGTCCAAATTTAGTTGCTTGGAGTGCAAAGAAACAACACACAGTTTCAAGATCATCTACTGAAGCAGAATATATGAGTCTAGCTGCTGGTGTTGCAGAAGTTACATGGATCAAGTCTCTCATTCAAGAGCTCAAGGTTCCACAAACTAAGGTACCTGTCTTTTGGGTGGATAACCAAAGCACTATGGCCATGTCCAATAATCCAGTTCTACATGCAAGAACTAAGCATATAGAACTAGACCTTTATTTTGTTAGAGAGAAAGTTTTACAAAAACAACTAGAGATTAACTATGTGCGTTCGGTTGATCAAGTAGGTGACATTTTCACTAAATCACTGCCCACATCTTGTTTTCAATATCTCAAAGGCAAACTCAATGTAGAGGATTCTCCATTGAGTTTGAGGGGGAATGTTAGAGACAGTGATCAGCTTATAAGAGCTGAACAGAATCATTCTAAGGAAGTTCAGCAAAGTCATTTACAAGGAGAGTCTATAAACATCCATCAAGATCATCATTATGATGAGTCAATCAAGATTAACTATGATAGACCAGCAGTACCAGATCATCACTTCAGCAGGCGGGAAAGTTAGTTAAGGATGCCAGCACATCATTTCTCAACCAATGATTGTTTAGAGTTAGTTAGGCAGTGATAGCTTTGATTGTAAGCAAATTCTGTATATAAAATGTTGAAGCAGATCATTCTTGGGTAATAGAAAATAATCAGATTTCATGAAATCAGAGACAGATTTCCAAAACTTCTTTTGTTAGTTTTATTTTCTCTACAAAGATTACATTGATTACAGGAGGATCAAGAATCCTTTTAGAACCAAAGGCCTACTCTGTTCTCTTTGACAACCCACCTGATCTCATCAAGTTTCACTCTTCGCAAGTGAGGGTGCATCTGGATTGGCTCGATGGCAAATGGGTTAAACCTCCAACCAAGGTATTATTTTGCATGTGTCCTTTTTTGTTGATTATGGAGTTCAAAGCTGTTTCTTTTGGGTAAAATGTTGATGCCTTTCTTTTGTTGATCATGTTTATTGCTGTTTAGTTTTCTTCTTAATTGTTTTTATTTCTATTTTGGTTTCATTCAAAATGTTCCCAAATGTAAACTGCTGGTCTTGAAGTTTTTGTTTTTATGGCTGTTGTTCTTCTTGTGGAATTCTTCTTTAGTGTTAACTATTTTTCCTGTATGTGTTTTTGTGTTTCTGTGACATGTAGCATCCAAGGGGGTATGTTGCCAAAATTCGGGTCTTCTTTCATTACGTTAGAGAAATTTTTGTTAGAATCTTATAGAAGGTTATGAATGGAAATATATTACCATCAAATGTAATTAACTTGTCATCATATTTAAGGTAGAATGGAAACTATAGTTAATGCCTTAGAATGATTTTATGGCTTTGAGGATATTTATGAATATTTTATTGTTGATATGGTTCTATTTTTTCCATTATACTAATATGTCGTGTTGGTTTCTGGTTTTCAGATAATGGGGTGGTTTTCAGGTGTAAAGATTGCACTCTTTTTGGCTTCAAGTAAGTAGTATTCAAGAGAGCCCTAGAGTAGAAGCAGGCAATATCAATGTAACAAAGCCATCAGGAGTGGGGTTCCATGGAAATCCTACGCCTGCACCGGGAGAGTCGATTCTGCAGAGAGGTTATGGAGCTGGTTTTCGTTCAAGGGGATATTCTTCTGATCGGGGGCCTGAGGATGTTGGATTGCAGAACAGAATGTATTTGGGGAGGATGTTGTGTTTAAATTGTTATGCCATCTTGAGAAAGTTTTTAGTTGAATAGGGATAGGTGGTTCAGTAACACTGGTGTGTCAATCATGATTGCAGAAGTGCTGCCTGATTCAGATGAACGAGTTGTTGTGATATCTGCACAAGAGGCATGAGAGCTTTGCTGTGCTTGAATTATACTCCTTTAGTACCTTGTGGAGAGCTGCAAAAGTCTTGCTTAATTGGTTATAAGGGAGCCTTTTGTGTTTGATTACTAGTGCACTAAATTTGTGTTGGGTATAATATGTTTTGATTGCTGAAAATTATGCCCAGTCAAAATATTAATATCACTTTTATAAACTTGTTTAATGTTTGCAACATCTGTTTCTTTGTCATTTTCATTTGTTTCACCCTTGGTGCAACTCTGTTTATTGGTTCAGTCGTTGATGAGTTGGAAGTTAGAACTAAAAGTTGCCATTGCTCAGACTGGCTGGTTTTCGAATTTTTAGGGTGGGTCAGAGGAGGAGTTCTGTGTCAGTAGAGGGTAGAATCATTGATATTTAAAGGATTGATATGCATAAAAGTGTTTTACATCTAATATGAAAGAATCAGTTCAGTATTTACTTATTTCCTATATGGTTTTACCTGTTGCAGAATTCGGATCAGAGACACTATCCTGCTCAGGATGGTGTGATGTGTGTGCATGCTAAAATCACAGAGATTGGGTTTGAACCTACTGCGGCAGTTGTTGCTTCGCTTTTTGTGCATTCACAGTAGATAGGTTATTTGTTGGGTAGAGGAGGCCACATCATTGCTGAAATGAGGAGAACTACTGGTGCTAGCATACGTGTGTTTCCAATCGAGCAATCAACAAGGTATGGTTCCTCAAATGATGAAATTGTTCAGATGATTACTACATGCAGGCTTGTGCAGCTTTTCTGCTAGCTGTGTATGTAAAGACTTTTATTTTATAGTTGCATTGTATTGTACCCTTTTCATACTTTATGCAGTACACTTATCTCTACCTGAAATATATTTGCTTTTGTGCTTGAGGTGCTTTCTGTTGGATGATGTTGGAGAAACTGAGACTTAGTCAGGGATTAGCCGATACTAGGAAACCACTTTGTTATTGTAGTGAAAAGAGTGAATTTTAGTGACAACTAACAAATAGTGGTAAGGAACAACTAAGAAAAATAGTGAAGTAACACAAAGCACACAAAAGTTATATGGTTGAGCCCTATGACCTAGATCCATGGGCAAAGAGACTAGAAGAAATTTGTTGGAAAATGAAGTTTATGAAATCTCACTAATGTCTCTCAAACCCATGGAGATCCATGCAAACATACTACAAAAGCTCTTTGTTATTGTAGTGAAAAGAGTGATGTGGTGACAAATAATGGTGGGGAACAACTGAGAAAAATAGAGAAGTAACATAAAGCACACAAGAAATTTATATCATTTGGTACTAGCTTCATAACTTCACATTCTGCACACCATGTATACTCCATCTTCTGCACATCCTCCTAATTCAATAACTCTCTTTCTCCTCTTGATTTTAAGATCTCCATTTGTTATACATCATAAAAATTCTCTAATTTGATCATACTTGAAATTATATATTTCTAGTTTTTAAATGTATAATGACTTAAATGTGTGCTTCCTTTGAAAACAGTGGTATACATGGGGGTACTCATAGCTTGTGTTGTAGCTGGCAACGAAGAAGCCTTGAATTTTATCAGCAATTTCAATCTGAGTCATTCTATCAAGAATCATGTTGGTCATCAAGTCCAATTTTCCTGAATTTTGATACTCTTCTAGCTTCATTTTTGGCTTAGTCATGATGGTTGTGATGTTCTTTGCAATAACTTGTCTTGCTTCAGGGCATCATTGAAAAATTGTTCTGGGAAGCACCAAAATCATGCCAGCAACAGCAAAATCATTAGGCTGAGTGAGTTCTGCTACCTTTTTGGGATCTTCAATGCTTGCAATCAATCCACATACCAATGCCACTGTGTACTTGTGAAGAGACTTTCACTTCCATGAAGGCGATTTTTTCTGAATATGTTCTTTGGCCATGGAATCCATTACAGGTGTATAAGCTTCTTTGAAATAACTTTGCTGGCTTTCAGGGCATGATTGAAAGTTGTTCTGGGAAGTTTATTAGACATCGAAATAATAAGGCTTAGTGAATTCTGCTATCCTTTTGGGATCTGTGATGTTTACAAACAATCCACATGCCAATGCCACTGTGTACGGTTTTGATAATGCAGAAACTTTCACTTATATGGAGACCTCACTCTTTCTGCATATGCTCTTTGTTTGGCCATGGTCTGTTACAAGGAAGTATTTTTAAGGAAATTCTGGCTTCAAAAACTGCAGTGTCTGCGGTCCTTGACAGTTTTTTCTTTGAAAGTTTGATCAACATCTGAAAGAAAAAAGTTTTAAGGATGTTAGATACTTATTTGGGGCTAAGACAATTTAACGTAGTACGTCTGTTATGCAATATCTCTCTGTCTTGTGGCATCTCAGTATATATATAATTGTATTATATATACATATATAGGTTGTATTGTGAAACATGTAATTGGCATTATATAAAATACGTTTTTGTTGCTATATCAAGGTAGTGAGGTTCAAGTAAATTTTAGTTAATTTGGGACTGAATTCATCATAGTTTTGTAATTTCTGCTTCGTATACAGGTTCATGTCATGATAAGTAAATAGGATTATTGTGTATTTTGTAATGTTTCTTGTTTTCTAGCTACCTGTTTCTTACAAGTGATTTTTTTCATGAATCCATTAAATTGTTTTCTTGTGAAGATTTTCCAAGTCCTTATAGGCATAAACATCCGTGTTCTTTTTGTTCTCTCGTTGTTGGGTTTTGAGGTGGCTGTCTACGTTGGAGCAAGTACGTCTCTGATTATTGTGTTTGTCTTCTTAGTGTGCATTATTAGCTCCGTCTTTTCAATATATCTAAGCAGGTTATTGCCAAGGATGAGGGACCTCCTGAGATGGCCCAAGTATGTCTGTCTCTGTTGCTATTTGTGGGGAATTTTCTATTTTGTATTTAGTTTCTTAATCAATAATTCTCGATTCGTAAATGAGTAATTTGTGCCAGCAGATCTTGTATTTAATATCACTATACATGTCCTGTATTTTTTTAAGCTAGGTGGCAAAATGTGTTGAATTCCTAGTGAAATTTATATCAAGAGTTCCAAATAAATTTTAAATTACTATATATAGTTGAAGTAACTGTACCTCTTCCACATTTTAATTTAAACTCTTTACCATCATAGTGGTAGGTCTTATCATGTAAGTTTCAAAAGCTATAATTTTTAAAAGTGAATAAAACTAAGTAGTTCTCGTTTAACAATTTAGAACTCATAATGTTCTTATTCTAAGCTTATTATATTAATTTCTAGATATCAGATGCAATTCTAGATGGAGGTTTCTTCAAGACCCAATATGGCACGATTTCGAAGATGGCATGCATACTTGCACTGGTGATTTTTATTATTTATTTGTTTCGTGCTACAACCCCTCAACAAGAATCTTCTGGCATTGGGAGGTGATGGCAATTCTATTTATTCTTAACATGTATTTTTCATTCATTTCATCTTGTCAAAATACCCAATGCTCCCCTGGTTTTCTGCTTCAGGTCTACATCTGCATATATTACTGTTGCTGCACTCCTTTTGGGGGCTTTATGTTCATGGTATTGCAGGGTCTGTTGGGATGTGGGTGTTAGTGCGTGCAAATGTTGGGGTTTCTAGTGCCGCGAGATGGTCTGCAAGAGAGGCATTGCAGGTGGCTCCTCTTATACTACTTTGTACATATAACATTTGTAGTTTCATGTCTTAACCTTGGTATGTAATGTACAGGTAGCTACTCATGCTGGTGGGTTCTCTGCCATTGTGGATGTTGGTATGGCTGTAATTGGTATAGCCATCCTTTACGCCATATTCTATGTTCGGTTGGGAGTGGACGCACCAAGTTCAACGAAGGTAACTGATTGTACGTGTCAACTTTTATCTTTCTTCATCTATCTCTCTCTTTATAGTTTGTTGTGAGAAATTATAATTCTAAAATTAAATTCATAGTTTTTCTCGCTTTATATTGCTATTGCTTCAGATGAGGAATTGCTTATAATTGTTGTGAATTTAAGTCATATTTGTCTACTTTGAATAAAAAAGTTATTTTCTACGGTGATGATTGTTTGCTATTGTTAGATTTCGCCGAGGTTATTGATTTTAAGGAGTTGCAATAGACTTGAAATCTTTCTCAATGGCATTTTGCACAATGTTGGGAGTTTTGTGTTTAGTGACGTCTTGTAGATTGGATAATATGTGTTAACTATGGATAATGCATGTTATCTATAAGATTCAGAATACTGTTTTAATGAAAATTAAAGTAAAGTTTTTAGTTAGTCGACAACTGCAATTTGAAATAACAATAAGGAAGTTCCAGATCATGTTATGCGGAGGATTTAATTGGAATGATTGTCTCCCCATCTATAACAAGAAAAGTAAGCCAAATGTTTGGTGCATTGATTGATCCTTTTTACCACATCTAAAAGAAATTGTTAGTTAGCTGGCAGGTTGGTGGAAAAACGATCTGATAGATGACTCACCATGCAAAATACAAACCCAGGCAGAGATTATGAGGATTTATTTCATATTGTCACACTATATAATTTAAAAAAAACTGCTAATTAAGACTAATAACAGTTGCATGATAGATTATAGTTGACATGATCATTTTAGAAAAAAATTATTCTTTGGATCTTTTGTAGAAGCTACCTATATTCCAATTATATTAAAGTGAACTTCACATAGGATATAGTAATTTTCTTGAAAGGTAATTGTGGAAAAACTTTACTTTCTTGAATAATTGATCAAAAATTATGACATGTATCATTCCCCAAACTCCATTAAGCACGATAAAATCTAATGACATTCCTGCCCATAAAATACTCCAGCAGCACATACCAAAGTCAGTCAATGACATTTATCAAAATTAGCCTTGTCATACGGATACAAGACAAAGACTTTGCGATTGTGGTCCTTGTGAGAATGCTCAATGTAAATCCATCACAAACAAGAAATAAAGATTTACATTTCTTGTGAAAAAGAATATCAATCACATGTTACAACCCTTCTTGATTTAGTATTGAGCATATATTTATTTGCATTTGTATTGATATTTGTATTCCATTTCGTTTATAGAAAACTAAGTATGTGAAAAATTTCATTTACAAATTTTTAATTCGGATTTTCTATCAATAAGATTCCATTAGATATTGCCTTCCTGATCAATAATTAGACTAATTGTTTAATGGTTTTTGGATTTCCACAAGTTCAAAATTATTCAAGACAAAAGATTTTCCAAACATGTTTTTAGTCATTAAAAACTTTAGACTAGTTATCCTGCCATAATAATTACATTATTTCAAGCACAATGGTTAAATTATAATTTCTTATATATAAAGAATTTTAGTATTGCAATTAAATTTTGGTAATTCATGAAGAAAGCATCACCACTTTCAACATTTTAATTCTTACACTATAGTTATACCTCAAATATTGGATGTTCTTAGAAAATAATATATTATAGTTGACTAGATTATTTTAGAAAAAATTAGATTTGTTTAGATCTTTCTTGGAGGCTACATATTTTCCAATCATATTAAAGTGAACGTCACATAGGATAGAGCAATTTTCTTAATGGGTACTTGTGGAAAAACTTTACTTTTTTAAATATATAATTCATCAACAATTATGACATATGTGTCATTCCCCAAACCCCATTAAGCACAACAAAATCTAATGACATTCTTGCCCATAAAATACTCTAATAGCACATACCAAAGTCAATCAGTGACATTGATCAAATTTAGCCTTATCATAAGCACACAAGAAAAAGACATTGCGATTGTGGTTCTTGTGAGAATGGTCTATAATAACTTCATCACAAACAAGAAATAAAGATTTACATTTCTTGTGAAAAAGAATATCAATCACACATTACATCCCTTGTTGATTTAGTATTGAGCATATATTTATTTGCATTTGTATTGATATTTGGATTCCATTTTGTTTATAGAAAACTAAATATGTGAAAAATCTCTTTTACAAATTTTTAATTCAGATTTTTTGTCAGTAAAATTCTATTAGATATTACCTTCCTGATTAATAATTATTACAAATTTTTATTTCAGATTTTTTGTCAGTAAAATTTTATTAGATATTACCTTCTTAAGTAATAATTAGACTAACTGTTTAACAGTTTTTGATTTCCACAAGTTTAAAATTATTCAAGACAAAAGATTTTCCAAACATGTTTTTAGTCATTAAATAACTTTAGACTAGCTAGCCTACCACAGTAATTACATTATTTCAAGCACAATGGTTAAATTATAATTTCTTATCGCAATTAAACTTTGGTAATTGATGAAGAAAGCATCAACACTTGTAACACATATTTTAATTCTTACACTATAGTTCTACCTCAAATATTGTATGTTCTTACAAAATAATAGATTATAGTTGATTTAATTATTTTAGAAAAAAACTAGTCTTGTTTGGATCTTTCTTAGAAGCTAAATATTTTTCAATCGTAGTAAAGTGAACATCACATAGGATAGAGAAATTTCCTTGACAGGTACTTGTGGAGAAACTTTACTTCTTTGAATAATTGATCAATAATTATGACATATGTGTCATTCCCCAAATCCCATTAAGCACGACAAAAGCTAATGACTTTCTTGCCCATAAAATACTCTAGCAGTGCATACCAAAGTCAATCAATAATATTGATCTAAATTAGTCTTATCATACAGGCACAAGAAAAAGACTTTGCGATTGTGGTCTTCGTGAGAATGGTCAATATAACCCCATCACAATCAAGAAATAAATATTTACATTTCTTAATGAAAAAGAATATCAATCACACATTACATCTCTTTTTGATTTAGTATTGAGCATATATTTATTTGCATTTGTATTGATATTTGGATTCCATTTTGTTTATAGAAAAATAATTATCTGAAAAAACTCTTTTACAAATTTTTAAGTCAGATTTTTTATCAGTAAGGGGTTGTTTGTTTTTTGCATTTAACATTTAATGGTGCTGAACTAGGCCAATTAAGTGATTTCTGTTTGTTTTTTGAAGTGGTCAAACCACTTAAAACTACCCAAAAACCACTGAAAATAAAAAACTACATTTTCTGACTTTTTACTGAATAACAAATCACTTAATGATTTTATAAATTTATTATTTCAATTTTATCCTTCCTAAAATAACAAATTTCCAAGTTTGTTCTAGTTTTACATTATGAAAATTTTTTTAATACTTCAACAAACATATTTCTAAATTTTACCTAATTTTACATTATACATATTCATTTTAATGACATTTCTTTCAATATTATTTTCATTTAAATATATAACCATAGTAATTCAATTTAATACCATTTTATTTATTTTTATTTAATTTACTCTACTATAATAATTTATTTATGTATATATAATTTTTTTAAAAAAATACTTTACTATAATAATTAATCATATTTTAATTATGAATAAAAATGTTATTAATATATACATAAAAGTGTTTTAGCATTTGCTAAATAATTTATTATAATTGTTTGTATTATATTAAATAAAGTTACATAACAACTAATAGTAAAAAAATATAAATATCAAATTACTAGTTTTCAGATAATTTTAACTTTAAAAAATAAATAAGATTACTATACATTTAGACGTAAAGGAAAAAAAAAAAAAAAATGTCATTCAGATTTCATGTTTCAGTCACTATTCAGTCTTCGGTCTTTAATAGTATTGTTCAATATTCAAACAAAAAAACAAACGATCCCTAAGATTTTATTAGATATTGCCTTCCTGATGAAAAATTAGATTAATTGTTTAACGGTTTTTGGATTTCCATAAGTTTAAAATTATTCAAGACAAAAGATTTTCCAAACATGTTTTTAGTCATTAAAAAACTTTAGACTAGCTGGCCTACCATAGTAATTATATTATTTCAAGCACAATGGTTAAATTATTTCTTATCATAATTAAATTTTGGTAATTGATGAAGAAAGCGTCAACACTTTCAAAATTGTTTGTAACACATTTTAATTCTTACACTATAGTTATACCTCAAATATTGTATGTTCTTACAAAATAGTAGATTATAGTTGATTTAATTATTTTAGCAAAAAACTGGTCTTGTTGGGATCTTTCTTAGAAGCTACATATTTTTCAATCGTAGTAAAGTGAACATCACATAGGATAGAGAAATTTTCTTGATGGGCACTTGTGGAGAAACTTTACTTCTTTGAATAATTGATCAATAATTATGACATATGTGTCATTCCCCAAACCCCATTAAGCACGACAAAAACTAATGACTTTCTTGCCCATAAAATACTCTAGCAATACATGCCAAAGTTAGTCAATGATATTGATCAAAATTAGTCTTAACTCTTACCATACAGGCACAAGAAAAAGACTTTGTGATTGTGGTCCTTGTGAGAATAGTCAATATAACTCCATCACAATCAAGAAATAAATATTTACATTTCTTGTGAAAAAGAATATCAATCACTTGTTACATCTCTTGTTGATTTAGTATTGAGCATATATTTATTTGCATTTGTATTGATATTCGGATTCCATTTTGTTTATAGAAAACTAAATATGTGAAAAATCTCTTTTACAAATTTTTAATTCAGATTTTTTATCAGTAAGGTTCTATTAGATATTGCCTTCCTGATTAATAATTAGACTAACTGCTTAACGGTTTTTGGATTTCCACAAGTTTAAAATTATTCAAGACAAAAGATTTTCCAAACATGTTTTTAGTCATTAAAAAACTTTAGACTAGTTGGCCTACCATAGTAATTACATTATTTCAAGTACAATGGTTAAATTATAATTTCTTATCACAATTAAATTTTGGTAATTGATGAAGAGAGCGTCAACACTTTCAAAATTATTTGTAACACATATTTTAATTTTTACACTATAGTTATACCTCAAATATTGTATGTTCTTACAAAATAGTAGATTATAGTTGATTTAATTATTTTAGAAAAAAACTAGTCTTGTTGGGATCTTTCTTAGAAGCTACATATTTTTCAATCGTAGTAAAGTGAACATCACATAGGATAGAGAAATTTTCTTGATGGGTACTTGTGGAGAAACTTTACTTCTTTGAATAATTGATCAATAATTATGACATATGTGTCATTCCCCAAACCCTATTAAGCACGACAAAAGCTAATGACTTTCTTGCCCATAAAATACTCTAGCAATACATGCCAAAGTCAGTCAATGATATTGATCAAAATAAGTCTTACCATACAAGCACAAGAAAAAGACTTTGCGATTGTGGTCCTTGTGAGAATAGTCAATATAACTCCATCACAATCAAAAAATAAATATTTACATTTATTGTGAAAAAGAATATCAATCACTTGTTACATCCCTTGTTGATTTAGTATTGAGCATATATTTAATTGCATTTGTATTGTTATCCAGATTCCATTTGGTTTATGGAAAACTAAATATGTGAACAATCTCTTTTACAACTTCTTAATTTGGATTTTTTGTCAATAAGATTTCATTAGATATTACCTTCTTGATTAATAATTAGGCTAACTGTTTAACAGTTTGTATAGTCAATAACGGACCTCAGCAGAGACAATGTTATTTTAGTTAGTTTAGATGCTACTATATAATTAGAACATTAATATTAGTGAGAACCTTAATAAATTCAATCTATTTTAAAAAAAAAAAACAATCAATTTTAAAAATTTTGATATAATTATTTTTATGGATGGTCATTAAAACATAGTTGTTCAATAGTTCAAGATGTTTTTGAACACTATAACGTTATTTCCCCATATATATATAATTAAAATAAGATAACTAGACTGACTCTCTCTCTCTAAATTTTCCACAACACTTTTCTTTTCTTTAGTGAAGATAACTTTTCATTTTCTCAATTTCACAATGATTAACCTCACTACTTTTCTTTCTTCGTGGGGTCCAAAAGATGACAAAAAAGACTAATGGTATTGGTAACTCATCTATGTTTTGTTAATGGAAATGGGAAGCCTTTTTGTACAGACTCCAATGTTTTCCACGAGACTGCTATTTTCTTCCTTTCTTTTGTTATTTTCAAAAGAAGTGGGTCATATTGGTAGGTTCACATCAATTTTTTCCATGAGACTTGCTGCACTTCTCCCTCTTGTCTTTTGTTATTTTCAAAACATGTGGGTCATATTGCTAAGTCCACAGGTCCCACACGTTTTTCTTTTCTTCATCAACTTTTTTTCCACCACGTAAACTAGTAATAGGGCTTTGTGTTTAATAGACACAATTTAAAATATAGGAGGTCTCCCTGTCCCTTTATAGGATATGATCTTCAACATAGAAAGATACATGTGTTTTAATAGTAGGAGGTGAAATGTTTGTAGATAGATATGCTAAGAAATTAAAAACTGTTGTGTTGATTATCATTATAATAAAACTTTTACTTGAGAGAGTCAGCCATTCTTTGATACCTTCCATGCACTTTATATATTAGTTAATGTTATAAAACCCATAGCTGAAATATATAGAAAACAATAATTCTATATTCAACTCAATTTTAGAACTCCTAGAAATCATAATATAAAATTAATTAAAACTATATTTAACATAAATAAATCTTAATACTAAAATTAAATTCGTGGAAACATGATTGTTTGGGTATGAAATTACGTACCCATACCCCAATCTCACCCAATAGCCTTTAGGGTAATAAATTAGTTGATGACAAAAAATAATATTTAACGTGTAATTTTGAGATTTGATTAATATACTAATTTAAGTAATCTTTGGATTGATTGTTAGATTTTTTAATAATTATTTTTAAATTAATTTAAGTGTTATTGTTGAAGAATCTGATTTGATTAACTTTATCCAAATTAGTGCATTATCCAAATCCGTAATTTTGTGGTGAGAATAGTTGTAAAATTTGGATCAATAAAGGAAAGGAGGCAGTGGTCATATGTCCATAAAGATGGTAGTAAATGACAGGTGGCCTACTATAAGGTTGCTACCCCATATATGCAATAATAGTCAGAAAAATCCAATAAAATATAAAATAATATTGATATAAAGGAGAGGAGAGGAAAGGCGGTGCTTGGGTCCTAAAGACGGTAGTAAACCATAGGTGCCAGGTGGCCTATACTGATTTGTCTAATCTGCTTTTTCACAAGCAAGTGTTATGCCACGTTTAGACTTTGTAATCATTTATCTTATAGAAAAAATTAAAAACAATTAAAAATACATGAAGCTAGCAGACGCATGATCTATATATATATATATATATGCTAGGGTTGAGCTCAAACAGGCATCAAACAATACTGCAAATATTAAAGAGTTGTGTTCTTCGATTGTGAATATGATTACAATTATGAGTACTGGAAGGTCAACTCACCTTCTTTTCATGCTCATAGTTTTATTTTCACTCCTCTCTGCAAAAGCTGTCTCTGGATTCCATTCAGGAGTGGAAGATGATCACATTATAAAGTGCATTGAGAGGGAACGATATGCTCTCTTGATGATCAAACAGAGCCTCGTAGATGATTATGGTCGTCTTTCTTCATGGGGGCCAGAAGATGACAAAAAAGACTGCTGCAAATGGCAAGGTGTCTCCTGTAGCACCAGGACAAGTCACGTGGTCAAGCTCGATCTTCATGCTTCTTATAACGGTATTGAACGGCCTTATTTGGGAGGTAACCTAAGTTCTTCCATGCTTGAATTGCAGCAACTTAATTATTTGGACTTGAGTTTTAATAAATTTGGAGGACAACCAATCCCTGAATTCATTGGCTCCCTTAACAAATTGCGACACCTTAATCTCACATACTCTGGTTTTGGTGGCCGAGTTCCTTATCAACTTGGGAATCTATCAAGATTACAATCTCTTGATCTCAGCAGCTACGATGAATATGGTATGTATGCTGGCAAACTTGAGTGGCTTTCCCATCTCTCCTTTTTAAGACACCTTGATCTAGATCGTGTTAATCTTACACACGCAGTAGATTGGCTGCAAGTTATTAGTGATCTACCTTCTTTGACAGAAGTGCAGCTAAATGACTGCAATCTTCCATCAGTTACTTCTTCATCATCTATTTCCTTCGTTAATTCTTCTAAATCTCTTTCTCTTCTTCATCTCAGTGAGAATGATCTATCTAATTCAATATACCTTTGGTTGTCTAACTTCAGTAGCAGCCTTATTGATCTTGACCTCTCTTCCAACAAGTTACATGGACCTATTCCCAAATATGCTTTCTCGAACATGACCTCTCTTCAACGGCTTTACCTCGATGACAATCAAATTGATGGTATCAGTCTAGAAGCCTTTACAAACACGTGTAATTTAAAAACATTACAACTACAATTAAACAATCTCACTGTACAGCTTTCGAACCTTCTCTTCAACTGGTCTGGTTGCACCAAACACTCACTAGAAATTTTGTCATTAGGTCAGAACGAGTTACAAGGTCCTATTTCTGCATGTGCTTTTTCAAACATGACAGCTCTTCAATATCTTGACCTCTCTTTTAATCAAATTAATGGTGTCATTCCTGCAGAAGCCTTTACAAACACTTGTAATTTAAAAACCTTATCTCTACATTCAAACAATCTCACTGTACAGCTTTCAGAACTTCTCTTCAACTTGTCTGGTTGCACCAAACACTCACTAGAAACTTTGTTATTAGATTGGAACATGCTTGGTGGTTTATTGCCAGATTTCTTTGAATTTATTTCTTTGAAAGAACTAACCATCAGCAACAACCAATTAAATGCCATCACTCCCAGAAGTATTGGACAACTTTTCAAGCTTGAGTCTCTAGATATCTCCTCAAATTCTTTGGAAGGCACAATCACGGAAGCCCATATGTCAAATCTCCCTCAACTAAAATATTTGGATCTATCTTCAACCTTATTGACTTTCAACTTTACCTCTAGTTGGGTTCCTCCTTTTCAACTTCAAACCATTAGACTGCGGGCTTGCAAACTTGGGCCTCATTTCCCAAAGTGGCTCCTAACTCTAAAGAATTATTCAGAGCTTGATATCTCTAATACCAGTATTTCAGACACAATTCCTATTCAATTCTGGGAACTCTCTCCTAATCTAGAATTTTTAAATCTTTCTTATAACCATATGAAAGGCATTGTGCCAAATTTATCATTAAAGTTTGTTAATAATCCTGGATTAGATCTTAGTTCCAACCATTTTGAAGGCTCAATTCCCCTAATTCTTTCCAATGTAACATCATTAAATCTCTCTCAAAATAAGTTTTCAGGGTCAATTTCTTTTTTATGTTTAGTCAGTAGGGAAACTTTATACTATCTTGATCTCTCAAATAACCTACTCTCAGGAGAGTTACCCAATTGTTCATGGCCCATTGAAAATTTAGTTGTCCTTAATTTGGCAAACAATAACTTTTCTGGAAAATTCCCGGACCTGATGGGTCCAAAATGCTCACTTGAAATGTTGAAATTGCACGATAACCACTTTATCGGGCAATTGCCTCCATCATTTAATATGTGCAATAAGCTTGAGATTTTTGACATTGGAGACAACAAATTTTCTGGGACAATTCCAATATGGATAGGAGATAGCTTACCAAATTTGATCATTCTTGCTCTACGATCCAATCAATTAAATGGAAACATACCGCTGCAGCTCTGTAAACTATCACTTCTCCAAGTTGTGGATTTCTCTCATAACAACATCTTAGGACCGATTCCAAAATGTCTTAACAACCTAACTGCAATGGTTCAAAGATCGAGTTCAAAATCCACCATCGAGATCTCATATTCCTACAATTATATTTCTAATTATTATTATTATTTGACAACCAGCTATGAGATCGCAGCAATAATAATGTGGAAAGGAATAGATCAGGAATACAAAAAAATTTTGGGATACCTAAAATGTATTGATCTTTCAAGCAATAAACTTTCTGGAGAAATTCCTGTTGGAATTACAAGTCTTGAGGGATTAAGATCATTGAATCTATCAAGAAATGGTTTAACTGGATCAATCACTACAAAAATCGGCAACTTAATTTTGCTCGATTCACTTGACTTGTCAAATAATAAGTTGATCGGTGAAATTCCTCCAAGCTTTTCTTTATTGAATTTCCTTGGTATGTTGGACCTGTCAAACAACAACTTATCAGGAAAAATTCCTTTCAACACAAAACTACAAAGTTTTGAAGCTCATGCATATATGGGAAATCCTAAACTTTGTGGACCTCCACTTCCAAACAAGTGTTCGGACATTGAAGGGCCAGCCGTCATCACACACGACTATAATGACGATGATATGATCGTAACTCCAGAATTCTATGTTTGCTTGGCGATTGGATTTATCGTAGGATTTTGGGGAGTTCTTGTTTCTTTATTTTTAAACAGATCATGGAGACATGCATATTTCCAGTTTCTAAACCATGCAAAAGATAGACTCTACATTGCAATGGTACTGAATATAGCTAAACTTCGGAGGTGGCTTATGACTAGGAGCTGAATGGTAACATCCAGCCCTTGTATACTGTCCTGTCATGATTAATTATAATTTGTTTTCTATAATTTGAGATAATTTGAAGACTTCATCCTTACTGATTTGTGTTTTTTCTCACTTATTTTCTCTATCATATGGTCATGGCAACTGTGATGTGTTCGATAATGTGCTGCATATGTTCAGGACAAACAAATGAAATGTCAAATCTAGAAATATTTGGAGATCAAATTTATTAAATATTGGTAATAACAAGTACCATTTTTTTTTCTTGAAAGGAGCAAGTACCATTTTCAACATTGAACTAGTACCAAAAATTAAATTATTGCTGAAAATTTGACATTAACTTTTATATTTACTTCATGTGATTTAGGTGGGTATACAATACAAAATGAAAATATGAAGATATTTTGTGTGATCTAGAAAGCAACTGGAGTACTCTTTAGACCTCAATTAATACTATAATTTGGTAGGAATCGTGTATCAAATTTCCTTAACAAATTGTTTTTGTTTTTTAAATATCCTTAATAAATTGTATTGAAGAATATTTATGTATAATATAATCTATTTCTTTAGTGCTTATTCTTGGATTTTCATCTACAAATGAAGTATGATTAAAATAATATTATTCTTGCAATACCTCTTATATATAGTCAAATCAAATTGCTACAATATATATGTATATATATATAGTGATTTTACAATCAATACCTTTTAATTTTAAAAAGTTATGATGAACCGATCAAATTTATACATTGTATTCTCTCTCTTACAATAATTTTTCTCATATTTAATTTAAATACAATAGATAAATTTGATTGATTCGTCAAAAGTTAGGAAGCATTATCATGTCAAATCAAATTGTTATAATATATATAATAATTTTACCATCAGTGCCTCCTAATTTAAAAAAGTTAGGACAAATCAATCAAATTCATACCTCATATTCTCTCTTCTAAAATAAATTCTCTCATATTTAATTTAAATACAATAGATAAATTTGATTGGTTCGTCAAAAATTAGGAAACATTGATAGCAAAATACTATATATATATATATAATTTTATGGTAAGTGACTCTAAACTTTATAAAGTTGGGACGAATAAATCAATCCATTCATTGTATTCTCTTTTCTATTCAATTCAAATGCAATACATGAATTTGATTGGTTCATCCTAATTTTTTAAAGTTGGAGGCACTAATCATAGAATTATATATATATAACTATTATATATATGATCTGTAGCTCCTAAAATTTATATATATATATATATATATATATGATCTGCAGCTCCTAAAATTTATAAAATTTCTTGCCCAATTTATTGTCATTTGAATTACGCTGAGTTGAATGGCAATGATGCACTCATATTATTAACCATATTTAAACATCTTACTAAATCTATTATTTCTTCATGAAACAGCTAGCAAGACATAGTTAAAAAGGAAATGATAATTTCTCAAAACATAGTAATGAATGAAATTTGCCTCATCACTTGCAAAAGGCCTTCTTTTGTGAATTTACATTGCAAGTGAAGTGAAGCGAAAGCAGAATGGAACCTCGTCAGTTTCAACTCCTCTGCTCGGCCTCCGCCGCCGCCACCGCCGCAGTCGGCATATCGGAGTCCAGCCGCTGTCAGCTGGAGTTGGAGGCTGGTGCCAGAATCCGTGTCCTAGACTACCCATTAAGCGAAGAGCGGGTGATAGTGATAAACGTGGACCCCACTATGTCCTCCGTGGAGGGGAAGCGGGAGAAGGAGGAGTCATGGACGGCGGAGCAGAGGGCGGTGGTGAGGGTGTACGAGAAGACAGTGAGGGGAGAAGTAGGGGAGTGGGAGGAGGTGGTGAAGTGGTGTGTAGGATGGTGGTGGGTAGTGTTTTGGTGATGAGAAGGGAGATTGCTCCTGCTGCTGCTGCTGGGTTTCAGATTAAGGTTTTGTCTGGAGATGATGCTCCTCCCTTTGAGTTTCCTCCTGACGATAATGATAATCAGCTCATTCAGGTCAATTCAAATTTTTGATGATTTTTCAAAATTCTTATATGTATGTATGTATGTATGTATGTATATATCGTGTTTTTTCAGAGATTGTTATTGTCAAATGTTGATCATGATGATTTTTATGATCTTGTACAACCAAATGCATTTGGAGTGAAACCATTAAGTAACGGTCCACTAGACCTGAAAGTTTAAGCGGTTAACCCCGACTGACCTTTTTGCTAATCAGCTAGAGGTGGGGGGTTTATACGATTCAAACTTTAGACCATTAGGTGATATGGACTTGATGCACAAAACTATTTTTGATATGTGATGCACATGATAAGCGTTGATAGTAGTTATACTATTTTGCTCTATGTTGTATTTATAATTTACTAAGAGATTAAGGTTTCCATGATTTAAACTTGAGACGAGCAAGGTCATGTATGCTTTGATATCATTTTAGCTAATCATTAGACCTACAAGGTTATGTGGTTATAAGATCCCAACATAGTATTTAAGGTAGAATGGAAACTATACTAATGCCTTGGAACGATTTTAAGGCTTTGAGGATTTGTATGAATGTTTTATTGTAGGTATGCTTTTTATCGTATCCATTATACTAATACGTTATTTTGGTTACTGGTTTTCAGATAACAGGAAGGTTTTCAGCTGTAAAGAATGCACTCTTGTTGGCTTCAAGAAGTATTCATGATAGCCCTACAGTAGATGCAGGCAATATTAATGTAACAAAGCCATCTGGAGCTGGGTTCGTTGAAAATCCTATGCCTGCACCAGGAAAGTCGATTCCACATAGAGGTTATGGACCCGGTTTTCATTCAAGGGGATATTCTTCTGGTCCGGGGCCCGATAATGTTGGATCCCAAAATGGAATGTTTTTTGAAGAGGATGTTGTGTTTAAATTGTTATGCCATCTTGAGAAAGTTGGTAGTTTGATAGGGAAAGGCGGTTCGATAATATGAGCTATGCAAAATGAAACTGGTGCATCAATCAAGATTGCAGAAGTGCTGCCTGATTCAGATGAACGAGTTGTTGTGATATCTGCACGAGAGGCATGACCTCTTAACTGTACTTGAATTAGTCTCCTTTAGTAGTCTGTGGAGAGCTGCAAATGTCTTTCATGATTGGTTATTAGGGAGCTTTTTGTGTTTGATGCACAAAATTTATGTTGGGTGTAACTTGTTTTGAATTACTAAAGATTATGCCCAGTCAAAATATTAAGTGTGCTTTTATGAACTTGTTGTAATGTTTGCACCGTTTATTTCTCTGTTGGGCTTTTAAATTGTTTCACCCTTGGTGCAATTCTGTTTATTGGTTCAGTTGTTGATGAGTTAGAACAAAAATTTGCCATTTCTTTAACAGGCTGGTTTTTGAGTCTTTAGGGTGGAGACGGAGTAGGGGTTCTATGTCAATAGATGGAATAATAATTGATATTTAAAAGGATTGATATACATAAAAGTGATTTACATCTAATATGAAAGAATTAGTTCAGCATTTACTTATATTCTATATGGTTTACCTGTTGCAGAATTTAGATCAGAGACATTCTCCTGCCCAGGATGGCGTTATGCAGAATCACAGAGATTGGGTTTGAACCTGGTGCTGCGGCTATGACTCGGCTTCTTGTGCATTCATAGCAGATAGGTTGTTTGTTGGGTAGATGAGGCCACATTATTGCTGGAATGAGGAAAGCTACTGGTGCTAGCATATGTGTATTTCCAAAGGAACAATCTCCAAGACATAGTTCCTCAAATGATGAAATTGTTCAGGTTATAAAGAACCCTTGTTTTTCTCTACTTATTTTCATGCTAATTCAGTACTCACAAAAATCTTAACTAGAGATTTTTGTTTGAAAACTAATCTTCACTAGAGCTTTCATTAACTTGGGCTCTTCCACATTCGATTATAACATTAATACTATTGCGTCTTTTGATGATAACCTGACCAGCTGACCTTGCTTAGCATGTTCTTTCTTCTGTTGTCAAAGATGTTCCTTTCTATCATCTGCTATTTTTGGATCAACAATGAGATTAAATAAAAGAGCCTTGTCCTTTAAGTTGTGAATTTCTGAACTGTTTTCAGTAAATTGTTAGCCAAGTACCACTGCCATTAAGATATGAAGAAGGTACTGTTATTGTGTGATGCCCTCACTCGAAATAAATAAATGGAGTGATATATTAGCATTCAATCAACGATGGATTACTTTTGGCGGGCTAAGGTGTTCAATCCTTTTATTTTATTTTCCTTCTCCAGTTTTGGCCTGCTTATGTTCCATTTTCTTCACTCGAACTGATATATATATATATATATATAATGTTAAAACCTGGCAATTTCTTGCAGGTGATTGGTAATTTGCACTCTGTATGTGATGCTTTATTTCACATTACAGCAGACTAAGGGAGACAATATTCCCTATGAGACCGCCCTTTCCAAACAGTGGTCCACCATACATGCATCCTTACACAGAAATGCCTCCCCCTCCATTCGTGCCAAGACATAGTCCAGGCTCTCCAGCTTCATATCCTTCTCCAGTTCCGCATTTTTACAATATTGACCGTGTTCTACCCCCACCTCTTGATCACCTGCCAGCGTTTTCGCATGGTATGGATCAGATGGGTCCTAATTTTGTCAGGTTTCCCATCCATATGGCTGTGAAAGACATGGACATGGTCCTATGTAGGATAGGCCACCATCTCCAAGATCTTGGACACCTCAGGTTGGTGCTTTGTAAATCCAAAAGTATGCATATGGTTGGAACTTCATCAATTAGTCTTCAACTAATTGAGCGTTTCTATTGTTTAATTTTTAACAAAGAAGTTACGATTATCATCATGATCATTGTGTTTGTGGCTTTGTTTCAGACAGCTAACGGTGGGAATCGCAGGGGAGCTGATGTTGGTTCTGGTTTTCCTGCAAGAAATGCACCTTATGCCAGTTAATTCTTACCGGTAGATTTGTAACTCTGGGGTTGTAGATTTACTGAATTTCAGCTGCATCAGATGTTTTGGCAACCTTATAACTCCAATATCACATGTTTGAACACCGATCATATATTCATGTCATAGCAATAAAGAAAGCATAATCATATTTGTTTAAATTTCATGATTTTGATCTTGCAGTAAATTTTGATCAAAAACTAAAATATGCAGAGAAAGTAGACTAGTTGTTTGCTAACTAGTCTAACAAAAACACCAAAAATGAAGGATAGCTATGAAGACAAAATTGATACGCAGTCTTAAAAGACAAAAATCAAAGGGAAAATACATATTAAACCTTTCAATATATAAAGAGTTGTTCCAAAAAACAATAAGGAACTTCATCAAAGTGATGAATGCTGTACACCTCTTAACTTCACGATGACTGTACAATTCCATTGAATAAAGCACATCTTCACATGTTTAAAATTTGAGAATCCCAAAGGCCTTAGGTAAGCTCAAAAGTAACATTCTCTTATAAAGACAGATAATCATTCCAGTATAGTATGATTATGATTCTTGTTTATTTTCTTCCAAGCAGTGGAATTCATGCACCCATTGCTATGGTTGAAATTGTGATTCCCCATATATACCTGCTTCATGTTTAGGGAGAAAATAACAGTAATCTGGGCCACATCATTCAGGTGAGTAAGATCTTATGATTTATTAAGTTATAAGTCAATTTGCTATGATTTAGAAACCTCGTTGTGATTGGGCAACCATACCTCAGATCTCAGGTGCAAAAGTAGTTGTTCATGACCCAGAACCTGGAGCTACCAAAGGTTTACTTATAGTTTCAGGAAGATCAAACTCGTGCTGCACAAAGCCTTACTCATGCCTTCATCATAAATGAACTGCCATTTTGAGAATTTTCTTCCATCAAGTGGTAACCTACATCGAAGGTTCGATTTTCTGTTGAAACAACTTTCCTAGTCATTGTGGATTTTTTTTTTTTTTCGTTTTAATTTTATCATCATTTTTTTCAAGCTTCATTGTGTAAAGTTTTGTTGTTATGGAGATAAAATTGAAGTACAAATAATGCGGACAAGAAGCCAATAGAAGCCTACCATAAATAGCTTACCGCTTCTTCGGAATAGCTTATTTAGTCTTTGAACTCTTACGGACAATAGAATTGAAATGAAGATTCAGTGAGATGGTAGAATACTTCATATTGGGAATTTGGTTTTGTGAAATTTGTGACATCAGGGAATTTTACTTATTCCATATCTTTTCAAATTACTATGCAGATAGTTTTGTTGGTTTGATAGTTTGAATGAAAAACCTTGATGATATCAATCATTTGAAAATGATAGCAGCTCTCCGGCAAGATCATTTGGATTGACCCCTGTTTGGTTAGAATATATTATTAGAGCAACTTTAGTCACAGAAATTAGGCATAAATCGATGTCGGGTGCTCAAAATTTGGCAATGTTGTCCGATTATTTTGTTTGTTTCCCTTTATTGGAAATCCCTGTAACCTACCATGGAATGGTTTCCACCTACGACTTCCTCTTTTTATAGTCAAAAGGAGTATTGATTTACACTATGTAGAAAAGGTTTTATAGTACTTAAATTTGTAAAAGACTCCCTCTCTGGCCAAACAAATATTAAATGCTTTTATAGAAGGGACTTCAAAGTGATTTTCTAATTTAACTTCACCAACAGTGTTCCATTTCTACAATATTTTCTTTGGACTGAGATTTGAGAAAAATGAAGAGATAAAGAGTAGTCTTAATAGGAAGAGAAAATCAGGGCTTATGATATTAACTCAAAATGTGTCGTTTCACCTTGGGAAAGCTTAAAAATAATTTGGACCATCAAATTTATTAATCGTCATGTAGCATTGCATAATTTAAAGCTTATGATACTCAAATCAGCAGAGAATCTAAATTAGTCTCTAAAACCAGACAATATTTACATTCAAGTCAAATCTTGTAGATAGTCGGGGGAGTTTTCCCGAGATTTGAAAATGGTGTTTTTTTCTAGTTTTCTGTTTCTTTCCATCATTTGTCTATAGGAAAATTAAAGAAGGTTATTGATTAATTTGTTGAACGATATGGTTAATACAAAATGAGAGCCAGGCTTCTTCCATCTTTAGTATGAAACAAAGTTTATCATAGGCAACTCGTATTGCAAGACATCAATGGGGCATTTGATTTGTTGTCCGAATAGATGTTTTTAATCTTGAAACAGATGATACAAAAAATTTCCGAGTGAAAAATTGGTTGGTTGGACTTTATAGAATAAGAATTTCTAGGTACACATCAAACTTATATTGTACTCTAAAATAAATGATAGTTGTCACTTGTCAAGTTCTTTAAAAAAGATTGTTTTTTGGCCTGAAGAAAGAAAAATCTTCTGATTTGGCCTCTCCAAAAATTATAACAGTGACACTATAGGATTGATTGATAGGTTTTGTCCTTATAATAACACAAATGGTTTTGAGTAGATAAATCCAAAATGTCATAACTAAGATGCTAACTTTTTAGGCTGTCTGAAGCAATTTTCAAACTTTGGGCTACCATCAAAGTGATTAAATTTACATTTCAATTGTGGGAAAATAATGGTAGGAATTTGATCACACTGATTTTTAGTGTGATTTGGATCTCCAAATGATTTGCATTGTTCTTGAGTAAATTCCTGGTGTTTTTAATATTTTTTGCTTAGTATGTGCAGGTAATCGAGGTTTTAGGATTTGTGAGCATTTTGGAAGACTTCTCAAGCTTTTTCAGGCTCGAAGGTGTAGAGTCTTGAGGTGGTCGTGAGTTGTGGCTGCTGGACACAAGTGGCAAACATAACCCGCGGGGAAACTCGTGTCACTCGTTGGTTACGTCTGTCCGACACATCAAGTAGACACATCTAGTGGCTCAAACCTGAGCTGCCCGCCATCACTGTCAGACACAACCAGCGGTTCCTTCTAGCTGCCTGAACCTGAGATGATCATGGGTTGCACCTGTCGGATGCAACCGGCAAGCGTTCAGGCAAATAAAAAGGGCAATTTTGTCTTTTCACTCCAAATCTAAGCCCTAATCTATGGGAGCTATACATACACATCATTTTGGTCATTTTAGAGGATCCTCTTGTCAGCTTTTGCAGAGAGAATAATCATCAAGAGTCACCAAGTTACTCACCCTTGCATCACTTCTTGCACCAAATTCATCATCAAATCCATCTTGCACTTGATTAGGAGAGAAGATTCTTTGCTCAGATTGGAAAACAAGGAGCTACTTGGAGATTGTGGGATCATCTCTGCATCTAAGAGTTTCTTCTTTGTTTTTATCTCTCTATATTTAAGTGTATTTAAGATGTTAATGATTATAGGTTTTGTAATTAATTAGTGTATGATGAGCTAAGCATATTGTGCTAGGATGATGATGGAACTTAATTATGATTGATGAAATAAATTGATGGTTCCATTGAGATCTATTTTGTTGATGTGTAAATGCTTCTAAGGCTTAATGCTTTTAAATGTTGGCCACCTTTTAAATGATTTTAATTGTATATGTCAAGGATCAAAAGGTGATACATATAACATATTTGATGAAATGTTCACCATGATTTAGGGTTATATAGAAATATTTTAATCCTTTTGACCATGTGCTACTCTTGAGTTATCTTCCTTTTAATGTATTATTATGTTACTGCTTTGTATCGATATATTTCATATTGAAATTTGAGGATAGGGTTAGTAGTCCTGAAAGAGAAGTTTGAATATTAAAGTGATAACTAACAATGACACTAATATTTCATTAGAATGCAATTTATCCTTAATTAGGATCAATTAAGTGAAATTGGATTCCTAGTCGCTTAAGAATATTGACATTTCATATAAGTCCGAATTCAAATGGATTTAGAAAATAAACGAAACTCAAAATGAAATCAGTAAATGGGTCTAATTTAAGTATGAGTTGAATTATTATTGGTGTTGTTTTAACAGATCTCATTACTTTTCAAGGTGGGTTGCAAGCCCATCTACAAACGAAGATTTAGAAATTAGAATATACTTATAAGTGAATAAAGTCCACCAAGTTACTAGACACGTTTTTTAAAAATCAAGAGAACATGATTAAAAATAAATAAATAAATAAATTTGGTGGAAATGGAAAGAAATGGAAAGCAAATTGGACACTTGTCGGTTTTCAAGCAAAGCGATAGTCAAATTGGAGAACAAGACAAACAATAAGAATAGTCAAATTGAAAATGAGCTAGTGGAGCAATATATTATTATATATAAAAGAGAGAGAAGCATGACAATTTCAGAAACATTTTTTTTATTTTAATTTGAGAAACATTGATATTAATGGAAATATATATTATTAAACTAGTGAACAAATGTCCACTAATTGGGCGTACAATATTTTTATCGAAAGAAGAACAGCTGCTGCTTGGGTTAAAGGACATTTTTTTTTTAAATGAAAAGAGACCAGCTGAAAACAAAATGGAGGCGGTGAGATATATTATTTTCTATTTAAGAAATTAAAGAGTGAGCCTAAGGCGGTGCAGCAATTTTTGTTATATATACATATATAATAGTTTTATCATAAATTCTTCATAACTTTTAAAAATTAGAATAAATTAATTAAATTTATTTATTATATTTAAATTAAATAAAAAAAATGATTTATTTTAAGAGAAAAAAATATAATAGATAAATTTAATTAATTCGTCCTAATATTTTAGAGTTACAAAATACTGATGATATATATATGTGTATATATATATATAAGCCTTTGACATATTACACACATTGAAACAATTCAGCACAGGACGAGGTAGCATAAGAAAAAACATAAAAGAAAATCAGTACGGGTGAAGCCGTGGGGAAAAAACATAAAAAATAATTTTAAAAAAAAAGGAAAGAAAAAAGAAAAAGAAGAATATTTCGGGTGGTCAAACGGAATATTTGAATGTTTGATTTATTCAGATAAGTGATTTTATTTAATAGAATTTAAAATTTAAAAAATTTAGTTAATTTCATAAGTTCTAAAGTAAGTTTTATGTGATTTTAGGTTGGATCTAAGCGTATGAGGAATTAGATGAAAACCCGTTTTAAATCTAAATTTGAATAAAGGAGTTTTGTGAGTGGATTATTTATTTAAATTGAATTAATTGATTACAATTAATTATGTAATTTAGATTTTATTATTTATGGATTATTAGAAATGAATTATTTGTCAGTTAATTAATTTTTTGGATAGTTTTATTTTAATTAAATTGATTGAATTATATTTATTTGTTTTTCAGTTTTTACTATTTATTTGAAGTAAATAATTTGTTTAGTTAATTGATTTTATAAATTATAAATTATGTTTTATGATTAAAATGAGAATTTATTACGAATTTGTATATATGTATACATATAAAAAATTTTAATAAAAATTTTATGTTTTCAGCTTAAGTCATTATTAAAAAGATTTCGAAATGTTTTAAATAATATGATTTTATATTTTGAGAAAAATATTGATTACGTTTTGAAAAAAGTAGTTAGTTATTCAGAATTATATGTATATTCAAAAAAAAAATTGAGAAAAGAAAATTAAAATGTTTTCAGAACACCAAGGTTATACCCTCTCATTTAACAGTCAAGCAGGCTTCATATGTGTAAGTCGTAAAGAGTCATCAAGCATGTGTATGATAGATGTCTGGGGTGTTATAGAGTCACTTAGCACGTGTATGACCAGATATTATCTCTCGCTCTGCAAGTGTGTTAAGTATTTTCATCACGTATGACCATATTTCCCTTGATACTAGATTGATGTAGATTGAGATTTTATAAATGTACAAAAATGATCCATACAAATGTTTTCAATTTATTATGATACAGATGTGATTTCAGTATTGTTTGCAAATATGATTGAATATGGATAATTGAAATTTTATTTTTATTACTTGTATTATTGTATGCCAATTTTTATTGAAAGGAAATGATTTTATCTAGTTTTTAAAATTTATATCAACTCACTGAGCGTTAGCACTCACTCTGTTATAAAACTCATTTTTTCAGGTATTCGCCACAATTTCAAGCAGATTATTGCATATCGTGAGAATGACCACATGATGATGAACAATTTTGTATTTGGGTAGATTTTTTTAATGGAAAAATCTAAAAAAACAATCTGACATATGAGAATATGTTTATTTTGCAACCTATTATTTTATATTTATCCGAAATACAACTTGATATTAATATAAATATTCAAAATACCCCCTAAGAGGCGTATCAAATGACAACAATGCCCTTAACTGTTATAGATTTCGTTAGATTGCTATTGTTAACCGTTTGATTTCAAGGGTAAAAAGGAAAAAACAATGGAATATTAATTAAAATATAAAAATAAAATAAATAATATTAAATATAAAATCATTAAAAAATTAGAGATATATATAAACATAAAGATTTTTTTTTCTCTCAACTCTCTCTCTCTTCCCTCTCTTTCTCCCCTCTTTCTCTATCCAACCGTTTCCCTTCTCTCTCTTTCTCTACCTCCAACCAGAGATGATGGTGACAGAGATCAACAACAATAGTGGAGGTAGCAAAAATCCTTCTCTCTCTTCCTCTTTCTCTTTCTCTTTCTCTCTCTTTCTCTATCTCAGACGACGGGAATGATGTGGTCTCCACCATTAGAGACCTAGGTGGGTCTCTAATGGTGGAAACTACCGTAGAGACCCAATTTGGATCTCCATCATGGAGATCGAGATGGTTTCCACCATTGGAGACCATGATGGTCAAAAATAAAATAAAATTGAAGAGAAATTGATGGTGTTTACTGGTGGATGATAATCATGGTGTTTGTTGACGGTTTTCTGGTGTTTGTGGGTGATGAATGAAGTTTGATAGTGGTTTGCTGTTGATGATTGTGGGTGATAGATGTTGTTCGATGGTGTTCTAGCTAGTGTTTGCTTGTGGAGATCCAGATTGGATCTCTATTTTCTTTTTTTTCTTTTTAATTAAAATTTTTATTTTTAATCTTTATTAAATTTTTTAAAATATTATTTTATTATTATTATATTTTTTAATAAAAAGCTCAGGATCAAAAACACCTTTTTAACATTTATCAAACTTTTCTATTAAATTATAACATTTATGGGATTTTGGATAAAAATGAAACAATGAATGATAAAAAGAAATTGTTTCATACATCTGGTGTTTTTTTGGGATTATCCTTATTTTAATTAACTGGATTTTTTAAATATGTTTTTTTTTTTTTAATTTTAAGATGAGATATCTTTTTTCATATATTTTATGAATATTTATGCATGGGTTCAATATAAGAAATGTTCAGATTTCTGTTTTGTTAAAATTGAATTTATAAGGAAGTCATGAGTCAATAAAAATTATTTTTAAATGTTCATTTTTAAAAAAAAAAAAAATTCTATATTTCAATCAGAAAAATCACAGTTTCACGGGATTCTCTCGGGATGGATCCTTTCATTTTATTTTTGTTTACTTTGAGTTTTTATTTTTTTTATTTTGCATTTAGTTTCTTTGTTAATTTAACTCTAATTCGATTATTTGGATAATGCTAGAAAGAAACATTTTAGTACTTGGTAAATTCTTAACTGAGATTCTAATAGGTACAATACTCGACTCAACATTGTTTTAGTTGTCGATCATGTGCACTTGCATGTTTGTATATTGACTGCATTAATTCAACTAATTTTAGTGCAATTCAATCACAATCCCAATCAGTACTTTGGATTTTAACTAATACAACTTGAATTCACAACCTCATTCATAGTAGTGTGATAAGTTTACCACTGAATCTTCTCAACTTCCATCTAGATAAACTTGTTCATAACTCATTAATTTTCATACATGGACTTGTATCTGTATATACTATTGGACAACATATCTAGTCATGTATATAATAGATATATTCACAATTTTCTACTTCATGTTTACTTACAAGTACATCTATCTAGTTACAAAATAAAGTAAGACAAAGAAACTTATAATAGGAAATTAGTATAAATAACGGATACATAATAAATGAATAAACTCACCAAATAGTACTAAATGTACATGTATGACTTCACAATAAACTCTTGATAGGATAAACTTGTTCTAAATCCAACATTTTTCTTGCATCAGCTTCCTGCTACATATAGCACTAGATCTCTATGTATCTAGCTTCTAGCCATTACATTCAATTACTTGTCTTCATATTCTTGTAAGTCATGTCCTCCAATTGATGAGTCTTCTCTTCTTTAGATGTGAAATTTGTGTATCACAAATAGATTAGTTTCCAGTGTCAACAGTCTGCAAGGATATAGGCAGGCCTTTGACTGGAACAGGTCCTGCAATGTATTCAACCTTTTCATTTGGAATTACTTTCTTCCACTTGAATTTTGTGACCACATTATGTATGAAAACAAGTATCTCCAATCGAGCATACTCTTTTCCGGGACGCATTTGAGGCCGTCTTCCAAACGGTACAAAAGTGAAAGTTGCAGGTCCATTCCCTTCAAATCTTGAAGGATCAAATCTTTCTGGTTCAGGAAAATATTTGGATTCTTATGTGTTGAATGTGGACTCCAAAACATCTGCTAAAAAAAAATGATTACAAGGGATTGGGCTCCCTAGATTTTATAGGCCCAAAAACCATAAAAGAAATATAATTTTATAATAGTATAGGAACATTATATATATATATATATAAAGTTTTTATAATTAGGTATATTTGATTTTAAAAAGTAAAGACCAATAAATTAAATTCATCTATTATATTTGAATTAAATAGCAGAAAGAATTTGCTTTAAAAAAGAGAATGTAATGGATGAATTTGATTGATTGATCCTTACTTTTTAAAATCAGATATACTTGATTATTAAAGCCTTATATGTATATATACATAAACATACATACATATATAGAGCAAATTGCACAACATCCCCTTAAGGTATGCCTTAAAACAAGTGAATACATATTTGTCCTTTTATTACACTAAGCCTCAACGTCGTTAGTCAATTTTCGTTAACTTTGACAGTTGACCAATATTTTTGATCAAATGACTTAAATACCCTCAACATTATTAGTATTTCACTTTTTTACCCATAAATAAAACAAAAATTAATTAGAAAATTAGATCTCCACCGTCGGATGGGATCCATTGAACAGAGGAGATATCCGACAGTAGAGATCTAACCAACAGTACGTTAAAAAAATAAAAAATAAAAAATTGAAAAATATGGTGCAGCATTGGATGAGATCCATTCGATTCTCCCAATAGTATTTAAAAACAAAAAACAAAAAAAAAATCTTTAAAATCTCTTTTTTAGAAAAAAAAAAAAACAAGGAAAAGTGAAAAAAGAAAAAAAAAATCATTTGGTTCTTCATCTTCAATCAGATGAAGATATAGAAAAAAAAAAAATCATCTAGCTGATTCAACTAGATGAAGATGAAGATAAAGATTTTCATTTTCAATTGTCTGGGTCGTCTTTGAACCAAATGAACAGTTTGTCTTCAATCGCCTAGGTTTATCTCCACTTGAATATGATGGCCGATTCGTCTTCAAGTTCATCAACGAACCCAAGTTGGCCTGGGTCATTCGAAGCCGAACAAACCTAAATCCCCTGAGTTCATTCGAAGCTAAAACTAATACCTAGATCTTTAATCTCATTATTTATTTATTTATTTATTTTTTTGCAATATTTTTTTTTAAATTTTTATTGCTTTTTCATTCAATCCCTATCATCCAATCAGGTGATGGATGGTCAAGATCTCTTTTTCTAAAAGAAAATTATTATATATTTAATTTTTTTTTTAATTTTCTATTCTACCAATAGTATTTAAAAAAAATGAAAAAAAAAATCTTTAAAATCTTAAAAAAAAAAGAAAAATTGAAAAAAGAAAAAAAAATCATTTGGTTCTTCATCTTCAACTAGATGAAGATATAGAAAAATTAAAAAAAAAAAATCATATAGCTGATTCAACCAAAGGAAGATCTTCATTTCCCATCGCTTGGGTCATCTTTGTCTTCAATCGCCTAGGTTTATCTTTGCTTGAAGATGATGAACGGTTCGTCTTCGATTTCATCAACGAACCTAGGTTGGCATAGGTCATTTGAAGCTGAACAAACCTAGATTACCTGAGTTCATTCGAAGTTAAAACTTAAACTCAGATCTTTAATCTCATTATTATTTTTATTTATTTATTTTTTGCAATTTATATATTTTTTAATTTTTATTGTTTTTTCATTCAATCCCTACTATCCAATTAGGTGATGGATAGTCAAGATCTCTTTTTCTAAAAGAAAATTATTATATATTTAATTCTTTTTAATTTTCTATCTATTAATAGTATTTAAAAAAAAAAAGAAAAAAAAATCTTTAAATCTTTAAAAAAAAATAAAGGAAAAGTGAAAAAAGAACAAAAAATTCATTTGGTTCTTCATTTTCAACCAAATGAAGATATAGAAAAATTAAAAAAAAAAAAATCGTCTAGTTGATTCAACCAGATGAAGATGAAGGTCTTCATTTTCAATCGCTTGGGTCATCTTTGAACCAGATGAACAGTTTGTCTTCAATTGTCTAAGTTTGTCTTTGCTTGAAGATGATAAATAGTTCGTCTTCAATTTCATCAACGAACTCAAGTTGGCCTGGGTCATTCGAAGCCGAACAAACCTAGATCACCTAAGTTCATTTGAGGCTAAAACTAAAACCCAAATATTTAATCTCATTATTTATTTATTTGTTTATTTTTTGCAATAATTTTTTTTAAATTTTTATTGTTTTTTCATTCAATCCCTACCGTCCAATCAGGTGATGGACGATTGAGATCTCTTTTCTAAAAGAAAATTATTATATATTTAATTCTTTTTAATTTTTTAATATTTTACAATTTTTTTTTAAAATTTTTATTTTTAAGTTAATTTTCATTGTTCACCATCTGATGGATGGTGGAGATCTATTTTTTTAAAAGAAAATTATTATTTATTTTCACTAATTTTCTGTTTTTACAATAATTTTTTTAGTTATATTTTTAAATTAATCTCCACTATCCATCATGGGGTGGACAGTGGAGGTTTTTTTTTTTTACAAAATTTTAATTACTTTTTTTAATCTATAATTTAAAAATTTAAAAAAATTTAAAAAAGTAGAAGATAAAAGGACCCTTAAGACATAAGTTTGACTAACTCTAATAGAAATTGACTAATGTTATGTGTAGTTAATGTAATAAAAGGGTAAATGTGTATCCACTTATTTATAGGCATACCTTAGCAAGTATTGTGCAATATATATATATATATATATATATATATATTTATAATGTTGTACCTTCCATCCTTTTGGAATTGTGTAACCTGCATAGGTGAACTCAGTTGTGGCTTCTCTGAAGGCTCAAACAGCAGGTGGTTTCAGTCTCATAACTTCACATGCCACACACCATGTATACTTCATCTTCTTCACATCTTCCCATTTCAACAACTCTCCTTCTCCCTTTGCTTTCAAGATTTCCAGTTGTTCTACATCAGACTAAACTTTCTAATTACGCCATATTTAACTCATAGTTTCATCAAATAATTATAGTGAAATGTGTGCTATGTACCTTCAAAAACTTTGCAGTACACATGAGGGTACTCAGCAAGATAGCTGATGATGAATGTGATTACACTACTAGTTGTATCATAGCTGGCAACAAAGAAGCCTTGAATTTTATCAATAATTTCAATCTCACTCATTCCATCAAGAATCATGCTGCTCATCAAGTCCATTTCTCCTGAATTTTGATCCTCTTCTAGCTCCCTTTTTTGCTTCGCAATGATGGTTCCAATCTTCATTGAAATAACTTTGCTTGCTTTCAGGGCACGACTAAAAGTTGTTCCAGGAAGATTAATAGGCACTGAAATCATCCCAGCAACAGCAACATCACAAGACTGAGCGAATTCTGTTACGCTTTTGGGATCTTCATCGTTTACAAACAACCTGCATGCCAATGCCATCGTGTACTCTTTGGATAATGGATACCATTCTTTTTGTTTATGCCCTTTGGCCATGCAATCCATTACAGGTACGTAACGTTGAAGAGATTCTGGCTTAAAAAACTGCATCAAGTGTGAACGAGTCTTGACAAGTTTTCCCTTGGAGGATTGATCAACATCTGGACGAAAAAAGATCTTTTCGATGGTGCAGGGCTACCAGGATGTTAGACACTTGGAGGTGAGGACAAGAACTTGCTGCCTGAAGGGCCACAGGAAAGAGCCATGTCTTCTCCAAGCAAGGAGGTCCGGAACACATCCTGTGAGTGTTTTATGTTTCTTTGGATAATTAATGAATCTCTCAGGATTTGCACTCCTGAGAGCCAATATGTGGTCCAAGGTTTCACCAATGAAGGGGAAAACTTTTCGGCCCGGAGGAAGGTTGAGCTTGGTGGTGCCAAAGGATGGTTTGTTGATGATATTGTAGGAAAGATAGATAAGGCGTAGATGCACACGATGGATTAAATATTAATTGATCAAGTTTCTGCGCTAAAAACCCCAGAAGGGAAGATGTTAAATGGATGGATGAACTTGGAATGACAAGGGAAGTTGGATTTGAATACTAATATGTAGAAGGGAAGTTCAGTTTGAATACTAATGTTTACTTCCTTTTTGTCGACTGGGGATTTTTTGAACTTAAATAATATTAGGTCATGCTATATTGATATAGTTATTAATGTTATTGAATTGTATTATAACTGTTAGATTGCATGAAATGATTTGTCAAAGGATAGGATTAAAACACAAAGGATGCGTTTGGTACACAAGATTAGATTGGACTAATTTTATGAGATTAGATTGAATTTAACTAAATTATTAATTTTTTTTTTTTGATACAACTAAATTTAATACTTCGAATGTGATGTGTTTGGTGCTGTTGAGATTAGACTGAAAATAATGATGCCTCTTATTTAATGTAATTTTAATATTATGAAATTATTAATATAATTCTAAGATGATTGCTGAACTCACATTCGACTTCCCTTCCAATCATTGAAGATTACCCCAACACCTATACAATCCATTCCTTCTTTGCCCGCTGCATCTGAATTCATCTTAACTTGTCCCCTCTGCAGCTCAACTTCAATGGAGTTCTGCACCCCTGCCCCCGATAAAGATGTTAAGGAGATTGACTTTTCTACGCTTACAAACTCTTGATGTAATCCCTGCACCCAAGACACCAACTCAGATGCATCCCTTACTCTATTCTGATGTGTCGCGCTATTCCTGTATGTCCAAATTCCCCATAGAATCACGCGGACACTTTCAAACTCTGTTTTGGATACTAAATCAGCTACCCCACACATCATTTCCAACACTGGTTGGTTCTTCCTGGATTCTAGAATGGACCAAAACACAGTGCTTTCCCATACCACAACCACCTCATCACACCAGAAAAGGCCATGCGTTACCAACTCTGCTTCTTCTCCACACAGCGGACAAGTTGGGCACACAGGAATTGTTCGTTTGTATAGATTGGAGAGGGATGGGAGGGCTTCGTTACATGCTCGCCTAATGAAGACCTTCACCTTTGGTGGGAAATGGATTGGAACATGCTCCCCAGTAGACGATCCAACATTTCCAACTTATAACACCTTGTTTTTGAAAGTGCCACATAAAAGTGTCCAACCTGTCATACAAGCTAATAGGAATGGACAATATACTGTTAACATCCATTTCCGTAAACAAGCTACCAATCTTCCTTTCATCCCAAACCTTCTCATTGGAGATTAGCGAGCTGGCCTTCAACTCTTCATCAAAACATGCCGTTGTTGGACGAAATGAACGAGGGCAGGGCATCCAAGGGTCTTTGAATACTCGGATGGAACTGCCATTACCCACCCGCCATCTAGAACCCTTTAACAGCAGGTCCCGTCCCCAGAGAAGACTTCTCCACAAGTAGGATGCCCCCGGCTTCAGCTTGGTTTGCAGAAGAGACTCTTTTCGAAAATATTTAGCCTTCATAACTTGAAACATCAAGGACTCCTGGTTACGCTGCAAGTTCCGCACCTGCTTGGCCAGTAGTGCCTGATTGAAGATTGAGAGATCTCGAAATCTTAAACCTCCATATGCCTTGGACATATCCAACTTCACCGCCATATATATAGCCCCTCTTGCTTTTACGTTGTTTGTGAATAGAATGGAGAAGCTCGAATGCAATGGAGATATTATCTACAATCGATCGGCCTGGGATAAAAGCGCACAGAGTAGATGAAATTATACCTGACAATGCTGACTGCAACCTGTTGGCAATGGTCTTAGTGATAATCTTGTAGAGGACGTTGCATAAACTAATTGGACGGAAGTCTTGCACACTTGCAGGCTTCGTCTTCTTTAGATATATGCTCTGCTTCCAGGAGTTGGCATTGTCTGCTTCCAGCTGACAATCGTGTCTCCTTTAGATACACTATTCTTAAATGTCCACATTGCATGAGTTGGCGTTGATCCGATCAGCGATGATAACTTAATTTTTTTTTGAAAGAAATGATAACTTAAAATTGACTAATAAATTAGCTATGGTGTAATATTGAGGTGCCTTTGCACCCACCGCTTGTTGCAAGAATTGGCATGGTTCGTAGGTGGCTTGTTTTCAAACTTACCATTTTTTTGTTTATATATATAGTCATTGCATTTGTTAGGTGCATGTTTTCATAATCTTCTACGTCATGTCTGATTATATGTACATATATTTAATTTTAAAATACAATAAAAGAAAGCAAGTTTTAAGAGGAAATGTATATGGATACGTACGTAATAAAAGACTAAACTTATCATGCAATACTAAACGTACATGTGTAATAGACAATAAATCTAGTAAATGCATTAATTGTTAGGTGTTTTCGTAATCTTCTACTACATATATATTTACAAGTACGTGTGTCTAATTTTAAAATACAATAGAAAAAAATAAAAAAACAAACAAACAAAGAACTTTTAAGAGGATATGTGTATCAAATATGAAAACATATTAAATGAATAAACTTATCATATAATACTAAATATGCATGTGTAACATTATCAGAAACTCTTGATAGGATAAACTTCTATTCAACATTTTTCTCATACAAGCTTTTCTAGTTCAACATTTTTCTAACATATGATAAACTCTTGATAGGATTCGAACTTGAGACTGTTAGGTGATATGGACTTCATCGTACATGGAACTCTATATTTGCTATGTGATGCATTTGACAAGCCTCAATACCCTTTTTACTAATGTTGTATTTATAATTAGCTAAAAGAATGAGGGTTTCCATGGTTATATTTTAGGTAATCATCGAATTCACAAGTTTAAGTGATTATGTAAGATACTAACGATAAGCTTTTCTAGTTCAACATTTTTCTAACATAGGATAAACTCTTGATAGGATTCGAACTTGAGACTGTTAAGTGATTTTGATTTCATTGTACTGGAACTCTATATTTGCTATGTGATGCATGTGACAAGCCTCGATACCCTTTTTACTAATGTTATATTTATAATTAGCTAAAAGAATGAGGGTTTCCATGGTTACATTTTAGGTAATCATCAAATTCATAAATTTAAGTGATTATTTAAGATCCCAACAATAGTATGTAAGGTAGAATAGAAACTATATATGGTTATTGCCTTAGGACAATTTTATGGCTTTGAGGATATATTTATGAATATTTTATTGTTGATATGGTGGTATTTTTTTCATTATGCTAATATTTCATGTTGGTTTCTAGTTGTCAGATAACAGGAACGTTTTCAAGTGTAAAGAATGCACTCTTGTTGGCTTTAAGTAGTATTCAAGATAACCCTACAGTAGATGCATGCATAGTACTGTAACAAAGCCATCAGGAGTGGGGTTCCATGGAAATCCTACGCCTACACCAGGACACACTTAGACATTGTCTTACATACTTGTACACCTCAACACCGGTTAAATGAAATTTGAATTGAGTGATTTCATCATTTGCATCGTGTGGGCGCAAACCTTACAAATACTTCCATGTTTGTTATTTGGTAATTTATTATGATACTCTATGCTAGATTCTCTTTGTTTAGGGACATTTTATTTAATATAAGCCCCTATAAAAGCTTTTTTTTAAAAATAAAAAAATAAAAAATCAACAAGTAGATATTAACTTACAATGAAAAATCACAACGACTAGTATACTTGGACCAAATTGAAAAATTCATTAAAAATCACACACAAATTTAATATAAAACCAATCAAGAATGAAACTTTAATGTATGTAAATTCTAATAAAAAAATAATAATTATCATCCACCAAGTGATGCATTTTGAGGGAAATAAACAACTTTATTGTAGAAATCAAATGAATATCGACATGCTTTGACCAAATTAAAAAATTCGTCAAAAATTACATACAAAAATTTAATATAAAATTAATCAAGATTAAAACTTAATGTGTCTAGATTGTAATATAATAAAAATCGAATCATAAACATACGGAAAATCTTTTGTCCAATTTTTGTTCAAAGTTCACGCACAACCTTCCGTCTCCTGGCAGTGGTACGAGTAGCAATATGGATGGTCTTCGAGGGGCATGATTTGTGGGCAAAATCTTGGAGGCGCCCTTGTCTGTTGAGAAAGCATGTCAGTTTCCCCTTTTTAAGGCCTCTACCTCCTCCACGAGCTCATGAACATGAGGAGTTTCAAGTGAGTGAGGTGGTGGATGCTTATCACAATGATGGTTGGTGGGCTGGGGTGGTGTGTCAAGTCTGGGAGGAAGAGGAACCAAAGGCCTACTCTGTTCTCTTTGACAACCCACCTGATCTCATCAAGTTTCCCTCTTCGCAAGTGAGGGTGCATCTGGATTGGCTGGATGGCAAATGGGTTAAACCTCCAAGCAAGGTATTATTTTGCATGTGTCCTTCTAGGTTGTTTGTTTGGCAGAGGAGCCCACATCATTGCTGAAATGAGGAGAACTACAGGTTCCAATGGAACAATCAACAAAGTATGGTTCCTCAAATGATGAAATTGTTCAGGTGATTACTACATGCAGGCTTGTGCAGCTTTTCTGCTAGCTGTGTATGTAAAGACTTTATTTTATAGTTGTATTGTATTGTACCCTTTTCATACTTTAGGCAGTACACTTATCTCTACCTGAAATATATTTACTTTTGTGCTTGAGGTGCTTTCTGTTGGATGATGTTGGAGAAACTGAGACTTAGTCAGGGATTAGCCGATACTAGGAAACCACTTTGTTATTGTAGTGAAAAGAGTGAATTTTAGTGACAACTAACAAATAGTGGTAACGAACAACTAAGAAAAATAGTGAAGTAACTCAAAGCACACAAAAGTTATATGGTTGAGCCCTATGACCTAGATCCATGGGCAAAGAGACTAGAAGAAATTTATTGGAAAATGAAGTTTATGAAGTCTCACTAATGTCTCTCAAACCCATGGAGATCCATGCAAAGATACTACAAAAGCTCTTTGTTATTGTAGTGAAAAGAGTGATGTAGTGACAAATAATGGTGGGGAACAACTGAGAAAAATAGCGAAGTAACATAAAGCACACAGGAAATATATATCATTCGGTACTAGCCTCATAACTTCACATTCTACACACCATGTATACTCCATCTTCTGCACATCTTCCCAATTCAATAACTCTCTTTCTCCTCTTGATTTTAAGATCGCCATTTGTTCCACATCATAAAAACTCTCTAATTAGATCATATTTGAAATTATAGATTTCTAGTTTTTAAATATATAATGACTTAATTGTGTGCTTCCTTTGAAAACACTGTGGTTTACATGGGGGCACTCATAGCTTGTGTTGTAGCTGGCAACGAAGAAGCCTTAAATTTTATCAGCAATTTCAATCCGAGTCATTCTATCAAGAATCATGTTGGTCATTAAGTCCAATTTTCCTGAATTTTGATACTCTTCTAACTTCATTTTTGGCTTAGTCATGATGGTTGTAATGTTCTTTGCAATAACTTGTCTTGCTTACGGGTATCATTGAAAATTGTTCTGGGAAGCACCGAAATCATGCCAGCAACAGCAAAATCATTAGGCTGGGTGAGTTCTGCTACCTTTTTGGGATCTTCAATGCTTGCAATCAATCCACATATATACCAATGCCACTGTGTACTTGTGAAGAAACTTTCACTTCCATGATGGCCATTCTTTCTGAATATGTTCTTTGGCCATGGAATCCATTACAGGTGTGTAAGCTTCTTTGAAATAACTTTGCTTGCTTTCAGGGCATGATTGAAACTTGTTCTGGGAAGTTTATTAGACATCGAAATAATAAGGCTGAGTGAATTCTGCTATCCTTTTGGGATCTATGATGTTTACAAACAATCAACATGCCAATGCCACTGTGTACGTTTTTGATAATGTAGAAACTTTCACTTATATGGAGACCTCATTCTTTCTGCATATGCTCTTTGTTTGGCCATGGAATCTGTTACAAGGATGTATTTTTAAGGAAATTCTGGCTTCAAAAACTGCAGTGTCTGCGGTCCTTGACAGTTTTTTTCTTTGAAAGTTTGATCAACATCTGAAAGAAAAAATATCTTCCCAATGGTGTACAACTACTAGGATGTTAGATACTTATTTGGGGCTAAGACAATTTAACGTAGTACGTCTGTTATACAATATCTCTCTGTCTTGTGGCTTCTAAATATATATATATAATTGTATTATATATACATATATAGGTTGTATTGTGAAACATGTAATTGGCATTGTATAAAATACGTTTTTGTTGCTATATCAAGGTAGTGAGGTTCAAGTAAATTTTAGTTAATTTGGGACTGAATTCATCATAGTTTTGTAATTTCTACTTCGTATACAGATTCATGTCATGATAAGTAAATAGGATTAATGTGTAGTTTGTAATGTTTCTTGTTTTCTAGCTTCCTGTTTCTTACATGTGATTTTTTTCAGGAATCCATTAAATTGTTTTCTTGTGAAGATTTTCCAAGTCCTTATAGGCATAAACATCCGTGTTCTTTTTGTTCTCTCGCTGTTGGGTTTTGAGGTGGCTGTCTACATTGGAACAAGTACGTCTCTGATTATTGTGTTTGTCTTCTTAGTGTGCATTATTAGCTCCGTCTTTTCAATATATCTAAGTAAGCAGGTTATTGCCAAGGATGAGGGACCTCCTGAGATGGCCCAGGTATGTCTGTCTCTGTTACTATTTGTGGGGAATTTTCTATTTTGTATTTAGTTTCTTAATCAATGATTCTCGATTTGTAAATGAGTAATTTGTGCCAGCAGATCTTGCATTTAATATCACTATACATGTCCTGTATTTTTTTAAGCTAGGTGGCAAAATGTGTTGAATTCCTAGTGAAATTTATATCAAGAGTTCCAAATAAATTTTAAATTACTTTATATAGTTGAAGTAATTGTACCTCTTCCTACATTTTAATTTTAACTTTTTACCATCACAGTGATAGGTCTTATTATGTAAGTTTCAAAAGCTATAATTTTTAAAAGTGAATAAAACTAAGTAGTTCTCGTTTAACAATTTTAGAACTCATAATGTTCTTATCCTAAGCTTATTATATTAATTTCTAGATATCATATGCAATTCCAGATGGAGGTTTCTTCAAGACCTAATATGGGACGATTTCGAAGATGGCATGCATACTTGCACTGGTGATTGTTATTATTTATTTGCTTCGCGCTACAACCCCTCAACAAGAATCTTCTGGCATTGGGAGGTGATGGCAATTCTATTTATTCTTAACATTGTATTTTTCATTCATTTCATCTTGTCAAAATACCCAATGCTCCCCTGGTTTTCTGCTTCAGGTCTACATCTGCATATATTACTGTTGCTGCACTCCTTTTGGGGGCTTTATGTTCATGGTATCGCAGGGTCTGTTGGGATGTGGGCGTCAGTGCGTGCAAATGTTGGGGTTTCTAGTGCCGCGAGATGGTCTGCAAGAGAGGCATTGCAGGTGGTTCCTCTTATACTACTTTGTCCATATAATATTTGTAGTTTCATGTCTTAACCTTGGTATGTAATGTACATGTTAAGTTCAACGAAGGTAACTGATTGTACGTGTCAACTTTTATCTTTCTTCATCTATCTCTCTTTTTATAGTTTGTTGTGAGAAATTATAATTCTAAAATTAAATTCATAGTTTTTCTTGCTTTATATTGCTATTGCTTCAGACGAGGAATTGCTTATGATTGTTGTGAATTTAAGTCATATTTGTCTACTTTGAATAAAAAAGTTATTTTCTACGGTGATCATTGTTTGCTATTGTTAAATTTCGCCGAGGTTATTAATTTTAAGGAGTTGCAATAGACTTGAAATCTTTCTCAATGGCATTTTGCACAACGTTGGGAGTTTTGTGTTTAGGGATGTCTTGTAGATTGGATAATATATGTTAACTGTGGATAATACATGTTATCTATAAGATTCAGGATACTGTTTTAATGAAAATTAGAGTAAAGTTTTTAGTTAGTCGACAACTGCAGTTTGAAATAACAACAAGGAAGTTCCAGATCATGTTATGCGGAGGATATAATTGGAATAATTGTCTTCCCATCTATAACAAGAAAAGTAAGACAAATGTTTGGTGCATTGATTGATCCTTTTACCACATCTAAAAGAAATTGTTAGTTTAACAGGCAGGTTGGTGGAAAACGATCTGATAGATGACTCACCATGCAAAATACAAACCCAGGCAGAGATTATGAGGACTTATTTCATGTTGTCACACTATATAATTTAAAACAATTGCTAATTAAGACTAATAACAGTAGCATGATAGATTATAGTTGACATGATCATTTTAGAAAAAAATTAGTCTTCTTTGGATCTTTTGCAGAAGCTACCTATATTCCAATTATATTAAAGTGAACTTCACATAGGATATAGTAATTTTCTTGAAAGGTAATTGTGGAAAAACTTTACTTTTTTGAATAATTGATAAAAAATTATGACATGTATCATTCCCCAAACTCCATTAAGCACGGCAAAATCTAATGACATTTCTACCCATAAAATACTCCAGCAGCACATACCAAAGTCAGTCAATGACATTTATCAAAATTAGCCTTATCATACGGATACAAGAAAAAGACTTTGCGATTGTGGTCCTTGTGAGAATGCTCAATGTAAATCCATCACAAACAAGAAATAAAGATTTACATTTCTTGTGAAAAATAATATCAATCACATGTTGCAACCCTTCTTGATTTAGTATTGAGCATATATTTATTTGCACTTGTATTGATATTTGTATTCCATTTCGTTTATAGAAAACTAAGTATGTGAAAAATTTCATTTACAAATTTTTAATTCGGATTTTCTGTCACTAAGATTCCATTAGATATTGCCTTCCTGATCAATAATTAGACTAATTGTTTAATGGTTTTTGGATTTCCACAAGTTCAAAATTATTCAAGACCAAAGATTTTCCAAACATGTTTTTAGTCATTAAAGAACTTTAGATAAGTTATCCTGCCATAATAATTACATTATTTCAAGCACAATGGTTAAATTATAATTTCTTATATATAAAGAATTTTAGTATTGCAATTAAATTTTGGTAATTCATGAAGAAAGCATCACCACTTTCAACATTTTAATTCTTACACTATAGTTATACCTCAAATATTGGATGTTCTTAGAAAATAATATATTATAGTTGACTTGATTATTTTAGAAAAAATTAGACTTGTTTAGATCTTTCTTGGAGACTACATATTTTCCAATCATATTAAAGTGAACGTCACATAGGATAGAGCAATTTTCTTAATGGGTACTTGTGGAAAAACTTTACTCTTTAAATATATAATTCATCAATAATTATGACATATGTGTCATTCCCCAAACCCCATTAAGCGCAACAAAATCTAATGACATTCTTGCCCATAAATTACTCTAATAGCACATACCAAAGTCAGTCAGTGACACTGATCAAATTTAGCCTTATCATAAGCATACAAGAAAAAGACATTGCGATTGTGGTCCTTGTGAAAATGGTCTATATAACTCCATCACAAACAAGAAATAAAGATTTACATTTCTTGTGAAAAAGAATATCAATTACACATTACATCCCTTGTTGATTTAGTATTGAGCATATATTTATTTGCATTTGTATTGATATTTGGATTCCATTTTGTTTATAGAAAACTAAATATATGAAAAATCTCTTTTACAAATTTTTAATTCAGATTTTTTGTCAGTAAGATTCTACTAGGTATTATTACCTTCCTGATTAATAATTAGACTAACTGTTTAACGGTTTTTGGATTTCCATAAGTTTAAAATTATTCAAGACAAAAGATTTTCCAAACATGTTTTTAGTCATTAAAAAACTTTAGACTAGCTAGCCTACCATAGTAATTACATTATTTCAAGCACAATGGTTAAATTATAATTTCTTATTGCAATTAAACTTTGGTGATTGATGAAGAAAGCATCAACACTTTCAAAATTGTTTGTAACACATATTTTAATTCTTACACTATAGTTATACCTCAAATATTGTATGTTCTTGCAAAATAATAGATTATGGTTGATTTAATTATTTTAGTAAAAAACTAGTCTTGCTTGGATCTTTCTTAGAAGCTACATGTTTTTCAATCGTAGTAAAGTGAACATCACTTAGGATAGAGAAATTTCCATGATGGGTACTTGTGGAGAAACTTTACTTCTTTGAATAATTGATCAATAATTATGACATATGTGTCATTTCTCAAATCCCATTAAGCACAACAAAAGCTAATGACTTTCTTGCCCATAAAATACTCTAGCAATGCATACCAAAGTCAATCAATAATATTGATCGAAATTAGTCTTATCATACAGGCACAAGAAAAAGACTTTGCGATTGTAGTCTTTGTAAGAATGGTCAATATAGCTCCATCACAATCAAGAAATAAATATTTACATTTCTTGTGAAAAAGAATATCAATCACATATTACATCTCTTGTTGATTTAGTATTGAGCATATATTTATTTGCATTTGTATTGATATCTGGATTCCATTTTGTTCATAGAAAACTAAGTATGTGAAAAATCTCTTTTACAAATTTTTAATTCAGATTTTTTGTCAGTAAGAGGTCGTTTGTTTTTTGCATTTAACACTCAATGGTGTTTAATTAGGCCAACTAAATAAGTTCTGTTTGTTTTTTGAAGTGGTCAAACCACTTAAAACCATTCAAATACCACTTAAAGCCATTCAAAAACCACTGAAAATAAAAAGCTACATTTTCTGATTTTTTACTAAATACCAAATTATTTAATGATTTTATAAATTTATTATTCCAATTTTATCCTTCCCAAAATAACAAATTTCCAAATTTGTTCTAGTTTTACATTATAAAAATTTCTTTTAATACTTCAACAAACATATTTCTAAATTTGACCTAATTTTATATTATATATATTCATTTTAATGGTATTTCTTTCAATATTATTTTTATTTAAGTATATAACCATAGTAATTCAATTTAATACCATTTTATTTATTTTTATTTAATTTACCTTACTATAATAATTTATTTATGTATATATAATTTTTTTTTAAAAAAAAAATACTTTGCTATAATAATTAATCATATTTTAATTATGAATAAAATGTTATTAATATATACATAAAATTGTTTTAGCGTTTGCTAAATAATTTATTATAATTGTTTGTATTATATTAAATAAAGTTACATAACAACTAATAGTAAAAAGATATAAATGTCAAATTACTAGTTTTTAGATAATTTTAACTTTAAAAAAACAAATAAGATTACTATACATTCAGATGTAAAGGAAAAAAAAAAACAAACATGTCATTCAGATTTCAGGTTTCAATCATTATTCAGTCTTCAGTTTTCAGTAGCATTGTTCAGTCTTCAGATAAAAAAACAAATGACCCCTAAGATTTTATTAGATATTGCCTTCTTGATTAAAAATTAGATTAATTGTTTAACAGTTTTTGGATTTCCACAAGTTTAAAATTATTCAAGACAAAAAATTTTCCAAACATATTTTTAGTCATTAAAAAACTTTAGACTAGTTGGCCTACCATAGTAATTACATTATTTCAAGCACAATGGTTAAATTATAATTTCTTATCACAATTAAATTTTGGTAATTGATGAAGAAAGCGTCGACACTTTCAAAATTGTTTGTAACACATATTTTAATTCTTACACTATAGCTATACCTCAAATATTGTATGTTCTTACAAAATAGTATACTATAGTTGATTTAATTATTTTAGAAAAAAAACTAGACTTGTTTGGATCTTTCTTAGAGGCTACATATTTTTCAATCGTAGTAAAGTGAACATCACTTAGGATAGAGAAATTTTCTTGATGGGTACTTGTGGAGAAACTTTTCTTCTTTGAATAATTGATCAATAATTATGACATATGTGTCATTCCCCAAACCCCATTAAGCACGACAAAAACTAATGACTTTCTTGCCCATAAAATACTCTAGCAATACATACCAAAGTCAGTTAATGATATTGATCAAAATTAGTCTTACCATAGAGGCACAAGAAAAAGAATTTGCGATTGTAGTCCTTGTGAGAATGGTCAATATAACTCCATCACAATCAAGAAATAAATATTTACATTTCTTGTGAAAAAGAATATCAATCACTTGTTACATCTCTTGTTGATTTAGTATTGAGCATATATTTATTTGCATTTGTATTGATATTCAGATTCCATTTTGTTTATAGAAAACTAAGTATGTGAAAAATCTCTTTTACAAATTTTTAATTTAGATTTTTTATCAATAAGATTCGATTAGATATTGCCTTCCTAATTAATAATTAGACGAACTGCTTAACGGTTTTTGGATTTCCACAAGTTTAAAATTATTCAAGACAAAAGATTTTCCAAACATGTCTTTAGTCATTAAAAAACTTTAGACTAGCTGGCCTATCCTAGTAATTACATTATTTCAAGCACAATGGTTAAATTATAATTTCTTATTGCAATTAAACTTTGGTAATTGATGAAGAGAACGTCAACACTTTCAAAATTGTTTGTAACACATATTTTAATTCTTACACTATAGTTATACCTAAATATTGTATGTTCTTACAAAATAGTATATTATAGTTGATTTAATTATTTTAGAAAAAAAACTAGTCTTGTTTGGATCTTTCTTAGAAGCTACATATTTTTCAATCGTAGTAAAGTGAACATCACATAGGATAGAGAAATTTTCTTGATGGGTACTTGTGGAGAAACTTTACTTCTTTTAATAATTGATCAATAATTATGACATATGTGTCATTCCCCAAACCCCATTAAGCACGACAAAAACTAATGACTTTCTTGCCCATAAAATACTCTAGCAATACATACCAAAGTCAGTCAATGATATTGATCAAAATTAGTCTTACCATACAGGCACAAGAAAAAGACTTTGCGATTGTGGTCCTTGTGAGAATGGTCAATATAACTCCATCACAATCAAGAAATAAATATTTACATTCCTTGTGAAAATGAATATCAATCACTTGTTACATCCCTTATTGATTTAGTATTAAGCATATATTTATTTGCGTTTGTATTGATATTCAGATTCCATTTGGTTTATGGAAAACTAAATATGTGAACAATCTCTTTTACAACTTCTTAATTCAGATTTTTTGTCAATAAGATTCCATTAGAAATTACCTTCTTGATTAATAATTAGACCAACCGTTTAACAGTTTGTATAGTCAATAACAGACCTCAGTAGAGACAATGTTATTTTAGTTAGTTTAGATGCTACTATATATTTAGAACATTAATATTAGTGAGAACCTTAATAAATTCAATCTATTTTCAAAAAAAAAAAAAAAAACAATCAATTTTAAAAATTTTGATATAATTATTTTTATGGATGGTCATTAAAACATAGTTGTTCAGTAGTTCAAGAGTTTTTGAACACTATAACACTATTTCCCCATATATATATATATATATATCTATATAATTAAAATAAGATAACTAGATTGACTCTCTCTCTCTCTCAATTTTCCACAACACTTTTCTTTTCTTTAGTCAAGATAATTTTTGATTTTCTCCATTTCACAATGATTAACCTCACTACTTTTCTTTCTTCGTGGGGTCCAAAAGATGACAAAAAAAGACTAATAGTAACTCATTTATGTTTTGTTAATGGAAATGGGAAGCCTTTTTGTACAGACTCCAATGTTTTCCACGAGACTGCTATTTTCTTCTCTTCTTTTGTTATTTTCAAAACATGTGGGTCATATTGGTAAGTTCACATCAATTTTTTCCGTGAGACTTGCTGCACTTCTCCCTTCTTCTCTTTTGTTATTTTCAAAACGTGTGGGTCACATTGGTAAGTCCACAGGTCCCACATGTTTTTCTTTTCTTCATCAACTTTTTTTCTACCACGTAAACTAGTAATAGGGCTTTGTGTTTAATAGACACAACTTAAAATATAGGAGGTCTCCCTGTCCCTTTATAGGATATGATCTTCAACACAGAAAGATACATGTGTTTTAATAGTGGGAGGTGAAATGTTTGTAGACAGATATGCTAAGAAATTAAGTTTAATGTTTAATATTACAATAACATTTAATGTTTAATGATTTTTTAAAATCTGTACTAAAAAAAATTGAGTCCTAAGGCAAAGCTATAAGTTAACAAAATTTTACATACAAAACTAGCAAAGGGTAATTTCGTATTAAATTTTATTGTAATATTTAACTATAGATGAGGGTATGATGGTCTTTCTATCCATTTTAACTAAGTCCAAGCGTAAATAAGTATTTTTACTTTTTTCTTTTGGTTCGAGGTTTAGTTGGCTGATGAGAGAGACTAATTTGACACTTTTTCAAAACGTTAGGGTCCATTTTGTCTTTTTTCGAAACATAGTTAAAAATTTGATCATTTCTCAAAAGTTAGGAACTAAAATGATTTTTCCCTTTTAATTCTTACACTATAGTTATGCCTCAAATATTGTATGTTCTTAGAAAATAATGGATTATAGTTTACTTGATTATTTTACAAAAAACTAGTCTTGTTTGGATCTTTCTCACAAGCTACCTATTTTTCAATCATATTAAAGTGAATGTCACATAGGATAGAGTAATTGTCTTGATGGATACTTGTGGAAAACTTTACTTCCTTGAATAATTGATCAATAATTATGACATATGTGTCATTCCCCAAACCCCATTAAGCACGGCAGAATCTAATGATATTCTTGCCCATAAAATACTCTAGCAGCACATACCAAAGTCAGTCAATGACATTGATTAAACTTAGCCTTGTGATACGGGCATAAGAAAAAAATTTTGCGATTGTGGTCCTTGCGAGAATGGTCAATATAAGTCCATCATAATCAAGAAATAAAGATTTAAATTTCTTGTGAAAAAGAATATCAATCACTTGTTGATTTAGTATTGAGCATATATTTATTTGCATTTGTATTGATATTCGGATTCCATTTGGTTTATAGAAAACAAAATATTTGAAAAATGTCTTTTACAAATTTTTTATTTGGATTGTTTGTCAGTAAAATTCCATTAGACATTGCCTTCTTGATCAATAATTAGACTAACTATTTAACAGTTTTTGGATTTCCACAAGTGCAAAATTATTCGACACAAAAGTTCCTCCAAACATCTTTTTAGTCATTAAAGAGCTTTAGACTAGCTGTCCTACCATAATAGTTACATTATTTCAAGCACAATGGTTAAATTATAATTTCTTATATGAAAATAATTTTAGTGTTGCAATTAAATTTCAGTAATTCATGAAGAAAGTATCAACACTTTCAAAATTGTTTGTAACACGTATTTTAATTCTTACACTATAGTTACACCTCAAATATTGTATGTTCTTAGGAAATAATAGATTATAGCTGATTTGATTATTTTAGAAAAAACTAGTCTTGTTTGGATCTTTCTCAAAAGCTATATATTTTTTAATTATGTTACAGTGAACGTCACATAGGATAGAGTAATTGTCTTGATAGGTACTTATGGAAAAACTTTACTTCCTTAAATAATTGATCAATAATTATGACATATGTGTCAATCCCCAAACCCCATCAAGCATGGCAAAATCTAATGATATTCCTACCCATAGAATACTCTAGCAGCACATACCAAAGTCAGCCAATGACATTAATCAGAATTAGCCTTGTCATACGGGCACAAGAAAAAGACTTTGCGATTGTGGTCCTTGTGAGAATGGTCAATATAAACTCCATCACAATCAAGAGATAAAGTATTACATTTCTTGTGAAAAAGGATATCAATCACTTGTTATATCCCTTGTTGATTTAGTATTGAGCTTATATTTATTTGCACTTGTATTGATATTTGGATTCCTTTTGTTTATAGAAAACTAAATATGTGAAAAATCTCTTTGACAAATTTTTAATTTGGATTTTTTGTCAGTAAGATTCCATTAGATATTGCCTTCCTGAGGAACAATTAGACTAACTGTTTAATGGTTTTTGGATTTCCACAAGTGCAAAATTATTCAACACAAATGATTTTCCAAACATATTTTTAGTTATTAAAGAACTTTAGATTAGTTGTCCTACCATAGTAATTACATTATTTCAAGCACAATGGTTAAATACTAATTTCTTATATGAAAATAATTTTAGTATTGCAATTAAATTTTGTTAGTTCATGAAGAAAGCAACACCACTTTCAAAATTGTTTGTACCACATATTTTAAGTCTTGCACTATAGTTAAATCTCAAATATTGTTTGCAATATATTCTTAGAAAATAATAGATTATTGAATTTATAGCTGACTTAATTATTTTATAAAAAAATTAGTCTTCTTTGGATCTTTTCAGAAGCTACATATTTTCCAATCGTATTAAAATGAACTTCACATAAGTTAGTGTAATTTTCTTGATGAATACTTCTGGAAAAATTTTACTTTCTTCAATAATTGATCAATAATTACGACATATGTGTCATTCCCTAAACCCATAAAGCACGAGAAACAATAAACTTGATTACAAAATATTATCATAACTTTTCTTGGTGGTTTTTTCTCTTTTTTCTTTTTCTTTTTAGTAAAAATTTATGAAGATTTATTACAATCAAGTACTACTAATACAATTCATATGTAACTATTCTCACAACACATAAGGGGTTTGTCTACATGCTTTTTTATGGGCAAATATGAAAAAAATGTGCACAACTACTTAATTAAGAATGGGGTGATGATAAGTGGGGAATTTAAAATGTGGATCAGCTCTTTTGTTAGGGAACTTGCATCAAATTGTCTAGGAAGCTTATTCCTATCCACAAAATTGACTAAGAAGACCTACCTCTATAAAAAGGCTTATTCCTTCAATATTAATTGCATCAAATTGACTAAGAAAACCTATTTCTGCCCATAAATTACTCCAATAGCACATACCAATGTAATTCAATGGCATTGATCAAAATTAAATGTTGTTTAACAATCTCATAAATTCTATATATTGAAGGAAAGCCCAAACTAGTTGAAGTTGAGGAAGGTTAGAGATGGTTACCGATTGAATTTGGGCCGGTTAAGCAAATCAATTGAGTAAACAAATACATTTGTATAGTCAACAATAGACCTCGGCAGAGAACCGTAATAATTTTCAATCAATTTTAAAAATTTTGACATAATTAATTCTATGGATGGTTAATAAGACATACTTGTTGAATATTTTGACATATACTGATTTGTGTAATTTGCTTTTTCACAAGAAAGTGGTATGTCGCGTTTGGACTTTCAAATCATTTATCTTATAGAAAAAAGTGAAAACAATTAAAAGTACATGAAGCTAGCAGACGCATGATCTATATATATGTGCTTGGGTGAGCTCAAACAGGCATCAAACAAAACTGCAAATATTAAAAGAGTTGTGTCCTTCGATTGTGAATATGATTACAATTATGAGTACTAGAAGGTCACCTCACCTTCTTTTCATGCTCATAGTTTTATTTTCACTCTCTGCAAAAGCTGTCTCTGGATTCCATTCAGGAGTGGAAGATGATCACATTATAAAGTGCATTGAGAGGGAACGACATGCTCTCTTGATGATCAAACAGAGCCTCGTTGATGATGGTGGCCTTCTTTCTTCATGGGGGCCAGAAGATGACAAAAAAGACTGCTGCAAATGGCAAGGTGTCTCCTGCAGCAATAGGACAGGTCACGTGGTCAAGCTCGATCTTCATGGTTCTTATGATGATTTTGAACGGCGTTATTTGGGAGGTAACGTAAGTTCTTCCATGCTTGAATTGCAGCAACTTAATTATTTGAATTTGAGTTGGAATTATTTTGGAGGACAACCAATCCCTGAATTCATTGGCTCCCTTAACAAATTGCGGCACCTTGATCTCTCCTACTCTGGTTTTGGTGGTCGAGTTCCTTATCAACTTGGGAATCTATCAAGATTAGAATCTCTTTATCTCAGAGGAAATTATGGTACGTATGCTGGCAAACTTGAGTGGCTTTCCCATCTCTCCTTTTTAAGACACCTTTATCTAGATGGTGTTAATCTTACACAAGCAGAAGATTGGATGCAAGTCATTAGTGAACTACCTTCTTTAACAGAAGTAGGGCTAAGTAACTGCAATCTTCCATCAGTTACTTCATCATCTATTTCCTTTGTTAATTCTTCTAAATCTCTTTCTCTTCTTCATCTCTATGAGAATGGTCTATCTAATTCAATATACCTTTGGTTGTCCAACTTCAGTAGCAGCCTTATTGATCTTGACCTCTCTTACAACAGGTTACATGGACCTATTCCCGAATTTGCTTTCTCAAACATGACAGCTCTTCAATATCTTGACCTCTCTTCCAACAGGTTACATGGACCTATTCCCGAATTTGCTTTCTCAAACATGACCGCTCTTCAACAGCTTGACCTCTATGACAATCAAATTGATGGTATCAGTCCAGAAGCCTTTACAAACACTTGTAATTTAAAAACATTATCTCTACGTTCAAACAATCTCACCGTACAGCTTTCAGACCTTCTGTTCAACTTGTCTGGTTGCACCAAACACTCACTAGAAACTTTGTCATTAGGTTGGAACATGCTTGGTGGTTCATTGCCAGATTTCTCTGAATTTATTTCTTTGAAAGAACTAACCATCAGCAACAACCAATTAAATGCCATCACTCCCAGAAGTATTGGACAACTTTTCAAGCTTGAGTTTCTAGATATCTCCTCAAATTCTTTGGAAGTTACAATCACAGAAGCCCACATGTCAAATCTCCCCTAACTAAAATATTTGGATCTCTCTTCAAACTTATTGACTTTCAACTTTACCTTTGGTTGGGTTCCTTCTTTTCAACTTCAAACCATTAGACTACGGGCTTGCAAACTTGGGCCTCATTTCCCAAAGTGGCTCCTAACTCAAAAGAATTATTCAGAGCTTGATATCTCTAATACCAATATTTCAGACACCATTCCTATTCAATTCTGGGAACTCTCTCCTAATCTAGAATTTTTAAATCTTTCTTATAACCATATGAAAGGCATTTTGCCAGATTTATCATTAAAGTTTGTTAATAATCCAGGATTAGATCTTAGTTCCAACCATTTTGAAGGCTCAATTCCCCAGTTTCCTTCCAATGTAACATCATTAAATCTCTCTCAAAATAAGTTTTCAGGGTCAATTTCTTTCTTATGTTCAATCAGTGGGAAAACTTTCGAACATCTCGATCTCTCAAATAACCTACTCTCGGGAGAGTTGCCAAATTGTTCATGGCCTATTGAAAATTTAGTTGTCCTAAATTTGGCAAACAATAACTTTTCTGGAAAATTTCCAGATTTGATGGACCCAAAATGCTCACTGGAAATGTTGAAATTGCACAATAACCACTTTATCGGGAAATTGCCTCCATCATTTAATATGTGCAATTGGCTTAAGATTTTTGATGTTGGTGACAACAAATTTTCTGAAACAATTCCAGTATGGATAGGAGATACCTTACCAAATTTGATCATTCTTGCTTTACGATCCAATCAATTTAAAGGAAGCATACCGCTACAACTATGTCAGCTATCACATCTCCAACTTATGGATCTCTCTCTTAACAACATCTCAAATACAATTCCAAAGTGTCTCAACAACTTAACTGCCATGGTTCAAAGATCAAGTTTAGAATCCACTATTGCCATCTCATATAGCTATTTTTTTCGTGACCATTTTGGTTATGGGATTGGCTATGGGATTGGCTATGTGAGCACAACAATAATAATGTGGAAAGGAATGGATCGAGAGTACAAAGAAAATCTAAAATACCTAAAATGCATTGATCTTTCAAGCAATGAACTTTCTGGAGAAATTCCTATTGAAATTACAAGTCTTGAGGGATTAAGATCCTTGAATCTATCAAGAAATAGTTTAACTGGATCAATCCCTAAAAAAGTTAGCAACTTAAGTTTGCTCGATTCACTTGACTTGTCAAATAATAAATTGATTGGTGAAATTCCTTCTAGCTTTTCTTCTTTGAGTTTTCTTGGCATGTTGGACTTGTCAAATAACAACTTGTCAGGAAAAATTCCTTTCAACACTAAACTACAGAGTTTTGATGCTCTTGCATATAAGGGAAATCCTAACCTTTGTGGACCTCCACTTCCAAACAAGTGTTCGGAGATTGAAGCGCCAACCGTCATCACACACAACTATAATGAAGATGATGTGATCGCAACTCTAGAATTCTATGTTTTCTTGGTGATTGGATTCATCGTAGGATTTTGGGGAGTTATTGGTTCTTTATTTTTAAATAGATCATGGAGACATGCATATTTCCAGTTTCTAAACCATGCAAAAGATAGACTCTACATTGCAATGGTATTAAATATAGCTAAACTTCAGAGGTGGCCTATGACTAGGAGCCGAACGGTAACATCCAACCCTTCTATACTCTTCTGTCATGATTAATTATAATTTGTTTTCTGCAATTTAAGATAATTTGAAGACTTCATCCTTACTAATTTGTGTTTTTCTCACTTGTTTTCTTTATTATGTGGTCATGGCAACTATGATGTGTTCGATAATGTGCTGCATATGTTCAGGACAACAAATGAAATGTCAAATCTAGAATATTTGGAGATCAAATTTTATTAAATATTGGTAGTAGCAAGTACCCTTTTTTTTTTCTTTGAAAGGAGCAAGTACCATTTTCAACATTGAACTAGTACTAGAAATTAAAATTATTGCTGAAAATTTGACATTAGCTTTTATATTTACTTCGTGTGATTCAGGTAGGTGTACAAGACAAAATGAAAATGTGAAGATATTTTGTGTGATTTGGAAAGCAACTGGAGTGCTCTCTAGACCTCAATGAATACTATAATTTGGTAGGAACTGTGTATCAAATTTCCTTAATAAATTGTTTTTGTTTTTTAAATTAATATCCTTAATAAATTGTATTGAAGAATATTTATGTACAATATAATATATATGCTATGCATCTCTATTTCTTTAGTCCTTATTCTTGGGTTTTCATTTACAATGAAGTATGATTAAAGTAATATTATTCTTGCAACATCTCTTAGATATAGTCAAATCAAATTGTTACAATATATATATAGTGATTTTATCATCAGTGTCTTTTAATTTTAAAAAGTTAGGACGAATCAATCAAATACATATATTGCATTCTCTCTTCTAAAACAAATTCTCTCTTCTATTCAATTCAAATGCAATAAATGAATTTATTTGGTTCATCATAACATTTAAAAGTTAGAAGGTATTGACCATAAAAGTGTTATATATATATTTATATATATATAAGATCGACAACTCCTAAAATTTATAAAATTTCTTACACAATTTATTGTCCTTTGGATTATGATGAGTTGGAAGGCTATGATGCACTGATATTATTAACCATATTTAAACATCTTAGGCAAATGTATTATTTCTTCATGAAGAAACAGCTAGCAAGACATGGTTAAAAAAAAATGAAAATTTATCAAAACATAGGAATGAAATGAAATTTGCCTTATCACTTGCAAAAGGCCTTCGTTTGTGAATTTACAGTGCAAGTGAAGCGAAGTGAAAGCTGTCTGCTGTTTTTGCACTCTGTACATGATGCTTTATTTCACATAACAAGCAGACTAAGCGAGACAATATTCCCTATGAGACCACCCCTTCCAAACAGTGGTCCACCATACATGCCTCCTTATCCAGAAATGCCTACCCCTCCATTCAGGCCAAGACATAATCCGGGCAGTGAAAGACATGGACATGGTCCTATGTATGATAGGCCACCATCTCCAAGATCTTGGACACCTCAGGTTGGTGCTTTGTAAATCCCAAAGTATGCATATGGTTGGAACTTCATGAATTAGTCTTAACCTACTTAAGCGTATCTATTGTTTAACTTTTGAACAAAGAATTTACAATTATTATCATGATCAGTGTGTTTGTGGTTTTGTTTCAGACAGCTAGCAGTGGAAATCCCAGGTGAGCTGATGTTGGTTCTGGTTTTCCTGCAAGAAATGCACCTTATGCCAGCTAATTTTTACCGGTAGATTTGTAACTCTGGGGTAGTAGATTTACTGAAGTTCAGCTGCATCAAATGTTTTGGCAACCTTATAAATCCAATATCACATGTTTGAACACCGATCATATATTCATGTCATAGCAATAAAGAAAGCATATTCATATTGGTTTAAATTTCATGATTTTAATCTGTCAGTAAATTTTGATCCGAAGCTAAAATAAGCAAAGAAAGTAAACTAGCTGTTTGCTAAACTAGTCTAACAGAAACACCAAAAATGAAGTATAGCTATGAAGAAAAAATTGATAAGCAGTCTTCTAAAAGACAAAAATCAAAGACAAGATACATATTAAACCTTTCAATATATAAAGAGTTGTTCCAAAAAACAATAAAGAACTTCATCAAAATGCAGAATGCTGTACACCTCTTAATTTCACCATGACTGTCCAATTCTATTGAGTAAAGAACATCTTCACTTGTTTGAATTTTGAGAATCCCAAAGGCCTTAGGTAAGCTCCTAAGTAACCTTCTCTTATAAAGACAGATAATCATTCCAGTATGGTATGATTATGATTCTTGTTTATTTTCTTCCAAACAGTGGAATTCATGCACCCATTACTACGGTTGAAATTGTGATTTCCCATATATACCTGCCTCATGTTTAGGGAGAAAATAACAGTAATCTGGGTTACATCATTCAGGTGAGTAATATCTTATGAATTATATTTCTTAAGTTATAAGTCAATTTGCTATGATTTAGAAACCTCATTATTTTTTGTTTGTTTGTTGGATTTTGTTTTGATCTGATAATCCAAAAAAGCAAAACCAAGAAGAGCAGTTTTTTTTTTTTTTTTTTAATTTTTTCTTTCTGTTAGAGAGAGAGAGAGTGAGAGAGAGAGTTAGGGATGGGGAGTGATAGCAAGAAGAGCGGCGGCAATTTACAGATAGGCGGACGCAAAGGAGGAGGTTCGCAGATACCAGCAGCGGCCAAGAAGATAGTCCAGAATTTGAAGGAGATTGTCGGCAAGAACTGTACGGACATCGAGATCTATGCCATTCTCTTGGAGTGTAACATGGATGCCGACGACGCTGTCCACCACCTCCTCCCTCAAGGTGCCTCCTCCTTCGACTTGATTTTCTGTGACTGACAGAATTGCCATCTTGTTTTCTTGTTTGCTACTTTATCTGTAACAAGTGTGCTTGTCAGGAAACTTGAAAGAATTTCTATCTTGTAGATAACAGAAAATCGTATGAAGCTTGACGACTCCGAAAAAGTAACAAGTGTGCTTGTCAGGTATGAGAGGCTTCCGGAATTTTGTTTCGCTTGCAGGATGAGCCTGAGAGACAATGCACGAGTGAGGCTTTGGAAGGGACTGCACCAAATATGGGCCATCGTTGAGAGCTCAGGGACTGGAGAGAGGCAAGAGTATGGGGACTAAACAGAGCACTCAAAAACAAGGTGTCACAGGCAGTTTCAAGCTCAACGGGAGGGATCGGATTGAGACGGCAGAGGAACCAAACCACCAGAACAAGGATACTCCTCAGAATTTGGTTCGGGGGGCGACGGTTTTGGTGAGTTGTGAAAATCACACAGGAATCAGGGCGGGCAGAAATGGAACTTAATGGGGAGGCAGAGCAACCACCAAGTGGTCAGCAGCAGACTCAAGGTAACAAAATGGAGGTCACTATAACCCCTCCCAAGAAAATTAGAAAGTGGAAAAGGGCTTCCAGGAGGGATCACAACAAACCCACACCTCGTCACACTGCCAACACTAAAAGTGGAGATGACAGGGGGTTGGTTATCTAGAGGTGAGAACCCCATATCAGGGTTATCCAGATCAGCCCAAAGCAGCCCCTTGCGTTCCAGACCAGTCAAGCTGCTCAATCCCCATGACTAGAACAGCAGCTGATCAGTGGGTTCCTCCTGCTCAGGGTTGTCTTAAACTTAACACAGATGCAGCTGTCAAAGAGGGGCTTAAACACATTGGTGTAGGGGCGGTTATAAGGGATGATTTAGGAAGTATAAAAGCTGCCATCTCCAAGACTTTTCCGGGTATGTTTTCTTCTGAATCAGGGAGCGGGTTGCCATAAGGGAAGGCATGCTGCTGGCTCAGAAAATGGGCCTCTCCGTAGCAGTAGCAGAACTGGATGCCAAGAATGTTGCTGATGACTTTAATTATAGGCTCCTCTCTGGCAGTGTGGCAAGTTTTAATCGTGAGGATATTGCTGCATTAAGTGTAGTTGTAGGCCATTGTATATGTCAAGTTATTTCTCGCAAAAGGAATACTTTGGCTTATAGATTGATAGGCTTCGCTCTTTCTATCGAAGAAGACTTGTTTTAGGAAGATATAAGCCTTGGTTTTATCTTTTTTGGTTCGTTTTAATGAATTTCCATTTAGCGAAAAAAAAAAATTACAATACTTTTATCTTTCTTTTGGTCATTCTAGTTGCTCAAATAAAAATCTTATGATATGTTGATACAATTATTAATGAAACTATATATATATAATAAACTTAACTTTTAAGATTTTGTGAAACCCTTACAAATACCTCTTTCTCATAGTGTAGACGATATACATGAAGATCTTCAACCATAAATGAAAGGATGGCAAAATCCGAGCATGTACCTGCACCAAGTCCAGATCGGTATTGGACGCTCTTTCTTTTTTAAGGGTCCATACCCTACCTATACGGTTAAATTAGTTTGAGGGTTTGGTTCCAGACTCGAACCGCTCATTTAGCGAGTCTGCTTAGACCTGCACCAAACCCGAATTTGACTGGGTCAGATCCACGTTAACCAATTGGCCCAAAATTATTTTAAAAAATTGAAAATTTTCTCAAAAAATTTTAAAGGACTAAGAAATTTAATGGGTCCAAAATTCTAACCTGATTTAAGAAAAAAAAATCAGTTTTTTCCACTATATCAAATTAAACTAATTTTATATCACATAATTCATTCCATAATCATTCTTGCCAAATTTTACAAAAAACATGCCACAATCAAAATTAAACAGAAAATAACATTAAAAGTTAAAATTTATCCTTAATTTACATTCCAAAATAACAATATATATATATATATATAAAATAAAATCAAGATGATGATAACTCTTCTTGATCTTCTTTATGATATATTTATTCCTATGAAACGTCATCTAATAGAACAAATCAAGTGAAAAATTAAAAATTAAATTAATTATTATGAATAATATACATAATGTAATTAAATTTATAAATACTTTCATATCTCTCACCACCAAATTCAAAATATGCACACAACATCACATATGAAACAACTTTCCACCCAACAACAATTCACCAGAAAACTTATGCTTGATTTTATCAATCATGGAATCATTAGTAGAACAATTATCTATAGTAATTGCAGATAATTTTCTACCTACATTCCAATCAAGCAAACACTTCATCAATTCATCACCAAGTGACTTAGCATTATGTGGACTCAATACACTTAAAAATCTCATGATTTGACTATATAACACCCATGATTTGTCAATAAAATGCATACTCACAATCATGTATCCCATTTTTATGCTTGATGTCCACATATCTATAGTAATTGCAACTGTACTATCCAAACTATCTAACAATTTCAATGTCTTCTCCCTTTCACTATAGTATATCTTAAAAATCTCATTCTTCAACATGCTTCTACTCATTGTTCCAAACCCAGGATGGTAATAACTCATCATTTCCTAAAATCCTGTATATTCAAGAAATTATAAAAGGACCATTATCCCCACAAGTTGAAGTATTCATCTGAGTCCAAAAGAATGATGTTTCTTGCTTTTGTTTGGCTACTCTTAGAACACTAGACTCAACATCCCCAATATCATTATCCCTACAAGTCGAAGTATTCATCTGACTTCTTTCATAACTAGTCATAATGTTTGGCTACCTAATATATACTTAAACAATTCAATTAATAAAACAATTCAATTAATAATCAAACATCTAACAAAACAAAACATCATGTATACTTAAAAAAATAATAACAAATTACAATCATAAAAATATTTTGTTTTGGTGAAAGTACGTGTTTTGTTATACAGGTTTCAACTATTGCCACCAAATGCAAGTAAGTCAAAGTTACTGGTTTCCAACTATATACTAAGTATAGCTAAAACAACATGCATTCAACTTATATCCTACAACTACGAAAATGTGGGCACAAAATCGAATTTTGAAAGGGCAAGCCTTACATTATAGATTATACTTGCCCATATCTATGTTTTCTACACTTTTTTGGCCATATAAAGAAAACAAAGACGAAACCAATTAGTATACTCCACAACTAATTGCACAATCTTTTCATGAAAGATACAATCTCGTATATCAAGTACCACACATGCTTGGAAGCCTATAAAGATTATCAGAGTGATTAAATTGTAATATTGAAGACCAGAAATTTCTTGAATCAAACACATCGATCAAATCAACACATAATATTCTGTCCACCATGTGATTTTTAAAAACAAAACAAAATTCAAATATTAAAATCAAGATACACAAAATAGTTGAGCACAAAAACAACTAATCCCACAAAATATAATAGGAATTTGAATGTAACATAAACAACAATCAACAAAACTGAGATGGTTATTCTACTACAACCAAACAAATCAACAGTAATAACAACAAACGAAATAATCAATCAAAGTCAAAACAACAAATACCCAGAATAGACAATCAACTACAGTTCACGTAAAAGACATAGAGAAGTGGAGGGTGAGTTACCTTATATGAGAGCAACGTTTGCAGTGGAAATAGAAAACACACAGGTTTATCAAAGCAAAACCCTCTGTTGTTAGCGTCTCTCTCTTCTTATTTCTCTACAAGAGCACACACACAAAACCCAAATATAAAACCACACAAAAAAATCAAAGCAAAATAGAGAAATGAAAAATCGAAAGATCCAGAAAAGAAAAAAAAAAAATTGAAAAAGAGAGAGACGACGATAGCAACACCACAGTTTCAAAGCTTTGGACATGAGGGTGATGGAGAAAGAAGGAGATGTTTTGGTGGTTGCACAGCAGATAACAAGGCGGTGATGGAGAGAGAGAAGAGCAGTTCAGTAAAGAAATGGCGGCGATAGAGATTGGAGAGAGAGAGAGTTGTGAGAGTTTAGAACTTAGGGTTGTGTTTTTTCTCAAAGGAAACGGGTAGGGGGTATATAAACCACGGGTATATTGCGGGTATAATTGAGACCCACGGATAGATCCATATCCTATCCATAATTATGCAGGTTTTTTCTTAAGGGTATTTAAAAATGCAGTTGTATGGGTCGAGTCTAATAGACCCTATCCATTTTTTCACTGCGTCATATTTCAAAATGAATTAAACAGTCCAAATGGTAAGAAATAAACTTCCAAAAGTAAGTCATAAAAGTCTCAACATTTGAGAGACTTAGTTTTATAATGCATTGCCAAGTTTGTCCTTAAAATTGATTTTCACATTACAAACAAAAATCCTTTTAGGTTAATTAATTTTTAAGGTGTTTTTCCATTTTTTTTAGGTTTAGTCATTGTGACAAAATAAACAAACACAATTTAATATTTTCTTGATGAATAAGAGATTTTAAAGATTTCATTTCATTAGAACATATAGTTTTATCTATATTTTATAGCAAACATAAAATTAGTATAAAATTGGCCACATGTTTTTGTGCCCAGCCCTAATTGGGATATATGTGATTACAAAAGGAATGTAAGACAATATTGGTGGAGCACCAATAACAAATGCCCATATATTCCTCCTAGCAAGTTGGTTGTAAATCTTTTAAAGGGTTTAGGTGCCATTATACGTATTTTATAAGTGTAAATGAAAATTTTTTGCTACTTTACAAGAGTGGATTTTTCCCAAGAATATAAATAGTGATTGATCTTAGAAGATCTTGACAAATCTTTAATTTATTCAATATCAACTTAATATATATATATATATATATATAAAAGAAAGACGGTATTAGAAAACAACGTGGAAGTCCATGCTGCTAGACTCATAGTGTCAACCTAATGTTTGATTCATTTTATGACAGGGTTAGATTAATATAGTTTGTGAAAGCAATCTATTGAATGCAGTTTGGTTTTTCATTCGACATGGTTCGTGTTTGATATGTTTGACTTGTTATTGGTTATGTATAATAACAATATGATAGTGAATAATGGTGTATAGCAATGGCCTGAAAAGACGATACAATTGATAGTATATGGTTTAAACATTAGAAATACAAGTCTGCCAGTTCAGATGACAAAAAAAAAAAAAAAGAAAGAAAGCGCAGCATTTGGATCTTTTATTATCGAATATAACGTTTGGTTACTTGGTCATGAACCTAGTAACTGTACGTCCTTCTGATGTTTTGAGGAAATGATTATTCAAGCCAAAATAAACCATGAGAAGTCATACGTGAGTCTGAAACTCTCCACTGTGACTCAACTTTTGAGCATGCTCGTCTCCTTTTCTCTTTTTCGCTGTATATCCAATTATTTCCAGCCAAGTGTTGCCAATTCTTTCCCATTTCTTTTATAAAAGCAATCCCTTAAAATTGGTAGCAATAAAAGATGTAATTAGTTGTAAATGGAACTGTCCTTCACTATAAACAAATAAATTAATATGTAAAATGAATTAATTAATCAATACCTTATGATCTCGTGCAGGTTCCTCTAATTCTTCTACAACCTTCATTGCATTTTGCAACAATGAAGAAACTTCTTCGTTGGATTCAAAGAAGTTAAAAAACCTAAGAAAGTTATCTCTTGCATATTCTAAAACTTCATTAGTCTGACTACTAACGTCTTGAAAGCTGAAAACCATTAAACCTAATTCAGCTGACATCATGGAAGGATGATTGAATAGGAGATACAACATGTATCTTGAAATTCTTTTGATTGCTTTACGCTTCGAACAATTTGAAGGTTGATCTATGTAATATGAAACTTCTGTAGCAATGCTCCAGATGATAGTCTAGTACTCCAACTCTTCCCAATTAATACCTGTAATGTTGTTCTTCTACTCGGTAAGTGGTGGTAGGCAATGCAGTGAAAGGAATTGTCGGAGTTGTTTCGAATTCCTCAGCTTTGTCTTTGAAATACCTGAAAATCATTTCTTTTAAATCTCTTGTGACTTCAGTATCCCGTTGATAGCAGTTCCATGCTGCAATGTTCAAGAATGACTTGTATTTCCTGGTGGAGCGTGGTAGAGTGCACTGGAACGTGGAATTTGAGCACCTAGGAATCTTAAGAAGTGGAAAAGAAACAAAAGTTTTCGTGGTGGAATTTCTTTTATTCTTTTAGTACTCAACCAAACTGAAAACCAGTCCGAGGAGAGTATCACTAAAGCTGCATAGAAGAACAGCAACAACTAGTAATACCAACGTTATGAGAAGATCAATTTTCGAGTATTTCTGCTTGTTGTCGAATAAAACAGGTAAGGGCAACACCAACGAAGAACAGATAAGAAAGAAAGTGATGACTCGCAGTACTATGCCAGCAGGTGAATACAATAGGGGTGCTTTGGTATAACGCAAATCATATATCCTTCCAAGTTGGATTTTATTTAATTTGAAAGCATCTTCGGAAGACACATTTATAGCCTAGTAAGTTATAGGCTGTAAGTTCTTTTACTTCATCAGAAATATCTGAACCTGAAAAATCTACTAACAGATTAAGCTCAAGACACCTTTTTACTCCCACAATATATCCTTCTTCACACTTAATCTTATAGTCCTGAATATCCATCCGCCTCTGATCGTCATGTAGATGATGAGTATCAAAATCAGGCTGTTTGAGCACAGACTTTCTGTTTATCTGATAGCTTGCCGCCCTGAGAACCCACATCCGTTCTCCACATTTAATGAAACCAGCAATAAGCATCAAAACGGTAAGTATTGAAAGATTAGAACCGGTCCAACCATTGAGAAGAACATAAAAGGCTCCACACATGACTGGGAAACCGGTCCAAACAGTTGCCTCATCCAAAGCTCATTGTCTCTTCTAAGGCATATGCAGTGGAGTCTAGACCACCAATGTGAAGAAGAAGAAATTGCGCTCAATATGTTGACACTTCAATGTTGGGATCGACCTCACCACTGCCATAACGCAAAATACATGACCAGTTTGTTGACGAAGCGAAAATTGCCACAGCGTCTGCAGCTGTGTAGGCAGACCAAACAATAACTCTGATTCAAGAACTTCGTCTGTACTTTCTTTGAATGCTTAGTAGTATTTGGATGATGAGGCTAACTAGAATTGCAAGTCGCAGAGCCCAATTCTTCCACAGTTCTTTCAATGTCCGAGAAACTAGTTGTAGTACTGCCCCTCCTGTTTGTTGAATACATGATATTGCTAACACCTGAATTTCATGAATATCAAAAAAATATGCAGAGTTACAAGCTGTCTGCACAAAATAAGCGGAGGCATCATGGCTGTAATATCAATTATACATGGACAACATTTATGCAAATTATTTACATACATTGAGTTATATATATATATATATATATAAAGAGAGAGAGAGAGTCTTATTGGGTATACCTGGGGTATTGATACCCTTGACAAAAAAAAAATAGTAATTGTATGCTAAAATTATTAATTGTAATTAATTATATTTTTATTATATCTGATTATAATTGAATAAGTCAAATCACATCTATAATAATCAACAGACAGAATTACATTTACTGATTGTAATTAGACATATTTAGTTGTAATCAGATATAATAAATTATAATTAGCAATTTTCAAATGCATCACTTTTTTTTTTTTTTTTGGTCAAGTATATCTATATTTCAGATATATTATATATATATATATATAAGGGCAGAATTGGGGGACAAATTTTTGCACAAATTATTACACAATTTATTAACCATTAGGTGATATAATAATTTTAATAACTTAGATTTACTTGCACCTTTGCATACAATTTAATTATATACTTTACATAAATGTGTTTTCCCTCATCTTTCTTCATTATTATATGCTCTCTTCTCTCTCTAATTAATATTAAAAACCTACCAATTGATATTCTTCTCATCAAACTACATTCTATGCATCTTTATTTTTTGGAAAAATTTCAATGTGGTCCCTAATATTTAGTGATATATTACTTTTTTACTCACTTATACGTTTTCACTAATCGTTATCCTTAATGTTTTAAAAATTCATTAAATCAATCCCTCTAACTAAGACCTAACAGTCAATCGTTACAAACTATGTACAAAGACCAAAATACACTTAATCATTTTATTTTTATTTTTATTAAATTTAATAATTGAAAAAATAAAAATAAAAAAAAATAATCTTTTAATCAAAAAAATTAAAAAAATGAGGCATCTACAAATTATGAAAATTATTAAATTTTTTTATCAAAAAAAAAAAAAGTGAAGATTTGGGTTGGAACCTAGATCTTCATCGGTTGAAGTTCTGGGTACCAACACCTAAATCTTCATTCTTATCTACACATACACCTTATCTCCTTCTTAGCTCTACGTTCGAACAAACACCAAAACCCAAATTTCCAACTAGTATCAAGAAATCAGATTAATTTATTTCCCAACGATTGATAGTCGCCTTAACAATCAACACATTGCATCACCTAAGTTAATTTTAAGAATTCAAGCTTCATAAAGAAGATGTTATGGGTTCGATCAAACCCAAAATGAATGTTTTAGGTACATGAAGATGAAAATAATAAAAAATAATTTTTTTAAAAAAAAAAAAACAAAGGGTGGTAAAGATCTAGGTTGGTCGAGAAAACCCAAATCGCCTTCTCCACCACCAAAAAAAAAAGGGGGACCATCATTCACATGCACAACCACACTTCATACAAGCTATAGATGGACATGGACAACATTTATAAAAATTAGTTATGGAGTTATATATATATATATATATATATATCAATTGATGGATTTTTAATATTAATTGGAGAGAAGAGAGATCATGTAATGATGAAGAGAATGGAGAGGGGACACATTTATTTTATGTATTGTGTAAAATTATGTTGTATACAAAAGTGTAAATATATCTAAATAAAAATTTGTGTTCCTCGATCCTTATATATATAGTATACCGAGCGTATCGATACATTTGATAAAAAAATAAGTGATTGCATTCTAAAATTACTGATTGTAATTTATTATAGTTTTATGATACCTGATTACAACTAAATGAGTTAGAACATATTTATAACAATCAATAGACATAATCACATACTAATATGTTTAGTTATCAAGATTAATAAAGATAAAACAAATTACAATGAACAATTTTATAATGCAATCATTTATTTTTTTGTTAAGTGTATCGATACTTCAAGTTTATTGTAAAATATATCATATCTATATATATATATATATATATTGGCACATATGTCTAAGCATATCAATAATTTAGCGCAGAAAGAAGAACAAAATAGTTTCATGAAAAACGAAGAAGTAAGAAGCAGTACATCCTTGGAGTTATCATTGGTGATATTGATCCCTAAAAAGTCTTGTCCACTTCCGTTTACAAGTTTGCTCACCTAGAGAGAGAAAATTAAGATGTGTTATATTACTCCTCTTTCCCTTGTGACTTTCATTTTCTCTTATGTGTATAACAATTATTTCCTTGTAGACATTGAAGGGCCATCCCTTGTCTTTTCCATGGTCAAACAACTTAACTAGGTCAAAATTTACCTAACAATTATGGCTTATATAATATCAACAATAATGACTTATTGTGAGCATTCATATCTATATATTAACGAAATTATGATTTTCAATGTCGTCTTTTAAATTTATAATGGTCTATTTTAAGGCTATGACTATTAGTTAGGGCTGCCTTCTCTAAATAGTATTTTAATATGATATTTCTCGTGAAGAATCAAAAGGTTTTGTTACATGTACTTCAGTTCATACTAGACTAAAATTTGCATAATTAGTTTTTAGATGCATCGACAATTTGCCTAATTCAATCCTGCTAACTTTTAGCTACTTTGTTTTAAAATAAAATAAATAATGTTAGGTATTCTAATTTTCTCTCTCTAATAATGAGTCCATCCTAATGTATAATTACCTATATGTATATCAATTATGATTTAATCTCACTCTATAGATGTCATTCCAATATATACAAGCTTACTTTTAGCTAAGTAATTATGTTTAAAATGTACATTGCAAAAAGTCCTCAATGAAAATTACTCATATATATTATATATATGTATGTATGTATGTATGTATATATATATATTAGCTTGTTGCTCTTCTCTGTTATTAAAAGTTGCAACTGTGTTTCATTATGGCAAACCACATGGCTCTTTCCTTGTAAAACAAAATGGTAACCGATGAAAGAGGAGGAAAATAACTTATATCGTTTCTGGCAAAATGAGGAATTGTATTAATTTAATTATTTTATGGCAGACCAAAACTGTTGAAAGTGGACAATAACAACCTAAGCAATTGGTGTTTACTGTTTTGTGTTAGGCACTTTTAACCTTGGAATTTGCTGTTAGGGTACTGTGAATAATCTAGTGATTTTTTTTCAAATCTTTTGTCATGATTCTGCAAGACAAGGCTCTATAAGACATGAATATGAGCTCTGCTTGATTCTGAACAGTTTGTTATTCGTTCATTCTTTTCCTCCTGTTGCATTAAAAAGCTATCTAATAAATATACGTATGGCCTTTAGAACTTTACTCTTCAACTACCATCTCGTTGATTCCAATTGCAAAATAACATAATAATTTCTGACAAGAAGGTGCAATGTTGTAGAATACACATCTTAATACAGTATTAGAAATATCCATGGAAGAGATGAGAAGATACATGGAAAGCTAGCATGATGCTAGTCAAAGTCAACTGGAGACTATAAGATCAGAAAACATTATTAGAAGTTCCTTAATTTCTCATAAGTGTGTACATGCAAATTTCTCAGTTGTTTCCAATTGAGAGACTTTGAAACTATTATCAATGCATAGTTATAATTCCTTACAAGTAGTATAATTCCTTACAAGTAGTATAATTCCATTCTCCTTATTAAAATATTAGACTTTTAAGGGGATGGATCCAAGGGCTTTGGTGCAATGGCAACGAATGGTATACCCACTTTGATTCTCAGCTACCATATCGTTGATTCAAAAAGGTAGGTCTAGGTAATTTATGAAATGTAGGGACATTGTTCTAGAACATATATCATAATTTAGCATTAGAAATTTCTATGAACTTGTTGAGAAGATACATGGAAACTGTAAGAAGATCAGATACAAGTAACCGAAGTAAGTTTTTCAGCCTTATTATTTTTAAGATTTCTCAATTGTTTCCAGTTGACAGACTTTTATAATTGCTTGCAAGGAGTGCAATTTGGTTCTTCTTAACAAAATATTATAATTTTAAGGGGATGGATTCAAGGGCTTTTGATGCAATTGCAAGAAATGACATACCTTCGTTCATTAGGTTAGTTCAAGAAAATGAAGGAATTCTGGAACAAAGAACCGCCGGTTCCTTGAACTCTGTGTTGCACCTTGCTTCAAAGTATGGACACATTGACTTGATGAGGGAAATTATTAAATTGCGGCCAGAGATGGTTGAAGCTGAGAATAAGAACTTGGAGACTCCGCTGCATGAAGCCTGTCGCCAAGGGAGCGCTGAGATTGTGATGCTACTATTAAACATGTGTCCACGGTTGTCTTGCAAGGTTGACATCAAAAAACGGAGTGCATTGTTCATTGCTTGCAGTAATGGGCATCTAGAAGTGGTAAAGTTTTTGCTGAAGCAGCCATGGTTTGTGGGAATAGGAGAAGATGAGGCTCAGGTAAATTTATTTCATGTGGCTGCTTCTAAAGGTCATGCAGGTGAGGGAAAATTTTCTCGTGTACTTCCAGAAGAAGCTCAAATCTATTCATATAAATCATATTTGTTGAGGTCAACTTGTTTGTTGCTTTAAGTTTTTAGCGGCTACTAAAGTTAATTTACCTTTTTGTTGCAGACATAGTGGAGCATTTATTGAATCTATGTCCAAACTTGGCTCATAATAGAGATGAAAATGGACATTCTCCTTTGCACTACGCTTGTAGTAAAGGACATGTATCAATAACAAAATTGCTGCTAAGCTTTGATTTGAAACTTGCCCTGCAATTTGATAATGATGGTCATACCCCACTACACTTGGCTGCTATGAATGGTGATCTTGCAATCCTAGGAGAATTTGTGGCATTGGCTCCTGCATCCTTTCGGATCCTCACAACATACAGAGAAACAGTTTTTCATCTTGCTGCAAAGTTTAATAATCACACTGCCTACAATTACTTGGCAAAGGTTTTCTGTGACACGTATCCGTTCCATCAACCAGACAGTTTTGGTAACACCAGTTTACATATTGCAATTTCCAGAGGACACTATCATGTAAATCCCTCTCTCTCTCTCTCTCAGTCTCTGTCTCTGTATGTGTGTGTTTCGGTGGGCTTTCATGTGTGTGATTTATGATTAAATCTCAAGGTTCTGATACTTGTGGCAGAAGCTAAAAGGATAAACAATGATCAATAAACCCGAAAAATAGAGAAAATAAATCCGATACCTAGCTATGTCATCCAATAATGTTAAACATTTTAGTGTTTCATCATGATCTTCTAAGGCTCATGTAATTTTCTTTGTTATTTGGTTAAAGTATGTGTTCTGATGGACCTTTCAACGCTTGTTCACTCCAGTTAGCTGAGAATATCATTCATAAAACGAAAAAGGAAATCAATTATCAGAACTATGAAGGACACACGGCTCTTGACATCCTCAATCAAGCTCGGAGCACTTCAGTAGTTCAGCATCTTAAAGATCAGATGAAGAAAGCTGGTGGTAAAACAGGCGTTGAACTTCTTCAAACAATGGTAGTTGAAAGCCCCAGAGATGCACTTGAGCAAAAATTTGAACAGCTACTAGAAACTGGATCAAGTCCTCAATATGAACATGTGGAGCCTCTAGACCATATGGTGGATAACGAGCCAACACAGCAATTGCCTAGACTGAAAATAAAAAAGCGATCAAGGGCAAATGCAGATTGGAATCATAATGAAAAGAAATCAGAAGTTCAGGACAAACATGTATCTGAATCCGAGTCCTCATCAAACAAGTCAAGGAGTTCCTGGAGCAACATGAGTGGAAGGAAGCATTTGAGATCATCAAAAAGCAGGAAAGAAAGAATTGGAATTCACAAGCATCGTCACACTAAGTTACATGATACATACACAGAGGCACTACAAAATGCTCGGAACACAATCACACTAGTCGCGATTTTGATTGCCACTGTTACTTTTACTGCAGGCATTAGTCCTCCTGGTGGTGTCTACCAGGAAGGACCAATGAAGGGAAAATCAATAGCCGCTAGAACTACAGCTTTTAAGGTTTTTGCAGTGAGCAACAACATTGCGCTTTTCACATCTTTGTGCATTGTTATTGTTCTGGTCAGCATCATCCCCTTTCGAAGAAAACCACTAATGAGGCTGTTGATGATTGCTCACAAGGTCATGTGGGTGGCTGTAGCATTCATGGCATCAGCTTATGTTGCAGCCACATGGGTGACCATGCCGTATTATGGTAATATGTGGACCTTTGGGGTTCTTGTGTCTGTTTGTAGCGGCACCGTAGGATCTGTCTTCATTTGTCTTGGGGTTATGTTGGTTAGACACTGGTTGAGGAAGTTGAAATGGAGGAAAGAGGCAGGAAAGACTACTGCTAATACTAAAGATGAAAATGAGTCAGATTCCAGTAACTCTGATGTACACAGTGCCAGAGCTTTAGGATATCATGCCTACTGAATAATTTTGTTTAGGGTAAATATTCATTTTAGGAGATTTCTTGTTGGAAATTAAACATGATTTATATAGATACAAGCAATCATGAAGGAGTTTTAATTATGAATTCATCTAGAAGTTTATATTCAATTTTTTAGATTATTCATGTATTTAGAGCATTCATGTATTTAGAGAGTTCATGCATTCACAACAATTAATATGGTTCATATATATGAGAGTTCGTTGTACTGTATTTATGAGAGTTTATTCATAACTCTCTCTTGAGTCCTATATATACCTAGATGGTGAAATCATTTGAGCAAGTGTGAGGAAATTCGAAAATTAATAGTGAATAGTGGTGAGAAACAAAATTGTATCAAGTTAGAAAAAAAGTTAATAGAAGCTTATTGTTTTCTTTTTTTTTTTTTTTTTTTTGTTCCTCCTAAAAATATTAGTTTCTTATTGAATTTAAGTGAATTCTCACCGCCAAATTTCTAATAATGTGGTATCAAAGCCAACTAACTAGAGAGTTGGGTGCACAGAAAAAAAGGCCAACAATAACAATCTTATCCCTTTTCAAGTACCTCATCTCGCTCAAGAAAATTACAGCACTTGGTGTATTCACATCAAGGCTTTACTTGACTCACAAGATGCATGGGAGATAGTCGACAAAGGATACATGAAACCGGAAAATAAAGCTTCTTTGACTCAAGGGCAAAAGGGTGCTTTGTGCAATACAAGGAAGAAGGATCAAAAGGCTCTCACCGTAATCCATCAAACAATTGATGATGGAATGTTCGAGAAGAATTTTGAAGCAACCATTGCCAAGCAAGCATGATAGATCTTGGAGAACACTTTCAAAGGTGTTAATCAAGTTAAGAAAGTGTGACTTTAAACATTAAGAGATGAATATAAAACTTTACATATGAATGAATCTGAGTCAGTTTTAGATTATTTTCACTATAAGAAATTAGCAATACGATACCATACGGAATGTGTTGCTAAAACCTTTCGCAACGTGCACCCTTACCATATGAGCATGTTGCCAAAAAGTACACCCCTTTAGCAACATTAATCTCACATTGCTTTATACTAACAACATCACGTTATACGTTGCCATAAACATTATAGCAACATGCATTGCACGTTACAACATGAATTTTAAGTTTTCATGATTGGATACGGCAACACAATGCCATGTAGCCATGTTTTTATAACAACTTCAATTGCATGTTACTGTAGAGATATAATGCAACATATAAAATACATGGCAGAATTGTGGTTTTTTTTTTTTTATTATTTGGGAAATGAATGGTTGAGTTGCTGTATATGTATATATTTTTTTGGAATGGATGAATATGCTACCGCATATATATATATATATCATATTGATTACAACAATATTAATTTCAAATTGCAAAGAAATTAATTCATTATTTTCATAATCCGTCACCAACATTACATATAATTCCATTAAATTACTTAAATAACAAAAACTACACAAAATCTCATCATAGTATGTGACATACATACTTATATGCACATAATTGTAAATACACATATGTACATATATCACATAATCACAAAAGGATGATGTCACTCTACTACTCATGAACCCAAAATCCCAACAATTTCTACATCTACCCACCTCCATAACTTGTATGAATCTTGTATCTGAAAATGCCAAGTCTTCTATTGGTCTCCAAGGAACTGCACCCCAAAACCCCATGAACCTACAAGTTAAACATGCAAAGGGCGAAAAAAATGATTACTCTTAACGAAGATCCTTCACAATGATTACTTTCAACGAAGATCCTTCACAAAAGTTTCAAAATGAAACCACATAAAAGAAGAGACTTGCCCTGCAGGGAAACATTTAGTGGATTTACCAACCATCAAGTTTTCGGTCCACATTTTCGGTTTCTTATTACTGTTCACTATAGAAACTATCCCAACTGTTTATCTGTCAAGTGAAAAACATGTCACAGAGAGACACACCCAGATTAGCACATGAGATAAGGAAAGGACTAAGTTTGTCAGATAGTGGTAAAATCCAAGGTATTTATTGGAAATGGTTAGGTTCAACTTACGGCTGCCAAGCTAAGATAAAAGTCTACATCTTGGTTCATGATCATGGATTTGGATTTTGGATATCGTGAACTCTGACTAAGGATCCATGGGACCGTACCCCATATCATGTAACTTGCCAAAACATGACAACAATCAAGTACAATTCAATTCCTTCTGTTGATTCACTGTAACCATATCATTTACACATTTATGTCACATTTTTTGGTAGGTAAGTTTGCGATGAGATGGGCAACAACTTTTTCACATATAGATTCTTGCATTAAAGCCTTCGAAGAATCAATGAAATGCACAATTTAATAACACTAAGTAACCTTGTCTAATCATTGAAATTAAATTATTATTATTAATAAGATGATAAAATGGGAATATTAAAAAAGAGCAAGGAATATTAAAAAAGAGTAAAGTGACATGGGGGTCCAATCAAATAATGCGGTAGTTTAGAAAATTAGTAGGAATTTGTCAAGCCATTACTTGGAAAACATCTATCTACCTTGGAAACACGACAAAGTTGTAAATCCGGTCGATTGATGCTAAAAAGAAAGCAATTGTTGATAGGACCCCTCTTGAAATTAAATTGGAAATGCAAAGCACACCCATATTAGCATATGAGATAAAGATACCACCATTTAAGGCCACCTAAGTAGACAAACTTACTATTAAGAACCACACAAACAAAATAGAGCTGCCATAATAAAGAAGGCTTATGAAAATGATACACACAAATTGATAGATTTATTAACAAATGAATAACAAGTTAATAATTAATTAATAATCAAATTTTCCTTTCAAAGAAATCAATGAATAATAAAGCATCGTGAGCAGTTATACCCCATGTGAGCATACCTAGATAACTAAAACAAGTCATAATCTGTACAACCAAAAAACAATTCCGTTTGCCGCAAAACCAAGCAGAAGTGCTCCACAGACAACAACACAAAACTGAAGAGTTTTGTTACTTAGAAACCAATCAACAGCCAACCCCATTTGAAACAAACAAAAAAAAAAAAAGTGCCTCTTTCTCCATCTCTAGAAAAAAGTAAACAGTGCCTTTCTTTCTATAATTGACTCCAGTCTCCAAAATAAAACAACAAAAATATCACATAAGAGGTCATAGAACCACCTGCTGCAATCAAAACGCTGCCCAGGTTCACCTTTTTTTTTTCCCTTTTGAAAACAAATCATTGCATACCCACATCACGGAATGTTAATTTTCATTGTCTAAGTGGAACATTGTTGGATCATACATGCAGGATAAGAAGGAAGACAAGAAGCTGGAACTGGGATCTAACGACCCTGAGCCACTATTGCCTCTTACCGTCACTTCCTGGGTATCTAGTTGTGCCAGAGCTAGCAGATTACCAACAATTAAGCTGACCAATGTTAAATTATTTGGACTACCAATACCATGTGCTTCCCTATGCATCTTACTACCAGCAATTAAGAATAGTTCTCCATGGCAAAAGAACTATTCTTTCGCCTTTTGCTAAAGAATACCCTGTGCTTGCCTATGCATCTTACTATCTGGTTAACATGGAATCAACTTTCTGGTTGGAACAAGAAAGGGTTCAATGGGAGCAAAATTTTTGCAGTCATAGAGTCTAGAAGACCAAGCGCTGACAAAACATAAGGAAAAAGGGAACTATTTCAAGTATATATCAAGGAATTTCTGATATAGAGATGTATACACAAGCTCAGACACATACAAGAAGACTCTAACAAAATTAAAGAAGTTCCAACAAACCAAAAATTTTTAAATTGCCACATGCACACAACAGCACACTCAACACACTACAGATAGCTGTAAAACAAAATTTCAAAGACTCACTCTTCGAGCATCCAGTAGCTGCATCTTTGAAAAAATTCATTTTCTTCACCATGGGCATAGTAACAATGCAACACATCAATACTGCCAGCCTCAAAGAATGAATGCACACTTGTTCAACATACTAAACTACAAACAAGAAGACAGAACGTACACCATACTGCAACATTTACCAGCATATAGATTAACACTTAAGCCTCTTTCACTCAATTAAAGCAGAACAAAATTACTAGAATTCACTCAATGAAACACCAATGAAACAATTTGAGTACATACCTTTACCCTCTCATGAGCTTCCTTCACTGTCTAGCCATCTTTTTTCTTCCTCCAGTTATACATAACACATGCATTGAAATTGAACTCAATTACAAATCCAACAACAGAAATCAATCCTGTTTCATGTACTAACTAACTAAACTACGCAGACTAAAAACACACTATTCCAATTGAAAAGCCCAACCAAAAGAGTCTCAGATCTGGCGAAAATGAAAAGAGAAGAGCAAGTACCAAATTGTGGGAAGAGATCAAGAAGAGATTGGACATCTTGATTGTGATATACACTCCGAACCGCTTGATCAGCTGAATCAGTTCTTCTTTCGACGACTCTGCCATCGCCCCCCTTTTCAACCCAAACGACACGTCCTTTTCTAATTAAACAGACAGTGGTGATGTGGTGGTGTTGTTGCTTCCTCCTTTGGGGGTTTCAAATTCTTCTCAGCTGTTTTTGAATAATATTAATAATAATCTATAAATTTAGAAGAAAATAATGACTTGAAAGAAAAAAACACCATACAGTCCAGAAAATAGCAGATGGAGCATCATTAAACGAGTATATACATGCAAGTAGGGGTGACAGCATCGGGTACGTCGAAAAGGACGACCAGCAAGAAGTACCGCAGAGGAATCCCCGAAAAGGATGACCAATCGCCGAGACCAGCAAGAAAACGGGATTGAAGAGGACGATTGGCGGCGAAGAGTGCAGGAGGTCGGACAAGTATGATCGACGGCGAAGAATGCAGGGGATAAGGGTCTGCGTTGATGGGGGTGAGAGTGGGTGTGAAGTGAAAAATGATAGTTTTATGGTTTTTTGTTTGCTATTTATAGTTTTCATTTTGAGTAAATTACAATTTAGCTACCCAAATGTAAACTCTAATTCAACCATAGTAAGATTTTTAATGTTATTACAATTTCTCCCCTTACCGTTAATATTCCTATGTTAAAATTAACTAAGTAAATGGTAAAATTATCTTTTGACCTTATTTTTTTAAAAAATAAATAAATAAATTTCAAAAGCTTTAAAACAAATTAAATAAAAATTTAAAATTATATAATTAAATAAGAAAATCATCATCATCGCCTAGAAATCAAATTCCCTCGCTATTTCCAATCTAAACCCAAAAATCCTAGTTTTTAGTCTACTTGAAACCAGATTTTTAGGTTTACAATCATCAACCAAACCTAAACACCATCTTCTTCTAACATCATCTTCAATCAAACCCAAAATATCATCTTCAAACATCAACTAACATCATATTCACTTAAACGCCCATTCTTCAATCAAACATAAACATCATCTTCTTCAAACATCATCTTCAATCAAACCCCAAACATCATCTTTTAAACATTGACTGGAAACCCCAAACATCATCTTTAATCCAATCTAAAAAAAAAAACCCAACATCATTAATCATCAAACAACATCATCATAAACCTTCATCCGATGAATCCATACCCCAAAATCAACAAAAATCATCAACAAAACCCAAAAAAAATGGTTAAGGAGAGAGAGACAAACCTGGATTCATCTGGGTTCGAACGAACCTGGATTCATATGGGTTCAAATGAACCCAGATAAACAGAACTCGGATTTCATCTAGGTTTGATTCAAACCCAGATGGATATGGGTTCAAAGAAGAAGAAGAGAAAAGAAGAAAAAAAAAAAAAAGAGAAAAAAGATGATGAAGAAGAAAAAGAACAAGAGAGGGAGACATAGAGAGAGATAGTCTTTGTTCATGTGGGTTTGATTAGAACCCGATTGGATTCCAATCGAACCCACATAGACGTCATCTGGGTTCAATTATCAGCGATCGATAACGACACCATCAAAATCGGCAAGGAAAGAACAAAGGTGGAGAGAGAAGTGAGGAGAGTGGTAGCAAGCAGCAACGGAGAGAAGAGAGTGAGGACCGCTGGTGGCAACGTCGTCCAGAAGTGCAGATGGCGACTGTACTATCAACGGACAGGTACCATCAATGGAGAGGCATATGGGGAGAGATAGAGATATATAAGAGAGAGAGAGAGAGGTGGAGAAGAGAGAAAGAAAGCGGATGGTGTTTTTAATTATTTAAGATAGATTTTCTAATTATTCAATAAAAACTTTAAAATAACTTAAATGGAAAAAAAATAATAATAATCAGATCTCCATGGTTAATTGGGTCAACTTCAATCATCGAGGTTAATTTCGTCTTTTTACCATTTCGATACTGTTCACTATCAAATGTAACGGAATCTTGTAACGAGAGAGAAGTAAATTGTAATAATATCAAAACAGTTGCTCCGTCTGAATTAAAGTTTCAACTAGATAGGTAAATTGTAATTTGCTCTTTCTTTTTTCTAAAAAAAATTAAAAAATAAATAAAAATGGTTGAATAAAATGTTGTTGTAGATGTTGGAACGGCAACATTGTTGATAAAATACGTTGTTGTATGTGCCTTAATATGTGCAACATAAATTACAAGTTGTCGTACGTGTCTTTTGCAAAACACATTTTTCGCATATTGTGTTAGATGATTACGGCAACATAAAGTACATGTACATTACTATCCAAATGTTGCAGTAATGATAATTTCTTGTAGTGTTTATAAGAGTTTTAAAAGTTTTAAATGATATGAAGAGACTGAAGGGAAAAATATCGATTTTAATTAGAATGCGGAAACGTGAATCTTAAAAATTTTCAAATAAAACATGTCCAATTGATGCTAGTAATAACGATTCAATAATTAATTCATAAGATCGAATCTTACCTTGCATGAAGATTGAATTGATCCCTTTTGATTCGCAGATTTTTCACCACCTGATCTTCCTTGCTATGACTCTTCACAAAAGAAACTGTGTGTGGGCACAATCTTTTGAAGATCTTTTTGAAGTAGATGGTTTCTAGGTGATTTTTAATCAATGGAAATTTTTGGTTCAAATTGCCAAAAATTCTCTCAATCACCTCTCCTCTTACCAATCATAAAAACATCTTTTTATAATGGCAAAACTAGGGTTCTTCAATTTTAACAAGGAATTTAAATTCCTATTAAAATTGAAAGACTTAATTCATATCCAATATGGAATCAAATTCCTTATTGGATTAGAGTTCTATTCTTTTAATTTAATATGGAATCTAATTCCCATTAAATTAAAACTCTTTTAATATAATTTAAATGGAATCTTATTCCAATTAAAATGATTATTTCCATTAATTAATTAAATGATTTTTCATTAAATTAAATGATTCTAAATCATAATTAATTTAATGACATCATTTATATTTGAACCCATGACCTCTACAAATAATTAAATAATTAACCATTAATTAAATAATTATAAATATTTAAATAATCAAATTATTTAAATAATTTATAAACATGTACATAAATTTATATGTACATCAATAATCGGACAATCCAATTATATTCTTCAACTTGTTTCTTTATGTGGTTGTGAGCTAGTAAGGGGACCAAATGGACCTACAATTTGAGCTCCAATAATATCAGAATTATTAATTAAACTCTTTAATTAATAATTCACTATTATTAACCTTAGAGTTACTCCACTAAAAACTTAAGGTTGCACTCTCAAAATTGTAGATGTTTTACACAATTTGAATTTTCAATGTCCATCGATTTAATCATTTCATATGATTCGATCCTCCACGAGTAGTTCATAATTAGAGCTAGGTTATTAAAATCCATTATACCTCTCTAATTATATCTTGTTCCTTTAAGTACCATTGATTCTCTAATGAATAATATATCCATAACAACTTATGAATTTTATCTTTCCATTTACTCATAAACAAAAAGTTGAGTGCTCTTATTGTTCAAGACCCGAATCAACACTTAAGGGAACTACTCATCTACTTCTTGTAAGAAAGAGTGGATTCCACTATTGTGTAGAATGTTCCCAGCCACTTATTAAATCACATCTCCAAAGTACGAAGCATATTGACCGTAAATCTATAACAGTCTCACCCATGTAAATCAAAAGATATGACCCAATAAATAGGAGTCCATAAAACACTCAGGATTAAGATCAATCCATATATGATCATCTACTTGATAAAGAAGAATTTCTTTGTTTAACGGATATTAATAAGAAATTCATTTTATCATGGTCCAGTCCTATATAATCTTTATTATATAAGTGTCTCCATTTTCATATCACCATATGAACAATCCCTGATAAGATCATCGTATCAAATACGAAATGGACCGCAACTGTGGATTTACCACAAACAAAGTACCCAGCTTTGTTTGCTTTCTACGGACTCTTTAGATTACTAATCTCAAACTAAATCCTCTTGTATATAACACTTATATACTTAATTTGAGACTACATAAGTAATCATGGATGTTACATGATATTCGTATGAAGCAAACATTTCATAAATGCACATTCATTTGAATAAAATAAACTTTATTTATTTATTTAAACGTTTACAAATTACAAGCTCTTAGGGCACAATGCCTAACAGAGACATGGTAAGAAGGTGAATGATCGCCAAGTTGTTGAAAAAATCTTTTGTTCCCTAGACAAAAAATTCAACTTTATTGTTGTAGCTATTGAAGAATCAAAAGATTTGACTATGATATCAATTATCAACTCATGGGGTTTTTACAAGTTGATGAAGAAAAACTTTTGAGCAGTTATTACAAACAAAGCTATAGCTAAAAAGCAAGGAAGATAATTAAGAGAAAAGTCAGAATGGATAAGGTCGAGGCTATGGTAGAGGTCGTGGCTATGGCAATTCTAGAGAAAGAGGGAAAGGGGGAAATTACATTAAAAAAAAGAAATCAAGATGGTGATAACAATCAACATCTTAATTTATTATGAGGTTGTGGAAGACAAAGTTACTTAAGGCTACATGGAAGACAAAATGATGATAAAAGTGGTGCAAGTAATCATATCTGTGGGTGCAAATCGATGTTTATAAAGCTTGATGAATCTATAAGCAGTAATATTATCTTTGGTGATGCAAGAAAATTCCAACAAAGGAAAAAGTTTCATAGTGGGCTTGGCATTTAAGGCTTGGGCATTGAATTTTGGTGGCTTAAGATTGTTGGAAAAGAAGAACAAGTTGAATGGATTGCCATATATTAAGCACCGAAATCAATTTTGCAAAGGATGCAATTTCGAAAAAGAATCAAGAAAGAGCTCCAAAAAAAAAAATCTTTTTCAAGACCAAAGAAACCGCTAGAGCTTGTGCATGCAAATCTCTATGGACTAATCAAACCAAGATCTTTGGGTAAGAATAATTATTTTCTACCGTTTGTTGATGATTTTATCCAAAAAACTTGGGTTTTGGCCTTGCTTTCGAAGGGGTGTGAAGGAAATCGGATGTAGTCGTAGTCCTTCTTGAACCATAAGTGACAAAGGTGACGTTCTTAAGGTTTGAACTAAGACCTATAGGTATTTTCAAAGTTGATGTGTGCGAGATCAAAGGCAGTGATGGTGTCCTCATTGCAAAGGTAAAAATGACTCCAAAGAAAATGTTTCCCTTGAATATTTCATATGGTCAAAGTTCTTGTTTCAGTTCTTTGATAAATGATATTTCATGGATGTGGCATTTTCGGCTTGGACATTTGAGTTTTAGCTCATTATCTCATATGTGCCAAAATCATATGGTAACAGGAATGGCACATATTAGTCAGAGAGATCATCAAGCTTGTGAAGTATGCATTCTCGAGAAGCATCATGGTAATCCATTTTCAGTTGGCAAAGCAAGGAGAGCCTCAAATCCACTTGAATTAGTCCATACTAATTTATGTAGGCCTATGTGCACAACAACAATTAGAGGCAGTTTTTATTTTCTAACTTTCATTTACGATTATAATAGAAAAACATGGATTTATTTACTTTAAGAAAAAAATGGAGTTTTTGAATGCTTCAAATCCTTAAAAGCTTTCGTTGAAAATCAAGTGGTTATATAATAAAACTTTGAGTTATGATCGTGGTAGCGAATTTGTTGCTTTAGAGAATTTTTTTAAAGAAAATGGAATTCGACATCAACAAACTACTCGTTACACTCCCCAGCAAAATGGAATAGCTGAGAGGAAAAATAGAACCATCATGGAGCTAGCAAGGAGCATGTTGTAAGCCAAAGAGATACCTAATGAATTTTGGGGTGATGCTATTACAGGCACTGTCTATCTACTTTATCGAGCTGCAACTAAAAACGTTCAAGGAATGAGTCCTCAAAGAGCATGTTGTAAGCCAAAGAGAAGAGTGTTCGGGAGCATAGCTTGCCCTCATATTCCATATGAGAAGAGAGGTAAGCTAGATGATAAATTAGAAAAATGTTTTTTGGTTGGATACAGTGAAAGTTCAAAGCATATTATTTGTACAATTCCATCTCAAGGAAGATAATCATTAGTCGAGATGTGCATTTTAATGAGGAAGAATCCTGGAAATGGAATGTTGCTGAACAAAAACAAAATTCAATTTCTATTAATATTGAAGACAACAATGGTTCACAAGCAGCTGAACCAGAAGGTGCTGAATCATTATCCTTAACTTCTAGTTCATCATCAAGTGATGAAGAGTCAACCATCCAAAAGGTATCCCTTAAGTGACTATGTCATAGTTTCAACTGATGGAATGAATTTTGCATTACTTGTAGATGTAGATCCAATAAGTTTTGAGGAAGCAGCCAAGGAAGAAAAATGAAGAATAGCCATGAATCAAGAAATAGATGCAATTGAGAGAATAAGACATGGGAGTTGATGGATCTTCTTGAAGACAAGACAATGCTCGGTGTAAAACGGGTTTGTAAAACAAAGATGGATTCAAATGGTAAGGTAGACAAAAACAAAGCGAGACTTATAATGAAAAGCTACAGGCAAAAGTATGGTGTTGATTATGAAGAAATTTTGCTCCAGTAACTTGCTTGGAAATAGTTCATCTACTTTTATTATTGGCAGTGCAAAAGGTTGGAAGGTGCATCAAATAGACATGAAATCGGTGTTCCTTAATGGTTTTTTATAGGAAGAGGTCTATGTCGAATGGTCCAAGAACTTGGTACAGTCAAATTGACATTTTTTTTTTTTCTTTTAAAGAATGGATTCAAGAGATGCCCATGCAAGCATGCACTGCTACCAAGAAGATGATAGGGGTATTCTTAATATTTGCTTATTTGTTGATGATCTTATCTTTATAGACAATAATAAGAAAATAGGAAAGGATTTTTAAAAATCCATGATGGAAGAATTTGAGATAACTGACTTGGGATTTTTTCATTACTTCCTTGGAATTGAAGCAAAGTAAATAGAAGAAGGAATTAGTATTTCTTAGCAAAAGTATGCAAAATATTTGTTGATGAAATTTAGAATGGATAATGTTGTCCTTTGTAGTATTCCTGTGGAGGCAAATTTGAAGTTAAGTAAAGATGACAGGAGTAAAGAATTTGATACTAGTCTTTATTGAAATTTAATGGCAAGTCTAATGTGTTTAGCAATAACAAAGCTACATTTAATGTTTGTTGTCAGCATGTTGAGTAGATTTATGACTTCACCAAAGAGAAATCATTGGGAGGCTAGTAAAAGAATCCTTCGTTATATTGTTGGTATTGTTAATCATGAGATTCATTACAAGAGATTACAAAAATCAACCTTAATTGGTTATAGTGACAGTAACTGGGGAGGAGATACATGTAATCATAAAAGTGAAGGGAAAAATCGATTTTAATTCGAATGCGGAAACGTGAATTTTAAAAATTTTCAAACAAAACATGCCCGATCGATGCTAGTAATAACGATTCAATAATTAAAATAAGATCGAATCTTACCTTGCATGAAGATTGAATTGATCCCTTTTGATTCGCAGATTCTTCACCACCTGATCTTCCTTACTATGACTCTTTACAAAAGAAACTGTGTGTGGGCACAATCTTTTGAAGATCTTTTTGTAATAGATGGTTTCTAGGTGATTTTTAATCAATGGAAATTTTTGGTTCAAGTAACCAAAAATTCTCTCAATCACCATTATTATCACCAATCATAAAAACATCTTTTTATATATTGGTAAACTAGGGCTCTTCCTATTTAACAAGGAATCCAAATTCCTATTTAAATTGAAAGACTTAATTTATGTCCAATATGGAATCAAATTCCTTATTGGATTAGAATTCTATTCTTTTAATTTAATATGGAATCTAATTCCTATTAAATTAAAACTCTTTTAATATATAATTTAAATGGAATCTTATTCCAATTAAAATTATTATTTTCATGAATTAATTAAATGACTTTTCATTAAATTAAATGATTCTAAATCATAATTAATTTAATGACATCATTTAGAATTGAACTCATGACCTCTACAAATAATTAAATAATTATAAATATTTAAATAATCAAATTATTTAAATAATTTATAAACATGTACATAAATTTATATGTACACCAATAATCGGACAATCCAATTATATTCTTCAACTTGTTTCTTTATGTGGTTGTGAGCTAGTAAGGGGACCAAATGGACCTACAATTTGAGCTCCAATAATATCAGAATTATTAATTAAACTCTTTAATTAATAATTCACTATTATTAACTTTAGAGTTACTCCACTAAAAACTTAAGGTTGCACTCTCAAAATTGTAGACGTTTTACACAATCTGAATTTTCAGTGTCCATCGATTTAATCATTTCATATGATTCGATCCTCCACGAGTAGTTCATAATTAGAGCTAGGTTATTAAAATTCGTTATACCTCTCTAATTATATCTTGTTCCATTAAGTATCATTGATTCTCTAATGAACAATATATCCATAACAACTTATGAATTTATCTTTCCATTTACTCATAAACAGAAAGTTGAGCGCTCTTATTGTTCAAGACCCGAATCAACACTTAAGGGAACTACTCATCTACTTCTCGCAAGAAGGAGTGGATTCCACTATTGTGTAGAATGTTCTCAGCCACTTATTAAATCACATCTCCAAAGTACGAAGCATATTGACTGTAAATCTATAACAGTCTCACTCATGTAAATCAAAAGACATGACCCAACAAATAGAAGTCCATTAAACACTCAGGATTAAGATCAATCCATATGTGATCATCTACTTGATAAAGAAGAATTTCTTTGTTTAACGGATATTAATAAGAAATTCATTTTATCGTGGTCCAGTCCAATATAATCTCTATTATATAAGTGCCTCCATTTTCATATCGTCATATGAACAATCCCGGATAAGATTATCGTATCAAATACGAAATGGACCGTAGTTGTAGATTTACCACAAACAAAGTACTCAGCTTTGTTTGTTTTCTACGGACTCTTTAGATTACTAATCTCAAACTAAATCCTCTTGTATATAACACTTACGTACTTAGTTTGAGACTACATAAGTAATCATGGATGTTACATGATATTCGTATGAAGCAAACATTTCATAAATGCACATTAATTTGAATAAAATAAACTTTATTTATTTATTATTTATTTAAACGTTTACAAATTACAAGCTCTTAGGGCACAATGCCTAACAAAAAGTACATTAGGGTACGTTTTCAATATTGGTTCAAGTGCAGTTTCTTAGTCTTCAAAGAAACAATTTGTTGTTGTTCTCTCTTCTACAGAAGTAGAGGATATTGCTATGTGTGCAGTTGGTTGTTAAGCTCTTTGCTTGAGGTGGATGTTGAAAGAATTGAAATGTTCTCAAGAAAAGGAAACAATGTATTGTGACAATAATTCAGCAATTGCACTTAGCAAAAATCCAGTTTTTCATGGAAAAAGCAAGCACATTCGAATTAAGTATCACTACATTTGCAAACTGCTCAGAGAACGAGAATTAGTGGTCAAGCATTGCAAGACACAACATCAAATTGCAGATATTTTTACAAAGGCATTAAAGGCTGAAATTTTTGTCAAAATAAAGGAGAACTTGGTGTTACTCAAGTCTAGATTAAGGGGGGATGTTGGAATATTGATCTAGACTTATCTACATGCATCTAGAAGACTTATTTACATATATCTAGAATTTATTATGAACCTAGTTTTATGTGATGAGCCTATTTTCATGTGATCAATCTAGCTTTATGTGTCTAGGAATTCTAAATGAATATTTGGATTTAAAAAGTTCATTTGCGTGTTAATCTAATCCATCAAAGAGAAAATATATGAAAATGACTAAAGAGCTTGTGAGTTTTGAGAGAACAAGTTTCTTCACTTAACTTTTTATTCTAAATTTGTGTGAATTTTTCTCGAGTTTGTTCATGGGTCTTCCAATGCTTCCAACATTAATTAGAGTTTAGAGTAACAATATTTACACCCTTAAAAGTTGTATCTACACCCCAACATGGTTTATTTCTAAAAATCCAATATTATCCTTGAAGAAATTACTAAAAAGAGTAAATAATTTTTAACTACACCCACAAATATTAATCACTTCGTCATATATATGATAAAATATTTTTATTTTCTCAAACCTTTAATTTATATTTTAAATACTGATTTCAAATATCAAACAATTTTTAAAGAAACAATTAATTGCAAAATATTGAGAATGATCTTGAAATATTAATTTCAAATATCAAATAATTTTTAAGAAAACAATTAATTGCAAAATATTGAAAATTGATCAAAATCATTATGAAATTATTGTATTTAGTTAAAAAATAAAAAATAAAAAGGAAAACATGTTTGAAAGGAAAAAAAAAAAAGAACATATATCAAGAAATTTGTTTTATTTCAAATACTCCATAAAGAATCACCGATAAATTCAGACTTATTTTCCTCATAATATAATACATCCATTAAAAAGAGATAAAAAATTACACCTTGATCAAATAACAAGAAGTTTGTTTGAATGCTAACTCCAAAAATTAAACTTAATCAAAAATTAAATCGAGATACAACTTTCTATACTTTTTCAAATTCTAACTTCACTAAATTATTTTTTTTTCAAATATCAATTTTTTTTTAAAAAAAAAATACAATGAATTGTGAAATGTGAAGAATAATTTAAAATCTTCTTAAGAAATTGATTGTAAAATTATAAATTATAAATTGATTATTATTAGAAGAAAATCATAATCTACTTGTCTTATATGTTAAGGAAAAAATTTCAAAATTAATTAGATAACAAAATAAATATTATGGATTGTACCTACAAATTATAGTACAAAAACAATAAAAGAAGAGCAATATTGGTATTAATTGGGGTTTATTTATAAATTAGAGACTTTTTATTGTTTAGATGAGATGTATTTATAAAGTGGGTGTACATACAAATTTTGAGGGGTGAAAATATCACAACTCCACTAATTAAGTATTTGAAGAATGGAATAAAAGCTTTAGATGATGACTCTGGTTACACTATATATAATAAGCTGTCCTTCATTGACTCATATATTATTAGTAAATTCATTGGAAAACTATTTTGAAAGGTTTAAACTTCTATATAAAGGCCTTTTTGACAGACTTTTCTCTGATAGTGACAAAAAATAATTTTCTCTGATAGTGACAAAAAATAATTTGATATTTTGATTTTATATATACATAATCCATTTAGCAAACTTTTCTCTGATAGTGACAAAAAATAATTTTCTTTTATGGACTTCAGAAAAGAAAAATACAATAACTAATTAGCTCACTATTCATAGTTTTTCCTCCTTATTGTTAAAGTAGATATCTTCTATATATTATTATGAAAAATGAAAATTTGAATCATATTAAACGGTTTAATTTTGATAAATCCAAATAAATTCTTGATAATAGATGTTGTGTTATCTTGTAATTAATTAGAAATAAAATGTGCAACAAAATCAAAAGAGTATAACTTTCTTAAGGGGAGGAAAAAAAAAAAATCCTTTAAATAAACTAAATAGAGTAGTACAATTTACTCGGTCTATCAATAGATTGAAAAAATTGACAGAAGTTTGACCGGTTCTATAAACGGTTGTTATGAGATATTTGTAAATTATTATGCTCTTTCTTAAAAATGATCCTCCTTTTTAACAAGAAAGAAAAAAACAAACAGGAAAAATAAAAAAGAAAAGTAGGCATATTTACTTGAAGCTAACAATTAAAGTAGACATTAATCTAGAAAAAATGACCAAGGTTTCAAAATTTATTACTCACTACTCGACCGGCAAGATAGTGAGTAACAAGTTCTCAATTACTTGGAGAGTACTCGACGAGTAGTTGATTTGATTGTTGATCAACAATCAATCCGTTGATCAATCGTCAAACTTGGTCAAATCTATAAAAAAAAATAAAAAATATTATATATTGTTAAAATGCAATAATATGACCATAATATTCAAGTCCCATCATGAATGGGAATAGATATCTCTCAATGATATATAAAAATTAATAGTAGCAATATATGTACTACTTAATTTCGGTAGCTTCAACAAGTTTTTAGCTTATTAAATTTAACAAAACTAAAATCAATCCGTTGATCAATCGTCAAACTTGGTCAAATCTATAAAAAAAATAAAAAAATATTCTATATTGTTAAAATGCAATAATATGACCATAATATTCAAGTCCCATCATGAATGGGAATAGATATCTCTCAATGATATATAAAAATTAATAGTAGCAATATATGTACTACTTAATTTCGGTAGCTTCAACAAGTTTTTAGCTTATTAAATTTAACAAAACTAAAATCATATACAGATATTTTTTATTCCTTTTTTTATAACTAGATTATTATTTTCCCCTATATTAATAGTAGAATAAATCTGATTATATTTATCATCATTGATTGGTTAAATTTATTACTAATTTTTTTACTTTTATTATTTTCAAATACAATAAATTAATACTTTCAAAGAAAAAAATACAATAAATTAATAATCTACTATCTTGTCCTCATCTGACATCTTCATTTTTTTTTCATATAATTTGATATTTTCACTTCATTTTAGTTATATGTAGAAACTTTAACCAAAAAAAATGTAATTATAAGAGAAACATGATCAATATTCAAAATTTTTTAGTTTTCATTTTTAAAATCCATCATTCATTTGACTCATTAAATTGCAATCAAATGGATCTAAATCAATCCTATATAATAAGGATGATCTTTTTTAAAAAATATTTTCAATGCAAAAGCAAATTAAATAATTAAAAATAAAAATAAAAAAAGCAAATTTCAAATATTTGACAAAATTGGGCTTATTTTTTCCCCCACCAAATTCAAGCCCAAGCTTGATCCAAGAGGTCCACCGTCCATATCCAATTGTCCAAATTATAAATTACCTTATATATGCAGTCGAAGTCATCTCAACCAAGGATGTTTACACAAACGTATCAAATTAATTAATATAAAAGCTGTAATGCATTTCAATTTTCAGGTCAGCAAACAAAAATTGTTTGAAGTTTGGCATGAAGAGATACAACTTATGGTATATACTACTTGACAAACGACATTGTGTGACAGAGGTCCATTGGACTCCAGCCTCACAAGCCCATGCATGGGAAAAATATTTCTAGGCTATCTAGATAATAGCCTAAGTAGTCATCCGTGCCCTTATAGAAAATATGTGAAATTCACACTTTCTAAAGAAGATGTAATGCATGACATGGGCAGATCCCAGATACCCTCAATCCAATTGAAATTTCTTAGCAATTCTTAACATAATGAATTAATATCTATATTATGAAGGTTAGGCTAGAATAATTTAAGATTTTGATAAAAAAAGTTACTTCAATATCCATCCATTAATTTTTGCTTGATCCAATTGTTGATATTAATTTTGGATTTATTTTTCACTTTTAGATCAAATGAAAATTGATAAATAGGTGTCGAAATCATTTTTTTAAGTCAAAATTTTAAATTAGTCTAATCTAATCCGTATTAAAATTATTAAAATTGAAAGTGGGTAACTTAAAATAAACCAAGAAGTTCAGGCCGCATAATGTGCAATTCCACAAAAAGAAAAATGCTTGCGTGAAGCCCAAAGCTTACATCTATTCAATAGACTTCGGCTGGTGGGCTTACTGATTAATTAGTAAAGACGACCTTGAGATAATAGTTTGTGCTTGGGCGAGAGCAATACTAGAATGGGTGATCTTTTGGGAAGTCCTCCCGTTGCACCATCAAAATATATACATATATATATATATATATATATAGAAAGGTTTGAAGTGAGGGCTTCGAAATTTAACCAATAACTAGGGGATATAGTCTTAAGTTTTTTCAAAAACATTTTTTTTTTTTTTTTAACTTATGGCATTATTTTTCATAATTTCATGAATTAATTTAAATTTCCAAACCTTAACATTAAGAAGAATCGTACCTTGGGCAATGCCTTAACGGTAAAAAGCATCGCCACCCATGACCTTGGCAAGGTCACAGGCTATATTTCTGTCCTCCACAAAATTTGTAGGCTTTCCCCTCTACCTTATGTGTGAATTGTTCTCTCTTATTTGGGAAATGCTTTCTAAACCATGTATCAATATCCTATTCCACTTAGTTTTGGTTGTCCCTTGAACAAATACTAGAAACAATATGTGTATATATATATATATATATTAAGAGGACTCAAATCTGGCTTTACTTATTATATGTTTGTAAGTAATTAATATATAATGCCAAAATAATTGAATGTCTACAATTTTTAAAACGGAAAACATGGAGGGTACTTGTTTCTTCTAATTTATAAGAAACAGTTGAAGTACATAAGATGTTATCTCATGAAAATAATTCTTTGCTCATGATATGATGCACTGAATTTTTTATTGTATCCAACTAAATTGTCTCATACCCTTTAATCTGTCAAGTTTGGAGAATCAGGTGGGCAAGGTGGGAGAGTGCAAAATACACAGATCCACATATAAAATAAAAGATAATAAAATTAAGAAGCATGAAGGATAACATGATAGAAGTGGATGGATTGTTGACGTTTAACGTATGGTAGTTGTCTAAGACATTATCCAATGGAGATAAATGTTAGAATTGTGAAGCCTGAAAGGATTTGAATTCTAGAAGAATTCGGATTCAAAAACAGGATTAAACTTTATCTGTCCCGAAAGTATATCAAACGAAGTCCGTTTTAAGCAAATAAGGTATTGTTGGAAAGCTTGTTTCGATACGAATCAAACACCGCAAAAATCGCAGCCAAAGACGGTCAGACAAGCCCTCACGCGCCCCAACAACGTCCAGTGGTCAGTTTTACACGGATTCTTCTTTCTTTAAGGTTTTTGAGTCCGAATCAGTTGTGGGTTATTCCTATCCTATAAATACACATGTTGAACGTCTTATATGTGTGATTACATGATGTATTAAGGGTCTCTAAGGGTTTAGGCTTAGATTGACAAGTTTAGGAAGGTGAGAGAGATTTGTGAGGGAGAAATTCGTGATTGAGAGTGAGAGAGACAAAAGTGTGAGTTTGTAATTATCAATTTGATAGTGGAAGAAGTGCTGGTGCACTCCGTGGACGTAGGGAATTTCCTGAACCACGTAAAATTCTTGTGTCTCTTTTATTTATTTGTTTGGTGTGTGCTTGATTGTGTTTTACGACTTTCTTCTTCTTCTTTCTTTCTGGGTTAATCTATCTCAACAACTGGTATCAGAGCCTGGTTCGTTAGTAGTTGGTTTTGTCATTTGAGTGGAAGAATATGGGTTCAGAGAAAGACCATTACAAGGTTGAAAAGTTTGATGGGACGAACTTTAGTTTCTGGAAGATGCAGATGGAAGATTACCTATACCAGAAAGACTTGTACTTACCGCTCAAAGAAAAGCCAACAGACATGAAAGATGAAGATTGGAAAGTTTTAGATCGTAAAGCTCTAGGTGCGATTCGATTGAGTCTATCGAGATCAGTAGCCTTTAATGTGAAGAATCAAGACACGACAGCGTCTCTCATGAAAGCCTTGTCAAATCTCTATGAACAACCTTCTGCGGCAAATAAGGTACATCTGATAAAGAAACTCTTTTCTCTCCGAATGTCAGAAAATAAAAACTTCAAAGAACACCTGAATGCGTTTAATGAGATTACGGATCAACTAACGTCCGTAAAGATCGAGTTTGATGATGAAGTACAAGCCCTACTCATCCTCGGTCAGTTGCTTGAAAGTTGGAAGGGTACCGTCCAATCAATCAGTGGTGCGTTTGGGAAAGAAAAATTGAAGTTTTCAAAAGTTGTGGATATGATCATGACTGAAGAGATTCGTAGGCGTGAAGATGGGTTTTTTAATTCAAATTCAGCCTTGAATATGGAGAGTAGAGGAAGAAGCAATACTAGAGGTGGGCAATATGGTAGATCCAAGTCGAGGCATGGTAGGTCTAAATCAAGGAGCCGTTAGAACAATTCACATGGTGGTAAGAAAGACATCGAGTGTTGGAATTATCACAAGATGGGGCATTACCGGTCAGAGTGTAAAGCTCCAAAGAAAGAAAGTTATGGTCAGACTAGTGCAAACTATGTTTCGGAAGGCTCGGATGATGCTTTAATTTGCTCTTTAGAAAGCAATACTGAATCATGGATATTAGACTCAGGAGCGTCGTTTCATACTACCTCTAGGAAGGAATTCTTTAAAGAATATGTTGCAAGCAACCTGGGTAAGGTTTATCTTGGTAATGATAAGGCATGCGACATCATAGGTGAAGGAAAGGTGGAGATTAACCTAAATGGATCTATTTGGAAATTGGATAATGTAAGGCATGTACCTAGTTTGAAGAAAAATCTGATTTCAATTGGGCAGTTAGCAACACAAGGTTATGTGACAATTTTTTCAGAAGATGCCTGGAAGATTTCGAAAGGAGCTATGACTATTGCCAGAGGAAAGAAGATTGGAACTCTCTATACAACCACAGATGGACGTGGTTTATTTGCTGCAGTTGAAAGTAGAGGTGATCCAAACCTATGGCATCAGAGACTTGGGCATATGAGTGCTAAGGGATTACGAGTCATGCATTCTAATGGTTAGTTGTCAGATTTGAAATCGATTGACCTAGACATGTGTGAAAGTTGTGTTTTCGAAAAGCAGAAAAGGGTGAGCTTTAAGAAAGCTGGGAGAACTCCAAAGACAACAAAATTGGAGTTAGTGCATACAGATGTTTGGGGACCTACACCAGTTTCCTCAGTTGGCGGAAAATATTATTTTGTCACTTTCATAGATGATCACTCAAGGAAGGTTTGGGTTTATTTTCTAAGGCAGAAATCTGAGGTGTTTGAAGCTTTCAAAAAGTGGAAGGCTATGGTTGAGAATGAAACCGGTTTGAAGATCAAGAAGTTGTGATCCGATAACGGTGGTGAGTATGAAGATTCTGAGTTCAAAAAGTTATGTTTCGAGAGTGGGATTCGTCTCGAGAGGAACCGTGCCTAGTACTTCACAGCAGAATAGTGTTGCAGAACGTATGAACCGAACATTGACTGAGAGAGCTAGAAGCATGAGGCTACATGCTGGTTTGCCGAAGCAGTTCTGGGCAGAAGCAGTCAATACAGCAGCTTATTTGATCAATCGTGGTCCATCAACACCCTTAGATTTCAAACTACCCGAAGAAGTATGGACTGGTCAGGAGGTAAAACTTTCTCATATCAAAGTTTTTGGTTGTGTAGCATATGTCCATGTTAGTGATAATGCTAGAAACAAACTTGACCCAAAATCTATTAAATGTACTTTTATTGGCTATGGGGATGATAAATTTGGGTATAAGTTTTGGGATGAAAATAGTAAGAAGATGATTAGGAGTAGGGATGTCATCTTCAATGAGAAAGTTATGTATAAAAATAGGAAATCTATAGAGTCTCCTAGTGGGGGGTTGTCTGAACCTAACTATTTTAATCATGATGATGTGCCTGTTTGGAAGAATCCTAAGTTAGGTAAGAAGTTAGAAGCCAAGGAGACCACAGAAAAAGAACCAGTCACTACTTCAACTTCAGGTGTAGACTCAAAACTAGCAGAAAAGGGTATTGCAGATTTATACCCTGATGAGTTAGAGGATCCAGCGAATGCACTGAGAAGGTCCAAGCGACGTCGAATACCAAACAAGAAGTATGACTTGAACTATTTGCTACTGACTGATGCTGGGGAGCCTGAATGCTATGCTGAGACATGTTAGGTAGATGATTCTAGCAAGTGGGAGCTAGCGATGAAGGATGAGATGAAGTCTTTGAATTCGAACCGTACATGGGAGTTGACAAAGTTACCAGAGGGTAAGAAGGCACTCCAAAATAAATGGGTCTTCAGAATTAAGCAAGAACATGATGGCTCTAAAAGGTATAAAGCTAGATTGGTGGTCAAGGGTTTTCAACAAAAAGAAGGCATTGACTACACAGAGATATTTTCCCCTGTTGTGAAGTTGAGCACAATTCGATCAGTTTTGAGCATTGTGGCGGCAGAAGATTTATATCTGGAACAACTAGATGTAAAGACCGCTTTTCTACATGGTGATCTCGAGGAGGAGATATACATGATGCAACCAGAAGGTTTTATGGAAAAAGGAAAAGAAAATCTGGTGTGTAAGCTGACTAAGAGCTTGTATGGCCTCAAGCAAGCTCCACCTCAATGGTACAAGAAATTTGATGGTTTTATGCAAAAGAATGGATACATGAGATGTAATGCTGACCATTGTTGTTACTTCAAGAAGGTTGGTACCAGTTACATTATTTTATTACTTTATGTTGATGACATGTTGGTAGCTGGTGCAGATTTGGAAGAAATAAACAAATTGAAGAAACAACTGTCTAGTGAATTTGAGATGAAGGATTTGGGGGCAGCAAAACAGATTCTTGGAATGAGAATTAACAGAGATAAGAAGAGAGGTACATTGCAATTGTCTCAAGCAGAGTACATTCGTAAGGTTCTTCAACACTTTAGTATGAGTGATGCTAAACCAGTCAAAATTCCCCTAGCCAGTCACTTTAGACTTTCCAAGGATCAGTATCCACAGACAGATGAAGAAAGGGCATACATGGATAAAGTTCCATATGCATCTGCAATTGGAAGTTTGATGTATGCTATGGTTTGCACGAGGCCAGATATTGCTCATGCAGTGGGAGCAGTTAGTAGATTTATGTCTAATCCAGGCAAGCAGCATTGGGAGGCAGTTAAATGGATTTTGAGGTATCTACGAGGTACAACAGAAAAATGTTTATACTTTAAAAAGAGTGATTTGAAGCTACAAGGATATGTTGATGCTGACTTTGCTGGAGAGGTAGATCATAGAAAGAGCACTACAGGGTACGTTTTTACTTTGGGTGCGACAGCCATTAGTTGGGTTTCCCAACTACAGAGGATTGTGACTTTGTCTACGACTGAGGCAGAGTATGTAGCTGTTACAGATGCAAGCAAAGAACTGATTTGGTTACAAGGTCTGTTAGCAGAATTGGGGTTCAAACCAGTGTTGAATGTGTTACACAGTGACAATCAGAGTGCGATACACTTAGCCAAGAATTCGGCATTTCATTCGAGGACCAAGCATATAGGTCTACGATATCATTTCATTCGTACTTTGTTGGATGAAGAAGTGCTGACACTTGTGAAGATTCTCGGAAGTAAAAATCCAGCTGACATGTTGACCAAACCAGTGACAATCGAGAAACTGGAGCTGTGTTCAGCTTCAGTCGGTCTTCATGGTTGAAGCAAAGGAAGTTGAGTGCACCGTTTTCACTATTCAGAAGAATTGATGATTGCATGTGTTTCAGTCTTCAAGTGGGAGATTGTTAGAATTGTGAAGCCTGAAAGGATTTGAATTCTAGAAGAATTCGGATTCAAAAACAGGATTAAACTTTATCTGTCCCGAAAGTATATCAAACGAAGTTCGTTTTAAGCAAATAAGGTATCGTTGGAAAGCTTGTTTCGATACGAATCAAAGCCGCAAAAATTGCAGCCAAAGACGGTCAGACACGCCCTCACGCGCCCCAACAACGTCCGGTGGTCAGTTTTACACGGATTCTTCTTTCTTTAAGGTTTTTGAGTCCGAATCAGTTGTGGGTTATTCCTATCCTATAAATACACATGTTGAACGTCTTATATGTGTGATTACATGATGTATTAAGGGTCTCTAAGGGTTTAGGCTTAGATTGACAAGTTTAGGAAGGTGAGAGAGATTTGTGAGGGAGAAATTCGTGATTGAGAGTGAGAGAGACAAAAGTGTGAGTTTGTAATTATCAATTTGATAGTGGAAGAAGTGCTGGTGCACTCCGTGGACGTAGGGAATTTCCTGAACCACGTAAAATTCTTGTGTCTCTTTTATTTATTTGTTTGGTGTGTGCTTGATTGTGTTTTACGACTTTCTTCTTCTTCTTTCTTTCTGGGTTAATCTACCCCAACAATAAACTACTCGCAGCCTATGGATTTCCAGGAAGAGTACTGGGATAGAGACCCTAACATAACTATTTTCAAAACATATGATGCGGAGATGCTTTCAAATTAAATGAAATTGAACTTCAATTGACATTCCACTGGCTTTACACAAAGATGAAAAAAAGTGTTCAAAGTTAACATTTCCATATTGTTCATTTTGCTAGTAATAGAACATATTCTAGAGATATACGCCGTGCCTTTACTGCTCTCTTCAGACAGATTTATTGTTTAGTTGAGTATATATAACTAGACCTCCACTATTAAATCTCTTGCTAGTTTTCAATTGACAAAGAGACCTTTATATGTTTGTTAGTGTCAAGAAAAGCAAAACTGTCATCTTATTGTCTGAAAGCTGTGAAGAAAGCTTGAGAATCCAAAGAGTTCTCTGGAGAGAAACACAACGAAGAAAAATGTTTAAATTTTATTATGTAGAAACTTGAAGAGTACAAGCTGAACCAGATTATACATAGTAGTCAACCTTCAAGAAGATTCGTCTAACTCATTGCTTAGATTTAAGGGTGACATGGCACAATGATTGGATACAAAGAATTATGTCGTGTGATGACCATGTTAAACAATTATAGTAGTGTTGTCCTGGACCAGGTTTACGATAGTTAACTTATACAACTAACATGTATATCTCTGTTTTGACTAACTAAACAATTGCAACCTTGAGAATCATTAGTTTAGACTTACTAAACATTGTCCTCCAAGATGAGTTTGCCTTTTAAAGAGTTTAAAACGGGCGATATACCAAGGGGTTTGGTGAGTATATCTGCTGTCTGTGCTTCTGTTAGAACATACCTGACATCAAGTTCTTTTGCTTCTAACTTTCTCTCTTGCAAATTTTAGATCAAGCTCTATGTGCTTTGTTTTAGAGTGAAAAAGTGGATTTCTAGCTAAATGTCACGGAGTTAGAATCGGACCACTAACTTGTGCGGCACTTAGACAACTTTGGCGGGCTAGTTGCTAAGTAAGCCTTGCGGAAGATTGAGCAAGTAGGCAAAGGAAGAGACTTGAGAGAGAGATTGGCTTTGTAAGGAAGCTTTCTATTACACTTTGAAGGAATTGTAGTATTTGTGGGATGCTTACAAATGAAGAGTACATGGGTATATATAGCCACTTGGGCACAACTATCAATAGCTACTAGTGAATCCTAGAGAATTCTAGAACTCTTTACATGATGAAAATGCTATAGGATTCTTCTAGAATCTAATAGAACAATGGAGAACTACTCTAGATATTTACATGATGAGAATGATCTAGAAGCATTCTAGAAACTAGTAGAAGAATGGAGAAGGGATTTGGCTAAGTATGGATTTGGGTTGGACCTGGTATATTGGGCCAAATGCCCTCTATTGGCTTAGTGGACTTGCGGGCTGTGACATCCTCCCCCACTTAAGCTCGAGACGTCCTCGGCACATCTTCATTCTTGTATCGTTGGATATGCTCACCGAATTGTCATAGAGTGTCCTCACGTTCCCAACTTGCCTCGCTATCGGGGAGATCCTTCCACTTGACTAAGTACTCGGTGTAGTTTGGAACACCCCTTCTTCGAATGAGTCGATCGGCAAGGATGCACTCCACATCTTTGTCGAATGCGGTTACTACGGCAGTTGGTGCACGCTTGGATTTGCTTCGACTTGGGTCTTCCTTGTCTTCATGGTAGGGCTTGAGGAAGCTTACATGGAAGATCGGATGGATCTTGAGTTTTGGTGGGAGTTGAACTTGGTAGGAGACTTTCCCCACCCGTTTGATGATCGAAAAGGGACCCTCATACCTGCGAACTAACCTCTTATGTACCTTGCGAAACGTCTTGAATTGTTGGGGTAGTAGCTTGATGAGAACCATGTCTCCTTCCTGAAACTCAACATGTCTCCTCTTTGTATCGGCCCATTTCTTCATTTTTCGAGCTGCCTTGTATAAACATGCTCGAGTGATATCGGCTTGCTCATGCCACTCCCTAGCAAGCTTGTGAGCCGCAGGACTCTTCCCACCATAAGTTGAGGCAATGGCATTGGGAGTCAAAGGTTGTTGCCCGGTTACTATCTCGAAAGGACTCTTGCCGGTTGCCTCACTCCTCTGAAGATTATAAGAGAATTGGGCGACATCTAGCAGCTTAGCCCAATCTCGCTGATGGGCACTCACATAGTGCCTCAAGTATAGCTCAAGTAGGCCATTGACATGCTCGGTTTGCCCATTACTTTGTGGATGAAAGCTTGTGGAGAAGTTGAGATCGGTCCCCAATAATTTAAAAAGTTCGGTCCAAAACCTCTCTGTGAACCGTGGGTCGCGATCGCTTACGATGTTTTGTGGCACTCCCCAAAGCTTCACCACATGTTTGACGAAGGAACGAGCAGCTTCATCCGCTGTACAATCGGCTGATACAGGGATGAAGGTGGCATATTTGCTGTATCGGTCAACTACTACCATAATGCTCCCGTATCCTTCGGACTTTGGTAAGGTCGTGATGAAGTCCATGGATACACTTTGCCATGGACGATCGGCAATAGGTAGGGGTTCTAACAACCTTGCCGGATGTTGGTGTTCCACCTTATCTTGTTGGCACACAAGGCAGGTGCGTACATAGGCTTCCACATCATCCTGCATTTGCGGCCAATAGTAAGAATTTTGAAGAAGTACCAGTGTGCGTGTCATACCTGGGTGACCAGCCCACTTGGAATCATGGCACTCTTTAATGATTTCTTTTCGCAAGCTCCCATGTCTTGGTACGTACATACGGTTGCCGACGGTAAGGAGTAGGCCATCTTCCACCCAAAATCGCCTAGTCTTGCCCTCACTAGCGAGCTTGATCAAGTTCTTGGCCATGTGGTCTTGTTCCATGCCTGCCTTGATGCGCTCGATGAGTTGGTTGTATGGTTGGTTCATGGTTAAGGTAGCAAGTTCCGATTTTCGGCTCAAAGCATCGGCTACCACGTTGGCTTTCCCAAGCTTATACTCCAAGCGGTAGTCGAACTCGGCTAGGAAGTCTTGCCATCATGCTTGCTTGGGAGTCAGTTTCTTTTGGGTTTGGAAGTAGCTTGTGGCCACGTTGTCAGTCATGATGGTGAAGTGTAACCCGAGTAAGTAGTGCCGCCATACCCTTAGGCAATGGATGATGGCTGTCATCTCCTTCTCTTGCACCGTATAGCGTCGCTTGGTGTCATTCAGCTTGCAGCTTTTAAAGGCAATAAGGTGTCCTTCTTGCATTAGAACTCCCTCGATGGCAAAGTCGGAAGCATCAGTGTGTACCTCGAACAACTTGGAGTGATCGGGTAAGACTAACACTGGCTCCTCAGAAATGGCCTTCTTTAGATCTTCAAAGGCATGTTGGCATCGATCGGACCAATGCCAAGTGTGACCCTTCTTTAGTAGGTCAGTTAGAGATGCAGCTTTTGTTGAGTAGCCCCGAATGAAGCGGCGATAATAGTTGGCTAGTCCAAGGAATGATCGTAATTCTGGCACCTTGGTGGGAAGCTCCCACTCCTGTATGGCTTTTATCTTAGCTTGGTCCATCATAAGCTTTTCTTCTCGAATGCGATGACCAAGGAACTCCACCTCCCGTTGAGCGAACGAACACTTCTCTTGCTTGATGTAGAGCTCATTTTCCTGGAGTACTTGAAAGACCTGTTTGAGATGCTGCACGTGCTCCTCAAGGGTAGTGCTATAGACTACGATGTCGTCCAAGTACACCACCATAAATCGGTCGAGGAAAGGGTGGAATAACTTGTTCATGAGTGTGCAAAAGGTGGCTGGTGCGTTTGTGAGTCCAAAAGGCATGACGAGGAATTCGAAAGCACCATACCTTGTTACACACGTAGTCTTGGGTACGTCCTCTGGTATAATGCGAACTTGGTAGTACCCTGACCGCAAATCGAGCTTGGAGAAGTAGCGGGCATGACCAAGCTGATCGAAGAGATCGGAGATGAGAGGTATCGGGTACTTGTTCTTGATGGTAATCTTGTTAAGTGCCCAATAGTCGATGCACATGCGGAGAGACCCATCTTTCTTCTTTTGAAACAGCACGGGTGCTCCATAGGGTGCCTTGGACTGTTGGATATGGCCTGAGTCCAACAGATCCTTGAGCTGCTTCCTTAGTTCTTCTAATTCCGGAGGTGCCATGCGATAAGGTGCCATGGCTGGGGGTTTGGCACCTGGTTCCACCTCAATTTGGTGTTCTACCCCTCGCTCAGGTGGTAGTAGTTTCTTCGGCAACTCTTGGGGCATGACATCCTTGTACTCTTCTAGGACATACTGCACATCAGCGGGCGTAGGATCCTTGGCTATGGTGATGTCCTCCCCATCGTTGAGCTCCCGGATGGTGGCAAGGTAGCTTGGGTCGGACTTCATTCCTCTCTTGAACTGGAGGGCGGATAATGCCTTGGATTCTGCCTTGGCTACCCGCTCAGTCGGAATAGTGCAAGTTGTGCTCCCATCGAGGATGCTCAAAGGGTTAGCTGTAGGGAAAAGGAAGGCATGTACCTTGTCAAAGAACTCCATGCCTAGCACAACTTGGAAGTCGTCCATTGGCACGATGGAATAATTGAGGCTTCCTTTCCATACGCCTAGCTTGGTAGGTACGGCTTTGGCGATACCAGCTATTGGCATGGCTGGTGAGTTCACAGCTTTGATTGTGCCTCCGCCGTTGACTACTTTGAGGCCTAACCGCTTGGCCTCCTCCTTTGAGATGAAGTTGTGCGTTGCCCCGGTGTCGAGCATTGCACTAGCATCCTTTCCGTTGATGGTGGCAGTGACGTATATTAAGCCTTTCTTAACCGGCGAGGGTGGTGTGGCTTTGCCCTTAATGGCCCTAAGGAAGCGAAGAGAACCCATTCCTGCTTTGGAGTTGTTGGAATGGTCCTCCTCCATTTGATTTACTAGTGCATTGAGGGCTTTCTTCTTCGGACAGTCCCTCATCCAATGAGGACCATTGCAAATAAAGCAAGGAGTTTTGGGTTTAGGAGTGTCGGACTTACCTCCCTTCTGCTTGTTGCCTTGGGAAGACTTGTGTTGTCCTCCGTTGTTGCGCCCTTAGTCCTTTGGTGTGCTCCTCTCTCCCCCACTTTTACCCTGGTTAGGCTTCTTGTCCTTAGATTGGTTGGAGTACTTGGTGAGTGACTCTACTGCGGCGATAGCCTCGTTAAGACTCTGCACGCTTCGCCTTTCAAGCTCCACTCGTGCCCAATCTTTGAGACCATCCATGAAGTAGAAAAGAGAGTCTTTGTCGGACATGTCGTCAACCTCTAAGATGAGGGTAGTGAACTCTTTGACATAGTCCCGAATGTTCCCGGTCTGCTTGAGTCGGCGTAGACAACCTCGTGCTTCTTTTTCTGCGTTACTGGGGCAGAATTGCTTCTTCAGCTCGCGTTTGAAGTCGTCCCATGTTTTAATGGCACAAAGGCCCTTGCCCATGTCACCATGCTTACGTCTCCACCATAGTTGAGCCGCGTCCCGGAGGAATGTGAGAGCGCTGCTGATTCGGAATGCGTCATCTTTAACAAGTTTGGCCTCGAAGTACTGCTCCAGGCCAAAGAGGAAGTTTTCGACTTCAGTAGCATTGCGAGTGCCATTGTAGGTGGCAGGTTTAGGCACATGGATCGAGTTCAGGCCGATGGTATTCGATGAACTTGACCCAACAGCGAAGGTGTGCTGCTACCTGTTGCGGACGTCCTCTACCTCGGTGTGGACAGCTCGCATCTCGTGCTCTGTGAAGGTTCGGAGGTTGAAGACTTCTCGAGTGATGTCTTGAAGCTCTCTTTGGAAGGATTGGCTTATCTCCTTGATGGAGAGTTTCACCGCTTGAGTAATCTCACCATACTCCATCTCTAGGCCATCAAGACAAGCATCGTGGTTCCCAATAGTGAGTTCCATCCCGGAAAAAGCTTGTTCCAAGCCAGCAACGCGAGCTTCTAAGGCTTCGATGGTAGAAGTCTTGGTCTTGGACTTCCCACGTTTCCCTTGAACGTGTTGTTCCTCACGACCACGTACTTGTTCTCCCAAGATGACTTCGTTGTCGGATGCCATTGCTCGGACGAACCTTGTTGCTAGGATGTTGCAACCTTGGCTCTGATACCAACTGTCACGGAGTTAGAATCGGACCACTAACTCGTGCGGCACTTAGACAACTTTGGCGGGCTAGTTGCTAAGTAAGCCTTGCGGAAGATTGAGCAAGTAGGCAAAGGAAGAGACTTGAGAGAGAGATTGGCTTTGTAAGGAAGCTTTCTATTACACTTTGAAGGAATTGTAGTATTTGTGGGATGCTTACAAATGAAGAGTATATGGGTATATATAGTCACTTGGGCACAACTATCAATAGCTATTAGTGAATCCTAGAGAATTCTAGAACTATTTACATGATGAAAATGCTATAGGATTCTTCTAGAATCTAATAGAACAATGGAGAACTACTCTAGATATTTACATGATGAGAATGATCTAGAAGCATTCTAGAAACTAGTAGAAGAATGGAGAAGGGATTTGGCTAAGTATGGATTTGGGTTGGACCTAGTATATTGGGCCAAATGCCCTCTATTGGCTTAGTGGGCTTGCGGGCTGTGACATAAAGCTCCAACTCCAGCATTGTCACATCGAAGAATTGGTGGTTGAAACAAAGTAATTTCAAGCTCTAAAGGTGAAGCCTTAAACCATACGATTTCTACCGTAGCTTGTGCTAGTGACCTATATTCAGCGTCACAACTTGATCTAGCAACCACTTTCTGCTTTCTTGAACTCCAAGAGACCAAATTATCTCCCAAAAAAAATACACCAGCCACTAGTACTTTTCTTGTCCTCTAAATTGCTGGCCCAATCAGCATCTGAAAACCCTTTCAAAATCAAATGTAGAGACCCACAGTAAGAGACCCTTTAATGTATCTGAAAACTGTGAATGAGTTATTGTAACAATCGATCGTTAGTTGCTGTTACAACTGACATTCCATTATTGTAACAACTATCAGTGACCTATTGTAGCAATGGTTAAACCATGAGTTTGCTGCATCAAAGCCATATGATGCTAACGCCTATGCACTAACAATCTCCCATTTTGGCATCTTTTATGGCAAAACTTATAGAGATGAACCTATGAGCAAATCTCAGCATAACTCATGGGTTAACCATCCCTTATTCATCCCTTCAAAACACAAAACTCCCCCTCAACTTTTTATCTGCCTCCTTTTGACAAAGAAATCCAGACGATACAAATATTACAAGAAGACACAGTTATTGCAAAATAATAAATCACTATTCAAAAGCAAACCTGCCTAAAACAATGTCTCAAACTGTCAAATTAAGAAAACAAACACAAACTTAAAATGATTAAATAAGCTATAATATTTTAGAAGCCTAAGAAAAATACATCCTGCATCAAGCAATTGCTTTTTGTAATTTTTTTCGGCTTTTAATGTGCATAAACAGAAACAGCTGTAGAATATATTGATTCAAGTTCCAAGACTAAAGATATTGGGATGGCCATTGTACCAAGCAACATGGTTGATGTTAATGAACCTATATCAATATGCCCTACAACAATTGCGGCTGACTCAAGTAAGTTAAAGTGAATTTTATTATATTACCACTAGTAGAAATTTACTTGATTATGTTCGTTTTTACCGTCCAGGTAATTACATTGGTTTTTGCTGTCCAGTCGTTTGCGATAAGACTGTCAATCAGTCAAGTGAGGGCAAAGGAGGACTACAAGACACTGTTGTGCAATGTGATGCAACGACAGCTGCGACTGACAATACGCCATGCAAGAATCGAAGCTTCCAATTCTTCGAAAGCAGTTTGTCACTATTGAGTTTCATTCAATCTATGTATGGAAGTGTTTTGATTGATGCCACGGACACCACATTTCTGTCGTTTAATGAATGCAATGAGATATAGCGGGAAGGATTAGCCATCGGACAGCGGGTGACTTTTGCTTAGGTGGCAGAGCAAATATCACAATTACAAGCAGATGTCAAAGCACCTTTAGCAGCATTTTTGAATGTCTTCTTGAGCGAGAGTCAAATGGCTTTGATGTTAAAGCTATGTGAAGCCGTCTTCTTGAGTTGCAATCAATGAAAGAAAATCAAGAACTTCAAACAAAGTTGGAAAAAACTTAAATGTGAAATTGTGGAGTGGAATCGCAAGGAAACCAAGATCAAAGCAGAGTTGATGATGCTATGAAGGAGTTGAAAATGTTGGAAGAAAAGAAGACAAGGCTCTTATGCATGATGGAGGAAAAGGATTCTGAGATTACTAATTAGCAGAGATCAATTGATGATTTAGTTAACGAAAAGACTCGGCAAGTTGAACAGAATTTCAAAACTCTGGCCACTTCCCCTTGGCGACTAACCGGTACTCGCTGATCCTCCTTCAGGTTTTCCCGTCACAGGTTCTTCTTCTAATCACTGACTTTTAACATGGAAGATGCAACTGCAAAAACTTGACAGGCTTGTGAGAGCCATGGTTTTTGGTGAATGTAGCTATCTATATATGTATACATGTAGAGAATACCAGTCGGTGTATATATATGTATATACGTAGAGAGAGGGAGCTGTGCTGTGGTCAAAGTTGTTTTTGATGAATGATGATGAATATACTGATTTGGTAACAAGTGAAATTATGAGTGTCTGCCATAATCTTGCTTTTACGGAAAATGCTGTTAGGGAGAGAATGATTGGTAGAGCAAACAATGGCTTTTGTGAATGTTATAAGTTCTAGTTATCATTTTATCAATTTAATATTATGGTCTACTATTAAATCAACTTATGACTATAATCTTATAAGTTCTCATATATCCTGATAGAATTTGCAAAACTCGTACAAATAACTCACTCTTATGACTCGTATTTTAATAATTGAGGCATGAAAGTGCATAAAAACATCAGAAATGCTCAAAAATAAACTACCAAAAATAAGCCGCAATATCTCAACATTCAAAGACTTAAGGGTCGTTTGTTTTTAGCAGTTTTTGCTTAATGAGTCTGAATTACACCTATTAACTGATTTTTATTTGTTTTCTTAACAGATTTTTGTTTGTTTTCATAAATGATTAAACAACTTAAAACCACCCAAAAATCATTGACAATAAAAAGTTATAATTTCTGACTTTATCTTAATGTTAAATTGCTTCATGACTTTTTAAATATATTATTCTAAATCTATCATTTCGAAAATAACATACTTTCAAATTTGTCATAATTTTATATTATACAAATTTCTTTTAATATTATTCCTTTTAATGTTATTTTTATTTAAATATAAAACAATAGTAATTCAATTTAAAACCATTTTGTTTCTTTTTATTTAAATATATAAATTTAATTTACTTTACAATAATAATTTATTTATGCATATATAATTTAAAAAAAAAATTCATTTCCTATAATAATTAATCATATTTTAATTATGAATAAAAATTCTATTAATATATATATAAAAAGTGCTTTAGTATTTACTAAATAATTTATTATAATTGTTTGTATTTATATTAAATGAATTTATAAACCAATTAATAGTAACATGATATAAATATCAAATTATTAGTTTTCAAATAATTTTAACTTCAAAAAACAAACAAGATTACTATATATTCAGAGGTAAAGAAAAAAAGGAAAGAAAAAAACAAATATGTCATTCTCAGTCATTATTCAGTCTTTAGTCTTCAACAATACTATTAAGTTTTCAAACAAAAAAACAAACGACTGCTTAGTTTTATAATCTTTTAACTTGAGTGACTTGTAGTTTAATAATTGAGGGATTAAAAATTTAAAATGCATAAAAACATTACAAATGCTAAAAAAAAAAAAAAACTACCAAAAAATGAGCCACAAAAAATCTCAACATCGGGGAGACTTAATTTTACAATACATTGTCAAGTTTTAGTTTGTTCATTTAAAGCATTTTTCACATTAAGAAAATAAAGCTTTATAAGTTAATGAATTTTTCATACGTTTTTCCAAGAATTTTTCTTTTTTTTTTTGGCAAAATAAACAAATTCAATACATCATTTTCTTGATTATTAAAGATGTTAAAGATTCCATTTAATGAAAGCTTTTAGTTATATTTCATAACAAACATAAATTAGTAAAAAAAATTGATGCTTCAAAAGAGAAATATTAATTACTTAATTGTTACGACCCAAAATTAGTATAAAGTTCAAATAGAAAACCATGCATTTGTTATTTAGATTATACAAATCCGTAGAGATTGTAATTATAAATGCCATTATTATAAAGCTAATATATGATAATGTGGTGTAGAAAATTATATCACAATAAATAGGCAATTTAAATATATCCAATGGAGAACTGTTTAGATTAATACCCACTAAAGAAAAGAGATTGAACAAGCATTAAATTGTTACGATCATATGGCATGTTATGATCACTGTAGTAAAACTTGACGGGTAGCTTTGACTACTTGATTAGCAGGGTTTCATCGACTAGAGAACCCCCAAACCGGGGGTTCTTTGGTTGGCAAGTAGTCATAAAGTTGGGCTGAGTATACAGGTAACTCGAGAGCCCCTCACCAAATTCCATCAAAAACTCAATCGACGGGGGTTTCTCTAGTTGGCAAGTAGTCGTCAAGTTAGGCTGAGTATACAAACTGAATTTATAGTATGTTGCAGCTGTTGTCATCTCATTGTCTTCGCTGCTAGTCGTCGTCGAGCCATCACCGCTGCCAATCGTCTATTTAATCAATGTGGGGTTCTGGCTTTTTGGGTTGTGGGTTTTGACTGTTAGAGCTTAATACGTTGTGGGTTTGAAGTGCCATCATTGCTATTGTTGGTCTTTCGCCATTGTCACCAATTTGATCGTGAGTAGCAGCATGGGGTGTTTGAAATGTGTTTGACCAGTGATTGAGTGGGGGTGTGGTTTATATAGAAAGGACAATTTGGTCATGACCCCTAACATTTAAAGAAACGTCAGTTTATGCCCTCAAATTTCAAAAATAATAATTTTCCACTACTGTCTCATAATTCTTAATGTTTGTAGAGGGGATAATTATGCCCTCACATTAATGTTTTGTGATCTATGATTGTATTTTGACTTTATGACTTTTTTATTTTTTTAACTTTTTTTTACAGGTTTGATCAAGTTTAACCATCGATCAATGGTTAAACCTAGTACTCACCAAGTAACTGAGTACTGTCTACTCGCCAGGTCGCCGACCGACTAGGGACTAGGAGTTTTGAAACATTGGTTATGCTCAATGTTGTGTATCATATTTTCTTTGTCATTAAAATCTTTATTGATCTACTCCTTATAATTATATACCTCGATGAAATTTATGATGATGTAGAATGTTTATGAAACATAGATGGAAACACATATCGTAGTAAAAAAATATTGGCGTCAAAAGAAAAAAAGTACAAAAAATATTGATGAAATTTAATGATCATTTCACTTTTTAATATTATCGTATGTTAAGTCAACTAAAATCTCTCCTCTGTCAAATGAATAAAAATAGCATAATTTCATAACAATCCTAAAATATTTAATTCGATCATCAAGTTAGTCAATTCAAGTATTATAAAACCTATTAATTCAACTATTTTTAACGAAGTTGTTCTAACTTCAAAATAAGAAAAAGTACTTCAAATTTTGATAATTTAATATTTAAATTGAGACAAAATTATCATGCTATAAAATTTTATGTTTTTCTTTTTAATATAAATACAGTTTTATTTATATTAATCCTACAATAATTGTTTTTTACTCTTTTGTTAGTAAATGAACTTAAAAATATTTAATAGTCAACAAATTATATGTCTAGTAGTTTTTGAAACAGTCTCTCATTAGTGGTCCATCATACTTTACGACAAATGACCATCACCGGATCAATTCTAATCATGTTGTTTAATAAAAAATCTAAGAAGATTACAATTCTTTAAAATGCATTAATTACTATAAATTCATTAATTCATTAATGGGATATCAATTAAAATGCATTAATGGGATTAATTTTCTCCTGTTATGGAGATTGTAATTATTTGCTCTTATGGTTTTATTTTGTTTTGCTTCTAAATTAGGAATTGGTTTTTCTTTTGAAGCTAAGTTAATGATTGCTATGAGCAAAAAAATGGGGACCAACTTGGTTGGCCTAGACCGACTCAACTCGATCTGATTCGAAAATATCGATTTTAAATTGATTTCGGGTCGGGTCGGTTTTGGATATGAAAAATAGGCCCACACTGAAAATCGACTTTTGAAAAATAAATCTTAAAAATATATAAACATAAAAAAGCTAAAACCTTCTTAATCAACCTCAATCCTAGCCGACTCTCCATTCAACTCTCCAAACACTTAATCACTCTCAACTCTCAGTACGATCTTCGATCTCAACTCTTATCTCCAATCTCATACCATCATCTGTCATTATCGTCGACTTCACCAATTGTAGGTCTCACCAGTCATTGTCTGTCGTCTCCATCTTTTTCTCCTCCTTCGCTCCCCAGCCTAACTCCTCTAGTCTCTGCTTCTTCCTCCTCTCTAATGAATCCCTCCTCCAAGTCCTTGTCGAGATCCAGCAAACCTCCTCCTTTTGTCATTGTCTCTCGAGTGGATTTTGAAGATTGGGGTGTGTTTTGTTGTTCTGGAGGTGATGCAAAGAGGCTACGAGTTGGTGATAATGTTAGAGATGCTGGAGATGATGAAAGTCATGTAATTATTGGGTTGGTGATGATTAAACTTTGTAATTTTTTTCTTAATCCTCTAAAATTTTGTTGGCTTGTTCGATAGATGAAAACCAACACAACCAACCTGACCCTAACTAACCTGACCATGTTAGGTTGAGGTAGAGTTTTGGTGTAAAATCCATTGGGCCAGTTATTGTTTTCAAAAATAAAAAATAATCGGTTTTGGGTCGGTTTTGTCCAAAACCAACCCGACCCATGCCCACCCCTATCTATGAGTGCTATTAAGACTGCTGCATTGTATTGGTCTTTTGAGCTTGAGGTTTCCCTCTCTCTTATTTTTACCAAAAAAAAAGGGTTCAAGTATTATAAAAACTAGTAATTAAACTATTATTAAAGAAATTGTTCTAACTTCAAAATAAGGAAAAAAAAAATAGTTCAAGTTTTGATAATTTAATATTTAAAATGAGAAAAAATTATCATGCTATAAACTTGTGTGAATTTATGTTTTCGTTTTTATATGTAAATTTGGTTTTATATATATATATATATTAATCCTATGATAATCGATTTTTACTCTTTAGTTAGTAAATGAAATAAAATAATAATAATAATAATAGTAGTAGTGAAAAAATTGAATATGTTTAGTAGTTTTTGAAACAATCTCTCATTGGTGGTCTATTACACTTTACGACAAATGACCTAAACCGGATCAATTCAAACCATATCTTCGTTTGGTAAAATATCTAAGAAGATTTCAATTAAAATCTAAGATTTCAAATTTTGATAATTTAATATTTAATATGAGATGAAATTATCATGCTATAAACCTTTATGTTTTTCTTCTTAATATAGGTACAGTTTTATATATATTAATCCAACAATAATTGCTTTTTACTTTTTAGTTAGTAACTGAACTTAAAAAAAATTTAATAGCTAGCAAATTATATGTCTAGTAGTTTTTGAAACAGTCTCCCATTGGTGGTCCATCATAGTTTATGATAAATGACCCTCGCCTGATCAATTTTAATGATATCTTTGTTTAGCAAAAAATCTAAGAAGATTTCAAATCTTTAAAATGCATTAATGGGATTAATCTATTATGGTACTATAAATTCAACTAGTCTCAACCATTTCTCATCAAATCAATTGTTTTTTCCTTTCAAGCTCTATCTTTTTTCTTGTACTTGTTTTTCTCTTATGTTCAAAGTATTCCTTCGCCCTTTTCAAAATAATAATAATAATAATAGAAGATGAATTCAAGTTGTTTAACCAAATTTCTCAAAGAGAAACAACAAAGTATATGTATAAGTTTTTATGTCGATCAGATCAGCAATTTATCAAAATTTTGCACCTCTTGCTCATTGCAACATCCATAGTAAGTTTTACTATATTATGATTATTATGCTTGATTATGTTTTTTAAAATCTCGAAAACAAATTATTATCACTTCAAGTTACATACTAATCAATCATGAATAGATGTTTGATTGGTGATTTATTTTATATTTTATATTTTAGTTGTACTCCAAAATATTTTGTATTTCCATCTAATACTAGTTTTGTTACTCTTTAAATTTTAAAGATTCTTTATTGTACTTTTTTTTCATTTTTGTTGCGTTTGGTGCCCATTATTTTTTAATAATATTTCTATCACATATTAGTAGATAGAATAGAGGGAAAAGATATATATATTTTTTCTCCATAAATGGATTTTCATGTTATATAATATTGGATTATTGTTGTTAATTGGTCTTATATGTTGAAGATGATTTCCATTTCCTACCCATACTTTTTTTCGAAAATCATCCCATGAATGCAGGGTTGGGAAATGAGATTGATACTAGGAGCTTAGGTGGCCTCTGACTGCCAAGTTTCATAGTGGGAAAGCAATGTAGAGAGTGACTATACAACCATCTGAAGAGGCTGCATGCAATGATTGGAAGGAAAACATTGTGGATGAAAAATTGTCAAATTTTGACTTGACACAAAGCAAAGACTCCCGTCCCAAAAACTTTGGATTTAACTGCTCCAACAACAGAAAATGGCATTAGTTCTCACAAGAAAGTCTAGATGTTATCAAATATATATAATATTTGATGAGAAGAGTTTTATTATAATCTTCAATTGGAATTGATGAAAAAAGATCTATTGTAATCTCACAAGAAAGTTTATATGTTACCAAATTTAATATTCATGAGAAAAGGTTTATTGTAATCTTCAATCGGAATTGCCAAATGTATATATGGTTATATCTTCGTACATTAATATAATGTTGCCGAGGTTTTTAATTTGATGAGGAATATTTATTAAAGTCTCGAAATGTTAGTTTATTTTGTAGAATGTTTTGGTCTGTATTCCAATGGACAGGACAAGTTAATAAACTCTATAGTGTCTAAATATTTAATTCCTCTAAACATGTAAATACAATACATAATATCCATCCAATTGCAATTAGACCTAACTCAAAGGAGGTTTGTGCAATGAACCCACTTTTAAATATTTTTTCCTTTTTCTTTTGAAGGTAGTTTTGTTCCCTTTTTCTTTTAACATTTTTCCCCTTTTTACCGTTTTAATTGTTTTTTCCCACCCTACTTTTACTACACCTAGAACCAAAACATCAAATTTGCTCATCGCCTCCTATTTTTCACTCTTCTTTTTCCTCTTCTCATAATTCTCATTTAACTTCTTTTTTTTTTTTTTTGCATAGAATAAAATATAATATATTGGTTAAATTTTCATGATTTTGATCTAACGGTAATTTTCTTTATCAAAGATTAAAATTTATTTGTAGAGAAAGTAGACTAGTTGTTCATTGTTCACTAAACAAACCTAACAAAAACACCTAAAATTAAGAATAGTTACCAAGTAAAATTAGATAAGCAGTCATCTAAATGATAAAAACAAAATGGACAGATACTTACGCAACATTCCAAAACCAATAAAAACTTCATTAAGATACAAAATGCTTTCCTAAACATGGAGTTTTCTACTGTAAAACAATCTCAAGCAAGCTTCCATATCAATGATGGAAATTAAAGCATAAAACCAAACCTTACTTTCTTGGCTAGTGTCTTGGATCTTCTAAATTGAATCATCGACAGCCCTTTATTTGCTATAAAAAAATTCCGGTTAAAGAATTAATACTCTAACTTTGATTGTTTATACGCTCTTTTTAGTTGTTTACTCAGATATGAATATGTAAAACCTATCGAGCGAATTACAATTTAGTTACCCAGTCGAAACGCTAATTTAAACGGAGCAACCGTTTCGATATTATTATAATTTACCCCCCTCCCGTTATCAACTTTTCATTAAAATTGACTGTGAATAGTGAAAAAAGTAAAAAGACGAAAATACCCTTGATTGTTGAAGTTGACCTAATTGACCAAATAAAAAATTGAAAAATCTAAAAAAATAAAAAAAAAAAAACAAAATATCAAAAATTTTGTCCTTTATATGGTTTCTTCTCCTTAACATCTGTCGGTTTCTTCTCCTCAGCGCCGTCGGTTTCTTCTCCTTCATCAACGCCGTCGATTTTTTCTCCTTCATCCTCTGTCCGTCGGTTTCTTCTCTCTGCCGGTAAGCATTCCTTTCTTTTCCTTCTCTCTCCTCTCCTTTCCTCTCCTCTCTTCTCGTCGCCGTCGCCTTTTTGCTCGCCGTCGATTTCTTCTCCTTCATCATCTGGGTTCATCTGTCGAACCCAGATGAAGGTTCATCTGGGTTCGTCGATTTGAACCCAGATGAATCATCTGGGTTCGTCGATGATTTTTAGATTGATTTTATTGATGATGTTTGGTTTTGGATTGATGATGTTGGGAGGTTGACTGATGATGGTTGACGATGTTTGGTGCCATTTTTGTGTTTCCAGGAGGTTGATTGATGATGGATGACGATGTTTATGGCCATTTCCTTCGTGCGATCTAGTTTTGTGGTTGATTTTGTTGGTGAGAGTTGTGGTGGTTTGGTTGGTTATTGATGTTGAGGAAAACAAGGAGGTGATGGTGGCAGAGTAAGAGGAAGAGGAGGAGGTGATGTTGAGGAAGAGCTGGAGGTGGTCGACGGAAGGGGAAGAGCTGGAGGTGGTCGACTGGAGAGTTTTTTATTTAATTTTTTGATGAAATTTATTTAAAAAAATAAATAATAAGATCAAAAGACAATTTTACCCCTCATTTAGTTAATTTTAATAGAAGAATGTTAATGAGAGAGGGTAAATTGCAATAATATCGAAACAGTTGCTCCGCTTGAATTAGCGTTTCGGCTGGGTAGCTAAATTGTAATTCGCTCAAAACCTATCTACTATTTATAGATGCCAAGTTCTATTTCATCTATTATTAAGTTTTTGTTTTCACAAATTAATAGTGTCTATGTACTTATCCTTACCTCTAACTAATTCATAATTACTTAAACATGTTAACGGCGAAGAGATAACCGTCATACTCATTTTCAACTATCCAATATTTATCAAGTTATTAACCACTAAGTCATCCATCTTAATCCATTAATCACCAAATAATTATCGATTTCATAAACCACTTGAGCAAACAATTAATGTTCAATTTATCACAATCCAATTCGTTGGGTCTAAATACAAATATAATTTTTTTTTTTTTAAAAAAAAGGATTTGTTCTATTCTTATTATTGTTTAATTTAAAAACAACAATAATATTTAAAAATAATAATAATCATATTATCGTATCCGTGTAAATTTTTTATTGGTCGAATGCTATGTAATATTATTATACATTTTAGGTGATGAAAGGCAATTAAGTCATTTTCATTTTTCTGTTTGGTTTAACTGTCAATTGATTGACGGTTTGAACTTTTTTGAAAAGTTTCCAAAACTTTAGCGATAATATAAGTTGTTTCTGAAATAGCTTTAAAAACCTGATAGATTCTAATACGTCAAGAACTAAAGTGAAGTTTTCCCGAAATTTTATTTATGGTTAGTTATAGTAATTTTCACTAAAACAAACTCACATAAAATGATTGTAACCAAAAGCAATGGACCATAAATGAAATTGTCCATTTTATTTTGTATGAAGGACCATAGAGAAGGAAGAGTGCTGCTGCTATTGCTGGTGGTGGGTTTCAGATTAGGGTTTTGGTTGGAGATGATGCTCCTGCCTTTGCTTTTCTTGCTGCTCTTGCTATTGCTGATGATACTCAGCTCATTCAGCTCAATTCAATTCCTTGGTGATTTTTTCAAAATTTTTATATTGTGTTTTTAGAAGATTGTTGTTGTTGTTAAATGTTGATGATGATGATGATATGCATATGGACTGAAATTGTTAAGTAGCCAACTGCTAGACCCAAAATATTAAAGTGTATTAGTAAATAATAGTAGTATTTGATCTTTAATACAATCCCATAAGCAATGTTTTGAAATGCGGAGGGTGGTATGAGGTGGTGAAGCCCCAGCTGCCTTAGCCTGAAAATGATAAAAAAAAATTAAAAATAAATTAAGGTAGAAAATTATCCGCAATGTTGAAGTAATAAGAATGGAGGAGGAGATTTCTTGAGTGAAAGGAGAGGAAATATTGAGTTGAAAGGGGATTTAATGGAGAATAGAAGGGAGGCTAGAAAATTTATTATTTTTGAATAGTGAGGAATTATTTTCAAATAATTTTTCTATCGCATATTAGTAGATAGAATAGAAGGAAAACTGGAAAAGATATTATTGTTTCTCCATAAATGGATTTTCATGTTATAATATTGGATTACTACTATTAATTGGTTTTACAAGTTGAAGATGATTTCCATTTCCTGCGAACCTCTTTTTTTTTTTTTTCTGTAAAATCATCCCATGAATTTAGGGTTGCGAAATGAGATTAATACTAGGTGCTTAATTGGTCTTTGATGGCTAAGTTTCATAGTGGGAAAGCAATGTAGAGAGACACTATACAACCACTTGAAGAGCCTACGGGAAATGAGAAGGAAACTATTGTGGATGGAAAATTGTCAAATTTTGATTCAACACAAATAAAGACTTTGGCCCCAAAACCTTTGGATTTAACTGCTCCAACAATAGAAAATGGCATTAGTTCTCACAAGAAAGTCTAGATGTTATCAAATATATATACTATCTGACGAGAAAAGTTTTATTGTAATCTTCAATCAAAATTGATGAAAAAATGTCAATTGTAATCTGACAAGAAAGTTTCAATATTATCAAATTAAATTTCATGAAAAAAGGTTTATTATAATCTTTAATCGGAATTGCCAAATGTATTTATGGTTATATCTTAGTACATTAATATAATGTTGCTGAGGTTTTGATTTGATGAGGTATATTTAATGAAGTCTTGAAATGTTAGTTTATTTTATAGAATATTTTGGTCTGTCTTTCAATGGATTGAACAGGATGATATACTCTATAGTGTCTAAATATTTAATTCCTCTAAACATGTAAATACAATACATAATAGCCATCCAATTGCAATTAGACCTAACTCAAGGAAGGTTTGTGCAATGAACCCACTTTTAAATATTTTTTCTTTTTTCTTTTTAAGTAATTTTGTTCCATTTTTCTTTTAACGTTTTCCCCTTTCTTACCATTCTAATTTCTTTTTGTTTTTTACCCTACTTTTACTACACCTAGAACCAAAAACATCAAATTTGCTCATTGCCTTCCATTTTTCACTCTTTTTTTTTTCCTCTTATTTTTCATTTTTCCTCTTGTCATAATTCTCATTTAACTTCTTTTTTCCCATAGAATATAATACAATATATTGGTTGAATTTTCATAATTTTGATCTAGCAGTAATTTTCTTTATCAAAGATTAAAATTTATTTGCAGCGAAAGTGGACTAATTGTTCACTAAACAAGCCTATAAACACCTAAAATTAAGGATAGCTACCAAGTAAAAGTGGATAAGCAGTCCTCTAAATGATAAAAACAAAAAAAACAAAAAAAAAAAAACAAAATGGATAGATAGTTGTGCAACCTACAAAAAACAACAAAAAAACTTCGTTAAAATGCAAAATGTTTTCCTAAACATGGAGTTTTCTACCAAAAAACAATCTCAAGCATGCTTCTATATCAATGATGAAAATTAAAGCACAAAACCAATCTTAATTTCTTGGCTAGCATCTTGGATCTTCTAAATTGAATCATCAATAGCCCTTCAAGGTGTATTAGTGAATAATAATAGTATATGATCTTTAATACAATCCCATAAGCAATGTTTTGAAATGCGGATGGTGGTATGAGGTGGTGAAGCCCCAGGCACCTCAGCTTGAAAATAATAAAAAAATTATTTTAAAAAAAGGCATTAAGATAGAAAAATCAGCTGCAATGTTGAAGTAAAGAGTGGAGGAGGAGATTTATTCAATGAAATTAGAGGAAGTATTGAGCTGAAAGGGGATTTAATGGAGGTTTAACCTGGTACAGTATGGAGGAGAAAATATTAACTTAAGGGTGGTGCTTTCTTGGAGAAAAAGTACTTACTTTAAGTTTGCAGCAATATATGTTTTTTTTTTTTTAATGAGACTAAAGATTCGATGGTGGTTGTCTCAATCATCTAGCCTTTGGCTGTTATGCACTAAGCTGGCTGAGGTACCCGTCTTAGGGACCTTCAGCCATGAGGCATGCCTCAAGGTGGTGCATTAAACCCATTATTAAAAATCTAGGCTTATCATAGGGATTGATGGGGGACCCATTTTTGTGAATTAACAAACTGTGAGGGAGGGTGGTGTGGGGGGGAGGGGGGTGGTGGTGGGTTTATAGGATTCAAATATATATGAGACGCACTTCATGCATGGAACTCTACATTTGCTATGTGATGCATGTGACCAGCCTTGATACCATTTTTACTAATGTTATATTTATGATTAGCTAAAAGAATGAGGGTTTCCATGGTTACATTTGTTAGGTTCCCTCCTATGTGAAGGATGTGGATTCCATTTAATCATATGGAAGTGAAAGTCAATTTTCAAAAGCATTAAAAATTTCTTGGTAGTTGTTGAATTGGAAAGTGAATGTTGGGGAAGAGTTTTTTGGAAACTCTCTGTAGAATTCAAGCATTGGTGTCATAGAATTCTCTCTCTAATAAGGGAGAAGAAAGGATTTTTCTGTGTATGAGGAGAGTCCAAGTTTGAAAGCACTTGAAAACAACAAATAGGGAAAACAGAATTCTATTGATGCACTACAGTATGCAACAGACTTGAAAATTTCGTTTGTAGGGCCTACACTGTCCAAAATTTGCTAATTTTTGGATATGTTATGGTCCAAGATGTTTTCTATGTCCAATTGTAATTTAATCCCATTTGGAGTTTGGGAAGGTCAGTTCTTGTATTGATTTCCACTGCTGGTTCTGGTGAGATTTTCTGTTGTTGTATTGTTAGTTTCACCTTTTGGTGAGGTTTTGAGTATTCCAAGAGTTGTATATATCTCTTGATGTTTGATTCTTCTAGTGTATCTAGAGAAGAACTTGTGTACTCATTGTTGATGTAGTGAAAGAATGATTGGAGTTTGACCTGTGGATGTAGGCAACACTTGCCGAATCACATAAATCTGTGTGTGTTTTTTGTGTTTGCTTTTGTTGTTATTCTTGCTGCTATATATATTGCTTGTGTTGGATATTTTGTGACTCTAATAGAAAATATTAGGGTTTGTGTAAATACATTACAACATTTTAGGTAATTATTAAACCCACAAACTTAAGTGATTATGTAAGATCCCAACAATAGTATTTAAAGTAGAATGGAAACTATAGTTAATGCCTTAGAACGATTTTATGGCTTTGAGGATATTTATGAATATTTTATTGTTGATATGGTTCTATTTTTTCCATTATACTAATATTTCATGTTGATTTCTGATTTTCAGATAACATGATGGTTTTCAGGTGCAAAGAATGCACTCTTGTTGGCTTCAAGTAGTATTCAGGATAGCCCTAGGGTTGATGCAGACAATATCAATGTAACAAAGCCTTCAGGAGTGGGGTTCCATAGAAATGCTATCCTGCACCAGGACACACTTGGACATTGTCTTACATTCTTGTACACCTCAGCACCAGTAAAATGAAATTTGAATCGAGTGATTCCACCATTTGCACCATGTGGTCGCAAACCTTACATATAACTTCATGTTGGATATCCGGTAATTTATTACAATACTTCCATGCTGGATCCCTTTTGTTTTGAGACATTTTATGTAATATAAGCCCCTATAAAAGCTGTTTTTTAATCAACAAGTAGTTATTAACTTATTATGAAAAATCAAAACAATTAGTATTAGGGGTGGGCACGGTACCGAAAATTTTTGGTTTTTTATTTTTTTGAACCGAACCGAACCGAACAAACCACATGAATCGAACCGAACCGAACCGAACCGATTTCATTCGGTTCATTCGGTTTTGGGCTTGTAATTTTGGGCCTTCAATTGGTTTTAGGCCCGGTATGTTATCTAAATTGCAATTCAAACAATTCAAAAGTAACAACTCTCAATTCAAAAGTAATAGCCTTGAACATCAAAAATAATTGGCAAAACTAAAAACAATTCAAAACAATACCTATAACATTTTCAAAATAACACTTAATTGAAACATAGAATAGAATAGGCCAAAAAAGAGCCTAAAACATTTTCAAAACAACACCTAAAACATTCTTTCAACTTCAAGTTAAAACAAAAATAAAATAAAAACTATTAATTCATAATCAAGAAATGTATTATTGATTTTTTTTTTTTATTTGGTTTTCGGTTCGGTTCGGTTTTTTTTATTCAAAACCGAACCGAACCGAAAATTTTCGGTTTTTTTAAAATTACAACCGAACCGAACCAAAAAACCGAAAAAAAAAACCGATTTTTCGGTTCGGTTTGGTTCGGTCCGATTTTTTTGCCCACCCCTAATTAGTATACTTTGACTAAATTGAAAAATTCATTAAAAACCAGACACAAATTTAATATAAAACCAATCAAGAATGAAACCTTAATGTGTCTAGATTCTAATACAAAAAATAATAATTGTCTTCCACCAAGTGATGCATTTTGAGGGAAATAAACAACTTTATTGTGGAGAAATCAAATGAATATCAACATGCTTTGACCAAATTAAAAAATCCATCAAAAATTACGCACAAAAATCTAATATAAAATTAATCAAGAATAAAACTTAATGTGTCTTTGATTCTAATATAATAAAATCAAATAATATCATACATTCACAATTTAACAATCATAAACATACATAAAATCTTTTGTCCAATTTTTGTTCAAAAAAGTTCAGACACAACCTTCGGTCTCCTGGCAGTGGTACGAGTACCAACATGGATGGTCTTCGAGGGGCATGATTTGTGGGCAAAATCTTGGAGGCACCCTTGTCTAGTCTTCGAAGGAGTACAAGGACAAGACCTTTTTGGTGGAGTTCCAGGGCTTGCTTTCCAATGGTGGCAAGGAGCTGTTGAGAGAGCATGTCAGTTTACCTCCTCCACCACCTGATGAACATGAGGAGTTTCAAGTGAGTGAGGTGGTGGATGCTTATCACAATGATGGTTGGTGGGCTGGGGTGGTGTGTCAAGTCTGGGAGGAGGAGGAACCAAAGGCCTACTCTGTTCTCTTTGACAACCCACCTGATCTCATCAAGTTTCCCTTTTCACAAGTGAGGGTGCATCTGGATTGGCTGGATGGCAAATGGGTTAAACCTCCAAGCAAGGTATTATTTTGCATGTGTCCTTTTTTGTTGATTATGGAGTTCAAAGTTGTTTCTTTTGTGTAAAATGTTGATGCCTTTCTTTGTTGATCATGTTTATTGCTGTTTAGTTTTCTTCTTAATTGTTTTTATTTCTATTTTGGTTTCATTCTAAATGTTCCCAAATGTAAACTGCTGGTCTTGAAGTTTTTCTTTTTATGGCTGTTGTTCTTGTTGTGTAATTCTTCTTTAGTGTTAACTATTTTTCCTGTATGTGTTTTTGTGTTTCTGTGACATGTAGCATCCAAGGGGGGTATGTTGCCAAAATTCGGGTTTTTTTTTTTCATTATGTTAGAGAAATTTTTGTTAGAATCTTATAAAAGGTTATGAATTGAAATATATTACCATCAAATGTAATTAACTTGTCATCATATTTAAGGTAGAATGGAAACTATAGTTAATGCCTTAGAATGATTTTATGGCTTTGAGGATATTTATGAATATTTTATTGTCATGTTGGTTTCTGGTTTTCAGATAACAGGATGGTTTTTGGGTGTAAAGATTGCACTCTTTTTGGCTTCAAGTAAGTAGTATTTGGGATAGCCCTAGAGTAGATGCAGGCAATATCAATGTAACAAAGCCATCAGGAGTGGGGTTCCATGGAAATCCTATGCCTGCACCAGGAGAGTCGATTCTGCAAGGAGGTTATGGAGCTGGTTTTCGTTCGAGGGGATATTCTTCTGGTCAGGGGCCTGAGAATGTTGGATTGCAGAACAGAATGTATTTGAGGAGGATGTTGTGTTTAAATTGTTATGCCATCTTGAGAAAGTTTATAGTTTAATAGGGATAGGTGGTTCAATAACACTGGTGTGTCAATCATGATTGCAGAAGTGCTGCATGATTCAGATGAACGAGTTGTTGTGATATCTGCACAAGAGGCATGAGAGCTTTGCTGTGCTTGAATTATACTCCTTTAGTACTTTGTGGAGAGCTGCAAAAGTCTTGCTTAATTGGTTATAAGGGAGCCTTTTGTGTTTGATTACTAGTGCACTAAATTTGTGTTGGGTCTAATATGTTTTGATTACTGAAAATTATACCCAGTCAAAATATTAATGGCGCCTTTAAGAACTCGTTTAATGTTTGCACCGTCTGTTTCTATGTTGGGCTTTTCATTGTTTCACCCTTGGTGCAACTCTGTTTATTGGTTCAGTCGTTGATGAGTTGGAAGTTAGAACTAAAAGTTACCATTGCTCAGACAGGCTGGTTTTCGAATTTTTAGGGTGGGTCAGAGGAGGAGTTCTGTGTCAGTAGGGGGTAGAATCATTGTATTTGAAGGATTGATATGCATAAAAGTGTTTTACATCTAATATGAAAGAATCAGTTCAGTATTTACTTATTTTCTATATGGTTTTACCTGTTGCAGAATTCGGATCAGAGACATTATCCTGCTCAGGATGGTGTGATGTGTGTGCATGCTAAAATCACAGAGATTGGGTTTGAACCTACTGCGGCAGTTGTTGCTTGGCTTTTTGTGCATTCACAGCAGATAGGTTGTTTGTTGGGTAGAGGAGGCCACATCATTGCTGAAATGAGGAGAACTACTGGTGCTAGCATACATGTGTTTCCAATGGAACAATCAACAAGGTATGGTTCCTCAAATGATGAAATTGTTCAGGTGATTACTACATGCAGGCTTGTGCAGCTTTTCTGCAAGCTGTGTATGTAAAGACTTTATTTTATAGTTGTATTGTATTGTACCCTTTTCATACTTTAGGCAGTACACTTATCTCTGCCTGAAATATATTTGCTTTTGTGCTTGAGGTGCTTTCTGTTGGATGATGTTGGAGAAACTGAGACTTAGTCAGGGATTAGCTGATACTAGGAAACCACTTTGTTATCGTAGTGAAAAGAGTGAATTTTAGTGACAACTAACAAATAGTGGTAAGGAACAACTAAGAAAAATAGTGAAGTAACACAAAGCACACAAAAGTTATATGGTTGAGCCCTATGACCTAGTTCCATGGGCAAAGAGACTAGAAGAAATTTATTGGAAAATGAAGTTTATGAAATCCCACTAATGTCTCTCAAACCCATGGAGATCCATGCAAAGATACTACAAAAGCTCTTTTTTATTGTAGTGAAAAGAGTGATGTAGTGACAAATAATGGTGGGGAACAACTGAAAAAATAGCGAAGTAACATAAAGCACACAAGAAATTTATATCATTCGGTGCTCGCCTCATAACTTCACATTCTACACACCATGTATACTCCATCTTCTGCACATCCTCCCAATTCAATAACTCTCTTTCTCCTCTTGATTTTAAGATCTCCATTTGTTCTACATCATAAAAATTCTCTGATTTGATCATACTTGAAATTAGATATTTCTAGTTTTTAAATGTATAATGACTTAAATGTGTGCTTCCTTTGAAAACAGTGGTATACATGGGGGTACTCATAGCTTGTGTTGTAGCTGGCAATGAAGAAGCCTTGAATTTTATCAGCAATTTCAATCTTAGTTATTCTATCAAGAATGATGTTGATCATCAAGTCCAATTTTCCTGAATTTTGATACTCTTCTAGCTTCATTTTTGGCTTAGTCATGATGGTTGTGATGTTCTTTGCAATAACTTGTCTTGCTTCAGGGCATCATTGAAAAATTGTTCTGGGAAGCACCGAAATCATGCCAGCAACAGCAAAATCATTAGGCTGAGTGAGTTCTGCTACCTTTTTGGGATCTTCAATGCTTGCAATCAATCTACGTACCAATGCCACTGTGTACGTGTGAAGAAACTTTCACTTCCATGAAGGCCGTTCTTTCTGAATATGTTCTTTGGCCATGTAATCCATTACAGGTGTGTAAGCTTCTTTGGAATGACTTTGCTTGCTTTCAGGGCATGATTGAAAGTTGTTCTGGGAACATTATTATACATCGAAATAATAAGGCTGAGTGAATTCTGCTATCCTTTAGGGATCTATAATGTTTACAAACAATCAACAGTGTACATTTTTGATAATGTAGAAACTTTCACTTATATGGAGACTTCATTCTTTCCGCATATGCTCTTTGTTTGGCCATGGAATCTGTTACAGGGATATATTTTTGAGGAAATTCTGGCTTCAAAAACTGCAGTGTCTGCGGTCCTTGACAGTTTTTTCTTTGAAAGTTTGATCAACATCTGAAAGAAAAAATATCTTCCCAATGGTGCGCAACTACTAGGATGTTAGATACTTATTTGGGGCTAAGACAATTTAACGTAGTATGTCTGTTATACAATATCTCTCTGTCTTGTGGCTTCTCAGTGTATATATAATTGTATTATATATACATATATAGGTTGTATTGTGAAACATGTAATTGGCATTGTATAAAATATGTTTTTGTTGCTATATTAAGGTAGTGAGGTTCAAGTAAATTTTAGTTAATTTGGGACTGAATTCATCATAGTTTTGTAATTTCTGCTTCGTAAACAGGTTCATGTCATGATAAGTAAATAGGATTAACGTGTATTTTGTAATGTTTCTTGTTTTCTAGCTTCCTGTTTTTTACATGTGATTTTTTTCATAAATCTAGGAAATTGTTTTCTTGTGAAGATTTTCCAAGTCCTTATAGGCGTAAACATCCATGTTCTTTTTGTGCTCTCACTGTTGGGTTTTGAGGTGGCTGTCTACATTGGGGTCAGTACGTCTCTGATTATTGTGTTTGTCTTCTTAGTGTGCATTTTTAGCTCCGTCTTTTCAATATATCTAAGTAAGTAGGTTCTTGCCAAGGATGAGGGACCTCCTGAGATGGCCCAGGTATGTCTTTGTCTCTGTTACTATTTGTGGTGAGTTTTCTATTTTGTATTAGTTTCTTAATCAATGATTCTCAATTCGTAAATAAGTAATTTGTGCCAGCAGATCTTGTATTTAATATCACTATACAAGTCCTGTATTTTTTTAAGCTAGGTGGCAAAATGTGTTGAATTCCTAGTGAAATTTATATCAAAAGTTCCAAATAAATTTTAAATTACTATATATGGTTGAAGTAACTGTACCCCTTCCTACATTATAATTTTAAGTCTTTACCATTACGGTGGTAGTTCTTATCATGTAAGTTTCAAAAGCTATAATTTTTAAAAGTGAATAAAACTAAGTAGTTCTCGTTTAACAATTTTAGAACTCATAATGTTCTTATCCTAAGCTTATTATATTAATTTCTAGATATCAGATGCAATTCGAGATGGAGGTTTCTTCAAGACCCAATATGGGACGATTTCGAAGATGGCATGCATACTTGCACTGGTGATTTTTATTATTTATTTGTTTTGCGCTACAACCCCTCAACAAGAATCTTCTGGCTTTGGGAGGTGATGGCAATTCTATTTTTTCTTAACATTGTGTTTTTCATTCATTTCATCTTGTCAAAATACCCAATGCTCCCCTGGTTTTTTGCTTCAGGTCTACATCTGCATATATTACTGTTGCTGCACTCCTTTTGGGGGCTTTATGTTCATGGTATTGCAGGTTATGTTGGGATGTGGGTGTCAGTGCATGCAAATGTTGGGGTTTCTAGTGCCGCGAGATGGTCTGCAAGAGAGGCATTGCAAGTGGTTCCTCTTATGCTACTTTGTCCATATAATATTTGTAGTTTCATGTCTTAACCTTGGTATGTAATGTACAGGTAACTACTCATGCTGGTGGGTTCTCTGCCATTGTGGATGTTGGTATGGCTGTAATTGGTATAGCCATCCTTTACGCCATATTCTATGTTTGGTTGGGAGTGGACACACCAAGTTCAATGAAGGTAACTGATTGTACGTGTCAACTTTTATCTTTCTTCATCTATCTCTCTCTTTGTAGTTTGTTGTGAGAAATTATAACTCTAAAATTAAATGTATAGTCTTTCTCGCTTTATACTGCTATTGCTTCAGACGAGGAATTGCTTATGATTGTTGTGAATTTAAGTCATGTTTGTCTACTTTGAATAAAAAAGTTATTTTCTACGGTGATGATTGTTTGCTATTGTTAGATTTCACCGAGGTTATTAATTTTAAGGAGTTGCAATAGACTTGAAATCTTTCTCAATGGCATTTTGCACAACATTGGGAGTTTTGTGTTTAGTGACATCTTGTAGATTGGATAATATATGTTAACTGTGGATAATGCATGTTATCTATAAGATTCAGGATATTGTTTTAACGAAAATTAAAGTTTTTAGTTAGTCGACAACTACAGTTTTGAAATAACAATGAGGAAGTTCCAGATCATGTTATGCAGAGGATTTAATTGGAATAATTGTCTCCCCATCTATAACAAGAAAAGTAAGCCAAATGTTTGGTGCATTGATTGATCCTTTTTACCACGTCTAAAAGAAATTGTTAGTTTAACAGGCAGGTTGGTGGAAAAACGATTTGATAGATGACTCACCATGCAAAATACAAACCCAGGCAAAGATTATGAGGACTTATTTCATATTGTCACACTATATAATTTAAAACAACTGCTAATTAAGACTAATAACAGTAGCATGATAGATTATAGTTAGACATGATCATTTTAGAAAAAAATTAGTCTTCTTTGGATCTTTTGCAGAAGCTACCTATATTCCAATTACATTAAAGTGAACTTCACATAGGATATAGTAATTTTGTTGAAAGGTACTTGTGGAAAAACTTTACTTTCTTGAATAATTGATCAATAATTATGACATGTATCATTCCCCAAACTCCATTAAGCACGGCAAAATCTAATGACATTCCTGCCCATAAGATACTCCAGCAGCACATACCAAAGTCAGTCAATGACATTTTTCGAAAAATGTCATATGGATACAAGAAAAAGACTATGTGATTGTGGTCTTTGTGAGAATGTTCAATGTAAATCCATCACAAACAAGAAATAAAGACTTACGTTTCTTGTGAAAAAGAATATCAATCACATGTTACAACCCTTCTTGATTTAGTATTGAGCATATATTTATTTGCATTTGTATTGATATTCGTATTCTATTTCGTTTAGAGAAAACTAAGTACGTGAAAAATTTCATTTACAAATTTTTAATTTGGATTTTCTATCAGTAAGATTCCATTAGATATTGCTTTCCTGATCAATAATTAGACTAATTGTTTAATGGTTTTTGGATTTCCACAAGTTCAAAATTATTCAAGACAAAAGATTTTCTAAACATGTTTTTAGTCATTAAAGAACTTTAGACCAGTTATCATTCCATAATAATTACATTATTTCAAGCACAATGGTTAAATTATAATTTCTTATATATAAAGAATTTTAGTATTGCAATTAAATTTTGGTACTTATGAAGAAAGCATCACTACTTTCAAAATTGTTTGTAACACATTTTAATTCTTACACTAAGTTATACCTCAAATATTGGATGTTCTTAGAAAATAATATATTATAGTTGACTTTATTATTTTAGAAAAAAATTAGTCTTCTTTAGATCTTTCTTGGAGGGTACATATTTTCCAATCATATTAAGGTAAACGTCACATAGGATCGAGCAATTTTCTTAATGGGTACTTGAGGAAAAACTTTACTTCTTTAAATATATAATTCATCAATAATTATGACATATGTGTCATTCCTCAAACCCCATTAAGTATGACAAAATCTAATGACATTCTTGTCTATAAAATACTCCAATAGCACAAACCAAAGTTAGTCAGTGATATTGATCAAATTTAGCCTTATCATAAGCATAAAAGAAAAAGACAGTGCGATTGTGGTCCTTGTGAGAATGGTTTGTATAACTCCATCACAAACAAGAAATAGAGATTTACATTTCTTGTGAAAAAGAATGTCAATCACCCATTACATCCCTTGTTGATTTAGTATTGAGCATATATTTATTTGCATTTGTATTGATATTTGGATTCCATTTTGTTTATAGAAAACTAAGTATGTGAAAAATCTCTTTTACAAATCTTTAATTTAGATTTTTTGTCAGTAAGATTCTATTAAATATTACCTTCCTAATTAATAATTAGATTAACTGTTTAACGGTTTTTGGATTTCTACAAATTTAAAATGATTCAAGACAAGATTTTTCAAACATGTTTTTAGTCATCCAAAAGACTTTAGACTAGTTGGCCTACCATAGTAATTACATTATTTCAAGCACAATGGTTAAATTATAATTTCTTATCACGATTAAACTTTGGTAATTGATGAAGAAAGCATCAACACTTTCAAAATTGTTTGTAACACATTTTAATTCTTACATTATAGTTTTACCTCAAATATTGTATGTTCTTACAAAATAATAGATTATAATTGATTTAATTATTTTAGAAAAAAAAAAAAACCTAGTCTTGTTTGGTTCTTTCTTAGAAGCTACATATTTTTCAATCGTAGTAAAGTGAACATCACATAGGATAGAGAAATTTTCTTGACGGGTACTTGTGGAGAAACTTTACTTCTTTGAACAATTGATCAATAATTATGACATATGTGTCATTCCCCAAATCCCATTAAGCACGACAAAATCTAATGACTTTCTTGCCCTTAAAATACTCTAGCAGTGTATACCAAAGTCAGTCAATAATATTGATCTAAATTAGTCTTATCGTATAGACACAAGAAAAAGACTTTGCTACTGTGGTCCTTGTGAGAATGGTCAATATAACTCCATCACAATCAAGAAATAAATATTTACATTTCTTGTGAAAAAGAATATCAATCACACATTACATCCCTTGTTGATTTAGTATTAAGCATATATTTATTTGCATTTGTATTGATATTTGGATTCCATTTTGTTTATAGAAAACTAAGTATGTGAAAATCTATTTTACAAATTTTTAATTCAGATTTTTTTTCAGTAAGATTCTATTAGATATTGCCTTCTTGATTAATAGTTGGACTAACTGTTTAATGATTTTTGGATTTCCACAAGTTTAAAATTATTCAAGACAAAAGATTTTCCAAACATGTTTTTAGTCATTAAAAAACTTTAGACTAGCTAGCCTACCATAGTAATTACATTATTTCAAGCACAATGGTTAAATTATAATTTCTTATCGCAATTAAATTTTGGTAATTGATGAAGAAACCATCCACACTTTCAAAATTGTTTGTAACACATATTTTAATTCTTACACTATGGTTATACCTCAAATATTGTATGTTGTTACAAAATAATAGATTATAGTTGATTTAATTATTTTAGAAAAAAACTAGTCTTGTTTGGATCTTTCTTAAAAGCTACATAGTTTTCAATCGTAGTAAAGTGAACATCAAATAGGATAGAGAAATTTTCTTGATGGGTACTTGTGAAGAAACTTTACTTCTTTGAATAATTGATCAACAATTATGACATATGTGTCATTCTCCAAACCCCATGAAGCACGACAAAAACTAATGACTTTCTTGCCCATAAAATACTCTAGCAATACATACCAAAGTCAATCAATGATATTGATCAAAATTAGTCGTACCATACAGGCACAAGAAAAAGATTTTGCGATTGTGGTCCTTGTGAGAATGGTCAATATAACTCCATCACAATCAAGAAATAAATATTTACATTTCTTGTGAAAAAGAATATCAATCACTTGTTACATCCCTTGTTGATTTAGTGTTAAGCATATATTTATTTGCATTTGTATTGCTATTCAGATTCCATTTGGTTTATGGAAAACTAAATATGTGAACAATCTCTTTTACAACTTTTTAATTTGGATTTTTTGTCAATAAGATTCCATTAGATATTGCCTTTTTTATTAATAATCAGACTAACTGTTTAACGGTTTGTATAGTCAATAACAAACCTCAGCAAAGACAATGTTATTTTAGTTAGTGTAAATGCTATTATATATTTAGAACATTAATATTAGTGAGAACCTTAATAAATTCAATCTATTTTCAGAAACAAAAAAAAAAAAAAAAATCAATTTTAAAAATTTTGATATAATTATTTTTATGGGTGGTCATTAAAATATAGTTGTTCAGTAGATCAAGATGTTTTTGAACACTATAACACTATTTCCCCATATATATATAATTAAAATAAAATAACTAAATTGACTCTCTCTCTCTCACTTTTCCACGACACTTTTCTTTTCTTTAGTCAAGATAACTTTTCATTTTCTCCATTTCACAATGAATAACCTCACTACTTTCTTTCTTCGTGGGGTCCAAAAGATGACAAAAAAGACTAATGGTAACTCATCTATGTTTGTTAATGGAAACGGAAGCCTTTTTGTACAGGCTTCGATGTTTTCCACAAAACTTCTATTTTCTTCTTTACTTTTGTTATTTTCAAAACGTGTGAGTCACATTGATATGTTCACATCAAATTTTTCCACGAGACTCGCTGCACTTCTCCTTTCTTCTCTTTTGTTATTTTCAAAAAGCGTGGGTCACATTGGTAAGTCCCACGGGTCTCACACGTTTTTCTTTTCTTAATCAACTTTCTTTCAACAACGTAAACTAATAATAGGACTTTGTGTTTAATAAACACAACTTAGAATATAGGAGATCTCCCTATCCCTTTATAGGATATAATCATAAACATAGAAAGGAACATGTGCCTCAATAGTGGGAGGTGAAGTGTTTGTAGACAGATATGCTAAGAAATTAAAAACTTTTAACTTGAAAGAAGCAACCATTTTTTAATACCTTCGATGAAGTCTATATATTAGTTAATGTTATAAAACCCATAGTTGATATATATAGAAAACAATAATTCTATATTAAACTCAATTTTAGAATTCCTAGAAATCATAATATAAAATTAATTAATACGATATTTAACACAAATAAATATGAATACTAACATTAAATTCATGGAAACATGATTGTTTGGGTATGAAATTACGTACCCATTCCCCAATCACACCCAATAGCCTATAGGGTAATAAATTAGTTGATGACAAAAAATAATATTTAGCATATAATTTTGAGATTTGCTAATGTATTGGTTTGAACAACCTTTGGATTGGTTGTTAGATTTTTTAGTAACTACTTTTGAAATTAATTTAAGTATTGTTATTAAAGAATCTGATTTGATTAACTTTATCCAAACTAGTGAATTATCCAAATCCGTAATTTTGTGATAAGAATGGTTATAAAATTTGGATCAATAAAGGAAAGGAGGCAGTGGTCATATGTCCATAAAGATGGTAGTAAATGACAGGTGGCCTACTATAAGGTTGCTACCCCATATATGCAATAATAGTCAGAAAAATCCAAATAAAATATAATAAGATAATATAAAATAATATTGATATAAATGAGAGGAGACGAAAGGCGGTGCTTGGGTCCTAAAGACGGTGGTAAACCATAGGTGCCAGGTGGCCTATAGTGGCTTGTGTAAGTTGTTTTTTCACACGTACGTGCGATGCCGCGTTTGGACTTTGTAATCATTTATCTTATAGAAAAAAGTAAAAACAATTAAAAGTACATGAAGCTAGCAGACGCATGATCTATATATATGTGCTAGGGTTGAGCTCAAATAGGCATCAAACAATACTACAAATATTAAAAGCGTTGTGTTCTTCGATTGTGAATATGATTACAATTATGAGTACTGGAAGGTCACCTCACCTTCTTTTCATGCTCATAGTTTTATTTTCACTCCTCTCTGCAAAAGTTGTCTCTGGATTCCATTCAGGAGTGGAAGATGATCACATTATAAAGTGCATTAAGAGGGAACGACATGCTCTCTTGATGATCAAACAAAGCTTCGTAGATGATGGTGACCTTCTTTCTTCATGGGGACCAGAAGATGACAAAAAAGACTGCTGCAAATGGCAAGGTGTCTCCTGCAGCAACAGGACAGGCCACGTGGTCAAGCTCGATCTTCATGGTCCTTCTAATTATCTTGACGGGCCGCTTTTGCGAGGTAATCTAAGTTCTTCCATGGTTGAATTGCAGCAACTTAATTATTTGAATTTGAGTTTTAATTATTTTGGAGGACAACCAATCCCTGAATTCATTGGCTCTCTTAACAAATTGCGGCACCTTGATCTCTCATACTCTGGTTTTGGTGGTCGAGTTCCTTATCAACTTGGGAATTTATCAAGATTACAATCACTTGATCTCAGCGGCTATTACTTTGTTGATAACTATGGTATGTATCCTGGCAAACTTGAGTGACTTTCCCATCTCTCCTTTTTAAGACACCTTCGTCTAGATAATGTTAATCTTACACAAGCAGTAGATTGGCTGCAAGTTATTAGTGATCTACCTTCTTTGATAGAAGTGCGGCTAAATCACTGCAATCTTCCATCAGTTACTTCTTCGTCATCTATTTCCTTCGTTAATTCTTCTAAATCTCTTTCTCTTCTTCATCTCAGTGAGAATGATCTATCTAATTCAATATACCTTTGGTTGTCCAACTTCAGTAGCAGCCTTGTTGATCTTAACCTCTATTCCAACAGGTTACATGGACCTATTCCTGAATATGCTTTCTCAAACATGACAGCTCTTCAATATCTTGACCTCTCTTACAACAAGTTACATGGACCTATTCCTGAATTTGCTTTCACAAACATGACAGCTCTTCAATATCTTGACCTCTCTTACAACAAGTTACATGGATCTATTCCTGAATCTGTTTTCTCAAACATGACAGCTCTTCAATATCTTGACCTCTCTTTTAATCAAATTAATGGTGTCATTCCTGCAGAAGCCTTTACAAACATGTGTAATTTAAAAATATTATATCTATCTTCAAACAATCTCACTGTACAACTTTCAGACCTTCTCTTCAACTTATCTAGTTGCACCAAACACTCACTAGAAACTTTGTCATTATATTCGAACATGCTTGGTGGTTCATTGCCAGATTTCTCTGAATTTATTTCTTTAAAAGGACTATGGATCACCAACAACCAATTAAATACCATCACAGCCAAAAGTATTGGACAACTTTTCAAGCTTAAGTATCTAGATATCTCCTCAAATTCTTTGGAAGGTACAATCACGGAAGCCCACATCTCAAATCTCCCCCAACTAAAATATTTGGATCTCTCTTCAAACTTATTGACTTTCAACTTTACCTCTGGTTGGGTTCCTCCTTTTCAACTTCAAACCATTAGACTGCGGGCTTGCAAACTTGGGCCTCATTTCCCAAAGTGGCTCCTAACTCAAAAGAATTATTCAGAGCTTGATATCTCTAATACCAGTATTTCAGACACCATTCCTATTCAATTCTGGGAACTCTCTCCTAACCTAGAATTTTTAAATCTTTCTTATAACCATATGAAAGGCATTTTGCCAGATTTATCATTAAAGTTTGTCAATAATCCTGGATTAGATCTTAGTTCCAACCATTTTGAAGGCTCAATTCCCCTAATTCTTTTCAATGTAACATCATTAAATCTCTCTCAAAATAAGTTTTCAGGGTCAATTTCTTTTTTATGTTTAGTCGGTGGGGAAACTTTATACTATCTTGATCTCTCAAATAACCTACTCTCAGGAGAGTTGCCCAATTGTTCATGGCCCATTGAAAATTTAGTTGTCCTTAATTTGGCAAACAATAACTTTTCTGGGGAATTCCCGGACTTGATGAGTCCAAAATGCTCACTTGAAATGTTGAAATTGTACAATAACCAATTTATCGGGCAGTTGCCTCCATCATTTAATATGTGCAATGAGCTTGAGATTTTTGACGTTGGAGACAACCAATTTTCTGGGACGATTCCAATATGGATAGGAGATGGCTTACCAAATTTGATCATTCTTGCTCTACGATCCAATCAATTAAATGGAAACATACCACTGCAGCTCTGTAAACTATCACATCTCCAAGTTGTGGATCTCTCTCTGAACAACATCTCAGGAGCAATTCCAAAATGTCTTAACAACCTAACTGCAATGGTTCAAAGATTGAGTTCAAAATCCACCATCGAGATCTCATATGGCCTTTATGTTACTTCCCATCTTTATGGAACCGACTATGTGAGTACAGCAACAATAATGTGGAAAGGAATGGATCGAGAATACAAACAAAATTTGGGATACCTAAAGTACATTGATCTTTCAAGCAATAAACTTTATGGAGAAATTCCTGTTGAAATTACAACTCTTGAGGGATTAAGATCTTTGAATCTATCAAGAAATAGTTTAACTGGATCAATCCCTACAAAACTTGGCAACTTAAGTTTGCTCGATTCACTTGACTTGTCAAATAATAAGCTGATCGGTGAAATTCCTTCTAGCTTTGCTTCGTTGAGTTTTCTTGGCGTGTTAGACTTGTCAAATAACAACTTGTCAGGAAAAATTCCTATCAACACTAAACTACAGAGTTTTGATGCTCCTACATATAAGGGAAATCCTAACCTTTGTGGACGTCCACTTCCAAACAAGTGTTCGAAGATTGAAGTGCCAACCGTCATCACACACGACTATAATGACGATGATATGATCGTAACTCCAGAATTCTATGTTTTCTTGGTGATTGGATTCATCATAGGATTTTGGGGAGTTCTTGGTTCTTTATTTTTAAACAGATCATGGAGACATGCATATTTCCAGTTTCTAAACCATGCAAAAGATAGACTCTACATTGCAATGGTATTGAATATAGCTAAACTTAAGAGGTGGCCTATGACTAGGAGCTAAACGGTAACATCCAACCCTTCTATACTCTCCTGTCATGATTAATTATATTTTGTTTTCTGCAATTTGAGATAATTTGAAGACTTCATCCTTACTAATTTGTGTTTTTCTCACTTGTTTTCTCTATTATGTGGTCATGGCAACTGTGATGTGTTCCATGATGTGTTGCTATATTCAGGACAACAAATGAAATGTCAAATCTAGAAATATTTGGAGATCAAATTTTATTAAATATTGGTAATAGCAAGTACCATTTTTTTTTTTTTTGAAGGGAGCAAGTACCATTTTCAACATTGATTTAGCACCATAAATTATAATTATTGCTGAAAATTTGACATTAGCTTTTATATTTACTTCGTGTGATTCAGGTAGGTATACAAGACAAAATGAAAATGTGAAGATATTTTGTGTGATCTGGAAAGCACTGGGAGTGCTCTTTAGACCTCAATGAATACTATAATTTGGTAGGAACCGTGTATCAAATTTCCTTAATAAATTGTTTTTGTTTTTTAAATATCCTTAATAAATTGTATTGAAGACTATTTATGCACAATATAATATATATGCTATGCATATCTGTTTCTTTAGTCCTTATTCTTGGGTTTTCATCTACAAATGAAGTATGATTAAAATAATATTATTCTTGCAACACCTCTTGCATATAGTCAAATCAAACTGTTACAATATATATATATATATATATATATATATATAGTGATTTTACCACCAATGCTTTGTAAAACAAATTCTTCTTTCTATTCAATTCAAATACAATAAATAAATTTGATTGGTTCATCCTAACTTTTAAAAGTTAGAAGGCACTGACCATAAAAGTTACATACATATATATAAGATCGGCAGCTCCTAAGTTATAAAATTTCTTTCACAATTTATTGTCCTTTGGATTATGATGAGTTGGATGGTTATGATGCACTCATATTATTAACCATATTTAAACACCTTACATAAATGTATTATTTCTTCATGAAACAGCTAGCAAGACATAGTTAAAAAAAAAAAAAAAAAAAAAGATAATTTCTCAAAACATAGGAATGAAAATGATATTGCCTTATCATTTGCAAAAGGCCTTCTTTTGTGAATTTACACTGCCAGTGAAGCGAAGTGAAAGCTGTCTGATGTTTTTGCACTCTGTACATGATGGTTTATTTCACATAACAAGCTGACTAAGGCAGACAATATTCCCTATGAGACCACCCTTTCCAAACAGTGGTCCACCATACATGCCTCCGTATCCAGAAATGCCTCCCCCTCCATTCAGGCCAAGACATAATCCGGGTTCTCCAGGTTCATATTCTTCTCCAGTTGCACATTTTCACAGTATTGACCGTGTTCCACCTCCACCTCTTGATCACCTGCCAGCGTTTTCGCATGGTATGGATCACATGGGTCCTAATTTTGATCGGGTTCCCCATCCATATGGCAGTGAAAGACATGGACATGGTCCTATGTCTGATAGGCCACCATCTCCAAGATCTTGGACACCTCAGGTTGGTGCTTTGTAAATCCAGAAGTATGCATATGGTTGGAACTTCGTGAATTAGTCTTAACCTACTTAAGCGTATCTATTGTTTAACTTTTGAACAAAGAAGTTACAATTATTATCATGATCATTGTGTTTGTGGTTTTGTTTCAGACAGCTAGCAGTGGGAATCCCAGGGGAACTGATGTTGGTTCTGGTTTTCCTGCAAGAAATGCGCCTTATGCCAGGTAATTTTTACCAGTAGATTTGTAACTCTGGGGTAGTAGATTTACTGAAGTTCAGCTGCATCACATGTTTTGGCAACCTTATAACTCTGATATCACATGTTTGAACACCGATCATATATTCATGTCATAGCAATAAAGAAAGCATATTCATATTGGTTTAAATTTCATGATTTTGATCTGTCAGTAAATTTTGATCCGAAACTAAAATACACAGAGAAAGTAGACTAGCTGTTTGCTAAACTAGTCTAACAAAAACACCAAAAATGAAGTATAGCTATGAAGGAAAAATTGATAAGCAGTCTTCTAAAAGACAAAAATCAAAGACAAGATACGTATTAAACCTTTCAATATATAAAGAGTTGTTCTAAAAAACAATAAAGAACTTCATCAAAATGCAGAATGTTGTACACCTCTTAACTTCACCATGACTGTCCAATTCTGTTGAATAAAGAACATCTTCACTTGTTTGAATTTTGAGAATCCCAAAGGCCTGAGGTAAACTCAAAAGTAACCTTCTCTTATAAATACTGATAATCATTCCAGTATAGTATGATTATGATTCTTGCTTATTTTCTTCCAAGCAGTGGAATTCATGCACCAATTACTACGGTTGAAATTGTGATTCCCCATATATACCTGCCTCATGTTTATGGAGAAAATAACTGTAATCTGGGTTACACCATTCAGGTGCATAAGATCTTATGAATAATATTTCTTAAGTTAAAAGTCAATTTGCTATGATTTAGAAACCTAATTATTTTTTGTTTGTTTGTTGGTTTTTGTTTTGATCTGATAATCCAAAAAAGCAAAACCAAGAAGAGGAGGGAGCCGCAAGAGAAAGAAAACACAGTTTTTTTTTTCCTTTCTGTTAGAGAGAGAGAGAGTGAGAGAGAGAGTTAGGGATGGGGAGTGATAGCAAGAAGAGCGGCAGCAATTTCCAGACAGGCGGAGGCAAAGGAGGAGGTTTGCAGATAACGGCAGCGACCAAGAAGATAGTCCAGAATTTGAAGGAGATTGTCGGCAAGAACTGTACGGACATCGAGATCTATGCCATTCTCTTGGAGTGTAACATGGATGCCGACGACGCTGTCCACCACCTCCTCCCTGAAGGAGCCTGCTCCTTCGACTTGATTTTCTATGACCGACAGAATTTCTATCTTGTTTTCTTGTTTGCTACTTTATCTGTAACAAGTGTGCTTGTGAGGAAACTTGAAAGAATTTCTATCTTGTAGATAACAGAATATCGTATGAAGCTTGACGACTCCGAAAAAGTAACAGGTGTGCTTGTCAGGTATGAGAGGCTTCCAGAATTTTGTTTCGCTTGCGGGATGAGCCTGAGAGACTGCAGCCTGAGAGACAATGCACGAGTGAGGCTTTGGAAGGGACTGCACCAAATATGGGCCATGGTTGAGAGCTCAGGGACTGGAGAAAGGCAAGAGTATGGGGACTAAACAGAGCACTCAAACACTAGGGATCACAGGCAGTTTGGAGCTCAACAGGAAGGGTCGGATTGAGAGGGGGGAGGAACCAAACCACCAGAACAAGGATACTGCTCAGAATTTGGTTCAGGGAGCAACGGTTCCAGTGAGTTGTGAAAATCACACAGGAATCAGAGTGGGCAGAAATGCAACTTAATTGGGAGGCAGAGCAACCACCAAGTGGTCAGCAGCAGACTCAAGGTAAAGAAATGGAGGTCACTATAACCCCTCCCAAGAAATTTAGAGAGTGGAAAAGGGGTGCCAGGAGGGATCACAACACACCCACACCTAGTCACGCTGCTAACAGTAAAAGTGGAGATGACAGAGGGTTATCTAGAGGTGAGAACCCCTAATCAGGGTTATCGCTCAGAGCAGCCCCTTGTGTTGCAGACCAATCAAGCAGCTCAATCCCCATGACTAGAGCAGCAGCTGATCAGTGGGTTCCCCCTGCTCAGGGTTGTCACAAACTTAACACAGATGCAGCTGTCAAATAGGGGCTTAAACACATTGGTGTAGGAGCGGTTATAAGGGAGGATTTGGAAAGGATAAAAGCTGCCATCTCCAAGACTTTTCCTGGTATGTTTTCTGCTGAATTAGGGGAGTGGATTGCCTTAGGGGAAGGCATGCTGCTGGCTCAGAAAATGGGCCTCTCCATAGCAATAGCAGAACTGGATGCCAAGAATGTTGTTGATGACTTTAATTCCAGGCTCCCCTCTGATAGTGTAGCAAGTTTTATTGGTGAGGATATTGCTGCATTAAGTGTAGTTGTAGGCCATTATAAGTGTTCAGTTATTTCTCACAAAGAGAATAGTTTGGCTCATAGATTGGCAGGTTTGGCTCTCTCTACTCAAGGAGACTTGTTTTGAGAATATGTAAATCTTGGTTTTATCTTTCTTCATTCGTTTAATGGATTCCCGTTTAGCGTAAAAAAAAAAAAAAAGCTTTATACTTTTATCTTTCTTTTGGTAATTCAAGTTGCTCAAATAAAAATCTTATGATATGTTGATATGATTATTAATAAAACTATATATATATATAATAAACTTAATTTTTTTCTTAGTGAAGTCATGTATTTTTATTATAGAATTTAAGTGACAAAGATCTTTATAGTCCCATATATCCCAATAGATTTTGCAAAACTCCTACAAATATCTCTTTCTCATAGTATAGATGATATACATGAAGATCTTCAATCAAAAATCTGTTTTCTTTTAACTTCAGTGCGTCATATTTTATTAATAATTGAGTTTTTCAAAATGCGTTAAACAGTCCAAATGGTAAGAAATAAACTTTCAAAAGTGTCATAAAAGTCTCAACATTCGAGAGACTTAGTTTTATCTCGTTAATTAATTTTTAAGGTGTTTTTCTTTTTTCTTTTTTTTTTAAAAAAAAAAAAAGAAATTGGTGTCAACAGAAAAAAAAGTACAAAAAATATTGATGAAATTTACTTATCTTTTTCACTTTTTAATATTATAGTATGTTAAGTCAACTCAAATCTCTCCTCAACGAAATAAATGAAAATTGCAAAATTTCATAACAATCGTATAATATTTAATTCGATCATCAAGTTAGTTAGTTGAAGTACTATAAAAACTATTAATTCAACATTTTTTTTAACAACATCGTTCTAACTTCAAAATAAGAAAAACTAGTTTAAATTATGATAATTTAATATTGAAAATGAAACAAAATTATCATGCTGTAAACATCTATGTTTTTCTTTTTAATATAAATACAGTTTTATAAATATTAATTCTAAAACAATTGTTTTTTAAACTTTAGTTGGTAAATAAACTTTAAAAAAAATGTAATAGTCAGTAAATTATATATGTCTAGTAGTTTTGAAACAGTCTCTCATTGGTGGTCCCTTACACTTTACAACAAATGATCTTCACCAGATCAATTCCAATCATACTGTTTAGTAAAAACTCTAGGAGGATTTCAATTAAAATGTAAGAGAATTTCAGTTAAAATCTAAGAAGATTTCAATTCTTTAAAATGCATTAATTACTATAAATTCATTAATTCATTCAATTAAAATGCATTAATGGGCCGGCCGGGATTAATCTGTTATGGAGATTGTAAATGCATTAATGTTGGCTGCCTTGACAACACGCAGTCGATCTTTTTATTTTACGAACTTTGTCCTTGACTTGCTGTCCAAAGAAGCCTCCTCGCATTATTCCACTTTGTTAGTACCCTTCCCTTCCTGGATGGGTGAAAGTGGATGTGAACGGAAATGCTCTTAGGTAGCCTGGTTTGATTTCTTTAAGAGGAACTCTCATGGTTTTGTTTTGGCTTGTTTTGCTTCTAAATTAAGAATCGGTTTTTCTTTTGAAGTTGAGTTAATGACTGCTATGAGCAAAAAATAGGAACCAACTTGGCTCAGATTGATCCGACTCGATCCGATTCGAAAATATCATTTTTTTTAAAAAAAAATTATTTCGGATTGCATCAGTTTTGTATGTTTAAAATCGATTGCTTTCGGTTTTGGATCGGTTTTGGAAGAGAAAAACAGACCCGAACCGATAATTGACATTTAAAAAATAAATATTGAAAATATATAAACAAAAAAAAGCTAAACACTTTCTCAGTCAACCTCAGCCTTGTCTAACTCTCCGCTCTCAACTCTCAAAACACTCAATCACTCTCAACTCACCGTTCGATCTTCGATCTCAGCTCCAATCTCCCATCTTGCTCCATCATCTGTCGTCGTCGCCGACTTCACCAACCCTCGTCTATCGTCTGCATCTTCTTCTCCTCCTCTGCTCCCTAGCCTTGCTCCTCTCCTCTCGGCTTCTTTTGCCTCTCTGATGAATCCCACCTTCCAGTCCTTTTCGAGATCCAGCAAAGCCTCCTCCCGTCTCCGTTGTCTCTCGAGTGGGTTTTGAAGATTGGGGTTTGTTTTATTGTTCTGGAGATGATGCGATGAGGTTGTTGGTTGGTGAGGATGCTGGAGATGCTGAAGATGATGAAAGTCATGTAATTGTCGTGTTGGTGACGATGAAACTTTGCATTTCTTTTTAATCCTTTGCAATTTTGTTTGCCTGTTCAGTGGATGAAAACCAACAGAACTGACCCGAGCATGTTTGGTTGTGGTCAAGTTTTAGTGTAAAATTCGTTTGGGTCGGTTTTTGTTTTCAAAAATCGAAAATAATCGGTTTTGGATCGGTTTTGTCCAAAATCGACCCAACTCGACCAGACTCGTGCCCACCCCTGGCCATGAGTGCTATTGAGACTGCTGCACTGCATTCGTCTTCATTGTGGTTGGAGTCTGACGCTTCTTATGTAGTGACATTTCTCCCGATCAATTTCAATCATATATTTGTTTAGTATAAAATCTAAGAAGATTTAAAATCTTTAAAATGAATTAATGGTATTAGTCTGTTATGGTACTATAAATTCAACTGGTCTCAACCATTTCTCATCAAATCAATTGTTTTTCCTTCCAAGTTATGTCTTCCTTCTTGTACTTGTTTTTCTATGACGTTGAAAGTATTCCTTAACCTTTCTCAAGGGAAGAAAAAAAAAGAATAATAAAAAATGAATTCAAGTTGTTTAATCAAATTTCTCATAGAGAAACAACAAAGTATATATGTACATAAGTTTTTACATCAAGCAGATCAGCAATTTACCAGAATTTTTGCACCTCTTGCTCATTACAACATCCCTAATAAGTTTTACTATATTATAATTATTATGCTTGATTTTGTTTTTTAAAATTTCCAAAATAAATTATTATCACTTTTAGGTTACGAAATAATCAATAATTAATAGATGTTCGATTGGTGCTTTTTATTCTATATTTTGTATTTTAGTTGTACTCCAAAATATTCCTATGTTTCCATCTAATAGTAGTTTTGTTACTCTTTAAATTTTAAAGATTGTTTATTGTTTGGTTTCATTTTTGTTGTGTTGAGTGCCTATTATTTTTGAGTAATTTTTCTATTACATATTAGTAGTAGATAGAATAGAAGGGAAAGATATTATTTTTTCTCGATAAATGGATTTTCACGTTATAATATTGCCTGTTTACTAGTCTCACCCCTTTTTACAAATAAGGATTAGTCAACTTGTCCCTATTTGTAACCAAGATGCTTCATAACTGTGTTAAACCTTGTAAATCAAGTTCGTGGAGATTATTTCAAGCCATATAAGGACTTTGTTAGTCTACATACCTTGCTTACATCTCCTTTGACTTCAAACCTTGGTGGAGCCCTCATGTAGACTTCTTCCCCCAATTTTCCATTCAAAAAAACATTCTTGACATCTAGTTGATATTGCCCCCAATTCAAATTTGCTGCAAGTGACAGTAATACCCTGATTGAGTTTAACTTGGCAATTGGAGCAAATGTTTCTTCATAGTCAATACCATAAGTTTGAGTGAATCCCTAAGCAATAAGTCTTGCCTTGTACCGCTCAACAATCCCATCCTGTCTGTGTTTAACAGCGAAGATCCATTTGCTACCTACATCTTCTTCTCTTCAGGTAGCTTCACATATTCCCAAGTATCATTATCAATTAGTGCCTTCATTTCTTCTACCACTGATTCTTTCCATTTCGGATCTTGAAGAGCTTCATGGATATCTTTGGGAATATGAATTTTGTCAACTTCTGAGAGAAATGCCTTGAAATTCCCTAAAAGCTTGGAATATGTGAGATAATTTGAAATTGAGTGTTTAGTACAAGACCTTACCCCTTTTCTCAATGCAATAAGAAGATCTAACTCATTTACTTCCTCTCTTTCCTCCTTTTCACTTTCAACTTCACCAATAGTTTCAGCTTCCTCATGATTATCCATCTCAAGACTTGTCATGGGTATAGATTCATGGTTTTGCCTTAGAGCTTGTGGTCTCCTGCTATACACTAATATTGGTGGTAGATCAACAGTATTAGATGCTCCCCCTTGACTTAAGTTACCACTGTTTTGAAAAAATTTTTATGGTGGAGGTTGAGATGGCAATGACTCATATTGGACTAGACTTGGTAAAGTTTGAATAGACAAAGGAAGAGAGAATGTGACAGTAGAATCCTAATGTTTTTCTCCATAAATATGATTATGATTCTCCCCCTAGAGAGAAACTTGAGAATAAAATGGCTGGTCTTTAACAAATGACACATCACATGAGACTAGAAACCGTTTTGTAGAAGGATTAAAACATTTGTACCCTTTTTGTGTGGAAGAGTACCCAAGAAACACACACTTCATAGCCTTTAGATCAAGTTTGCCACGATTGGCTTGAATGTTTTTTACAAACACGACACACTCAAATGCATGAAGTAAAAGAGTGTTAAGAACTTTAATGAAAGGAAACACAGAGAGAATTTCATCTATAGGAGTTCGGTATTTAAGTACTTTGGTTGGGACTCTGTTTTTGAGATATACAAAAGTAAGAATAGCTTCCCCCCAGATAGAATGTGGTACATGACTAGCAAACATAAGAGCTCGAGCAACCTTTAGCAACTGTCTATTTTTCCTCTCTGCAATTCCATTCTGTTGAGGGATATTGACACAAGAACTTTGATGGAATATCCCATACTTTTTAAGATATTCATTAAATTCATGTGAGAAATACTCTTTCCCATTATCAGTTTGAAGAATATGGATTTGAGATTGGAACACATTCATAACAAGTTTGTAAAATTGTTTAAAAACAAAGAACACTTCTGATTTTTCACGCATTAAGTATACCCAGCAAGCTCGAGAATGATCATCGATAAATGTTACAAACTAATATTCCCCAGTAAGACTTGACACACGAGAAGGTCTCTATACATCACTATGCACTAAATGAAATGGAGCTTATGGTTTGTAAGTGTGAGAATGATAAGAAGCTCGAGTTTGTTTTGCTAAAACACAGTGATCACAATGAAATGAAGAATGATCTTTATTAATAAATAAATGTGGGTATAAATATTTTAAATATGAAAAACTAGGATGGCCTAATCTCTTATGCCAAAGTTCAACATTAGAATCAAAACATGACAACAAAGCAGTAGGTAATATTGGTTTTAAAGTAAGGTCAACACCTAAGAAGTAATAGAGACCATTTCGCTACTCGGTTGTGTCAACCATCTTCTCCTATGACAAATCTTGAAATTTACAAGAAGATGGAAGAAAAGTTACGGCATAACTCAAATCTTTAGCGATTTTGCTAACTGAAAGTAAATTACACTTTAAATCTGGAACATGCAAAACATATTACAATTTTAACCCATTCATTCCTACATCTCATCTTCTTGTTGCTTTACATGCTGAACCATCAGCCACAATGATGTCAAGGTGCTGTTTTCAATGTTTATAATTCACAAAACCTTTTAACAAACTCGTCATGTGATCTGACGCCCCTGTGTCCACAATCCAGGCTTGTTGTGAGTTAGTTTTAGACAAATAAGCACAAATACCTTGATGCATCGTAAGGGCAGCAATGTTGGATAGCGTGGATCCAGTCTTCTTGCTTGCAGACAACGGGTTCATCAATTTTAAAAGAAATTCTATTAGTTCTGAGGTGAAGGGTTGCGATGGATTACTGCCAGTAATCTTTATTGCATATGCTTTGTTGACTCGTGTTTGACTTTGTGGCTTCCAATAAGGAGGTTTGCCATGAATACTCCAGCATGTATCCTTTGTATGATATGATTTTTTGTAGTGTTCACACCACAATTGCTTCCCTTGTCGAGTCTTTGATTGGATTCCATCACTTTGGGCAATAACAAGTGCAGACCCTTGTACTGTTGTCTCTGCTGTTAAGCCTTTGGGTGCCGAGATCATCACCTTCTTTCTGCTCTCCTCACGTCGAACCTCATCAAATACCTCCTTTAACGTAGGCAGAGGCTTTATGCCAAGAATTCGACCTCTAACTTCATCAAGGTCTTGATTCAGCCCCTATAGAAAATCAAAGATACGATCTTTCTCCAACATCTTATGATATTGTACTCCATCACTAGCTCACTTCTAAGTGATGTCGTGAAACAAATCGACTTCCTGCCAAAGCTCTAAAAGAGTGTTAAAATATTCAATAACAAATTATGTACCTTGATATGTGTTTTAGAGGGATGACCGAATTTCAAAACTTTGTGAGATATTCTCATAGTTCGAGTACATTTCTTTAACGTCATCCCAAATTTTCTTTATTTTCTCACAGCCTAGGTATCGACGTCCAATCTTTTGCTCTATAGAGTTGATTAGTCACGCCATAACGATTGAATTTTCTGCTTCCTAAATACCATAGGTTACTGATCCTAAAACTGGTGCAGCTATTGCTCCTGTCAAGTAGCCCATTTTTCCTCTTCCTTTGATGACAAGTAGGACAAAATGATACCACTCTCTGAAATTGCTGTCATTCAACTTGTGGACAGTTATTTGAATTGAATGATTTTCAAGATGGTTGGATATAAGGGATTAAAAAGGATGAGATACAGTTGGAACCATAGTCGATTCCGTTATAGATTGGGTAGGTTCAGCCATTAAAATAACTGTGTTGTATAGGGTTTATGCTGGCTCTAATACCATGAAATCAATTGGTGGAGAAAAGAATAATATTTTTTGTATATATAATAGGGTTACACAACAGCCTTATATACATAGAGAGCCATATCTAATTCCATACAATTAGGGATCCTAGAGTATCCTTAAGAATAAGAAAGAAAATAATTTACACAAACACAGAAAAAAAACATACAAAAAGAAACAACACATTCTCACTGATCATGGGATACCACTTTGACTTTCCAACAGCTACCATCTAGGATCTTAAATTTTCAAACATCATGTCAAGTTTTAAGAAACTTTATCCTTCAAGTCCAGTTATGTCTCACATTCCTACTAAAGTTTTTGGTTGTACAGCCTTTATTCATGTTCACTCTCAGTTTAGAAGCAAATTGGATCCTAGGTCAGTTAAGTGTATTTTTTTTGGGTTACTCAACTATCCAAAAAGGTTATAAATATTATTCTCCCACAACTAAGAGGTTTTATGTCACAATGGATGTAACTTTCATGGAGAACAAATCTTTTTACGCCCAACAACCAGAAAATGATAAGTGTGTTGAGTTTAAGTCGGCTGAAACAAATCCTTATTCATTTTTTGATATTTTTTATCTTCCTAGGGTTTGAGTCAAGAACCCTTGTCGAACCAGATTCCTACTGAACCAGAAACCATACACATAGATCAAACATGTGAGTCAAGTGATAACTCTCAAATAACCAAACCTGGACCAGATTTGACTCCCTCAAACATAAGTAAACTAGAGTTGATTGTCTATACTAGGAGAAATAAAGCAAAAAGGGAAGTGGAAAGTTTGGAACATCTCAAATCAAGTCAAGAATCTATACCAACAGTTCGAGAACCTGACCAGAAAAACACACCTGATGGAAGCCGAGAGACGAAACCTGTGCAGGAAGATAAAGACAATGATTCAAATGAGGATTTACTTATTACATTAAGGAAAGGGGTATGAGATTGCAGATCACAGCCTCTTTATCCTATAAGTGTGTCTCCAATGATAGATTGTCCTCCAATTTTAGAGCTTTTACTACTAATATATCAGAAGCACAGGTACCAAAAATAGTGCAAGACGCTATGGAAATACTTGAATGGAAGGCTGCCATTGATGAAGAAATTAAAGCGTCAAAGAAGAATGGTAAATGGAACATAACCGAGCTTCCTATAGGCAAGGAACCAGTGCGTTGTAAATGGGTAATTACAAGCAAACATAAGGTTGATGAGAGCATTGGTCAATACAAGGCTTGTTTAGTTGCCAAAAGGCATATACAATCTCATGGCATTGACTACCAGAAAACATTTGCTCCGGTAGCGAAACTAAACTCAATACGAGTTCTTTTGTTATTGGCAACGAATTTGGACTGGTTTTACATCAACTTGATGTAAAGAATGTGTTTTTAAATAGTAATCTGGCATAAAATGAGTATATGGAAGTTCCTCCGAGGTGTAAAAAGCATAACAGTCCAAAGATAGTATGCAAACTTTGGAAATCACTCTCCAGACTAAAACAGTCCCCTAGAGCATGGTTCAACAGGTTTACAAAAGCTGTGAGGAAGTTTGGTTTCGCTCAATCTCAATCAGACCATACCATCTTCGTAAAGCATTCTTCAAATGGTAAAGTTACTCTCCTTATAGTTTACCTTGATGATATTGTTCTAGCAAGTACCTTTGAAAAGGAGATTCAAGAATTGAAAGGTTATATTGCAAAGGAGTTCGGGATTAAGGACTTAGGGAATTTGATATACTTCTTGGGTATGGAAATAGCATGCTCATAACAAGGCATTTTTGTGTGTCAGAGGAAGTATACATTAAATTTGTTGAAAGAAATCGGGATACTTGACAGCACACCAACATAAACTCTTATAGATTCAACAATGAAGTTGGGGACTATGGAAAACAGTGCACTGTAAACAAGGGAAGATTTTAAAGGCTGGTTGGACACTTGATTTATCTATCTCACACAAGGCCAAATATAGGCTTTGCTGTGAGCTCCATAAGTCAGTTTATGAATAACCCTCCAGAGGAACGCATGAATGGAGTGTTTAGAATACTGAAATATCTGGAGATGACACTAGGAAAATGGTTGTTTTTCAAGAAGGGAACTGATCGAAGTCTTGAGATCATGTCAGATGCTAATTGGGCAGGTTCAACAGTAGACTATAGGTTCACTTCTGGATATTGTACATTCGTTTGGGGTAATCTAGTCACCTGAAGGAGTAAGAAGCAAGCTGTCGTTTCCAGAAGTAGTGTAGAGGTAGTGCTGAGAGCCATTGCACATGGACTTTGTAAAGGTTTATAGGTTAAAAGACTGTTGAATGTGTTAAAAGTAAACATCACACAGATCCAACCACGTTGCTGTGTGATAACAAAGCTGCCATCAGCATGGCAAAAGACCCAGTCCATCATAATAGAACGAAACATATCGAAATTGATCTACATTTTATAAAAGAGAAGATTGAAGGAGGAGTTCTAAGTCTGGACCGCATACCAACATCATAACAGACTGCAGACATACTTACAAAGGCTCTACCAAGACTCATTTTTGGAAAATTGAGCTCCAAGCTGGGCATGGTCAATATATATGACCCAGCTTGAGGGGGGATGTTGAGCATTATGATAGTAGCCAATGTTAGCTGATTGTTAGGAGAATAAAGAGAGAAATTGTTGCTATCAAAACTCTTAGTTTAGGTAACTATGTTTTATCTGTTTTTGAGATAAACTTTGTAGATAAACTTCCCTTCTAAATGGGAAGATATCTCTTAGCCTTTGTGATGTGATTTTTCTTATTAAGAAAGTTGAGTGGAATAAAAACAGAAGCAGTTCTTCATTTTAAAAAACCTTAACATCTAACATAGGAGCCCCTGTCATCATCTTGATAATCTTGGAACACTACAACAGTGCATATAGCAAAACCAACAAAATTGTTTCTGAACCAATCTGCTTTCAACTCAATAGTCAAAAAGCATCTTGTAGTTCGAAAGTGGAACCACGCTGGAATTTCACTTCCAAGGAAACATATACCAATGCGTGGTACATGTGACCGACTTGAGCTGTGATGTGGTGTATTGCTATATTGCTGTAAAATGGAAATAAGCAAATTGTAATATCATTGGCTTTTAGTATCAAATTGAAATGATAAACAATAAAAGCAACATCATATTAAAAGAGAAAGGGTGAGAGATACCTCAGCATACCATCCACTCATCCATAAATTTGCCAGGTACTGTAGAGCATCTTTCATAACGTCTCTCAGTTCATTCCGATCCAGCTTGAAACAATTTGAACCCACACCCGCAGCCAAAACAGTCCAGTCCAACCAGACTTGCTGCTGCTGCCGTCCAGTTTCGCTGCTGTCCAGGGTCATGCGGCTGCTGTCTTCCATCAGAGTTGCTGTCCAGCCACTTCTGGGCTGTTCAAAACAGCCGCGCCTACAGCCACAGCCCCCGTTTCAATTTGACCGCAAGCTGTTTCACTCAAAAAACAGTTCTGTTTCAATCACAACTCTTTCATGCAAAGTCAGCCACAAAATTTCAAATTGAAGAAATTTCTTATTAGAGAAAATTCTTTATTGTATTTTTTAACATTATCAACAAAGAAATCTAACAACAGAAATAAACATATTTGATTATTTCGTGAAACTCGATGGTACAAAGGGAATTTTTTAATAACTGAAAAAATGATAACACCTAGTCGGGGTAACATAATGAACCTTACTCCTCAACAGAGAAGGCTCTCTAATTAACCTTACTCCTCTGCAAAAAATGCTCTCTATTTCTCACTTTTAATTGCTCTAACACTGGGCATAGTTTATACTAACATTAACAATGTATTATTGTAAATTGAGAGTTTGTATTTCTTTGGACTCTTTTCCGTAAGTAGCTTTATCAATAATGGTTCAAAGACTTAACAAATAATGAGATAAAACTTAGATGAGAAGTATATCCTTATCCTAAGACCAAAAGTATATATCCAAAGCCTATTAACAATCTAGTTCATTATGTCGATTTAAACTCATAAGATAGTGAAATTATAAATATAATTTAATTACAAGCTAATTGAGTGTGAGTTTAATTTGTAATAAGAGCTAAAGAGATCAAGAGAGAAATGATGAAATGGTAAAGGAATGAGTGAAAGGTTGAAAGTAAAACAGAATAAAGAGACTTGAACAGAAATATGCTTACAATTCTATCATAACATATCAATGAAGTTTCTATCAAGTTACGAATCAATTAAGAGTCGGTTCCAACTCAATTACATTTAACCAAAATTCAATTATAAATGAAATGGTGTCGCATACCAGTGAAAAATGTCAAGAAACGGTTCCACTTCATGAAGTCACTATAACTGCTCCTTCAGATACATGTATTTTTATGCTTTGCAGGGTATTCCTACTCCAAATAAGATCTGTCCAAGTTCAGTCAAGAATAAATAATAATACAAAAATAAAATATTAAGAAGACAAAGAAAAACTAATCAGTTGATAACTCACTCAAATCTAAGTTCTAACCAAACAAAATTTGTATATCAAATTAGCACTATAGTAGATTTGGATCCCTACCAGAAATTCGTTTTTAAACATTATTGAAATCAAGTCTGCCAGAAAAATGTAACTACTAGCAATCAAATATAAGCACTTCATTTACCTTGCCTTGTTGCGTTTCTTTCTAAAAGGAGGTTAGAGAAACTTCATTCTCTTGGGTTGTGGTTCCTCTCTGTCCTCATCACCTAAACTTGAGTTAATTGCACCGAATTGTCCACGATCTCCACCATACATCAAATCAACGCCACACTTTTTCACCTCACAAGATTTGCTATTTTTATGGTAGACTTGGAAAGAGACCTCATTCGTAGAGCCTACTATACCATTATCAGGGGAATACATACAGAAGTCAAACCCCATAAAGACATGTTCTGAATTAATATCACGGAGACTATCAGGATAGTATGCGGCCTGTGCATACAAACTGCCAAAGCCAATATGACAGCGGTGACCATCTTTATGTTTAAATGTGCATTTACATCTAAGATAGAAGTCCCCATCATCATCTTGATAATCTTGGAACGCTACAACAGCGCACATAGCAAAACCAACAAAATTGTTACTGAACCAACCCGGTCTCAACTTAATAGTCAAAAAGCTTCCTGTAGTTTGAAAGTTGAACCACTCTGGAATTTCACTTCCAGGGAAACATATAACAATGTGTGGTACATGTGACCCTAACCTGTGATGTGGTGTATCGGTAAATCGCTGTAAAATGAAAATAAGCAAATTGTAACATCATTGGCTTTTAGTATCAAATTGAAATGATAAAAAATAAAAGAAACATCATATTAATAGAGAAAGGGTGACAGATACCTCAGCATACCATCCACTCTTCCATAAAGTTGCCAGGCGTTGTAGGGCATCTTTCATAATGTCTCTCAGTTCATTCCGATCCAGTTTGAAACAATTGATGAAGTGAACTGTGATGAATCGGTTCACTGACACAATTGTGTCTAGAATTGATAAGCTTGGTAATGCACCTAGCGTTTTACAACTGTATGCATCAATACATGTCAATGGAAGCTCAGGTAAAACTTGAAGCTTGTTGCAGTAGCTTACGTCCAGTAACAACAGTTTAGAAAGATTTATGAAGGTTGCTGGTATGCTCTCAAAACTGTTTCTCCCTAGATATAATTCTTTTAGTGAGGATAAGTGACCTAAACTTTCAGGAATAACTGTGATACCACAATCAGTTAGACGTAGATACGTCAACTTGTGCAAGCCTAAAAAAGAGGGCAATACTAAACCTAGTGAATCTTGACCCTTACAGCCCTCAAAAGACAATCTCGTAAAATTTTTTAAACATCCGATGGATGATGGTACCACTCTAATGGCAGTTCGCTCAGCTTCGAACACCACCAAAGATTCTAAACCTCCAATGTTTTCAGGCAATTTGTCAAGCTTTGAGCAACCAAAAAGATCAAGATGTTTGAGAGATTTCAATTTACAAATATCGCTTGAGAGACTCTCAAGGCTACCAATTTCTGAGACTTAATGTCACTAGTCTGCATAAATACTTGATGGAAGAAGGGAGTTCTGCTATAGCAGTTTCATCTAAATGTAAGTCTTCGATATTACATGGCATCTGAGGGCATGTCTTCAGATTTGAGCAGCCAGAGACATCAAGTTTTTTAAGAGCTTTTGATTCAATGCTAGTTGGAAGACTCATGAGGCTTTTACAGTTTGTTAGATTCAAGACAACAAGTTTATCAAGATATAGAACAGATGAGGACGAAATTTCACACAATTTCGTACAGCCTTCTAAGATCAAACTCTCAATATTTGGTACTAGCGAGAGGTCTATACCGATCAGGAACTCAGAGTGACTGAGGTTCATATGTATTAACTTCGGGTAAACCTGTAAGACAAAAATATAAATAAATAAATAGAATTACTGAGAGAGATATATATCATAATATATTAAGTGTAAAAGGGGAAAAAAAAAAAAAAACCACCTGAGCACCATTCCAGAATTGTTCAACATTGCTATGAGGCATGTCCAATGTAACAAGATTCTCTGCATTAATATGTGATTGCAATGATTTCAATGGACATCCATCCCAACGAAGATAACTAAGCTTTGTGAATACAGATTCAAGGCCGTGATCAGAAAGAAGCACATTATTTTCATTCTTGGTTTCGAATGGGGTATAGAATTCCAAGAATCTTAAATTATGCATTTTTCCAAAAGCATTAGGAGTTAAGTATATATGTTTTGATTTAGTCGTATCCAAAGAGATGCCCTCAATTGCTTCAGTCCCCTAATCGAAAGTCAAGAAAACGATAACTTAGCATCACATATCTAAAGTTCATAATATGTATTTTGAGGCGAAACTATTATACAAAACTTTTTATTTAGTAAAAGTCCACTTTCCAACCTACTGTATAGAGAAAAGAAAATAATTTTCTTAAAATGAATCTTACCTTATTTTTTGAGAATAAATCATAGATATCATTGTGATACCACAATCGACTACGTTTTCCGGGATCATTAAGAGACTCTTGCCGAACAATTTCTCAACCTATTGCTTGTAGCAAATCATGTATTGTTATACCATCGTCTAAAATTGTTATCAAACACTTATCAATGAAAACACTTACTCCAACCTCTGCATAGAAGCCCATGGCATTCAAAATTTTGATTACTAAATGTTTATCCTTCCCTTTAAAAAAACATGCAATATCTAAAAATATCCTCTTCTCGTTATCATCTAACCCATCATAACTTATTTGGAGAACCTTTTGAATATCTTTATGAGGAATTTTTTTTAATTTTTCTAATGCACTTTCCCAAACTTCTTTACTTTTATCAAACAGAAAAGAACCCAAAACTTTAAGAGTTAATGGAACACCTCCACAATATTTTATTATCCTGTTTGACAGCTGCCCATAATCTAGTAGAGAGTGGTTTTGTCTAAAGGCATGCCAGCAAAAAAGTTCAAGAGCTTTATGATGGTGTAATCCTTGAAGCTCATATAGATAATGCACTTTACAATTTTTAAGAACTTGTTTATCTCTTGTTGTTATAATAATTTTACTTCCTACACCAAGACAATCAAAACTCACTATCAAAGATTCTATTTGTTGGACATTAGTCACATCATCAAAAACAATTAGAACCCGTTTATGACCAATCCAATTTGTTACGAAGGAATGCCCCATAAAAGAATTACCTTTATATACATTTCCATCCCCTAATATTCTTGAAAGGAGTTTTTCTTGCAAGCGATTTAATCCACCAGTTTGTTCAGACTCTTCTCTAACATTCTGAACAAAGTAAGAACTTTCAAAATGATGAGAAATTTTATCAAATACAGCTTCAGCCACAGTTGTCTTGCCTACACCACCTATGCCCCAAATTCCTACCGCGTGAATATGTTGTTTTTCTTCATCTACCATTGACTGAACTTGTTTCATAGAAGGTGTCCCAACTTGTAACAACAATTCAATTTCTTTTATCTTCGAATCTATTCCAAGTAGATCCTTGTTTCCACTAGGCGGCATATCAGTCAACTTCTTTAAAATGAGTTTGACAATGTTCTCTACCAGCACATACTCAGGCCTAATCAAATTTGCAAAACAATTTTAGTAGTACAAGTTACAAGAAATTACAAAGATTGATTGTTTTGTTAACATATACATTTTTGGCAAATTATTACTAATAACTTGTCGAAGAATCCCAAGGAAAATTCTTTAAAATTGCTCAGTGAAATTGAATTTGATCACTAATAATATATCCTACAATATCATGAATAGTTAATGCCTTGAGAGTAGATATTAATTTTAGAGTTAATTGTAGGTATATTACCAATACTAAATGCTATATATGCTCCAATAAAATCAGAACATTTATTTAAATCCCAATACTAAATCCCACACGTCTTATGTGCGGGATACCCAATTATCACGGTGATATTTTGATTTATTTCAAATAATACTAAAAATAATTTAAATGAATCCAGTTATTACTAGTGATAATTGAGCTTTTCCTATTATAAGTGTGTATAAATTGAAACCACGGATTATATCAATCAAATTACTTCTTTTCAATTATAATGGAAAAAAAATGGTAATAAAAACATATCTGAAAAGGAAAAAAGAGTTTTAATAATCTTTTTATTTTAATATCATTGAATTAAAAAAAAAAAACACTTAACATTAAATAACTACTATAAATATTTAATTGATAATATTAATTAAGTTGAATTAATTGATAACATTAAAAAAAACACTATGTAATTAATTAAGTTGGAATTTTCAGCAAATTGCATAAACAGCTCTTAAATTGGGTATAATTACATGTGTACGTGATGTTTTGGGTTAATTCCACAAATGCTATTTAAACTTTTAGATCCAACCAGACCGGAAGAGAGAGAGATTAGTAAGAGAAAGTGGGAGAGAGGGAGGGAAATGAGGGAAAATTTACAGGGGTAAAATGGGAATTTAGCGGGAAAATAAATATATGGTATAGCAAGTGTTTGTAGTTGTTTTGTTCAAGTCCAATCTATGGGGGCTGTTAAGAACAACCTTAATGGGCCGAAAAATTTATATGCGGCCCAATTCACTGACCCATCTGAGTCTCGAGACTCATCGAGTCAAGACTCAAGAGAAGATAGAATTGTAAAACAGTTGTTTGATTTCCCACTCTTTGCATTGTTGGTTCAGATTACATTTGCTTAAAGTTTTTGTTTGGATGGTGAGAAAATGCAATGAAGGGAGAAGATGGTTATATATCAAAATTTATAAGATTCATGTGTGCTATGAATATTGACGATAAGGTTGTGATCGGAAGTTAGTTAAATGATTTTTAGTGATTTCAAGTTATCATGTTCATTAAATTTTAAAATTTTGGGTATTGATTTCGTTTCTTTTGCTAGAATATGAAAGATTACAAGTGGATTGATTGATTGATTTAATTTATGTTTTTGTGTTAACTAATATATTTAAGTTCAACACCATTGAAGATGGTTGATAGAAACTTTGCACTCATCAACTATTTGCATGGGGACAAATTGATATTCTCATGTATGGTTGTCAAAATCTGATTACACGAAATATATTTTCCATATATTACCATGAAGGTTTAGAATTGTATGTTTTAATATTGCCATGCACGGAAAATTATTTATTGAGACTTTAGTTAGAGATAGGATTCGTATCAATTAAGTTAAAAAAATTATTCAATAAGATCAATGCAGATGTTTTAATTTACTATTGATAAAGAATATAAGATAATAGAGTGGCAAGATGTTAACCAACCACACTGATTTTTACACAAGAGGTACATGCATTTTTTGCATGATATGTGGAATGTTGCAAACTATACCTTTTTGAAACTATAGGAAACTAAAATTTTAGTGGTCCACCATGGCCAGATCCATTTCAATGATGAGCAGATAATTGATAAGAAATTTTTGTAAAACTATGATCAAAATTTCAGGCTATACCCTCGTATCAGGACACTTCTTCCGAGGGGAAGAAAATTTTCGAACACAGAATTTCAATTTTTTCTACAAATTAAGCCGCTCATGCATGCCAGTGTATTTGTCGACAAGAAATAGTAGTGAAAGAAGATAGAGTTGAGAGCAGTGTCAAATTTAGCCCCCTTGATGTAGTAATTTATTACATTAGCCTCTCTAAATATGATTTTCTAATTCCATCTGTGGTTAAGAGGTCTTAAATATAAGTTTTTCTCTCTCTTTATTTTTTATTTTTTATTTTTATTTTTTGTTTTTATTTTGTTCATGAACCAAAATACATGTTAAGAGGTGTCAAATATGCGTTTGCTTTTAAAAGTATTGTGATATTGAATTCTATATCTTAAATTTTATTTGAATTAGGCATAATTTAAACATTCATATATTCATTTGTTCAGTTTCTGTTTTCAAGTAAATATCACTTAAAATTCATGAAGAAAATGATTTAGAGAGAAAACAAGAAGGAAGAGTGGAGTTTAAAAGAAGCTGAAGTGTATATTAAAAACACAGTAATATTGCATCTAGGGAACATGAATGGGCTGCCCAATCCTTTAAAAAATTTGGACTTGGATCCAAAACCACAAAATTGAAGAGAGATAATATTGCAAGAGTAAGTGAGCGGGTAAAGGAAGAATGGCGATATTTACACCCCTCTAAAATTGTATGTACACCCCTATTTTATATATTTTCGAAATTTCAGTATTACCCCTAAATTAATTTAACAATGCTTTAATTGAAAAAAGAAAAAAGTATTATTATCTTTAACTATTTACTTATGTGAACTAGTTAAATTTAAAAATAAAATAAAATTAAAAAATAAAACCTTAAATCAAAAGTGAAGAAGGTCACAAAAATTCCCAAGTTCAAAGAAGCATAGATAGAAAAGACCGCTGCCCGAGTTTTCAATGCAAATTAGTTTTTACTCTCTTCACTTTGTGTTTTTAACCATTCTAAAGCCATCGATAGTCAGCAATAAATTTAGGTAGCAAAAGAAACCAATGAAGTAACAGGTAAAATACTTACGCAAGTAAACAGCTAGTTTTCTTTCTCGCCATCTTTTTCTTTTTAGAGATTAGGGAACTATCTTGATAGCACTATTAATACAACTAACATTCTCAAAATCAAAGAGAACTCAGACCTTTGGACAACAAGACTAACACATCCTTGAATAATTATAATTCCAATTTAACCAACCTGCATCTTCTTATATCGAAAAGATGGAGAAGCCTACTGCCTCCATAAAAAAATTATGGAAAAAGCCTAGTTAGGGAGGAGGAGCAGCTCCTCCATTTTCCATATTTATTCTTTTTTTTTTTTAAATTATTTTATAATTTATTTGCTTATGATAGTTTCTCGAAATTAAAAGAAAGATTATAGTTGGTAATACGTGGGATGTAATTACGATACATGTTCTTTAAAATTATATTAGTGGGGTGAGTCGACAAAAAGAGGTTTGCATGCAACTTTCGAAGGGTGCAAATATGGACACTCGTGAAGGAAAATGAGGGAAAGTCTATGTGGGCTCTCGTGAACAACTTTAATGGGCCAATAATTTTTGTCCAGCCCAATCTATCATTGCCATACCATACAATAACATGTATCTTGTATCTCCTACGCTTCGATATTTATGGGATATAGTTACTATATGCTTGGGCAATTTTGTTCATGTACCTATATGTATGTAATTTTTTGGTGAATAGTTTATTACATCAAGAAGACAATTTTTGTTTAGTGGTATTCAATGTGAAAATTAAAGTTTATAGACAATGATGCATTTACTATTAGGTATTATATTGTGACTATTAAGATTTGATATTTAGATAGAATTAACATCAAGACACCTAACTTGCTTAGCACTATGTATGGTGCTTTATATTGTGCTGATCTAACGGAATATGAAGATTTCAAATTGTGTGACTATTAACATCAACAACTTGGGTAAGAAACATGATGGCCTTTGGATTATACAATTTCTTGCACAAGTTCGTACACAAGTTATCCTTAATTATATTCACATTTAAACATCCAAATAATTTTGTTTTCTTTTCTCACTTTTCTTTAATATATTCTCTCATCTCTTTTATTATTAATGGAACAATCAACTAATTAATTAGTTTTTCTCTTCTAATATTGTCTCTTCTCTCTGATTTTTTTTTTTTTTTAAATGAAATAAAATTGATTGATAAGTGTGTTGTTTTCTAGACAAGTATAATAGATCAAATGATTTTTTTTTTTAACCCCTAAACACGTTTGCATTTGCTTTTAAAATGCATACATTAAATACTAGAATCAATTATTCGCTCTTTAAATGATCTGTGGTCTATGATCTTAAAGTAATCTACCATACCTTCATAAATAAATAAAGAAGCACCAAAGATAGAAGATTCTCTTATGCTATGCTTGGTCCTCAAGTATAAGTATGGAAATAATTACAATGATGATTTAAATAGAGGTAGAAACTTCAACATTAATTTTTAAGCAAACATGGTTTGCCTTCAACTTAAGACTGATATAAAATGCTTACTATTTATACTTTACCTTATTCTAAAGCAATGTTTGATTCTTGATAGCAACTTTTGTTCATATTATGTAACTGTACACATGTAATATTTTTTATGTATATATATACCCAAAACAAACGTGGTATTTGCTTTCGAAAAGCATATGTTAGATTGTGGAATCAATTACTTGCTCTCCATATAATCTATCTTAAAGTTATGTGCCATACTTTCATATATAGACTAAAAGCACAAAAGGGTCAAAGATGTTTATGTTATTCTTGCTTCTCGAGACCAAGCATGGGAATAAATGCGGTTACCTAAACAAAAAACAAACCTGCCGCACTTTTTCAAAGTATAAAGCAAAAATGTCTACCTTCAACTTGTAATTAATATAAAATACCTACTATATGTACTTTACCTTGTTCTCAAGCTAGTGTAGTTTACCTCATACAAGATGCCTACTATATATATTATACCTTATTCTAAAGCTATGCTTGATACTTGATAGCAACTTTTATTAATATTGAGTAACTATATGCATGTAATTTTCTGATAAAAAATAAAGTATAAGTGGTCAATATGAGTTTTATTTTTTAAATAAGTATGATTGATCAATATGAATTTCTATTTTTACTCTAAAACACATGTGACATTTAAAAAGTATGCGTAGGTTGTGGAATCAATTATTTATTCTTCATATGGTCTATTTTAAAGTTATCTATCACAATTTCCAAAAAACAAAAAAAAGGGTTATCTATCACACCTTCATAGATAAACAAAAAGAACATCAAAATATAGAAGATGCTTATGCTATACTTCTCCCTAACATTTTTTAAACTATAAAGTAAAAATGTTTGATTTCAACTTCTTACTCATATAAGATGCTTACAATATATACTTTACCTTATTCTAAAGTTGTGCTTGAGCTGTGATAACAACTTTTGTTCATATGATGTTACTATTTATATACATATAATTTTTCAAAGAAAAAGGAAGTATAAGTGATCGATATATGTTTTGCTCTCTGGACAAGTAAAATATCACTACAAGAAATCAGCAATACGGCAACATGCAGAATGTGTTGCTAAAACTTTTCGCAACGCGCACCCTTATGCGCGGGAAGAGCATGTAGCCATAAAGTGTGCCCCTTTAGCAACGTTAATGTCACGTTGCCTTATACAAACAACAATGTGAGATTGTACGTTGCCATAAACATTATAGCAACATGCGCTGCACGTTTCAACATTAACTTTAAGTTTTCATGATTAGATACGGCAACGCACAATGTTATGCAGTCATATATCTATAACAACTTCAATTGTATGTTGCTATAGAGGTATAAGGCAACATACAAGATATGTTGCAGAATTTTTATTTTTTTTTTCTGGGGGAATGATTGAGCTGCTGCATTTGTATATATGTTTTTGGAATTGATGAATAAGCTGCATATACATATATATATCATATTGATTACAACAATATTAATTTCAATTTATAAAGAAATTAATTTATTCATTAATTTCATAATCCATCACCAACATTGCATATAATTCCATGAATTACTTACATTTATGTAATTCCATAAATTACTTACATAAAAAAGACTACACAAAATCCCATCATAGCATGTGATATACATACTTATATGCACATAATTGTAAGTACACATATACATGTACATATATCACATAATCACAAAAGCATTTTGTGTATTTTGTTCACTTGGAGTATTTGTCTCACTTAGGACTTTATTCCCCTCACTTGGCTCTTCATTGGTGATACTTATCCCATGGTTTCTATTTTCAAGCATAGTAGCAAATATAGCTTGACGTTGCTTTTTTGCTCTCCTTTCAGCTGATTTCGAAGACTACAAACAAAAACCAAAACAAATATGAAGAAATAATTATATATATGTCAATGGTTAAAGTAAAAACTAAGTAAATTTTTCATCTCATCCAATCTTGTGTTTCTTGTCTTTTACCACCAAATATAAACAAAGTGATGTGGTCATTTACCTCTGCCATTCTTGTCTTCTATCGTCAATAGACTTGGTTGAAAAGATAATAAATTCCTTAAGAAAAGCTGCACCAAGAAAACCACCAATATGTTATGACCAACTAATGTAATAAAAGTTTATATAGAAGAAAGTAAATTATAGAATTAAACAACATGTAACATTATAATTTATAGCACCAAATCTGCTGTTAATAATCAGCCCTCATCAAAGAAAAACAACTTAATTTAATAAAAATCAAAATCAAACAATGTTGCATTAATAATAAAACACATTATCCAAACAACTTGTCATCAAACATCATAATTTATAACACCAAATCTACTGTTATAGAACAAATGTACATAAGCAAACAAATTTGATTCAAGTTTCTTACCTTATATGCAAACATGAGCACAATCCTCTAACCAGAATTTATTGTCCACACCAACTTACGCAGATCTGAATAATAGAAGCAATATATATATATATATATATACATATATTAATCAAGCATCAGAATCATGTACCATTATAAGACAAGTAACAACTATGCCTCTTAAAACCCAAGACAGTCCATATCAGCGAAAAAACTCACATAAAGGATTAAACTTACAAACTCAATAAGTAACATAACTAAAATAAAAACCCAAAGATAAACATGAAAACTGAAGCTATAAAATAAAAGATATGACAAAACTAAAGCAAAGATTTTTACGAGAAACATGAGCAAAATGACTGAATGAGCCATTTTTCTTTCAACAGCACTTTATGAAAATAGACCCTATCATTCAAACTTAAAAAACAGTACACCCATTTTGAAAAGCCAAAACAAAAACAAAGAAAGAAGATCTGAAGAGCATTCTCTCTCACCTACCAAACCAAACAGCTCCGAAGAGAAAGAAGACTTGAGTTAGCTGCTGAAATCTGTGGTAAGGGTTTAAAGAGCTTTCAAAGAAGAGATACTGAAATGCAATGCTGAAAGATGAGAAGCAACCTCAGACAAAAACAAACACACCCAAAACAAACTGACGTGAAACAGAGAGAGAAAGAGAAGGAAGAACCTGTTATACGACCATAATATGTTTGAGAGCACCTTCAGACTTCAATCCACGTCGAGTAGTTCCCCTGGTATCTAATCGTAAACAACAATATATCAAACAACAATCAAGGGACGCTTGTAAGAACTTTAAAGAAATTGAAAGAGATTATAAATTTACACCTCAATTTGAAAATCATATTTGGTGTATTTCTACTCTCTAGCTTTTTCTAGTGCTCTGCCTCTTTTTTTAGGATTAAAATAAAGCCAAAAATCATGAATTTGGGATTTAAGGGTCTGTACCTCTTTGTTGCCTCTTGAACTGATTTCAACTCTCACTCGGATCGGTCGGCGGCGAGTGAGCGTGCAGGGGGTCAGTAGAGGACGTGGTGACAGAGTGGTCAATTGCGAACGTCTGTGGCTACTCACTCAGCTCGAAGCCACTGCCGGCGGCGGAGGTGTGGTAAAGGAAGGGCAGGTACAGGATATCGTTGAAGGAGTACAAGGTGTACGAGGTGAAGGAGATGTACTCTGCTGGAGAGAGTGTTTGGTGAGGCGCAAGGCGTTTTGTGGAGGGTTGAAAGAGGAGAGGTGTTTGGTGTCGAATCAGAGGAAGATTGATGAGGTTTTGAGGATGTTTGAGAGCTGAAGGTGGAGGAAGAGACTGGTAGTGGTGGTGAAGTTGAAGAGATTAGCAGTGAGGGTAAAGGGTGAGGGTCGGCTGAGAGGTAAAAGTGAGGGTTAGGGATTTTTTGGTTTCCTTTTATATTTTCTTTTTCTTTTTTGAATTAAAAAATTTTATAGTATTTTATTCAGCAACATTGTTTCAAAGGCACGTTGCTGTACATGTTATATCAGCAACATTGTTTATAAAATAAGTTGCTGTACGTGTTCTATTATAGACAACATAAATTGCGTGTTGCCATATGTAACTTCTGCAACACACATTTTTTGCACGTTGCGTTACATGATTATGGCAACGTGAAGCGCATGTACGTTGCTATTTAAACGTTGTTGTATTGCAATTTTCTTGTAGTGTATAACTGATCAATATAAGTTTCTCTCTCTCTATCTCTCTCTCTCTATTCCAAAAGACATGGCATTTGCTTTTAAAAAGCATGTATTAGATTACAAAATCAATTATTTGTTCTCTATATAATCTATCTTAAGGCTATGTAAATAGAGGTCAAAACTATAATTTTTAGAACATAAAGTAAAAATATTGGCCTTCAACTTGCTTATTGTACGTGCTTTACCTTAAACTGAAGCTATTTCTTATGATATATCTATATACTTGAATTTTCTGATGAAAAGTATAAGTGATCAATATGAATTGAATTTTGTTTTCTAGACAAGTATAATTGATCAATATGTGCTTCCTTAATTTGTTTTTTAACCCCAAAATAAATATGGCATTTACATTCAAAAAGCATGCATTAGATTGCAGAATCAGTTATTTGCTCTCTATATGGTCTATCTTAAAGTTATGTATCATATCTTCATAAACAAATAACAAAGCATCAAAAGATCAAAGATGCTTATGTTATATTTGCTCCTTGAGAATTAGGAATAGTTATAGTTACTTAAACAAAGGCCAAAACTTTTAACATTTTTTTACGTTTAAAATAAAAGTGTCTACTTTCAACTTACAACTAAGGGGGGTGTATTTAATTATGACTTTAAAAAACTTTCATAGACTTTTTTTATTGAATGACTTTTGTAGAATTTTATAAATTTCTAATGATTTTACAGATTCATGAAAGACTCTCATAGACTTTCATAAACTCTTTTATAAAAGACTTTCATTAACTTTGATAGACTTTAAAAAAAAATTATGAAAGACTTTCATAAACTGCCATAGACTATCTTTTATAGATTTCCACGTACTTTCATAGACTAAACTTTCATCAACTTATAATATAATATATATTTTATAAGTTAATAAAATTATATTTATCATATCAATAATAATGAAAAAACATGACACATAAAATAAAAGTAAAATCACCTCAATTACATAAATTGATAATCAAAACACCAAATATTTTAAGTGTTTCATTATTTATTTTATGTTTTCTATGAAAAATAAAATCTTAATGTCTATTATTATTAATAATCTCAACATCTCTCCATATTGTAGTAGTTATAGCAACCTTCTATTTATTAGCATACTATCTTTGTTGCTCTTGAGTCTTAAGAAATAAGTTAAAATTGTCTTATTTCATTAACTAGCAATGATGAAAATGATGAAAATTCGTAGATATTGATAGATTTTTATAAATTTTCATTTATTTCTAAAATAAAAATATATTCCTTTAATAAGCTCGTACAAATTATATACTTTATAAGTTATATTTATCATCTTTTTTGATATAGTGTAAATAAACTAGTAAAAAATAATTATCAAAAGTAAAAGTTTAAAAAATTCTCCAACAAGTATGTAATAGAAATAAAAGTTGAAAAAAAAAATATTACATGTATAGATATAATTAAACAATCTAAAAAAATCTTCAATATTATTATTATTTTTTATTTGAAATAGAGGTTTTTTCTCTTATTTTTTAGCATAAAAAATAAAGATTTTGTTGATTAATTTCATCTATTTTAAAGCAATGAGATTTTCAAATGAGATGATTAAGATTAATATCCATCTAGACTTTTTTTTTTTTTTTTTGGGTATTGTATATATATATATTATAAGATGTTTCCCTTTCTTAAATTTATTTTGTTGATATATAATTCCTCAATTTTGATTCAAACTTGAAATTTTTCATAAAATAATAAATTTATTGTAACTACCCGATCCAGCCCCCTCTTGGACCCCGACCTGAGCCCAAAGAGATTTGGCTGCGACCGGCCCCGCCACCCCATCGTGGACCTTCCCCTCGGCCTCGGCCTCGGCCCACATGGATTTGGTGGCAGGTACTGTACAGTCTCATTGCCTGCTTTTCTCGCCTCCCCCGCCACTCGAACCCATGACCCAAAGGGTTATAGTCAATTAGGAAGCATGACGAGTACCAACTGAGCTACTTAGTTCAGTTGGTACTCGCCATGCTTCCTAATTGACTATAACCCTTTGGGTCATGGGTTCGAGTGGCGGGGGAGGCGAGAAAAGCAGGCAAGGGGACTGTACAGTACCTGCCACCAAATCCATGTGGGCGGAGGTCGAGGGGAAGGTCCACGATGGGGTGGCCGGGCCGGTCGCAGCCAAATCCCTTTGGGCTCAGGCCGGGGTCCAAGAGGGGGCTGGATCGGGTCGTTACATTTATATCCTTTGAAAAAGAAGAGATCTGATAGGATTCAAAAACTAAATTTGAACATAGGAAAAAAAATATTGACCATTACAATTCATAAGAAAATAGGAGTGAAATATATACATATATAAATATAAATATATATATATATAAATGTGTGTTTATTTTTAAAATAAATGAAATATTTTTACTTATGACTACTATTGAGTTTGAGGAGATTCAAATGTAAAAGAGATTGTGAGGTTTGCTTTTTATAATCAACAACAAAAGTCTACAAAAGTTTTTAAAAGTTTTTTAGGGGAGTGTGGGAGAAATTGTGGAGTTTCATTATTATAAATTTAACATGAAAGTTTCTAAAAGTCTACCAAAGTTATTAAAATTTTAAATTCTATAAAAGTCATTGACATTTTGAATACCTCGTAACTTTTATAAATTCTTAAAAAGTTTTGATTAAATATCTCATAACTTTTATATACTTTTTAAGAGTCATTAAAAGTCTATATTAAATACCACATGATTTTTATAGAGTCTTTAAAAGTTTATATTAAATACATCCAAATTTTTTAATTTTATAAAAGTCATTAAAAGTTTGATTGAATACACCCCCTTAAAACTAATATAAGATGCTTACTATATGTGCTTTGCCGTACAGTACTAAAGCTGTGCCAGATCCTTGATAGCAACTTTTGTTCATAAGATGTAACTATATATGTACATATAATTTTTTGATGAAAAGTGAAATAATAGTGATTGATATAAGTTTTTTTTCCAGACAAGTATGGTATTATTGATCACTATGAATTTCTTTTTTTTCTTTTTCTTCACCCAAAAATACATTTGGCATTTGCTTTTATAGAGCATGCATTGGATTGTAGAATCAATTATTTGCTTTATATCATCTATGATCTTAATCTATCATGCCTTCATATATAAACAAATAAGCATAAAAATATAGAGGATGCTCTTATGCTATGCTTGCTTCTTGAGCAAATGTATGGATCTAATTACAATGTAATTACTTAAATATAGATCAACATTTCAACAATTTTTGAGTTAAAAATGATTGACCTTCAACTTGTAACTGATATAAGATGCTCACTATAAACGATAGCAACATGTAATTTTTGGATGAAAAATTTATATATATCAAGGATAGAATATTTTTGTTTAATAGTTTTTAATATATATATATGTATATATATATATAAACAAATCTTGCATTACACTAATAGCTTTCAGATTGTGTCTATAATATCTTAATATAATTAATCTGATCAAAATCCCTGAGTTGCTTAGAGGCTACATGTATACATTCTGGTTTATTAAGATCATCTTGGCAAAAAAATATGTAAATTAGTTCGCTAGTTAAAATGTTATAATTTTTTTTTTTTTTTGAAAATAAGAAAAATGTTATAATTTCAATTCTATTTAAATGTATAATTGTATTGGTTGGTTACTTCTGTAGTTTGTAACTGTGTAGCTGGCATACACAATTTCTTAGGTTGCAGTTTCAAAAAGTGTCTTCAAGATGATTTATTATTTACTTAATAGAGACATTAAGGTTCCCTTAAGTAGATTAATCTACAAGATATATAATGGATATAATCTACAAGATATATAATGGATATAATCTACAATGGTACTTTGACTTCTAGCTATCCCTACCAGTTTTCAATTCTCAAATTTCCACATCCTTCCAAACTTGTCATTGTTTCAATACTCCATGGATCCTAAAATCTCCATTGCCCGTTCGATCAACAGATTACAAGATTTTGTTGATCATCATGAAAAAGCTAAATACAATCCTCTTCAAAAACACCCAAAACTTAAAGAACAGGTCCTGAAAGCTATTGAGATTTTCCACGCTGCGGAGCCATTCTTGAAAGACGTAGATCATGACTTTGATAAAGCACTATTATCTGGTGGCTCAGAGAATGATCCGACGAATACTGTCCCGCTTCTGAGAGCAGTTTACTCCGCGGAAGATGCTGCTGATACCTTTGTCTTGTCAAAAGACGCTGAGCTGATGCAAGAAAAAGAAGACCTAGATGAAGATTTTTTCGATTGCTGTTTCTGTTTCTGTTTCAGTTGCGGTTTCTGTTGTTGTTGCTGTTGTACATTTCTCAGCGAAATTCTTGACGTAATTACTGAGGTTGCGAAGCAATTCTACAGACGGTTTCTTTACGGCCAGAAGTTGGAGTCTTCCTATAGTTCGAATGTCTTCAATAGGAAGATGAAGAAATTAGATGATGAAATCAAACGCTTGGTAGAGATGAAAGGAGCTAGGACTCATTGGGATATCGAAAACAACAATAACACAAGATTATTGAGCTTTCAAAAGGATAGAGATAGTCCTAGCCGGAGGCAGCATTGGGAAAGAATTTCTGATTTTCGTTTGGAGGAGGAAACACAAGTTGTTGGTCTTCAACATCACCTAAATGACTTGGTACATCGATTAATCCCTCAACTCAATCAGCGGCGTTGTGATGATGATCTGTCTGCTCAGGTCATTGCGGTTGTTGGTGAGGGAGGCTTCGGAAAAACAACCCTGGCAAGAACTGTTTACAACAGAATTGAAGTGAAGCGGCATTTCACCAAGCGTGCGTGGGTTCGTATTCCTAGTGAATGTGCTTTCAGCGCTAGACGTGTACTAGTTGATATACTTGAACAAATTAATCCAGCGGAGCCGTTTGTGGATTCAACTCTCAAAGAAGATGCATTGATGCGGAGGCTTATAAAACTCTTATTTGGGACTAGGTTCCTCATTGTCTTGGATGATGTCAACACACCTCACATTTGGGAGTCTCTCCGATTTGCCATTTTACCCTTCACTCAAGGTGGCAAAGTAATCGTAACAACTCGCAATGCAGAAAATTTAACAATAGATGTTGCTTTTTCAACTTTAAACATGGGCCAACTTAACGACGAGGAGAGTTGGAAATTGTTTTTGAATGAGGTTCAAAAAGCAGAATTGAATAATCGAAATCTGATCGAAATCAAGGAGAAAATTGTAAACATATGTGCTGGTTTACCATCAACAATTGTCTTGTTGGGAGGCTTGCTGTCTACCAAAGATCAAACCAATGATGAGTGGTCAAGAATTTTGATTAGGCTTGCAGATCATAAAGGTATCATGTCTTCAAGCTATGAAGACCTACCATCAGAAGTAAAGCCATGTTTTCTCTATATGGGGCTTTTCCCAAGAGGATTTGAGATCCCTGTGAGGAGGTTGATTCATTTATGGTGTGCTGAGGGATTTGCAATTTCTACGGAAACAAATCCTGAAATTCTTGCTGAAATGTACTTGGAAGAACTAGTCATTAGAAACATGGTTCAAGTAAGTTGGCGGGTTGATGGAACTCCAAAAACGTGCTGTGTACCTAGTGTTGTCTATGACTTTTTCTCTTCAAAAGCAGAATATGTTGAATTCCTTGATCATCATTTCCGGTCATCTCATAAATCCCCAAAACAACACCAATTCACAGTTAGGAGACTAGCAGCCTACATTGATGTAATTGATTACTCCCACTTTTCACTTCATCGCGCTGGTCACCTACAATCTTATATAGCTTTTGACGCGTGGGCACCAATCACACCAGATGGAGTTACACAAGTGTTTCGAAACAAGATTGTCAGTAACAGAAAGTTTGGATTGCTAAAAGTGCTTGATCTTGAGGGTGTCTTTAAACCTAAGTTATATTCTGATGTATGGAAGGAATTTCCTCTGTTACGTTACCTAGGCCTGCGATCAACTTTTCTGGATACGTTATCACAGATAGAACAGTTAAAAGATTTAGAGTCTTTAGATTTGAAGCACACCAACGTAAATCTTCTGGGCTTGAAAGACGTCACAAATCTGCAACATGTTTATTTGAACAGGAATCGTGTTAAAAGTTTACCCTCATCTACCACTCTTCGTACATTATGGGGGCTAGACATTTCTGGTTTTGATATCAATATTATTCGTGAAATGAATAAACTTACGAAGCTGGGACTGACATGCACAAGTTTTCAGATATCGACGGGCATAGCTGATTTTATATCTCAACTGACTGAACTCCAGTCCTTGAAGTTGAGATCAATTGACAATGGTCGAGCTTCAACCATTAAGTTGCAGAGAATGGATGAGCACCAGAAGCTAGAGAGTCTATATTTGCTAGGAAATCTGCCAAAATCCGTAATGGAAGTTGGTTTCTTCCCTCCTAATCTCAGGAAGCTAACTTTGTCATTGTCAGGACTAGAAAAGGATCCCATGCGAGTGCTAGGACAGCTACCTCACCTCAACATCCTCAGGCTGTTCTCTAATTCCTACACAGGAACAAGCATGACTTGTACTTCTGCTGAAAGATTTCCCAAACTCCGCCTCTTGAAACTGTGGAATCTACCTCTGATCAAGGAGTGGATTGTGGAGAAAGGAGCCATGCCTTGCCTTGGAGAATTGGAAATCAGAAGGTGTGAAAATCTGGAGATGCCTCAAGGGTTGCAATATGTAACTACTTTGAAAGAAATGGTATTAACAAATATGCCAACTACTTTTGGAGCAGCTGTTGAAGAAAGTTTGAAGGATAGGGATGTGTTCATCAGAAATAATACCTGGAATTCTATTCCTTTTCCGGTAACTCCTCTAGTCCATTTCATTAGTTCAGTTTCTTCTATTTTTTCTTCTTCCCACATTTTCATTCTGTCTTTTTATGTTAGAAATTTAGAAATGTTAGCTCTCGTATTTTAGGATAAATACTCCATTGATTTTACTTTTTGTTTCATCTTGTTCTCTCTATATGCAACATGAGATTTACAATACATATAGAGCTTTTAAGACAAATCTCTATTTATTAATATCATAGTGAAGTTCATGTACATTAGATTTTATTCATGCATCTTTCATAAATACAACTTAGAAATACCACACATGATGCATGCAATTTTTTTTTTTGAGAGGCCATAAAACATGCATTTTTTATTGTCTATATATTAATGATTTTAATCATGATGAAGAATTAAAAATACTTCTCCACCATTTTAAACATTTCAGATCACACGATATAGGATCATGCTTGCTCATTCGTTATTATTCATTAGTTTTTGAAGATAAAGTAACAAATTTCTTTTCTTTTTTTCTTGTGCAAAAACAAATTGATTGTAGAAACCAAATTAGCCAGGGATACCAAGCAAGAGTTTCGGAAGAGGTGCATTGTCCATATTCAAGACCGGTATCTTCATTGCTCTTATGAATTGTGTTTTAAAAAAAATTGTTATGCCATTAATATTAAGGGATTTGTTTTCCTACATAACATAAATATCACTTGATAGACAATTAAACTAAAAAATGTTCTCCAATTCTTCCATTTAATACACACTATGATGAGGCGTTATTTTTTATTTTTATTTTTTTAACCACAAAACTTTCTTAATTGGTGGGGAGAAATCTTTCAAAAGATAATATCATAATTTTGCAGAGATTTGTATAAGTGAAAACGCTGCTCTTATCTTCAGTGAATTCTTCTTCTTTTTGTTTCTTCAAATCTTTCTCAATAGAATACTCTGCTTTGTTTTCATCAAAAGCTTCTCCAGGATCATTTGAAACCAAATACAATTTTTGCACAGGGAAAAAGTTTTTGGCTCTTTTATGAATCCAGTGATGTGTCTCTCATATGAGAACTCGTACTTGTGCTTGAACCCAACGCAGTCTCTACAACAACAGAGTCCTTACCCTTCCTATCCATAGGGCCAATAAAATGGGGCTCTGTCCTTACCCTTCCTATCTCTAGTTCTTCCACATCATCTTGTTCCTCAATATTTACTTTTCCTCTCTTCAAATTCTCTTAAATCATCTTACTTTTCTTTCTACTTTTTGACTCCATAAGTGCATTCCTACATTTATTTCTATCATCTGGTGTTGCCTTTGGACATTTGGCCATATTTTCGGATATGTGCCCCACATGTTCTTTCAATCTATGTATTCCTCCAAATATAACCTTCCCACACAATATGCACTTCACTTTTTCCAAGCTCTTCCCATCAACCAACAACCCATAATCCCATATGATATCACTTGAATTACGTTTGAGAGGTTGGGTGATAGAGGCTTCCGAAGATTCATTAACATTTAGCATGAATATTAATCAACCTAATTATCCAGCAAATATAGCAAAATCAACTATTATAATTAATGAACCCAAAAACTAACATATTAAAAAAATAAACCAAAAATTACAAGTTATATCATTCATGATTATATACCTTAAATAAACCAAATAATTACAACCAATAAATCAATAATATCATTCATAATCATATACCTTAAATAATTATATTATTCATAATTACAAGTTACATTAGTAACATCTTAGTACAACCAACCAAGTATAAACCAAACATTTGTCAAACAAATATGTGTGAAACAACCTTAAAAATATACAATTATATCTTATCTTAACCCTAGATTGGAGACATATATAACTGTCTAATGCATCAATTAACTTCATGCATGAATTTTAGTTTTCTTTGAATAAAACAATAAATGAGTGTCTGTTTGTGATACAAATGAATACTTCAATCAACTAACAAACATACCTTCAAATCTTTACCGAAATCAACAAATTAAAGACACAAATCAGAGCAACACAATCTTTCTTTCTTTTGGCTCAAACCTTATTGAAAATAATAATAATAATAATAATAATAATAAAACACTCCACAACACACACATGAATGTTAATAGCATTATTTACAGGTTTACCCCTTTTAAATATATAATTTTTCTTTAAATTAGCTTTTATCACTATATTTAATTATAGAAACATCTCACGCAATTATTAATGAACTTAGACTAGCAATTTCGGTGTCACATGCACCTCTAAAAGAATAACATGTATAAACACATGAAGAAAATAATCTGACCGATTATCATATAAATACAATTACATACAATCACACGTTAAACTTGTTGCACTCATTCATTGAAATTAAAGTATCAAACACATGTAAAGACTACACCTACTAAAGTAAATTTAGAAATACAAAAGAACAGTAAAATGAACGTACAGATATCGGGAACAAGATGTTGGCAAAGTGAGAAGAAATGAGAAGAAGAAGGTTGGGTTTCTGCTGTGCTGCGTTCGAACAAGTGTTGCAAGGGATGTCTTTTGTGCCGGTAGGGAAGCAAGTCTAGTGAGAGAACGAAGAGAAGCAAGCAGGAGAAGTGACTAGCTATTGGGTTGGAAGAGCAGGGAGATTGAGAAGAAGAGGGTTATTGTCGCAACCCTTTTCTTATTTTAACTTCTAGACATCAAAACAGCGACGTTTTGGTGTTCCCAAAACGATGCCATTTTGATGTTTTAGATATATATATTTTTTAAAAAAGATGCAAATGAGTTGGGCTAAGTAAACCGAGTTGGTTTGAGTACTTGACTAATTCGGTTGAGTACTCGCCTCCGATGAATAGAACCCCCCATTTGGGAGTCCTCGAATTTGACTTGGCGAGAACTTGGCCTAGTTGGTCAAGTTCTACAATACTAATTAAAAGTAATGCTATATAATAAAAAATTTACTCAAATTCATTATCCAAGAAGGGTGGAGTAGTGGAGCTTAATAGTGATGAGGATGGTGGTGGTTCGGGTAATCAATTGATTAAGAGTAATGCTACATAATAAAAAATTTTCTCAAACTTATTGTCCATATGGAAATCAATTTGAAAAAAAAAAAGAGAAAAAAAAAACTAAATATGAAACCTATTTAATGCTTTATTATTCACATTACAAAAAAAAAATGCATAGGAAATATGATTAAATATATTCCTAAACTATTAATTACAGAGTAAGGATGCAATAACTATCAAATTATTTATATACAATCCCATAATTAGAGATTTCAAAGGGGTCGGATCGGGCCGATCTCAAATTTTTGGGTCCATTGCAATTTGGGCTCAGATTTAGACTTGGGCCTACCATTATCTGCACCAGACTGGGCTTGGGCCATCATAAAATTATAAAAACATGTAAATAGTCATCCAATACATTCAAACCCAAAGCCTATACAAGAGATAGACCTTTATACCATCAGGCCATTTCACTTTCATTATGCATGTTGAAAAATCATAATATATCAATGAAATTATGGCTTTCCTGAACGCACACTGCACTATCAAGCAAATTTTATTTGGTTTTACTATATATTTTTTCCCTTTAATTTTAATTTAAAAATTATTTGAAATTAAAAACTAAAAAAATATTATGCATACCAAATTTTTGATTTCAGACTGGACTTGCCCACACAGTAATTTAATGAAGCTTAGTCTATATTCGAATGTTTAAAAATTTATCTTAGACCAAATCTGAACCCTAGGATAACGAGCTAGGTTGGGCTGGACTGAGCTAGACTTAACGAGGACCGGACTAGTCTGACATTTTTGACACCTCTATCCTTAGTTAATACAATTGCTACAAATCATCTTACCATATTATTTAAACAAAACTTAGAGAAATCTAACATTATTTATTAATTAATTTACTTATTTTAAAACTTAATGATAAATATAATTAGATGACGTGCAGGGTAAATTATTAATTCACGATTTGGTTAGTCAACTATTAAAGTTAACAGTTTGACTAATACTATCTAGTGGTAGGTGATTCGAATGTATTATTAAAACCACATTTAGAAGGTAGAAGTATATAATAGTAGAGTACATATCTCTATATATCTGTATGTAATCTCTTTCTCTCTGGCAAAACTTGAAAAGAGCCGCGACAAGTATCTCGGCTAGGGAGCAATATCGCCAAACCAATAATGATAACCCCAAGTACGTATTTGCTTCTTGTTTCGTTTGTCGAGAAATAATTATTTTTTTGATATATTTTGTCTTTATTAATTAATATGCATAGACAGGTAATTAGTACTTCTCCATCTACATAACTGCCAACTTAATTTTTTGTTTCGTCATTCAACTCCTGATACTTTCCTATTTTCCTTGAATCAAATGTAGTTGTAAGCAGTGCGATGTATTCAACAAACAGGCGGGCAGTACTAGAGGCAATTCCTCTAAAGTTGAGGAAATTGTGGAAGGATTGGGATTTGCGAGTGACGATTCTACTTAGTCTTATTATCCAAATATTACTAAGTCTTTTGGGCAATCACAGAAAGCACAACCGCAACCAATGGTTCAGAGCAGTCGTTTGGGCCGCCTATACAGCTGCAGACTCTGTGGCGATTTTCGCTCTTGGTATAATCTCAAATAACATCTCAGATATGCTAGAGGGAAGTGAACACGTCAATCCCACGATGGAACTGTCAGCATTTTGGGCTCAATTCCTTGTTTTGCATCTGGGAGGTCCAGACTCTATGACTGCTTATGCTCTTGAAGACAATGAGCTTTGGATGAGGCAATTGGTTGGACTAGCCACTCAGACATGTGGAGCTGTTTATGTCATTCTCCTAGCTTGGACAAGCGAAGGCTCGCGTCTTTCAATTCTTTCCATTTTGATGTTTATTGCAGGGTCCATCAAGTATGGAGAACGAGTCTACGTACTCAGGGCAGCAAGCTTTGAGATACACAGAAATTCTGTGCTCAATCAAGGTTATCTTGATTTCAGTGGGCGTGATGAAATGATTAACGGGCAAGGAGGAGTGATGGCGAGGGATATTGAGGAATATCAGATTAAGAGTATTGAAGGGTACATTGTTGGGGTAGAATGCTGTTATGATACTGATCCGTCAATAAATTTATCAGGCTCAAGCAATAAGTCCATTTTGGATAAAGAAAAAGAAAAACTTCTTATAGCCTCTGGATTTCTACGCGCAACCAAACGTGTTTTTGTAGATGCTTCACTCAGCAGCATACATCGAGACAGAAGCCGAGCCCTTTTCAGCTGTCTACCTTCAGAAGATGCTTTCCAAATAAATGAAATCCAACTTGGAATGATTTTTGATTTGCATTATAGCAAAGCGATGCTGTTGCATTCACGTATGGGCTTACTCTTGCGTCTTGTCACTCTCTTTCTTGTGTCTTCTTCATTGGTGTTCTTCGCAGCATTTCTTGATCACAAAGACAAGTATCCCAAGATGGATGTTTCTATAACATTCCTCCTACTGGTGGTGGCTTTTCTTCTAGAGGTATATGCAGTACTAGTGCTGATCTTCTCTGACAAATTCGCTCTTTGGTTGATCAAGCATAATAAAACTTCCACCCTGCAAACTCTTAATTCCTTTCCACTACTTAAGAGTCCTAGGTGGTCCAATAGTATGTCTCAATACGTCCTGTTGGGAAGGAAAAGCAAGCTCATGCGGTCTTGTGATCAGTTCTTACCCATTCCAACTCGGGAATACTTGGAGTGGAACACTAAAATCACCAAAGATCTAAAAGAAATTATATTCAAATATTTTAAAGAGAAAGCTGAAGAATTGGCAACAACTGGGAAAAACCCTTTAACTACATTGCCTGCCAACATCACCACCAACCAAGAAGAAGGACGAGAAGAACAAGATATAAGAATTAACTGGGAAGATTTTGAGCATAAAATTATCATCTGGAGCATTGTTACAGAAATTTTCTACTACTTGGATCGAGAACATGTCCCACGGAGTTTTCTTCCTTATTGTAAGGCAATCAAACGAATTTCAAGGTACATGTTGTATCTCCTTGTCCGGCATCCTTCCTTGATATCGGCTGAAACAGGTTTGATGGCTGTCAGCCTTGAAGAAATAACTGATAGGTTGCCGCCCTACGAAAGCTGGGCAATTAAAGCTGAATTCTGGAAGTCCTTTCTTCTGATTGCTATGGATGTTTTGCCACAAATGAAACGGGATAATATAAGTTCTTTTCTCAAGAATGCAATGAAGCTTGTAATACAACTTCAGGAAACAGCAGACCAAGAGGTATTATGACTTAATTTTTAACTTTAGATATATAGTGTTTATTAGGTGTGGGATCTTGTACGATTTTATACGCGGGACGTCCAATTATTATAATGAGTATTAACTAATAGTAATTGGATGTCCAGGATCTTCGCACTTAATAAAATCTTATGTATATGGCCAAATTAAAGTTTCATTAATTATATAATGTTTCTTTGACAACTTAAAAGGAAAAGTGGGAGAGGATTGGGAACGTTTGGTTGGAATTGTTGGGATGTGCAGCAACAAAGAGTAGAGGAATCGAGCACGCTAAACAACTGGGACGTGGTGGAGCGTTTCTTACTCATGTTTGGCTTCTCATGGTTAATTTTGGTTTGACCCATCACTTCGTATCATCTGGAGGACGTGGAGTCGATAGGTTCATCGCCAAATAGTGTTCGAAAGTGCACAATGTTTTTTTTTTTTTTTCCTTTTTTTTAATAATTTTTCGTTGTCTTCCTTACGGTGTGAAGATTTGTCTTTTTTGAGGTAATATATTGAATTCTTAATACAATAGTTTTTTTTTTTTTTTTTTTTTTTCATTTTTTTTCATTCTTATCAATGTTCTCTCAGGCCATTGCTATGAACCATTATTTTATTCCAATAAATTACAAAATTGGATTCTGGAATAATTTGTACCAATACGTGGAATAAGTAGTTTGATCAATTTACATTTTTACTTTAAAAGTGAATATATATATATATGAACGGATTAATTTTTAAAATATCAGTCCTAATATGTTGCATCATTTGATGTATTGATTTTTTTCATAATTAATACTTGATATTAATTATTTGTAGATAATCAATACATTATAATGTTGGAATTAATATGATTCAAATCAGTCCGTCTTTATATTAGAAAGACTCTCTCCATATATATTTAAGGCGTAAGCAATTTTTGGTTGAATGAGAATTACAACTAGTACGGTTAACAGTAATTTGATTTCATGTAACTTAAGATACAAGAATGAACATGGATAGTAATTTATAAGCTAAATTTTATGTATTTTTTCTTTCATTAATTGCAAGCTAATTAATTAATATGCACATTAATTTTGTTGGCTGACCCTTTACCATAATGTGTAGAAAGATTATATAGTAGTTCCAAGTGTGTTTACTAATCGAAAATCCTAACGAGAGAAATCTACTGAATTCCTAATTTGTAATTAGGATGTTCACTGAAAATTCTTGAGAATTACAATATGTGGACTCGATATCCACATGATTTATTATTATTATTTTTTGAAAAACATGTCCACATGAATTAAGTTCTTGTGAGAAATAAAATTTAATTTTCTCCTATTTCAAAAATAATAATAATAATAATAATTTCCCCATCTTATTTACCCATATTTGGATTAGATAATTGGAGAGGGTTTTTTGGTCACATTTTCTATCTTATGTGGAAAGGAAAGAAATTCAACTAAAATAGATAATTGTATTGGAGATATGGTCTATGAACTTGATTCTCTTTTCAAAGAATTTGATTTTCTTTTATTTTGATTATTCCCAAGTTAAGTTTCATTTGTTAATTCTCTTTCCAAATGAACTTGATTTTTTTTTTTATTTATTTCCAATTAGTAAATATGTTTTCTTTTTCTTTGATTCTCAATTAGTAAACACACTCTAGAGTGACACTACTTGCTCATTTCAAATTACCCACATAATAAGTTTTTGAAATGCATTTGGTGAGTATTAACTCCTAACACCTTTGTGAATGAGGAGATAACTAGTTAATGGATGATGTGCCCCTAAAGATTATTGGTAACTGGTATTTCACTTGTTGATATCATTTTCTGCGTCATGTCGAAGATTGATAGGGGGAAGCTAAGATTTGCATAGAATTTGGATTTTCAAATATTATTAACAGTTACAACTTAATATGTCTATATATAACACAGCTGATAGTAAATTAATCATAATTAGAAAACTGTATGGTGAATAAGATTTAAATATAATTTTTCATTTTTAAAGTTACGTAATTTTCTAATTAATTTTATTATTTTTAATAAATTATGTTTTAAAGGGGTGGGTAACTAAGGGATAGGGAGTATAAAACCCGTGCATGTCTCGCACTCATTTTGGGTTCTCCTATTTGTCCCATCGCCACTCCATTCCCACCAAATTGAAACCATGCCCACTAGTCATTTTTCAATTCCTGGCCAATTTTAGTTTCTCAAATTTCCATACACAACCAGAGCTCATGTATACTTGTCTTTCTTTCTGGTTTTAAAATTTTGCCCTATTTCAATCCATGGATGCTAAAACTTCCATTTCCCTTTCCATAGACAAGTTACAAGATCTTCTAGATCATGATGAGGCAACTAGCATCAATCGAAGTCTTCAAAAACAAGTGCAGACAGCTATTAACAATCTCCGTGCTTCAAAACGACTCTTGAAAGATGTAGATGTCCTTGATCATGAAGCTTCATCTGGAGGCTCAGAGATTGATCATGTCGAGCTTCTGGAAGCAGTCTACTCTGTTGAGGATGCCATTAACGCCTTGTTTATGAGAAAAGAATTTCAGCGTATCAGGAAGAGTGTAGAGGATGATCTTGAGGGTTTCATGCGCTTCACGCATAAGATGAAGTCTTTTTCTAGACGGATTCCGATGAAGTCTTTCACCCAGAAGATGAAGAAATTCAATGATCAAGTCGGACCCCTGTTAGAATCAAAAGAAGGTGGGACTTCGGACATCGAAAACAACGATACTCACACACCACTATCGAGCTTTCAAAATGAGTTTTGTTTGGAGGAGGAAACACAAGTTGTTGGTCAGCTTCAAGAGAAAATAAAGGACTTGTTTGATTATTTGATCCCTCAACCTAGTCATGTTGATGCTCATTCTGGTACTGAAAGGCAAAACCCTTTCATCGCAGTGGTCGGTGCAGGAGGCACGGGCAAAACAACTTTGGTTAGAACTGTATACAATAGAATTGAAGTGAAGAAGCATTTCCCTAGATGTGCATGGATTCGTATTGCTAGTGTTTTCAAACCTATAGATGTCTATCTTGATATAATCGAACAATTAAATCCATCCGACTTTCACAACATGTTGCCGAATTCAGATCCTAGCTTTTATATAAGGGATAAAACTCTCTGGTCTAAAATCTTGAAAGGGCAGAGGTTTCTTCTAGTCTTTGACGACGCTACTCTTCAATTTTGGGAAAATCTCAGCCATGTAGGTGTCCTTCGTTCATCTAATGTAGGTAGCAAGATAATCATAATTATTAATACTCGTGATGGAGACTCGTTTCCAATGCCAAGAGTAGTTTTATCTGAAGACAAATTAAATGAGGAGGATAGCTGGAGTCTGTTGGCGGATAAGGTTCAAATGGCAAAAGATGAGTTGAATAATTCAGAGTTGATCACCCTTAAGGAGCAAATTATGGACTTATGTGGCGGTGCACCGTTGTCAATTGAGTTACTGGCAGGCTTGCTGTCTGCCAGAAAGAAAAGTAATGGTGAGTGGTCAAGAGTATTGAGTGCGGTTAAAAATAATGCTGGTGGAAATATCATCACTTTGAGCTATGAAGACCTGCCTCAAGAAGTAAAACCATGTTTTCTTTACATGGGGTTATTTCCGAGAGGATTTGACATTCCTGTGAGGAGGTTGATTCATCTATGGTGTGCTGAGGGATTTATGGTTCCTAAAGGTCATGAAGATCTTGCAAGAATAGATCCTGAAGATCTTGCAGAAATGTGTTTGAAAGAATTAGTCACCAGAAAAATGGTTCAAATAAGACGGAGTTTAGATGGAAGTCCTAAAACTTGTCGTATGCCTAGTCTCCTCTTCGATTTCTTCTCTTCAAAAGCAGCAAATGTTGGATTTCTTTACCATCATTTCCAGTCATCTCAAACATCCCAAAGAGAACAAAAAATTCCAGTTCGGAGACTGGCAGCTTACACGGGTAACAATGACTTCCCCTCGTTCCAGCACCTTCGATCTTATGTAGCTCTCAACAACTGGTCTGTTGTTGATCGTCCTGACACGATTGTCTTTAACGAAGGCTTTGGGGTACTGCTAAAGTTGCTTGATCTTGAGGGCGTATATAAACCTAAGTTATCTGGTAACGTTGTAAAAAAACTGTTACAGTTAAGGTACTTAGGCCTGAGATCAACTTTCATAGATGATCTTTCAGATTCTATGAAATATCTCTCAAATTTGGAGGCTTTAGATGTGAAGCACACTAACATACACTCCATTAGTATCCCGAAAGCAAACAAGCTGCGACATATCTATTTGGACTATCAAATACAGAATCATGAAGACATTATTTCCCGGTTAGTTTCATCCAACCTTCGTACATTATGGAGACTAGAAGTACTCTCTGTCAATAGTTTGACGAAGTATCGTGATCTCTTCTTTGGTATGAGGAAACTTCGAAAGCTGGGACTCAGTGTCTGCTTAGAAATGTTCGAATTTAAGGCAATGGCTGAATGGATTAATCAACTTACTGAACTCCAGTCCTTGAAGTTGAGATCAATTGATAGTCATCATCAAGCTTCAATCATTGATCTGAAGACAATGGCGAGCCATCACAAGCTACAACAACTCTATTTGCGCGGATATCTACCACAATCCGCAATTGATGTTCTTTATTTTCCTCCTAATCTCAAGAAGCTTACTTTGTCACAATCACAATTGGAAAAGGATCCAATGCCGGTGCTAGAACAGTTGCCTCACCTGAACATTCTCAGGCTTTATTCTAGGTCCTACATAGGAGAGGAAATGACTTGTGGTTCTCAAGGATTTCCCAAGCTCCGTCTCTTGAAACTTTGGAACACACCCATAAAAGATTGGACTGTGAAGGAGGGAGCCATGCCTTGCCTTAGAGAACTAGAAATCAGGAGCTGTAAAAAACTGGAGCTGCCTCAAGGGTTACAAAATGTGACCTCTTTGAAAGAATTAGTATTGAGAGACATGCCAACCGCATTTGGAGAAGCTGTTAAAGAAAGCCTTCAGGTTAGAGATGTAGCCATCAAGTATTCTGATCTCTTTTGGGTAAGTCCTCCATTACTTTTGCATTAGTTCATGCTCTAGTTTCAAACTCTTCAATTCTTCTTCTCTTTCTTTCTCATTTTCTTTCTTTTCATATTGTCATTTTAAACATTAGAATTTACACACATAGCCTTTAATTTGAATTCAAAGTACATTTTTCATTCTTTCTGTTTCCCTTGTTTTATAGGACATAAAAAAAATGAATGTATGGATCAATGCTGATGGGTATGAAGCAAGAGCTTAGAAAGAGATGCATTCTCCAGAACAAAGACCATTCGATGCTTGCAATTTCATTTTTCATTTTCATTTTTTTACTTCTTCTTTTTCTTCCGTTTATCTGTTTCAGCTAATTAATAGATCCAGTTCTCTAGTGTGATACACTGTTATGCATCATCAGTATATCATCAACTGTGGATAAACAGCTCGTACAGCCCAGCAATGGCCTCCACTGCATTTGGATTGGATCCATGTTGAAGCGTCCTGATCAGGGATAAGTGTCGATTTCTCAATGAGTTGTCTTAAGGATTAAATAATGAAGATAATTTAGAGTAATTAGTAAATCAAATTTATGTTGCTTTCGAGCTGCATATTCTTAGATTGTAATTGGCATGATTTTAATTATAGTAAGAATAACTGTTTTTACACAGTCTCATCACATTGATTTATCATAGGAACTAAGAAAGAAAGAGGAGCCCAGGATATTGATGAGAAGCACCACCTTTGTGTCATATACTAGTTATTTATTTTGACTTTTGAGATCACATTTAAAGAGGAAATAGAACAAAGGTGGTGCTTTTTGGTTGGCAATTGTAGGTTGTGCAGCAAGAGAGACTGATAGAGTAAAGGAAGTGAGCAAGCTCAACAGATCTGATAAATGACATCCATCAGCTAGGTTGATGCCAAGTAGCCAACATTTATTCTTTTTCCAATTTATTATATCCAAGACTTGCTGTGGGTTCATATAAAGTCAGAATAAAAAACTTGATTCACGTATTTCCAATAAAAATTCTTCAATAATTCTCAAAATAATTTGATTAATTAGTCCAAGAAATAAGTAATTCAAATTCAATTATAGATAGTTTGTCTGTCTAACGAATATATATATATATATATATATATATACATATTCAGACTATTGTCTAATTATCACACAATTGCACAATTGATAAAATGATAAATGCTGCTTTATTCATATTTTTCCTGTTCTTTTTCATTTTAATTCAAGAAATACAATTGTATAAAGCAGGAACTTAATTGGTTCCACAAAATTTCAATGAGGGTTCCTATCAGTGAATGAGTTCTTTCACCACATAAAACTTATATCGAACACATTAAATGCCTAACAAAACCTGTTAATATTAATCATTATTTGAACGATTCAAATTATCACTCCTATAATTCAAAGATAATTATTCTCATAACAACAAAGAAAATTAATTATATATGCATGTTAAATTTGTTTGGTGGGAATTGGACCCCATTATTTTAATGAATGAGTAGACAAACAACTACTATGCTAAGAGGTATGGTGCTTTAATAAATCAGTTATCAGTGAAGGTCAATCATAGATTGAATATAAAAAATTAATTAGTAGTTAACAATCTGTTATAACTATGTTTAGTTGTAACAGACTGCATTGTATTTAAGGTTGGCAAAATGCGGGTCTGGACCCGCACCAGGCCCAGACCCGCATTGGACCCTCTTACTTTTTTGAGGGTCCAGACCCTACCCATACCCTCAAATTAATTTGAGGGTATGATTCCAGACCCGACCCGCATATTTTGCGGGTCGCTTTAGACCCTCATCAGACCCGGATTGACCGGGTCAGATCCGGGTCAACGGGTCAGATTCAGACTTTAACCGGATTGACCCAAATCAAATCGGGTCAACCTGTTTTTTTAAAAAAAAATAAAAAATTTTCAAAAAAAAAAAAACATTTATAGGATATAATACCTGGATCCCAACATGATTTTAAAAAAAAAAAAAAAAAAAATTTTAACCAAATCAAATTAACCTAAGTTCATAACACATAATCTATAATCATCTTTATTGATTTTACAAAATACATCCGGGTCAACGGGTCGGATCCAGATTTAATCGGGTCGGGTCAACCCGTTTTCCAAAAAAATATCTAAATTTTGCAAAAAAAATATTTATTGAATATAATATCCAAGATCCCAACCTGATTTTTGAAAAAAAAAAAAAATTTACTAAATCAAATTAAACTAATTTCATATCACATAGTCCATTCCATAATCATCTTGTTAGATTTTACAACATACATGCCATAATCAAAATTAAACAACAAATAAAATTTAAAGTTAAAATTTATCCTTAATTTACATTCAAAAATAACAAAAAATATAAATATAAATATAAAAAATAAAATCAAGAAGATGATGAGTCTTCTTCATCTTGTTTATGATATCTTTCTTCTTCCGAAACGCCACCTAATAGAACAAATTAAGTTCAAAATTAAAAATTAAATTGATGATTACGAATAATATACATAATATACATAAATTTATAATTACTTTCATACCTCAAAGTGGAGCCCATATCCAATTTTGTGCACACATCAATGCTTCCAATGCATTCGGATGCAATCTCCTATGATGTGGGCTCCAGAATCTACCCCCAACACTAAAAACGGACTCAGACGCCACCGTAGACACAGGAATGGTTATGATGTCTTTGGCAATTCTAGCCAAGATCGGATACTTCTCTTTATTTCCTTTCCACCATGCCAAAATATCAAAGTCAGGATGATTATCTCCTCCTGGAGAGAATCAATCTGAGATTCTCTCTCTCGTAATGAAGCTTTTGAAGTGCTGGGCTCCGCCACTTCAACCACAAGCTGCTCCAATATTGATGATGATTTACAACCTCTCTGGTTCCTCTCTTCTTTCTCTATACCTACAACCACAAACCCAAAAAAGCACAAACATCTCTTCCAACAAAACAACACACCAACAACATCATTATACATTACCACATAACACAACACAACACCACATACGATACACCCTTTCTCTTCTCTTCTCTTCTCTTCATCAGATGCAAGTAAGTCGAAGTTACTGGTTTCCAGCTATATACTATTCACCCATTTAGCATTAAATAAAGGTACTATACTTGAATTATAACTAAAATATGGTTTGTTGGTCTTATAGTTGAAATGGGTTTGATGATTGGTTCATGAAACAGAATTTCTGATGTGGGATTTTGATTTGGTGTTTAGAGGGTATAGCTGTGAGAACTTGGAGTTGGAGGTAGTGGCAGAATATCGGATACAGATATGAGTTGCAGACCACTTGAACAACAATAAATTCTATCACAGAATCACATAAAAAAAATTAAACAAACAAAGTAAAATAGGACCGTTTCCAACTAACTTGCATTTGAGCATTATTAAGACATCAACATCACATAAAACTATACACATATAGATCAACAACACTTACCATCATTTTCTAAAGCATAAACACACAGCCTCTTGGTAATAATAAAGCATGCAAATGATGGTCAAATAACCGTTTCAACATATCATATCACAGCCATTTAACCAAAAAAGAGCATCAGATCTACTAAGTTTTCAAACACGAACTACCCAGAATCATATATTCTTCAAAAAACTAATTTCATCCATCAAATTCAAAAGAACAACAACCAAACAAATCCACCAGAAGATTGAAACTAAACAACAACAAATACCCAGTAACAACAAACTAAATAATTAATCAAAAGTCAATGTACCTGAGAGAGAGACGACGGCGAAGTTCTGGTGGACAGATACGAAGGCGATGTTCTGGTGGTCGATGTACCTGAGAGACTCAAAGCAAAACTGGGATATGAGATACCGAAAGACCCAAAAAAAAAAAAAAAACATGGAAACAGAGACGGTGGCGATACCACAGTTCGAAGCTTTGAACACGGCGAGGGAGGAAGATGGAGAGGTTCTGGTGGTCACACAGCAGGTGAGACGACGACGATCGAGAGAGAGAGAGAGGCACACAGTGCAACGGCGACGATGGAGAGGGAGAGAGGCACGCAGTCGAACGGCGACGATGGGGAGAGAGGGAGGCACAATCGAACGGCGTCGATGGAGAGAGAGGGAAGCGCAGTCGAACGGCGGCGATGGAGAGAAAGGGAGGTGCAGTTGAACGGCGGTAAAGGAGTTGAGAGAGAGAGAGTGTCAAGAGAGTTAAGAGTTTTGTTAGGGTTTGTTTTTGAAAATGAACCGGGTAGAGGGTATATAAAGCATGGGTATTTTGCGGTTCTGATGGAGACCCGCGGGTAGATCCATATCCTACCCGCAATTATGCGGTTTTTTTTTTATCCGGTTCATTTGAGGGTCTTTTAAAGAGTGGTGCGGGTCTATACCCGAACCTCATCCTTATGGGTATGGACAGGGTCTCCAGACCCTGTCCATTTTGCCAAGCCTAATTGTATTACTGCACTGTTAAAGTATAGTAAAATTCCTTTTGTTAGTGACTTTTGGTTAGTTAGTTAGTATAGTAAAATTCCTTTGGTTAGTTAGTTAGAGACGTTTGTTAAAGTGCTGCACTGTACATGAATACAACATGTAAACTTCCTTTTCACTCAATAAAGAATCAATATTCAGTTTCCAAAGATTAAGGATTACAAATCTTCTACTTTACTTTTATACCTGAGAAAAATTTGGATATATTGGGCATGTCTTGCTTTAGTTTGCGGCAAATGTAAGACTACGGCAGGTACCATTGGCAGTGCTAGATTTGATGTACTGATACCTTGCCTCAAAGGTAGAAGCACCAGATCCTTTCTATTACTCACAAATCTTAAAAGATTCTACTATATATACAACCTAATTTTTTTTTTTTTAATGAATTTAACTAGCTTATTGGTTAGATAATCTTACCCATCAATTACAATGATTGGATTGACTTCAATAATCATCGATACAGCTAATATAATGCTTGTAATTAATGGATAAAGTTACTCAACCAGTAAAGTAGTCAAACCCTTCTTTAATTAAAAAAAAAGTGTGAAGTGGCAATTATATCATTAGGTTTTTGAACTGCCAAGTAATGAATATGCTCCACAATTAGTTTTTCAAAACATTTAGTATCTACTTTAATTTCAAAGTCAAAAGCGGAAACATAACTTTAATTATATATGCATATTTAAAGGTTGCAAGTTTAGTATCAAAATTGTTCCCTGCATTCTAAAATCAAATATATATTAAACTTTAATAAATTAAAGAAAAAGTTGGACATGGAACAAAGGTGGTGCTTCCTGTTTGAAAATTCTAGGTTATGCAGCAAGATAGAGTAAAGGAAGTGAGCAAGCTCAACAGATCTGATAAATGACATCCATTATAGCTAGGTTCATGCCAAGTAGGCAACATTTATTCTTATTCCAGTTTATTGTATCCAAGCATTGCTGGGGGTTAATATAAATTCAGATTAAAAAACTTGATTTACTTATTTTCAATAAAAATTCTTCAACAATTCTCAAAATAATTTGGTTTAGTCCAAGAAATAAGTAATTCAATTCATTTTATAGATATATAGTTTGTTTGTCTAACCAGAATATATATACATATGTATGTATGTATGTATATTCAGGCTATTGTCTAATTATCGAACAATTACACAATTGATAAAATTATAATTAAATGCTGCTTTATCCATTTTTTTCCCCTTCTTTTTCTTTCTTTCTTTTTTTTTGAAAGACCCTTCTTTTTCATTTTAATTTAAGGAGTACAACTGCATAAAGCAGGAACTTAATTGGTCCCACAAAATTTCAATGAGGGTTGGTATCAGTGAATGGGCTCTTTCACTATATAAAGCTTATATTGAACACATCAAATGCCTAACAATTCTTGCTAATGTTAATCATTATTTGAGCGTTTCGGATTATTACTTCCATAATCGAAAGATAATTACTCTTACAATAAGAGAGAAATCTAATTATATAAGTTTGTTAAACTTGTTTTTGTGGGAATTGGACCCCAATATTATAATGCATTAATAAATATACAATCACCTATATTAAGAGATATTATGCTTTAATACCTGACTTATCGATTGAAGGCCAATTATAGACTGAATATTAAGGCTTACAAATCCTCTACTTTACTTTTATACCCGACAAAAATTTGGATATCTTGGGCATGCCTTGCTTTAGTATGCAGCAAATGTAGGACGACGGTAGGTATCATTGGCAGTGCTAGAGTTGATGTAGTGATACCTTGCCTCAAAGGCAGAAGCACCAAATCCTTTTTATTACTGACAAATCTTAAAACGTTATTTATGCAACTTAATTTTCTTTCTTTAATAAAGAAAAGTGTAAAGTAGCAATTATATCATTAGGCTTTTGAATCGCCAAGTTATGAATATGCTCTACAATTAGTTTTTTCAAAACATTTGGTATCTACTTTTCGGAGTCAAAAGCAGAAGCATAACTTTGATTATGCATATTTAAAGGTTGCAAGTTTAGTATCAAAATTGTTCCCTGCATTCTAAAATCAAATATATATTAAACTTTAATAAATTAAATATAAAGTTCCAAAGCACCCCTTTAGATAACATAGTTGAAGGAAAATTCACAAGCATTGGCTTAAAAGGCACACCCACACCAGATAAATATGAAAAAGAAAGAATTGCCCATCAATAAGGGCTAACATATTGGGAGAACATTTTCATGTATAGAAAAGGTGACTAGTTGGTAACAATTACTAAAATTACGAAATTTTCAGCTAAGACAAGTTGATCATTTGCATGTTCCACACAGAATAAAATACCAATAAGTACACGCTCAATATAGTACAAATAAGTACAAAAATGTCATAACTCATCTATTTGTGCTAGCTATAATCTACTTCGTCAATCTAATTGATTTACTCAATTTCATCAGCATTTATTCCATTGGTAACTCCACTTACAAAATAATTTCTAAATTTATAAACAAAAATTCATAGAATACATGTAAGGAAAAATTAGTTGTCGTCACTGCATGGCTCTATCTTAACCTTCAGTGCCTGAATCTTGCAATCACTCATGGAGAAGATATTAAGAATAAATATTGTATTGGTGCAAGAGAGATCAATGAAATGAAGACACGTTAGCGTGATAGGGAAGAGACACGTGGCATGCATCATAGACTTCGTACGAAAAAGATATTTGATAGCATATTAAACCGCATGATTAAGTAAGTCATCCAAGGTAAAGAAAGCTAACATTCGAAGGAATTGTTCGTCGAGTAGATAAGCGATAGATGTGAGATATGTGGCAAACATTTGTCATATCAAGAACAATGTGTGTGATAGATGGTGAGTACCTTGGTATGCATTTAGGATAACTGAAAGGTAAACCTTGATATCCTATCCGAATTTATTGTGTTTCGCGGCAATTGTTACCACTTATTTCACTTAAGCCCAATGGACACGGGCTAATTCATTGGCATGGGTCGACTATTTCAAAGCCCAATCAATAATAAAAATCTTCGACTTTCCTTCGGATATGGAAAATAGGACATATGCCTATCTGATACTTTTTTTTTTTTTTTTTTTAAGAAATATTTCATATTGTTTTTGAAAAATTAAAATTAGAGTATTTAATAATTTTGGTGTTAAATAGGCAATTCGTAAAACTTTTAAAAGTGATCATTTTTTAATCTTGGTTGATTTTGACAACAATTTTAATGCTGTACTAGTGCTAATTTTTTCAGACAGACTCTCTTTGATTGATCAAGCATTAAAAAGCATCCACCTCTCAAATCCTTGGTTGTTTTCTGCTATTTAAGAGTCTTCTTGTAACATTCCTCCACTAGTTCTCAATGCCACTTGTTCGGTAAACACGTGTGGAAGCGTGTCTCCTATCTATTACAAAGCAGATAATATCAAACACAGAAACATAAAATAAACCTAATCATACAACACAAAAACTTATGTAGAAAATCCAAATTAGAGAAAAAACCAAGGCTGTCAAAACGATAAAAGAAAAATATCACTATATAAAAAATTATTACAACTACATACTCAATACTCTCTCTTTAAACCCAAACCCCAATTATAAACAATCCCTAAACTCATAATCAAACATACCAAGCCCTAAGTGCACAACTTGCAAGCTACCCGCTCTAGCTCTCTGGCTACATCTCAGTGTCTTATTCTAAATTAAGAATTGGCCTCTTATTTATAACTTGAGTTTACTCGATCACAGAATAGTTCCAAACATTTTAGGAAACAACTTTCCTTGTTCCTAAAGCAATTAGAATCATGTCAGAATAAGAAATCCCCTTAATAGCTTATTTTCGATCAAATCCGATCCCGACACCTTCTTGGGGTGCATGAGGGAGCATGCAAGCTCCATTTATTATGCCGTTTGCAATGTTGGATTCCTCTTAAGTTAAGTTTTCTAATAGTATCATATTCGCCCAAAATAGACATCATTTGAACTACCTTGATCTGGATCAATTGAAATTGTCTTAGGAATTTTTGTCACAATCCTAACAAATACAGGTGGTCAAATACCGTGTCCCAGTACAATCTTCTAAAATTCGCGAGAAAAAAGAAATACCTGCTATCTTGCTGCGGATTCCCCAAAAAATGGGAAATTGGAATACCCAAGTCACAAAAGACCTAAAAGAAATGAGCTTTCTGCTTTTCAAAGAGAAATGTGAGGAACTAGCAACAGCTGGAAAAGAACCTTTTGCTGCATTGCCAATTAAAAGCAACCAAAAAGAAGAACAAGGCAGAAGTATCTGGGACGATTTTGAGCATAAAATTATCATGTGCTACAGAAGTTTTGTACTACATGGATGGAAAACATTTTCCGCAGTATTTTCTGCAAATACAAAAGCTGTCAAACGAATTTCCGATATATGTTGTATTTCCTAGTCAAGTATCCTTCCACGATATCAGCTGAAACAGATTGACGGTTGCTAGCTTTGAAAACGTAATTGAACTCTAGTCTTGGAGATATGACGGGACAAGAACAGCCGAAGCCTCTGAGGAACTTCTTAACTCGTTTCTTAAGATTAATACTGGTGATAGTCAAAATCACCTTTTGTTGAAGCTTGTAAGAGAATTATAGAAAACTGCACAAAATCAGGAGGTCTATATATTTAATTCTTTTGCATATTTATATTCTTATGTTAAGGGCAAAATTAAAGCCTCCTTATAAATTAAATTGTTATTCCTTTATTTCTTTATCATTGCCTTTTAAGGGATATATATATATACACATATATATATTGATTACACATGTCACAAAGTCAACAAGAAGATCGACAACAAAGAGAATCCAAAACCTTAATGGAGAGGTGGGAAAGAATTGGTCACAGTTTGATGGAAACACTGAGATATGCAGCAACAGACAGAGAAACAAACGAGCATAATAAACCTCTGAGACGTGATGGAGAGTTTTTACTCATGTATGGCTTTTCAAAACCAGTTGCCGAACCAGAAAGAAGAAGAAGAAAAGAAGAAGAAGAAGAAGAGTTGCTTCGGTCACCTGAATCCGTCGCCGACCAGCTCATCTAGTCGTAATGTCACCAAGATCGAGCGGAAAACCCAATTCATCTCCAACCATCATCAACCCCAACCCACTTCATCTCCGACCATCATCAAACTCTAACCAGAGCTCATCAAAAATAGTACCAAATGTCCATAATCTTCGCCATTTTCAACACATTCAACAATTCAATAATATCCTCTACAAATCATCATCACCACAAACTGTTCATCTTCTATACCAAACAAACTGTTCATCTTCAACCCAGAAATTTTTGATGATTTGTATAAACAACAAAAACCGGAAAAAAAAAAACATGAAGAACAACTAGAAGCACAACAATAATCCCAGTAATGGCAGCTGACCGCAGCCCACCAACAGACCTGTAAATGGCCCCAGTACCAAGACCACCAGGCCTGGAGTCGAAGCCGCCGCGACTTCAGCTCCGTCAAGCTCCTCCCTGGTCAAGTCGCCTTCCGCATAGTCTGCCACTTCTCCGTCGTCGGTGGTCTCATCGGGAAGGCCGACTCCATCATCTCCAGCATCTCAGTCGAAACCGAATGCAAAATCCACTACTAGGAGGTCGTCCCCAAGTCGAACCACCGAGTTATACTGGTGGTCGGATCAGGGTTAGTCGGCCGTAAGATATTGTAGTCGGAGGTGCCGCACCTCGCACGCGTAAAACCGAGCAGAAACAAAGACGAACCAGACGCGATCGACGGCAGAACTGCAGCAGATCGAGAAGGAGAGGGTGAGAGAGAAGAAGAAGAAGAAGAAGAAGAGCTGCTTCGGGCAGAACCACAGTAGATCGAGAAGGAGCAGAACCGTAATAGATCGAGAAGGAGCAGAACTGCAGTAGATCGAGAAGGAGAGGGTGAGAGAGAAGAAGAAGAGCTGCTCCAGGCAGAACCGCAGCAGATCGAGAAGGAGCAGAACCGCAGCAGATCGAGAAGGAGAGGGTGAGAGAGAAGAAGAAGAAGAAGAAGAAGAAGAGCTGCTCCGGGCAGAATCGCAGCAGATCGAGAAGGAGAGGGTGAGAGAGAAGAAGAAGAAGAGCTGCTCCGGGCAGAACCGCAGCAGATCGAGAAGGAGAGGGTGAGAGAGAAGAAGAAGAAGAAGAAGAAGAGCTACTCCGAGCAGAACCGTAGTAGATCGAGAAGGAGAGGGTGAGAGAGGAGGAAAGGACGAAAATGCCCTTCACTCAGTTACCATTGACAAAAGGCAACTGACGGCATGAGGGTTTCGTGTAATAAAATGGTAACTATGTTTCCGTCTGTTTTTAGGTAAACCTTAGGGGGGTGTTATACAATTCCTTCTTATAAGTAATCATCTTATAAGTTATAGCAATCCCAAGATAACATTGATCTAATATCAATATATTTTTCTAAATTCAATAATTCTCTATATCAATTTATTTATTAATACAATTACAAAACAATCTAATAGTAACACAAAAAACTTGTCAAAAATGAACTTTTGGCAAATTTGTTTAGTAATTATTCAAACCTAATTTTATAAGAAGTCAGAAAGTTATTTACAGTAGCTAAGCTGTCAGCATCGTTGATAAACGCCACAATCCCACATGTCTTATGACATAAATTTTACATCTAATAACAACATTCCCACACTCTCATGTGGGCTGCTCCGCTGTCTCCGTGTGAGTCGAACCCTCCCTTATGGAAATAGTTTCTCGGACCGCACTACTAATATCTTATTCTAGTTGGCTTTAGTAATCTCTTGGACTAGTTTCAGTGAAAAAAAAAAAAATCAGGTTATTTACCAGTCTCCTACTCGAAATTATTGGCCCATCAAACAAAATGGGTTAGAGTGATGCCTTAATTCGCTCGGCCCAACAGAAAAAATAAAAATAATAATCAGGTTGCATTTTTCCTTTTCCTTGTTTGACAAGGGATGGCGTGCGTTGATAAAAGGAGAAGCAGAGGAAGGGGCTAGAGTTTTAGATTCGGAGTTGACTTGAAAGAGGTTACAACAAGGTAAACTAAGGTATAGAATGAATAGGTTTGTATATGTGTTGATTTGATGTTAATCTGATATTCTAGTTCATTCATAGATGGTGAACGAAGGCGATACTGGAGAAATTGCTGTGGAAGAAAACTCGACTCCAGAGGCTCAGAATGGTGAGCAGGAAGAGTCGTCTGTTGCGTCGGCCTCGCAACAAGACGAAGACGAGGCCAAAAGTGATTTAATGAATGATTATATGAATAGATGGATGCTTTGTTTGTTTGCTTGTTCTTGCGATTTCGCTAATACCTGGATTTCACAGAAGTTTCATCAAAGAAGAAAAAGAAGAAAAATAAAAGCAAGTGAGCACCTTTAGTACTCTTATCTGATTATTCAACATGACATTTTTTTAAAAATTTTTAAATCAAACTCGGGTATCATTTCTTCTTTATTTTTAAGGAAAAAGAAGGAAGCGCCTCAGCAGACTGATCCACCAACCATTCCTGTAATTGAGCTTTTCCCATCTGGGGAGTTTCCCGCGGGTGAAATTCAACACTATAAAGACGAGTGAGCACACCCCGCTTTCCTTGAAACATGTTCATGGTTCCCTTGCCACTTATCTTTAGATAGTATTTTATAACAAAATGTTAGCTCTTTCTGGAATGCCTTTCTCCATTTCCATACTGCTATGCTATTCACATTCATACTTTGACTGCTTTGTCTACTTTCTATTAATTTTTCTGCACAACTTTATATTTTAGTTTGGTGTTGATGTATCAGTAATTTGTGGAGGACTACATCTGAAGAGAAGAGGGAGCTGGAACGCCTTGAGAAGCCAATTTACAATTCAGTTCGCCAGGCAGCAGAAGTTCATCGTCAGGTTGCTAGTCTATAAGTTCTTTTATTTATGTTATCGCTTGAATGAAGCCAATACACAATTCAGTTTGCCGTTGTTGCTTGAAATCAAATAGGAACCATAGATGTATTTGCTGTCTTGGGTAGCCAAATTTTACTTCCTTCCTGTTATTGTTAGCGTTAGACATTCTTTTCAACTTTGTTTACTTATCGTTAGGTTCGAAAATATATCAAAAGCATCTTGAAGCCTGGAATGCTAATGACTGACCTGTGTGAAACGTTGGAGAACACAGTCCGTAAACTAATATCAGAAAATGGGCTGCAAGCAGGCATTGCATTTCCTACTGGATGCTCTCTGAACTGGTGAATTGCACATTTGTCATTTAAGGTTGCATTGATTCTGTAGTTCCATGGGTGTCTTTACTTTGAACTTCTTTTTTCGTTCTAAGGGTTGCTGCACATTGGACCCCGAATTCTGGAGACAAGACTGTGCTTCAGTATGATGATGTGATGAAGTTGGATTTTGGAACTCATATTGATGGTAATACCATGTTTACTTTATCTACCTTTTTGATCCTCATGTGTTCTTTGCTGTGTGTGAGACTGTTAACTGGAAATTTTATTAGACATGAGTGGTTGGATTTGCAGGATGTATAGTAGACTCTGCATTTACGGTGGCATTCAATCCTATGTTTGATCCATTGCTTGCTGCCTCACGTGAAGCGACCAATACGGGTATAAAGGTATCAGAATTATTTATTGCTATTTGCTAACATGCTTGTAATGTTAGCATGTTTTAATCATCTGTGTGTGCTAATCTATTTTTCCATCACCACTAGTTTCATAAAATGTTATTTTGAGTTAAAGTTTTCGGAGTCTATTCATTTATCTATTTTTTTTTTAACTTTTAATTTTGTTATGCTGTTCTGGCAGTTATCTGTTATTTAATCTTAAGAAATTTTAGCTATTATTTGGTGATACATATTCTTGTCCTTCTTAGAACCCTAGTTAACTCCAAGAATATTGGTCCACCAATTGAATGAAACTGCCACTGAATTCTGTAAGCTAGTTCCTGCTTACAAATTACTCCTTGCTTTACTTTTCAAATGTAAATTATGTAAACTGATTTATTCACAGTATTTTATAATTGTTAATTACACCTTTGCTAATATTCTTGAGTACCAAAAGGGTTTACTGATCATGTTCGGTAGGAGTTTAGAGTTGGAATGGAATGGGAATGAACATTTCTCAGAAGTTGAGAAAAAAATTGAAGGGAATGGCTTTTTTCTCTGGGCCCACCCAAAAGTATGGATATAGGGTGAGAGGTGGATGGAAACATTAATTCAGAGGAAGAATATCTTCTGTTATACATCTTATTCGACTGGGCCACTTCTTTCCTTCACTTTCTATCTCCCAATCACAACTGTTAGTGTACCAGTTTGTGCCACCCGAAAGTTTTTGGTTATTATACTGGTGGACCTCTGGTTCACGGTTGTAACTTCTTTATTTATTATTAATAAAATCTTTGTTTCTTATAAAAAAAAAAAAAAATGCCAGCTCATGCCGTTTTCTTTTGTAGTTTTACCTTTTCCTATCCTTTTCTTTTCTCTAAGTTTACTTTAGGTTATTATCACAAGGTTCATAACATCACACGAACTATTGTCTCTCTCTAATTTCATCGAAACTTGCTATCATTTGCAGATGTTTGAATTCTATTTGATTTGAACATTCATTTTTACCCCAGATGAACAGTGTTATTTATAGTTGTTTAATTATTAGGAGGCTGGGGTTGATGTTCGACTTTGTGATGTTGGTGCTGCTATCCAAGAAGTCATGGAATCATATGAGGTTGAAATTAATGGAAAGGTGTTCCCAGGTATGTTGTATATAGGAAGCTGTGCTGTAAAAGACATTATCGGATTGGTCTTTACATGTAATTCTTAATTTAGAGTAATTAAAGACGTGATATATATGGGGAAGTAGTTGGTATGCTTGTTTCTGCCGATGTTTCATGTTTCCTTGTGTCATTTGCACACTAAACGGTTTAACTTTGGTTCCAGCATTGTGTGGGTTTGTCATCCTATGCAAATAGATCAGTTATTTAATCGTTATCTATAAGACTAACAAAATAGAAAACAATTTCTGTGAGTTTCTTGTCTTAGATTACTGCATCTTCCAAATGCTTATAGGAATAGTGAACTAAATCCAAATGTTATCTTTTGATTTCATATGCATATGACAATCAATGTAATTGTATTCTGTATTTGATTCGGATTGTCTTCTGCAATATTTTTAATCTGTGAATGATTCTGATTATAAATGTGGTCCAGTGTCTTTTTTTTTTTTAAAAAAAAAAATTGTCCAGTGTTTTTAAATTCCCAGCCAAAGCAAAATTAATTTGAGGATTTGAAACCAGATTAAGATATTTGAAGCATTTGGAAACCGATGCAGTATGTAGTTAACTGAAAACTAATATCTGACTGTTACATTGAGTGTATTGGAGGTCAATTCACTAAAGAAAATATTTTGGGATGATGCTATAAATTGAAAGAGAATTTGCTAGACAATGGTATAAGTTGAAGAGAAGGTGCCTGAATGCGGCAAAATTAAAATTTGTTTACTTATTACCAAATTGAAAACATGCAATAATCTTCTACGTAGGTTTGTACATGTCTGATAATGCATCTGACACCCATCTCTTTTTAAAACAGCGTTATTTTGCCTCAAATCTAGTATTATACTAAAATGAATCTATTGTTGTTTTATGACAATGCCTTAATATCTTTCTTTTTTTTATTTTTTTTATTTTCCGTTATTATTATTATTAGTTATTAAATTGAAGTTATCAAAACATTATCACTTATTGGTACCTGAATATCAAAATTCCTAATGAATAAGATAATAAACTGATATGTCATATAAACTGCACTTCATTTTCAAAAGATCGTAGCTATTTTTTCATGCTTGGACAATTAACTGTGTTCATTGGAAACAATAACACGCTTTAGTTTTGCTGGCAGTTCAGTTGATGAAACTGTGCTAGTATGTTTGGGATCGAGGCTGAGCTTCAATCTGAGCAATTGGTGTGCCAGCTCGGCAACAACTGAACTATTAGATTAATCGTAGACAACTTTGGTGAATAATTTCTTCTCATCTCATAAATTTAGTTTTGGTGGTGCTAATTACTAACCTAAGTTTATTAGTCATCTTGCTACTAATCTTTTAGTGCTTGAAGAAAGGATATAACCTGTCTAAAATCAAGCAGTTTCTACTTTTAATTCCATCGTCCACTTTCATGCTTCTTGTATTTTCTTCAACCTTTGGAAAATTTTTAACTTGGCAATTCATAATTTAACCTCATTTGGCTAGTTCATTCACGCATCATAGTTTTTACACTTCTACATATCGATATAGCTGATTCTATTATCACATGTGACATGTCTATTTGAAACATTATATGGACTTACAAATGTTTATGTAGTTAAAAGCATCCGAAACTTGAATGGACATAGCATTGGACGCTACCAGATCCATGCTGAAAAGTCCGTTCCCACTGTGAAAGGAGGGGAGCAAACAAAGATGGAAGAGGGAGAATTTTTTGCCATTGAAACTTTTGCATCAACAGGTGATTGCTTTCATCTGCATGGAATTGATCTTGCAAAACGGCTGGAAGGAGCACATTTTCACCTATAATGTAATTGGTTGTCTACTGTGATGTGCAGGGAAAGGATATGTCAGAGATGATTTAGAGTGCAGCCACTACAAGAAAAATTTTGATGTTGGCCACATTCCATTGAGGCTGCCTAGAGCAAAGCAATTACTGGCAACAATTAACAAGAATTTCAATACATTGGCCTTCTGCAGACGGTATTTAGATCGTCTCGGGGAGACTAAATATCTGATGGCACTGAAGAATTTGTGTGATTCTGGTGTTGTTCAGGTATTTTTTTCCTTTTTTAGCAGTAACAATTTTATTGATGCTTTATAATTGACTACCTAATCAAGGGAGAGAAAGGAATTAAGAGTTCATGCTTTACAATTGCAAATTTTTTAGGTTGACTTGCAAGCATCGAAAACACCTGAAATCAGTAGCAAGGTGAATTGAAGTTTTGCTGTTATTGCAGATGTGAAGATATTTATTGACATTGTTGCTCTGATCTTGATTATTACCAGTCTTTTATTTATTTTGATGTCATATAACCTTGTTAGAGCTTTAAGGGTAAACTGAATACTGGTTGTTAGAGGATTAGCATGAGCGGGTTAGGCGTCTCGTGTTTTGTATAAACTTTAATACCCAAGGTTGGTTGTTGTTAGGATTTAAATAACATAGGGATTCTCAAAAGATTTTTGACCGTGGAAGAAGCTAAATATCTCATATTTTTTAACCGTTTGAGACTTGCATAATGTGGTTGTATTTTTTGTTGGCAGCCGTGTCCTCCTGTGTGTGATGTGAAAGGCAGCTATGTGTCTCAGTTCGAGCATACCATTTTATTACGACCAACATGCAAAGAGGTGATATCCAGGGGCGATGACTACTGACATGGATGATCCTTCGTATTTTTTATCAGTATCTATATCTGTTATACTGGCTGTACTGTTACGTTACTATTTAGACTAGTGTAAAAACATTGAGTTGGAACGCCCAAATTAAGGATTGTGATGTTAAGATTGTTTTCATGTTTTATCTGTTTTAATGGACTCAACCTGAGGCAGGAACGAGATATATGGTAAGAGCAGCAGTCTATTTGGGATTGTGCTCTTATTTTGGTCTCTGCCGATATAAATTATATGTTAGTTTTGGCGTAAAAAACTTATTTTTTTCATTTTTAAGTAAAGCAACCACCTTTTCCACTTGAATAAGTCACATGATCATTAATGTCAATATTGTCATTGAGGCTCCGTTTGGCACGCAGAATTGAAATGGAATAGATTGGATTGGATTAGAATGAAATGAATCATATTTGATTGAATTGAAGTGAAAAATCACTGTCTCATGTTTAGTAGAATTTGAGATTTGATTAAAATTTATACCATATCATGTTTGGAGTAGGTTAGGGTTGGATTGAAATAAAATTAATTTAAAATTTTTATTATATAAAATTAATTTTGTAAAATATCTAAAAAAAATAAAAACACCACAATTTTTCGTCTCATCATCAATATAATTCATAACATCTTCCATAATTCAACATTATTTATTTACAATGATAAATATATCATTTTTTAAAATGGTTAAAAAATCATAATAATTTAATTAAAAGGTTTTTATATACTTTTACTTTCATAAAACATAAGTCCTCTTGTGTAAAATGATTGAAAATGTGTTTTTATTTTTAGAATATGTATGTAGTGTTTTTATAATCTATATTTCCTAACTTTAAAAAGTTAAAACGAATTAATTAAATTTATCCATTACATTCTCTCTCTTAAAATAAATCATTTCTCTTATTTAATTCAAATGTAATAGATGAATTTGATTGGTTTGTCCTAATTTTTTAGAAAGTACTGATTATAAAAACACTATATATATGGAAACAATTATTAGAAACTAAAATCGAAGTCAATACTTTCTTTTAAGTAAAAATAAGAAATTAATAGTTGTTTAAATGATTTTATCATTTAAAAATTAAATAAAATTATTAAATAAGATAAATTAAGTGTCATTAAGCATTAAATGAAAAAACAAATAAACAACATTACTGTTATATATATTTATTTATTTATTTTAATTGTATAAAATACATCAATATATAACGCACATATGCTCATAACTCAACCCACATCATGATAGAGTCCAAAGTCTCATTATTCAAAATTACCTATATGTAACTATTGCCATAACTATATGTATATTACCAAATCATTATTTCATCCTTTAGTATAGATGGTTGAGTACCTCCACATTCACTAAAATGTTAAGTGTTCAATTCCCTTTTTTTTTTTCCCTTAAATGTGTCAACTTCCGTGCAAGTAGTATTTGACATAATCTACTATTTTATTTAAGAGTAATGCTAGGTTTCCCAAAAATTTTATCTAAATCCATGCCAAAATGATATGACGTATAAATTGTTAAGATCTTATAAATCATGAGATGACGTAATAATTTTTAGGATTTTGATAACTCATATATTACATCATTTAGATATGAATTTAGACAAAATTTTTAGGAAACCTAGCATTACTCTATATTTAAATACTATTTTTTATTTAAAATAGTTGATTATGTCAAATACTACTTGCATGGAAGTTGACATAATCTACTATTTTATTTAAATACATCTATATTGTGGTCTCACATTATAATACTAATAAAACTATTTTTGTAAAATTCAATTGTCCCAACTCCTGAGTAAATGCACCAAAAATTCGAGTTCCTTGTGGATTTTCTTATCAATCAATGACAATCGAAACATTGTCATCATATCATATTATCATATCGTTATCGCATTTAAGTTCTTTATAAGTACGTACAATTACAGATTTGATCACTTTTTTGGTCCCACTTATTTTTTTCCCTTACATATATAAACTTTTGTGCAAATAGTATTTGATCTTAACAGATTGTCTCAACTTTCACATAAGTAGTATTTGATTTCAACGGATTTATCTTTTCTTTACCATGTAAATAATGTTTGATCTTAATAGAGATATTTTTAATCTTTTTAAAATTGGCTTCCAAAAAAAAACAAAAATGTTTGACTCGGTAAATCCAAAGATATATATTTTAACTCATTGGATATCAACCAAAACAAAAAAACAAAACAAAACACTAACATGTGATATGTGATGCAAACCCCGTATATATCGATACGACACCCATAAGTAAATTGAAACACAATCCCAAGAAAGATAATTCAGATTCAAAAGAAGATCTTTGACCCGTTGATTAGCAAACCAAGAACCAAAGATATAAGACGCCACTCCTAAGAAAGAGATGAGAATGTGGGAGATAAGTTAAGATTGATAAATCAATAATGAATCTTGATGCAATTCTCAAAGTTTACAAAAGGACAATGGAGAAAGTTAAAACTTTATTTCATCAACAACTTATTGAAAATTTAGGTTTAATGAGCCTTATATAGGCATACAACCCTAATCCTTGTTGGAAACTAAATAAAACCCTAGTTTTTTATATTGACTTTGACTATTTGACTTTGACTTTGACTCTTTCCTAAACACACCTATATTGGGCTTTTTAATGACTCAGCCTCCTAATTAAAACTTAATAAATTAAACTAAATTAAAAACAATCCCATAATACAAATTAGGCCCAATGTAAATCAATTAAATAAATAACAGCCTAATTGCATTATAATCGACACCCAAGCCTCAAGATTTCTTTAAGATTGATGTTTTTGGACTTGTTCTTGAACTTGAATAATATTTTGAAGTTTTGATGTCCCCTCCAAGCTTTCCAAATCATGTTGTGCAAGAGTCTTGGCCCAAATATCTTAAACGAGTCCATTTAAAGCTTCCTTCATCCTTTTAGCTCGAGCCCTCGTCATAGGTCATCTCTTGATGCTTAAAGGATCCATAGGCTTGCTTCATTAGTTTCCATCATTCCCCCTCTCCTCAAAAGGATTTGTCCTCAAATCGGAACTTACGTCAAAATCAAAAGGAGAAAGATCAGAAACATTAAAAGTAGCACTAACATTATACTCACCTGGCAAGTCTATCTTGTACGCATTGTCATTGATGCGTTTAGGCACTTGGAATGGACCATCTCCACACGGCTGCAACTTCGATTTCCATTGAACAGGAAACCTCTCCTTACGCATATGCACCCAAACCCAATCTCCTGGTTTGAACACAATTCTCTTTCGCCCCTTGTTAGCTTGAGTAGCATATTGCTCGGTTCGCCTCTCAATATGTTGCCTAACTCTCTCGTGCAATTACTTAACAACTTCGGCTTTCTTCTTACCATCCAAATTAGCTCTTTCCTCCGTAGGTAAAGTTATCAAATCCAAAGGAGTAAGTGGATTGAACCCATACACAACTTCAAATGGTGAACAATCAGTACTTGAATGCACACTCCTGTTGTAAGCAAACTCTACATGCGACAAGCACTCTTCCCAATTCTTCAAGTTCTTTTGGATAATGGAACGTAGCAAAGTACCTAAAGTCCTGTTAACCACCTCTGTTTGTCCATCAGTTTTCGGATGACAAGCAGTAGAAAACAATAACTTCGTTCCTAGCTTCCCCTACAAAGTCCTCCAAAAATGGCTTAAGAACTTTGCATCTCGATCTGAAACGATGCTCTTCGACACTTCATGAAGTCGAACAACCTCCTTGAAGAATAAGTCAGCAACATGTGTGGCATCATCGGTTTTGTGACATGATATGAAATGAGTCATCTTCGAAAACCTGTCAACCACAACAAACATCGAATCTCGGCCCTTTTTGGACCTAGGTAAACTTAATACAAAATCCATTGAAATATCAATCCAAGGTTCACTAGGTATGGGCAAAGGTGTATACAAACCATGGGGTAAAACTTTAGACTTAGACTTTCTATATGTTATGCACTTCTCACACATTCTCTCAACATCTCTCTTTATGTGTGGCCAAAAGAAATGCTCATCTAAAACATCTAAAGTCTTTCTAACACCAAAATGTCCCATTAAACCTTCCCCATGCGCTTCTCTAACTAACAACTCTTTTATAGACCCTTGAGGAATACACAATCTACTCTCCCTAAACAAATACCCCTCATGTCTGTAAAATTTACCAAATACACTTTTCTCACAAGCAACATACACAGATGCAAAATCAGGATCATTCACATACAAGTCTTTAATATGCTCAAACCCTTACAATCTTGCATTCAAAGTAAAAATCAAAGTATACTTGCGAGATAAGGCATCAACTAAAACATTTTCCTTTCCTTGTTTATACTTGATTACATAAGGAAATGTTTCTATGAACTCTACCCACTTAGCATGCCTCCTACTCAGCTTACCTTGTCCTTTCAAATGCTTCAAGGACTCATGGTCAGTATGGATTACAAACTCTTTAGGCCACAAATAATGTTGCCAATTTTCTAAGGCCCTAACTAAAGCATACAACTCTTTATCATAGGTAGGATAATTCAATTATGCTCCACTCAATTTCTCACTAAAATAAGCTATAGGACGCTTATCTTGCATAAGAACAGCCCCTATACCTATTCCCGATGCATCACACTCAATCTCAAATGTCTTAGAGAAATCAGGTAATGCAAGCAATGTTGTTGAACATAATCTATCCTTAATCAAATCAAATGCATGTTGTTGCTCACTTTCCCATTTAAACCCCACACTATTTTTCACAACCTCAGTTAGTGGTGCAGCTATAGTGCTAAAGTCTTTAACAAATCTCCTATAAAAACTAGTCAACCCATGAAAGATACGTGCTTCACTAACATTCCTAGGTCTAGGCCACTCCCTAATAACCTTAACCTTCTCCTCATCTACTTCTATCCCTTCTGCCGTAACAACATAGCCCAAAAATACAATCTTATTAGTGCAAAATGAACACTTTTTCAAATTAGCATACAACTTTTCTTTTCTTAACACATCAAGCACACAATGCAAATGTCTAACATGTTCATCTATGCTCTTGCTGTACACTAATATGTCATCAAAGTAGACCACAACAAATTTTCCAATGAAAGAACGCAAAACATGATTCATTAATCTCATGAAAGTACTAGGTGTATTAGTTAAACCAAAAGGCATGACTAACCACTCATTCAAACTATGTTTCGTTTTAAATGCAGTTTCCATTCATCTCATTCTTTCATCCTAATTTGATGATATCCACTTTTAAGATCAATCTTAGAAAACACACAAGATCTATGTAATTTATCCAACATGTCATCTAATCTAGGTATGGGATGTCGATACTTAACTGTAATTTTGTTGACAGCTCTGCAATCGATGCACATACGCCAAGTCCCATCCTTTTTAAGCACAAGTAGTACTGGTACGACACATAGACTCATACTCTCCCTCACATACCATTTCTTTATCAACTCTTCAACTTGCCTTTGAAGCTCTTTTGTCTTCTTGAGATTACTTCTATATGCGGGTCGGTTTGGAATTGAAGCTCCGAGTATGAAGTCAATTTGATGTTCTATTCCCCTCTTTGGTGGCAATTCATCCGGTATCTCCTCAGGGAATACATCCTTGAAATCCTGCAAAAGAGTTGTAATAACACTAGGCAAAGACAAATCAAGGTCAGTGTTAGAAAAATAAGCATCTTTGTACAAAAGTGCAAACATTTGCTGCTTGACTAGAAAAGCAACCCTCACATCGCTCCCTTTTGCATAAACACTCATTTTCTTTTTCTCACTTTTCTTCCTCTCATTCTCTCGTTTGCACTCAAGTATTTTGTCACTCTTTCTCTCACACTCAGCTTCCTTTCTCTCTACCTCACTAGTATTTGAACTCTTAGCCTCTCTTTTTCTCTCACTCTCTTTCTTTTGCTCACTCTCTCTTATCATCACTTGATCTTTATACACCTGTCTAGGTGTTAATGGTACAAGAGTGATTGTTCGCCCATTCATGGTAAAAGAATATCTATTTTTAAACCCATCATATATTACTCTCCTGTCATATTGCCATGGACGACCCAAAAGCAAGTGTCCTGCATGCATAGGTACAACATCACATAACACCTTATCCTTGTACCTACCAATAGCAAAGGATACTAGCACCTGTTTTGTCACCTTAACTTCTCCACAATCGTTCAACCATTGTAACTTATATGGTTTAGGATGTTTTGAAGTAGATAAGCCCAATTTCTTCACTAATTCAATACTAGCAACATTAGTGCAGCTACCCCCATCAATGATCATACTACAAACCCTATCCTTGATATGGCATCTAGTATGGAAAATATTATCACGTTACACCTCATCATCTTCCTTCACTTGCACACTTAGAGCACGTCTTGCGACTAGCAACTTTCCATCTGCGGGATACTCAATTTCAACATCACTAGCATCTTCCAACGGTGGCATCTCATCATAATCACTCTCCCCGTCGGTCTCTATATCTTCATCTTCTCTTAGGATCATAGTTCGCTTATTAGGACATTGCGAAGCTATATGTCCTTTTTCCAAACACCTGAAACATTGGATATCTCTATTCATCCCTTGTGTTGCCACGGCCTTGCCCTTATCATGGTTGCTATCCTTACCCTCCTTAGGCTTAGCACTTTCGGCCTTAGGCTTTTATGATGTCCTATCTTCTTTTCTACTCCAAATCGACTTCCAAGTGGATGTGGAACCCGAATTTCTACCAGATCGTGATATTGAACCCTGCCTTTTGAGTTGTTTCTCCACCTTCATAGCCATATGGACCAAGTCCTCAAGCTCCACATAATGTTGCAACTCAACAATATTGACAATGTCTTCATTCAACCCTTGCAGAAATTGCGCCATAGTAGCCTCTCTATCTTCCACAATATTGGCTCTAACCATAGCTATCTCTATCTCCTTGTAATAGTCCTCCACACTTTTAGAACCTTGGGTAAGGCTTTACAATCGCCGGTATAGCTCTCTATAGTATGACCTAGGAACAAACCGCTTCCTCATAACAGTCTTCATCTCACCCCAAGTGTTTATAGGACGTTCCTCATTTCTCTTCCTATCTTGCACTAATTGCCCCCACCAAATCACAACATAATCTACAAACTCGGCTGCAGCTAACTTCACCTTTTACTCCTAAAAAAAGTTATAACAATAAAAAACCAACTCTACTCGCTTCTCACACTCTAGATACACATCAGAATCAACTTTCCCTTGAAAAGAGGGTATCTTCATCTTAATGCTACTAAGATCCTTATCTAGTCTATCGGGCCTAGCATCCCATCTTCCTCTTTCATTCACATCCCCATAGTACCTATTATCTCCATTACTTCTACGACCACCTCTACCACCTCTAATTCTACCCCTATTAGCATTAGTAGAAATGTCATCTCCTTCCAACTCTTCCCCATGTGAATCAGCCTCTGATTCATCATTACCACCACGTAATTCCGGAGTTCTCCTTTGCGGATCTCTATGCAATCTAGCTATGACAGCATCTTATCTATCCATTCGATCCCTAAAGTCCATAAACACCATGTTCATCCTCTCAAATTGTTGTTACATTGCCTTGAGCATGAACGATACATCAGTGTTTTCTCCTCCTTCAACTTCTTTACTTTTGTCCAAAGACATATTTGACACCTGCAAAGAATGTTAGTAAAGAAAATAATTCACACACTCCTTCACGTGTTTTACTCTAGTCCTCACGTGTTTATCACTTAGCACTCTTAATTTAATTCAACACTCCCTATCCACACTCAAACTTTTCTCACCAAATTCTTTATAGAACTAATCGATCACAACAAGGTCATCCTTGAAATAATCACCCCAGACAAATCTCAACAAAGAAAAGAATGCGCACAAGAAAGACGAATGAAATAAGGACCAACAATAACACAAGAATGATGAATAAGTGCAATTAAGGAGAATCAATATCAACTCACTTCAATCCAAGCAATTTATGGCGTTCAAACTTTTTTTTTTCTTTTTTTTTGACACTTTTTTTTATACAGTTTTTTTTTTCTCTTTTTTTTTTTTTTTGGACTCAACTAGAACTCACACAAATTAAATTGAATGTAAATTGCAAATTTAAACAACAAAACAAAGTATTGATATGGATCTTGAAATTCAAGAAATTCAAGAAACTCTAGAATGCAATTTCAAGAATTGTGCAGATTGATAGAATATATATATATATATATATATGTTATGATTCACGGCCAATAATAGTGATGCACGTGCAGATCTTGACTAAATAATTGGTGTTGCGGCAATTCTTGAAATTAATTGATGTCACAAGAAAACATAAGCAGAACAGATTGTGGTCTCAAGAAGAAAAAAAGGCAATATATTGAATGTTTGTGATGCGTGCAGGTTGCTCACAATATATGTTTTCAATTTGTGATGCACGTGCAGTGCAATAACAAAGGAAAAATATATTGTTGATTAAGATTTATGACACGAGTTTCAAGACCAAAATTGCAAGAAAAAGAAAAATAATTAAAGAAGGTATGTTTGTGACGTGCAGTATGACAAGATCAAAGAAAGAATTGTATATGTGATGCACGACTTTAAAGACCAGAAAAGAATAACAAACAAAGACTGATGTGTGGCTAATCACGAATGAGACAAAATATTGATTTTGCGGTAATTAATGGTTATGGTGATTTGCGGCAATTCCAGAACAAGAAAAACAAGATGGTGTCTTGCGGCAATAAAAAAAAAATCAAAAAGCAAGAAAATAAATTGATAAACCAAACCTGAATTAATTAACCGAAGCTCTGATACCAACTGATGCGAACCCCGTATATATCGATACGACACCCACAAGCAAATTGAAACACAACCCCAAGAAAAATAATTCAGATTCAAAAGAAGATCTTTGACCCGTTGATTAGCAAACCAAGAACCAAAGATATAAGACGCCACTCCCAAGAAAGAGATGAGAATGTGGAAGATAAGTCAAAATTGATAAATCAAGAATGAATCTTGATGCAATTCTCAAAGTTCACAAAAGAACAATGGAGAAAATTAAAACTTTATTTCATCAACAACTTATTGAAAATTTAGATTTAATAAGCCTTATATAGGCATACAACCCTAATCCTTGTTGGAAACTAAATAAAACCCTAGTTTTTTATATTGACTTTGACTCTTTGACTTTGACTTTGACTTTGACTCTTTCCTAAACACACCATATTGGGCTTTTTAATTACTCAACCTCTTAATTAAAACTTAATAAATTAAACTAAATTAAAAACAATCCCATAATACAAATTAGGCCCAATGTAAATAAATTAAATAAATAACAGTCCAATTGCATTATAATCGACACCCAAGCCTCAAGATTTCTTCAAGATTGATGTTCTTGAACTGGTTCTTGAACTTGAATAATATTTTGAAGTCTTGATGTTCCCTCCAAGCTGTCCAAATCATATTGTGCAAGAGTCTTGGCCCAAATATCTTGAATGAGCCCATTTAAAACTTCCTTCATCCTTTTAGTTCGAGCCTTCATCATAGGTCCTCCCTTGATGCTTAAAGGATCCATAGGCTTGCTTCTTTGGTTTCCATCAATATGTGTCAATTTTTTAAAATAGGATAATCTCAGTTTTCCCCTATTATTTAATATAATAACTAATTCTCATTTGGGATGATCCTAAAAAATATATTGTAATTTATAAAAATATCAATTTTATTATCTATGGTCTCACTTTTATCCAAAATTTCTCTCTAAAATTAATAAAAACACTCAAAATACCCCCAGGACACGTGTGAAATGACAACAATACCCTTGATAGTCACAAATTAATGATGAAGTCATAAGGAGTAAAATTATCATTTTCGGTTAATTTTTTTTAACATTAGGGGAGATTTTGGAGAAAAATAAAACTATAGTAGTAAAATTGATATGTTTATAAATTACAATGAGTTTTTTAGGATCACCCTTTCTCATTTACTTATTCTATGATTCTGATATGTACGATGAGAAAAGAGAGCAAAGGGTTTTTTTGGATATTTTTTAATCTACTAAGGGCTTCGGGACATTTCTTTAAACTATAATAAATATTTTATTTATTTATTTAAATGATAGGATTCTTGGAGAATATAGGATTATCCTTTTATAAAATCTTGTCTAATAAAAAAGAGAAAAAACAAAAAAGTCCTCTTTTGTTTTCATACTAAAATCACCTTCGAAATGAGGCCCACTACCACCTTCCACACAAGTACCTAAAAGAGGAAATCCACGGGCCTACATTTGGCCACCGCACCCCACTTGCCTACCAATGCATGCCTAGTGCCGTCCTTTTTCAACACCTCTCTCTCTTCTACATCATTCTTCTTCTTCTTCTTCCTCTCCTCAATCAAAACAAACCCTAAAAAAAATCCAAAAAAAAGCCAAACCATGTCTGGAATCCCTCTAGATGTCATCACCGACATGCTCTACTGTCTCCCTGTCAAAACTCTCCTCCGCTTCCGTTGTCTCTCCAAGTCCTTCTGTTCTCTCATCGACAGCCCAGATTTCATCAACCTCCACCTAAACCACTCCCTCTCTACAAAATCCCACCTCGTTCTCGTCCTCAAAGGCCTCCATCTCTACACTACAGACCTCAACTCCCTAAACGAAGCAACCCCTTTTGATTCCTACCCACAAAACATCTGGGGTGTCACTGAAGTCTTTGGCTCCTGCAATGGCCTCCTCGCGCTTTGTAACTCCGAAAAGGACATATCTTTACTCAACCCCGCCACCAAACAGCTCCTCAATCTCCCTCTAGAGACCATCGACTTCCCCACTAAGCAATCTCTTCGGGGGTTTGTGTTTTATGGATGTGGCTACGATCTCGTTCAAGAGGACTATAAGATAGTCAGGATGGTGCAGTTTAAAAAAGACGAGGAGGACAATCTGGGGATTTTCTTAGAATATGAAGTTAAAGTTTATAGCTTGAAAGCCAATTCATGGAGCAAGGTTGTCAACTTGCCTAATTATCTTAGGCTATTGTTTCAATTCTATTACCATCTTTTGCATAGAAGAGGGTTTGGTGTGTATGCTTGTGGGGTGTTACATTGGGTGTTTCCAAGGAGAGGTGAGTTTGGGATAGGTGATTCAATAGTCGGATTCGATCTAGGGGCGGAGGAGTTTAGGGTGGTGCCTATGCCCGAATATGGGGATTTGGAGGATGATTTTGTGTTGGATGTGGGGTCATTGGAGGGTTGTTTGTGTGTTGTTTGTTATTATAATAGTAGAGGGGTGGTTGATTTTTGGATGATGAAGGAGTATGGCGTGAAGGAGTCCTGGACTAAACTGTTTTCGATTACGAAATCATTTAAGATTAGTTTTTTGAAGCCTTTGGTTTATTGGAAGGGAAGTGGAGGGGAGGACAAAATTTTGATGGAATTGAACAATCAGAAGATTGTGTGGTATGATTTGACAAGGAAGAGATTCAAGACTGAGAGGATTGGTGGTGGTCTGGATTCGTTTGGTGCAGATGTTTATGTGGAAAGCTTGATTCCATTGAGGAAAGGCGGGAAGAAGAAGCAGCATGATCGAGAGGAGATGAAGAAGGAAACTAAAACAAACAAGAGGTGAAAACCCGAAAATTGGAATTGCAAACAAAATTCAGTTGACTGTTTGTGATTTATTGACTTAATTTGGAGTTACTGTAGTTGACACTTCTATAGACTGATGGCACATATTAAATTGTAGTTTGCTTGCTTAGTTGTGTTGTGTTTTGATGTCTATTTGTGGCTTCTTGTAATGCCTAGTTTGTTGTTCCGTTTTCAATTATAGGGACAATTTTTTGTCACAGGGATTTAAACTGGCTTTATAATCGAATTAACAAATGATGCCAAACAGGAATAAACTGACATGAGGTAAGTTAATACATTGTTTCGTCTTTTTCATTTTCGATGCTTTCTTTATATAGTAATATTTATCATTTAGAGCTTGTCACAATGTTTAGCTAATTGAAGCCGTTTATGCATTGAAATATTGCATTTTAAGTTGAATTAATCTAACTAGTTTATTTTCGTTGTTAAGATTAATTTTCAACTTTCTCAAGATTATATATGACATGAATGATATCCGAGAAGAAATGTTAAAGTACATGCATAAAACCTATAAGTTTCCTTTGCTTTTTCAAAGGTTTAATGGTTTTCTCGTGTCCTTTGCGTTGACATAATTTCGAGTTACTATAGTTGACACTTCTATAGACTGATGGCACATATTAAATTGTAGTTTGCTTGCTTAGTTATGTTGTGTTTTGATGTCTATATTTGGCTTCATGTAATGCCTAGTTTGTTGTTCCGTTTTCAATTATAGGGACGATTTTTTGTCGTAAGGATTTAAAATGGCTTTATAATCGAATTAACAAATGATGCCGTGACATGAGGTAAGTTAATACATTGTTTCGTCTTTTTCATTTTCAATGCTTTCTTTATATAGTAATATTTATTCATTTAGAGCTTGTCACAATGTTTAGCTAATTGAAGCCGTTTATGCATTGAAATATTGCATTTTAAGTTGAATTAATCTAACTGATTTATTCTCTTTGTTATAATTAATTTTTAACTTTCTCAGGATCATATATGACATGAATGATATCCGAGAAGAAATGTTAAAGTACATGCATGAAACCTATATGTTTCGTTTGCTTTTTCAAAGGCTTAATAGTTTTCTCGTGTCCTTTGTGTTTAGATAGTTTACGAAGAAACTTTGTACTTTTGTAAGATACTTGAAGAGACAAAAAGGAAATACTATCCTTTTGAAAATTGTGAGCAGTTATATGAATCACACTAAGGAAAGCATTACCTCTTGAAAATAAAAGCTTTATTTTGTTTGATATTTGTTTCTCTTGCTACATAGCATAGTTGGATGGTTTGAGTATCGAAATAGATTTTGAATTAAGTGGGCATCAATTTGTAGCATTCTGGCATCCTGTGCTACAACTTGGGGTTTCTGAGATCTGATTTTGACGAGTGCACGAGTCATGGGTCAATGATGTTCAAACTTAGAAGTGAAATGCTTTGAGAAACATTGTAAAAGAAACTACTAAGACAGTAAGATGTTGTAGAAACATAGTTTGGTGAATCAATTGCCTAGCTTTGGCATTAATACTGAGGTGTTTGATGCCTTTGTGGTGACTCATAACTTGCTACAACGATGCCAGAGATCGTGGTTTCAGATTGATCTCAAGTTAGGTATTAATAACAGTATGCCATGTGATCTTCTTTTCCCACCTCTTTTTGATTACAGCCACAATGAATATAATTGTTCTCAAATATGTTGAACATTCTAAAATGGTGGTTGCTTATTCTTTTGGCCCCACATTATAATAATAGATCACAATCAAGATGAGTATTCAAGATGTTTAAGGAATCAGCAGATTTTCGTACAGCTGGATGTGACAACTGCCATGTCAAACTTGACTAAGAATCCAAAGTCAAGCAAAGAAAATAAAGATAGGTGTCATAGCTTGACTTCACTCTGTTGTGAGCTGCTCCTTTGGTTGTTTGTCTTCGGAGTGTATTAATTTTGATTCAAGTTATGGGCCTATTACACCCATATCTATGGCAAATCCATTTAGTCAAATCTATATCCAAGCATTATAGATAAAAATCCGTGGATAAAACTATCATATCTATTTATTGTTTTGATAGAGAATTATTAAGGAATTGCCTAGGCGGCACTTGGGTGTTATAAGTGTGAACTGACAAGCCGTCGCTCGACTATTGTTAGACTTTTAAAAGTTAACGGCAGCTTTTTTACGGCCAAGGGAATTCCAATCAAATTTTCTAAAGTTTAAGTAGCATTTGTGGAATTAACCCAAAACATCACATACGCATGTAATTATACCTAATTTAAGAGCCGTTTATGCAATTTGCCGAAAATTCCAACTTAATTAATTACATAGTGTATTAATTCAACTTTGGGAGCCAGCTAGGAGGGCACTTAGCATTAAACAACTACTATAAATATTAAATTGATAATATTTGATTGTGTTTGGATGTAATTTTTTAAAATGGTTTATTATCTTTAAAACAAAAAATAAGAAAAAATTGTTAGCGAAGTTTATTTCTGCAAATGTATTTTTGAAAATAAAAAAAAATAAATAATAATTAAAAAGTAAAAAATAATTTTTTAATGTTTTTTACAATTTTTAAAACATATTTTCAAAACAAATTATTACATTTTCCTCCAAACAACTATTTTACTTATTTTCAAAAATAATATTAAACACATTTATATTATTTTTTTATTTTAAAAATAAATTTTATGAAATTTTATCAAACATGTTACGTCTTCAAAAATTCATTCAAATTTTTTTCCCAAATAATTAATGACCTCTGATTAGTGGCTCATGAAAGGGGTGAATTTAGTGCTTACCATAAATTAATATTTAATACCAACATGACTAGTTATCACCGTCCAAATTCAAAGGTCTGCATCTTTGATTTGAATATATATATATATATATATATGCATAAAAGATTCTCTGCTAACTTTTTTTTTAAGACTTTTAATAAACTAAAGATACATTAATATAAAATATAGTGAATTATTAAATTTATTATAATTTTATGTATCACTCAAATTTAAACTTTTCTCATTAAAAGTTTAGTAAAATTAAAAGTCTCGCAGAGGTGGAGGTTATGCATCATAGCCCCGCAAAGGAGCGAAATAAATCAGAGAGCAAGTGAGCCACATTTCTATACTTTACTCAACATAATTGAATTTATTTCGTTGTTGAAGCTGGTAAGTCGAGGAATAGGTGATGTGATCCATGGGAATCGACTGTTCCCAAGCCCGATCTCTATGCATGTGGTTGCAGCACAAAACTTGTTAACCATTTAATCAGTCCAGTCAGTGAAAGAAGTGGGTTCAGTTAGTAGAGTGGCAAACTAGAACTCTGGTTGGGCTTGTATATGGGATGGATCCTTTGGGCCCAAGTCCATCCTTAATTTGGTTAAAAATTAAAACTATTGTTTTCTATTTCTGAGTTAAAGGTTGAAATATTCGAATTTAAGATCTCGCTTGGTTTAGACATGTAGGTATTAACCGACTCTTATGACCACAAAATTACTTTCTTTTCGATTTAGTTTAATTAGATTATCAACTCAAATCATGTGGTCGTTTTTGTCATACCCCAACACATAGATAAAATTAGTGGTATTACTTGTCATTGACAATATATGATATGCAAGACCAAAAATAGTTAAACAAACAAAATTTGTTAGATATAATCAACAAGAAATTCTAATGATAAATGCCTACAAAACCAAGAAATGATAGTTTTTCTTTAAAATGCCAAATCCATGAAGCTTACAACAAAAATTGAACTTTATGTAGATCACAATTAAGTTAATGATATTCTATAGGAAAGTTTATTAAATTGAAAGTAATTGATATGCATAGAAGCATTTTTACCTAGATCTGTTGGAAATCTCTTTGAAAGCAATTAGTTTAATTTCAATTCCTCAAGGTGTGGTGTATTTCCTCCTTGTCGAGACAGAAACTTCTATTGTATTTTTCAAAATGTTCTAAACGAAAATAAATAAAACCAAGCAAATGAGATCTACAATAGAAATTTTATTCAAGTTAAAAATCCTAATAGGTATAAAGGCATTTTATTTATTAAAACCTTGAATTCGGTTTCTTCAGCTGCAAGCAATTTAACGTAGTTTAATCTCATGTTGCGTTACTCTTCCTCCTCGATAATGTTGATACTTCAATTGGGTTCTTCTATTGATTCCCAAAAATCATTCTCATTATCAAACCTGAAACTTTAGGTATTGAGTCTTTTCATTGATTCTGAAACTTATTTCATTATCATAGCTAAAACTTTCATAGAATTTTTTCATTGATTCCAAAAACTTGTCTCCACCATAGAGCTAAAACTTTCATTGATTTTTCCAGTATCTTGAGCAGACATCAAACGAACCACACCCTTCTTTATTATAATATTTAACATTATCAACAAAGAAATCTGACAACATAGATTGACCTATAGATTTTTCTTATATTTTTTATTATCATGGTGAATATCCCCGCAGATCAACATGTGTTAATTAGTGGCCCCTCCGTGTTTCTGTTTGATTGTGCTTTTGGTCTTGTTTTTTTTTTTTTTTTGGCTCTCTTGCTGTCTCATTTTCTCTTTCCCCTCTTCTTTCTTTCTTTATTTATTTACTTCTTTTTATTTCTGCACCTGTCTATCTTTATTTTGTTTTTCCTATTTTTATTGTTTTTTCTTTTCTATTTAAATTGTTTCCTACACGTGCATACTTTCTTTCTTAATTATTTCCCAAATGGACACTATTTTAACTTATTCAAATAGTACACTTTTCATATTTTTTAACTTATTGAATTAATGCACGGTCCTATAATTCTTCGCAACATATATATACATATATATATATTAATTTTTTTATAATTATTTGAATGCTGATGAAATTCACATAATAAATATAATGACATTTAACAAATTCTTCAAATTGTTTGATACATAAAAACTCTAATTATTTATTTATTTTACATTTAAAGTATGAGACAAAATCTACCTCTTTTTAGGATTTAGTTTCCTATTATTTCACATATTACTATTTATTTAATCTATATTTTATAACTTTGTTTTCAAAACATGTGTCAGATTGTTAAATGATTAAAATGATTTTTCTTTAATTTATATTACTAGTTTGTAATTTAATAATTAAAATGATATTAAGTTGTATCTTTCCTATTGAGTTTTGAGTTGTTAGGCCCTTCCCAGAATTGAGAACCATTTCACACATAATCTAGCCTCCCTTACCTTGTCCTCTTTAGAGGCCCATAGGTGACAAGGTGTCACTGATCGTTGTATCTTTCCTATTGCTGTTTATTAAAATAAAATTGTTGTTTCAAAAAAACAAATTTAGTTGTGGTGAAAAAAATGTTTTTTGGGTGTTTGAGATTGTAATATATAAATTGGAAGACAAATGAAAGTTTTGTAAGATGAAATATACGTTAATAAAGAGCAACAAACATTGAAACCTTTGATGATGACGAGTAATAAGAAGCAAAATGATTGAGATGATTAATTTCATATGGTAATTTGTGTGAAGGACTATAAGTTAAAGGTAGGTTTATTAACAAATCGCCCAAATAGAAATACTAGAAATGGTAGAATTGTAAAGCCGTAAGCCATATTGTGGTTATTCCACTACAGCTCCAATGCCAACGCCATCTTATTTTAGTCTTTCAATTATTTCACATCTTATAATTGCATTTACCTTTGTGGAAAGCATTTGAAATTAGTTGTAATGATTTGTATTGTCATTGTTTTATTTATTTTGTGCTGTCGCAGGTTTATAGAATTGATAAATTTAAGTTAATTTATACAACTCTTTATATCAATTGGCTTTGTTTGGGGAAAATTGGCTCCCTAAAATCCAATTGAAAACAAAATTGAATTGATTGAAAATTAGCCTAAGAGATATGGGCCAAAATTAAATCCCAAAGGCAAATCCAAAAGTAAATCACAACCTAGGGTAGACTGCCTAACAAAGGGAACATGGAAATGACGAGATTGCCCATGCTAAGAGGTGGGAAAAGGAACCAAAGGGAAAATAGGTCTAAGGATTCAAATAAGGTTTCCTTTGTCCATAGATCCCCATATCTTATCAGAAGTGTAAGGGATCTAGACCTAGCATCAGACAGAGAGCTAAGATGTCACAGAGGCGGTAGGTGCCAGGTTGAAAGAAGAAAAATGAATGGTCAGCAATGCGACACATAGCTCTACAACTGCAAGGACGAATCAAAAGGAGCCACGTGTTTCCTGTACCTGAGTCGGCTGGGCAAAAAACATAAGACAAGGAAAAGATAAAATCGATGGGACAATGGAGAGCCAGACGACAGGATGTCGAGGTGTAAGTGAAGAAAACATATAAGGAGAGTTAACCATTAGCATAGGAGAGAAGAGGAAACCCTATAAGATAGGAAGGAAATATATAAAGGCATTCAATATTCAAAGGAAGGTAAGTCAGCTTCTCTAACCTAAGAACACTATAGTGTGCGAGGGAATCCCCTTTCACAAATATTAGATGTTGTTCTTAGGCCTTGTTTGTTAGTATAGTTTGGGTTTCTTTCCTTTCCCATCATTATTCTACCCTTTAGACATATTACAAAGGGGCTTCTTCATGAGAATCCTACTTAATTAAGTGTCGGAGGATTTTCGTTAGTGGAATAATGGCAACCCCTAAACTCTTTTTCTCTATTTTGCAGGTAGCCAAGGGAAAGAATATACCACTCAAGGGGAGGAATCCCTTTACCAAGGGGATCCAAGCATCAAAGGGGATCCAAATTGAATTTTTCAATTCTTTAGATTGTATTCCCTTTATGATGCGAACCCCATATGCCAATACGACACCCACAATTAATTGAATCAACAATCCCAAGAAAAATGTAATTCAAGAACAAGTAAAAGAAAATAAAAAAAGATACCTTGACCTAATGATTAGTGAACCACGAACCAAGATAATAAAGACACCACTCCCAAGAACAAGAGAAGGATAAGGAAGATAAGTCAAGTGATAAATCAAGAATCAAATCTTGATAAAATCTTAAAGTTCATGAAGAACAAAGAGAGAAAACTCAAATTTTATGTCAAAAATGTCTAACCTCATTTTTGAGGCTTACTAGGTTTTTATAGGCAATATAAATGAAACCCTAGTTTCTAAACATTGTCATGGATGCCCTAGACCCTTAGTACACCCCACTTGGGTTTAAAATAACTAAATTTGGGCTTAAAATAATTAAATTTGACAGCCCAATTGCATAAACTAATAACTCAACATGAAATAAAACAAATTAAAGCCAACTAATATTCAAGTTTGATATTTAACTACCTAAATAAATAAACTAACTTAATTAAACTAGCTCATAAAACAAATTAGGCCCAAATTAATACAAATAATTGAAAACAACTCAATTTGCCTTCAAATAAGCTCCCAAACCTTTAATATTGTTGATCTTAGACTTGATCTCGAGCTTGGATAATGTTTTGAAGCCTTGATATCTTTTCCATATCATCCAATCTTTGTTGCGCAAAACTCTTGGTCCAAATCTCTTGAATCAACCCATTTAATGTTTCTTTCATCTTCTTAGCTCTAGCCTTTGTCGTAGGCTCTCCATTGATGTTCAAAAGATTCTTAGGTTTGCTTCCTTGACTTCCATCACTTTATAATTCTTTGTATCTATTATTGATGTTATTGGTGTGACCAATTTTGGCATCAAACAATTGACATCGCTTGTAGGGAAGCGATACGAAAACACCGTGACTACCAAAAGAAAATGTAAACTAAGCAAATGGAAGAGAAATATGGTAAAGCAAGGAGGACCCTGATTAGGAGGGCTTGTAAAGGTGGCGGTGGAGTAGGATATGGTAATGCTAAGACAACAGGCTGATAGCAAATTTCTAGTGCATAAAATCATACTAGAAACATATGTAAGTATACAAGGTTCACAATTAATATAATGATGAGTAGAGTATCATTTTCACGAGGATTGTCCAAACTATGTTAAATATTTCTTTATCTGGTTCATTGTTTGTTTCAAATATTTCCACAATCAGGATTTTGGCCTTAGACACATTTTTTGTATTGGGATAAGTTGTTGGTCTTTCCTTATTTGTATGAAGTGGAGCTTTTGTATTTGGGGGTGTTATTGGTCTTTCTATTTTCGATTGAGAAACAACTTTTGCAGAGTTGTCTTCCCTCCAGTTCAGAGCGAATACGGGTGGCTCAGGAATCTCAACAGAAATGGGAACCAATCTGACTTCGAATTCGATGTTTGTGTATTTCTCCTAATTAAACACCTCAAACACTAGCATTAGTTTTTCATCTATTTCCAATACTTGTCGTTTCCCATTCCATGGGAATGTGATTGACAACTCCCACTTTCCCTAAGATTTTATTGGCTCTCTTATCCATTCCTTCTAAGCATCATTAATGACTCTTATGACACTAAAATCCCTAGGTTGCAGGACTTGTAAGCCTAAAACTATATCACCAATCTTAGCCCAGACACGAAAAGGAAGCATTATATCTATAAACATATTAAAATACAGAATATTAGTGTACCAAGTAAACTATATTGATCATAACATACAATGACGAAAACAAGTAAACCAGTTAAACTACCCAAACTAAACTATACTAAACAACATCAACACAAACAGAATTGCACCATCTAGAAAACCAAGCAAACCACCCCTGCTGAACTATATTAAACAACACCAAATCAATCAAACCAATAGAAAAACAATAAATTTCAGTACAACTTAAGCTATTAAAACATGGAAAAACAACAGTTGAAACCCTAAGGTAAAAAAAACATGCATGAAACAAACATGGACCAACCAAAACATGCATAAACGCATACATGCACAAACAAAACCAATGCCGACCTACACAAGCACAATAGCAACAACGAAGAACAAATATCAAAATCCCAAATAAATATATAATAATCCATTCCAACACTGCCATGCAAAACCCTTATACACCCTCGTATAGTTAACCACAAACGAATGTTCTCATAAATTTCACGAGTAAAGCGTATCAAAATAACCCAAATCCATTTAACAATCACTGCCAATTTCTTTGCGGATCGAACCAAACTGACTCACATAATGAACTTTGGTTACTGTGCAAAACCCACATAATAAACCCTCAAACATCCATTACTTTAGAACCAAATGCAATTTTCAAATCATTTTTTTTTAAACCCTAACCTCTCCAAATTATAGAAAATAAGTAAAATGAAAATTTTGTTAAAAAAAAAAAAAAAAACTCCTTCATGTTTGTGTTTGTTATCCATTACTTTAGAACCAAGTGTAACTTTCAAATCATTTTTTTTTTCAAAACCATAACCTCGCCAAATTGTAGAAAATAAGTAAAATAAAAATTTTGTTAAAAAAAAAAAAACTCATTCATGCTTAATAACTAGTCCATTTCAAAACCCTGTAAAAGATACACAAGAAAATTTGATTTTTCAATGTCGAAAAAACTTAAAAAAAAAACCACAAACATTAAGGGTGCGTTTGGATATGTTTTTAAAATGATATTTTTGAAAAATATTTCAAAAATGAAAAACGTGTTTTGAAAATGACGTTTTAAAAAACGATAATAAATTTGGGAGTATTTTTGAAAATACATTGTCAAAACAAAATATAATAAAAAGTTGTTTTGTACTATTTTTAAAAATAGATAAAAAATGAAAATGTGTTTGGATGAAACTATTTAACGATGAGACTATTAGAGATGAATGTTTTTACCTTTTTGAGTTTTACTGCACAAAAGAAAATGGTTTTTGAAAATAATAGAAAAATGAAAAAAAAAATTACTTTTACCTTAAGTTTTATTGTATATTTTTGAAAACATATTTTTTATTTTCAAAAAAATATTTTTATAAACGATTAATAAATATATTTTCGAACATTTTTCATTTTTAAAAATGAAAAATTGTTTTAGAAAACGGTGCATATACTACCTAAATTTTATTTTAGTTCGTCATTTTAGTTCAGATTTTTCTTTAAATTTTATTTTTTAAAATCTTAATCCTGCATGTGGCATAATCTTGATGTCGATATTGAAATGTCAAAAGTAGCCCCTGTCGCTCTTGGTCAACTTAACGTTTGATTTGACTTCAAAGTAACATTAGGGACTAATTAGATGCATTTTAGAAACTTGAAGGATTCATGAAACCGCTAGCAAGATATAGTTAAAAAAATGACAATTTCTCAAAATATAGGACTGAAAGTGAAATTGCCCTATCACTTACAAAATGCCTTCTTTTGTGAATTTACACTGCAAGTGAAGCGTAGTGAAAGCAGAATGGAACCCCGTCAGTTCCGGCTCCTCTGCTCGGCCTCCGCCGCCGCCGCCGCAGTCGGCACATCGGAGTCCAGCTTACGTCAGCTGGAGTTGGAGGCTGGTGCCAGAATCCGTGTTCTGGACGACCCATCAAGCGAAGAGCGGGTGATAGTGATAAACGTGGACCCCACTATATCCTCCATGGAGGGGAAGCGGGAGGAGGAGGAGTCATGGACGGCGGAGCAGAGGGCGGTGGTGAGGGTGTACGAGAAGACGGTGAGGGGAGAAGTAGGGAAGGAGGGGGAGGACGGTGAAGTGGTGTGTAGAATGGTGGTGGGTAGTGTTTTGGTGGAGAAGATGAGAAGGGAGACTGGTGGTGATGGTGGTGGGTTTCAGATTAGGGTTTTATCTGGAGATGATGCGCCTCCTTTTGCATTTCCTCTTGATGATAACGATAATCAGCTCATTCAGGTCCAATTCAATTCTTTTGGTGATTTTCAAAATTCTTGTATGTATGTATGTATGTATGTATGTATATTGTGCTTTTTAAGGATTGTTGTTGTCAAATGTTGATCATGATGATTTTTATGATCTTGTATAGCTATATGCATTTGGAGTGAAACTGTTAACGATCCACTGGACCTGAAAGTTTAAGCTTTATAACTCCGACTGACCTTACAAAAGAGTGGGGGTTTATAGGAGTCAAACTTTAGACCATTTGGTGCTATGGACTTGATGCACGGAACTATTTTTGATATGTGATGCACGTGATAAGCGTTGATAGTTAATGCTATTTTTACTCTATGTTGTATTTATAATTTACTAAGAGATTGAGGTTTCCGTGATTTGAACTTGAGACGAGCTAGGTCATGTATGGTTTGATATCATTTTAGGTAATCATCAGAGCCACAAGCTTATGTGGTTATAAGATCCCAACGATAGTATTTAAGGTAGAATGGAAACTATAACTAATACCTTGCAACGATTTTAAGGCTTTGAGGATTTGTATGAATGTTTTATTGTAGATATGGTTTTATTGTATCCATTATACTAATAGATTATGTTGGTTTTTGGTTTTCAGATAACAGGAAGGTTTTCAGGTGTAAAGAATGCACTCTTGTTGGCTTCAAGTAGTATTCATGAGAGCCCTAGAGTAGATGCAGTTAATATTAATGTAACAAAGCCATCTGGAGCTGGGTTCCTTGGAAATCCTATACCTGCACCAGGAGAGTCGATTCCACATAGAGGTTACGGATCTGGTTTTCATTCGAGGGGATATTCTTCTGGTCCAGGGCCTGACAATGTTGGATCCCAGAACAGAATGTTTTTTGAAGAGGATGTTGTGTTTAAATTGTTATGCCATCTTGAGAAAGTTGGTAGTTTGATAGGGAAAGGTGGTTCGATAATACGAGCTATGCAAAATGAAACTGGTGCGTCAATCAAGATTGCAGAAGTGCTGCCTGATTCAGATGAACGAGTTGTTGTGATATCTGCACGAGAGGCATGAGCTCTTAACTGTACTTGAATTAGTCTCCTTTAGTAGTCTGTGGAGATCTGCAAATGTCTTTCATGATTGGTTATTAGGGAGCTTTTTGTGATTGATTATTAGAGCACAAAATTTATGTTGGGTGTAACTTGTTTTGATTAATAAAGATTATGCCCTGTCAAAATATTAAGTGTGCTTTGTGAACTTGTTATAATGTTTGCACTGTTTCTCTGTTGGGCTTTTAAATTGTTTCACCCTGGGTGCATCTCTATTTATTGGTTCAGTCGTTGATGAGTTAGAACAAAAATTTGCCATTTCTCTGACAGGCTGGTTTTTGAATCTTTAGGGTGGTAGGGACAAGTAGGAGTTCTATGTCAGTAGAGAGAATAATCATTGATATTTAAAGGAATATACATAAAAGTAATTTACATTTGCATCTAATATGAAAGAATCATTGCAGCATTTACTTATATTCTATATGGTTTTACCTGTTGCAGAATTCAGATCAGAGACATTCTCCGGCCCAGGATGGTGTTATGCGTGTGCATGCTAGGATCACAGAGATTGGTTTTGAACCTGGTACTGCAGCTATGGCTCGGCTTCTTGTGCATTCACAGCAGATAGGTTGTTTGTTGGGTAGAGGAGGCCACATCATTGCTGAAATGAGGAGAGCTACTGGTGCTAGCATACGTGTATTTCCAAAGGAACAATCTCCAAGGCGTGGTTCCTCAAATGATGAAATTGTTCAGGTGATTAATACTTGCAGGCTTGTGTAGCTTTTCTGTTAGCTGTGTATGTATAGGCTATAGCCTTTTATTATATAGTTGTATTGTACCCTTTTCATACTTTAGGCAGTACATTTATCTCTACCTGAAATATTTGCTTTATGCTGGAGCTGCTTTCTGTTGGATGATGTTGGAGAAACTGAGACTTAGTCAGGGATTAGCCAATACCAGGAAACCTCTTTCTTATTCTAGTGAAAAGAGTGAATTTTAGTGAGAAATAGTGGTAAGGAACAACTAAGAAAAATAGTGAAGTAACACAAAGCACACAAAAAAGCTTATATGGTTCAGCCCTATGACTGAGATCCATGTGCAAAGAGACTAGAAAAAATTTATTGGAAAATGAAGTTTATGAAATCTCACTAATTTCTCTCAAACCCATGGAGATCCATGAAAAGATATTTATAGAACCTCTTTTTGTTTAATAAATTTTTAGTGTCTTTGCAGTTTGCCCATGGACATAGGTAGTTGGACAAAATTTCTTGTATGTTTTGTCACTTCTATTAATTTTCTTAGTCTGTCCTACCAATATTTGTCACTGGAAGTTAACTATTTCAAAACACAGTTTTATTCATTTATTAGAAATGTAGTCATTGAGCATTACTTTTGACTTGACATGTTTGGAAATAGGTTTAAATGACATATGATGAATTCTGGACTCTAGGCTACCTGACCTTCTATTGTGTATTGCTACCCTTATACCGTAACCGATCCAGACCAAACGGATTTGGTTTCTAAAATAAAGAACTGACTTTTTTTTTTTTTTTTTCTTTGTTTTGTATTTGTTTTTGTTTCTATGTTGGATCTTCCAACCCAGGATCCAAACCGGAGAAGGTATATAAATTAAAGAACTCTAGTTAGCCTCTACTCATTTTCATTCTCAGTCGCTCCCTCGAACCCCTCTCTGAGCCATCTCTCAACAACTCTGTCTCTGACGTAACTCAGGCCTCTTTTCAGCCTTGCCGTCTACCCTCCTTACTCGATCATCTCTCATCCCTCAATTCTCTCTCATCTCTTATATCAGTCTCTCTCTCACACTCCTCTCTTATACAATTCCTTTGGACATTCTAGCTTCTCTCTCTGTTACAAGTCATCATACTAGCAGTTTTGATCTACCAGATTTGATTTGTGGTTGTGACTTGTGTTGTTGTGGATCTGGTTTGTTGCATCTCTTTCAGCCTCTGCCCTCACTTTTTTTAGTCTGGTTTGGTATCTACTGTCTAGAACTTGATTTAATGTCTTTGATTTTGGGATTTACTAAAAGAAGAGATCTACTAATCTTGATTGTCTGTTTTTTTTTCAACTGTTAAGAAAACAAAAGGTTTTAGATTGATCCTTTCTTATTTTGCACTTCTATACTTGAATTTGGTGATTTTTTTTTTTTAATTACATTATAATTTGGTAATTTTGATTTTGGGTAAATAATAAGTCGGCATTGTTAATTTTGATTTATTTTCTTTTGTTTTCAAATGCTAATTCAGTAATCACAAAAATTTCACTTGAGAATTTTTTTTGGAAACTAATCTTCACTAGAGCTTTCATTAAGTTGGGCTCTTCCACATTTCGATTATAACACTAATACTATTGTGTCTTATGATGATAACCTGACCTTGCTTGGCATGTTCTTTCTTCTGTTGTCAAAGATGTTCCTTTATATCATTTGCTATTTTTGGATCAACAATGAGATTAAATAAAAGAGCCTTGTCCTTTAAGTTGTGAGTTTCTGAACTGTTTTCAGTAAATTATCAGCCAAGTACCACTGCCGTTAAGATATGAAAGAAGATACTGTTATTGTGTTGATGCCCTCATTCTAAATAAATAAATGGAATGATATATTAGCATTCAATTAATGATGGATTAATTTTGGTGGACTAAGGCGTTCAATCATTTTATTTTATTTTCCTTCTCCTGTTTTGGCATGCTTATGTTCCATTTTCTTCACTCAAACTGTTATATATATATATATATATATATATAATCATGTAAATGAAAATGTTAATCTTTCCTCCTTGGATCTGAAGTTGAATTTTCTCTGTTATTATCTAATGAAGCAGTATTAGGATGTTAAAACCTGACAATTTCTTGCAGGTTATTGGTAATTTGCACTCTGTACATGATGCTTTATTTCACATAACGAGCAGACTAAGGGAGACAATATTCCCTATGAGACCACCCTTTCCAAACTGTGGTCCACCATACATGCCTCCTTATCCAGAAATGCCTCCCCCTCCATTCAGGCCAAGACATAATCCGGGCTCTCCAGGTTCATATTCTTCTCCAGTTGCACATTTTCACAATATTGACCGTGTTCCACCCCCACCTCTTGATCACCTGCCAGCGTTTTCGCATGGAATGGATCACATGGGTCCTAATTTTGATCGGGTTCCCCATCCATATGGCAGTGAAAGACATGGACATGGTCCTATGTATGATAGGCCACCATCTCCAAGATCTTGGACACCTCAGGTTGGTGCTTTGTAAATCCAAAAGTATGCATATGGTCGGCTCTTCATGAATTATTCTTAACCTACTAGAACGTTTCTATTGTTTAATTTTTGAGCAAAGAAGTTATGATTATCATCATGATCATTGTGTTTGTGGTTTTGTTTCAGACAGCTAGCAGTGGGAATCCCAGGGGAGCTGATGTTGGTTCTGGTTTTCCTGCAAGAAATGCGCCTTATCCCAGGTAATTTTTGCCAGTAGATTTGTAACTCTGGGGGTAGTAGATTTACTGAAGTTCAGCTGCATCGCATGTTTTGGCAACCTTATAACTCTGATATCACATGTTTGAACACTGATCATATATTCATGTCATAGCAGTGAAGAAAACTAAAATATTCATAGTGGTTTAAATTTCATGATTTTGATCTGGCAGTAAATTTTGATCAGAAACTAAAATACGCAGAGAAAATAGACTAGTTGTTTGCTAAACTAGTCTAACAAAAACACCAAAAATGAAGGATAGCTATGAAGAAAAAATTGATAAGCAGTCTTCCAAAAGACAAAATCAAGGACAAGATACATATTAAACCTTTCAATATATAAAGAATTCTTAAAAAACAATGAAAACTTCATCAAAATGCAGAATGCTGTACACCTCTTAACTTCACCATGACTGTCCAATTGTACCGTATAAAGAACATTTTCACATGTTTGAATTTTTGAGAATCCCAAAGGCCTTAGGTCAGCTCAAAAGTAACCTTCTTCTACAAAGACTGATAATCATTCCTGTATAGTATGATTATGATTCTTGTTTGTTTTCCTCCAAGCAGTGGAATTCATGCACCCATTACTACGGTTGAAATTGTAATTCCCCATATATACCTGCCTCATGTTTATGGAGAAAATAACAGTAATCTGGGCCACATCATTCAGGTGAGTAAGATCTTATGATTAATATTTCTTAAGTTATAAGTCAACTTGCTATGATTTAAAAACCTCATTTTGACTAAGCAACCATACCTCAGATCTCAGGTGCTAAAGTAGTTGTTCATGATCCAAAACCTGGTGCTACCGAAGGTTTAATTATAGTTTCTGGAACACCAGATCAAACTCGTGCTGCGCAAAGCCTTATTCATGCCTTCATCATAAATGAACTACCATTTTGAGAATTTTCTTCGATCAAGTGGTAACCTATATCGAAGGTTAGATTTTCTGCCGAAAGAACTTTCATAGTCATTGTAGATTTTCTTTTGTTTTGTGGTTTTTTTTTTTTTTTTTTTTTTAAATTTTTTTAAAAAAAAATTTATTTTCATTTTTTAAAGCTCCATGTTGTAATGTTTTGTTGTTATGGATATAAAATTGAAGCACAAATAATGCGGACAAGCAGCCAGTAAAAGCCTACCATACATAGCTTACCGCTTTTTCGGAATAGCTTATTTAGTCTTTGAACTCTTATGGACAATGGAATTGAAATGAAGATTCAGTTAGATGGTAGAATACTTCATATTGGGAATTTGGTTTCATGAAATTTGTGAAATTGGGGAATTTTACTTATTTTATATCTTTTCAAATTACCATGTGGATAGTTTTTTTGGTTTGATAATTTGAATGAAAAACCTTGATGATATCAATCATTTGAAAATGATAGCAGCTCTCCTGCAAGATCAATTCGGATTGGCCCCTGTTTGGTTAGAATAATTGGTTAGAGCAGCTTTAGTCACAAAAATTAGGCATAAATTGATGTCAACTGCTCAGCATTTGGCAATGTTGTCTGATTTTTTTTGTTTGTTTCCCTTTATTGGGAATCCCTGTAACCTACCATGGAATGGTTTCCACCTACAACCTCCTCTTTTTATAATCAGAAGGAGTATTGGTTTACACTATGTAGAACAGGTTTTAAAGTACTTAAATTTCTAAAAGACTCTCTTTCTGGCCAAACAAATATTTAATGCTTTTATAGAAGGGACTTCAAAGTGATTTTCTGATTTAACTTCACCAGCAGTGTTCCATTTCTACAATATTTTCTGTGGACTGAGATTTGAGAAAAATACAGAGATAAAGAGTATTCTTAATAGTACGAGAAATCGGGGCTTATGATATTAGCTCAAAATGCATAATTTCACCTTGGGAAAGCTTAAATATAAGAAACATATTCAGACCATCAAATTTATTAATGGTCATGTGGCATTACATAATTTGAAACTTATAATGCTCAAATGAGTAGAGATTCTAAATAAGTCTCTGAAACCAGACAATATTTACATTCAAGTTAAATCTTGTAAATAGGAGGAGTTTTCCCAAGATTCGGAAATGGTGTTTTCTTTCTAGTTTTCTTTCTTTCAATCATTTATCCATTGAAAAAATTAAAAGATGGTTATTCATTAATTTGTTGAATGATTTGGGTAATAATACAAGAGCCATGCTTCTTCCTTCTCTAGTACGAACAAAAGTTGATCATAGGCAACTTGTATTGCAAGACTAAAGATAGTTGAGGGAAATCTGATTTTATTCGTCTACTCTCCAAATGAGTAGGAACCAGACTAAATACAATAAGAATGAAAGGGAAAATCCTTATCTCCATGAAATAAGTATCCTTATCTACCCATCTACCCTACTACTTATCCTTAGCTAAAGAACTTATCACAAGAGATTAGGCAACAACCTGCCGTTAATCTCATTTATTCCCTAAGTTTGTAATTACAGCAGTAACTAAAAATAAACATGAATTTCAACACCCCACCTCAAGCTGGGTCATATATGTTAATCATGCCTAGCTTGGAGTTCATGTTCTCAAAATTGATCCTTGGTAGAGCTTTGGTCAAAATATCTGCATTTTGGTTGACTGTAGGAATGTAGAGTAGACTTGGATAACCATTTTCTAGCTTCTCTTTGATGAAGTGTCAATCAATTTGGATATGCTTTCTTCAATCATGGTGAATCGGGTCTCTTGCCATACTTATGGCAGCTTGGTTATCATTGTACAGCTCTATAGGATTCTCCACCTGTACCTTCAGCTCTTCTGATACCCCTTTCAGCTATATTGCCTCACACAATCCATGAACAATCGCTCTCAGTTCTGCCTCAGCACTGCTTCTTGACACCACTGATTGTTTTTTGCTTCTCCAAGTCACAAGGTTGCCCCAAATGTAGCTGCAATATCCTGTTGTAGACCTGCGATCAATTGCAGACCCTGCCCAGTCTGCGTCTGCATACATCTGCAGCTTCCTGTCAGCTGCCTTTTTAAAGAACAGTCCTTTACCTGGTGATGATTTCAGATGCCTCAAAATTTGGTATACCCCATTCATATGTTCCTCCATTGGACTATTCATAAATTGGCTGATTATACTAACTGCGAAGCTAATATCTGGCCTGGTGTGGGAGACGTAAATAAGCTTTCCAACCAGCCTTTGAAACTTGCCCTTATCCACTGGTGCACTTTCCTTTAGAGTTCCAAATTTTGTAGTATGATCCATGGGTGTTTGAACCGATCATTCCAATTTCTCTTAGAAGGTCTACAATGTACTTTCTTTGAGAAGCTGAAATTCCTCTTTTCGATCGAGCCACCTTCATGCCAAGGAAGTATTTTAAACTTCCTAAGTCCTTGATCTCAAACTCTTTAGCTAGGTACTGCTTCAGCTGAGTCTCACCTTCATCATCACATGTGATCACTATATCATGAACATAAACAATTAAAATTGAGATTTTTCCATAGGCTATATGTTTCACAAATAAAGTATGATCAGCTTGGCATTGTGTGTATCCAAATCTCTTGATAGCTTTAGTGAATCTATCAAACCATGCCCTTGGTGATTGCTTCAGCCCATAGAGAGATTTCTTGAGTTTACACACTTTTTTGAAGTTTGACTTGTCTTCTAACCCTTGTGGAATCTCCATGTACACTTCTTCTTCAAGATCACTGTTTAGAAAGGCTTTTTTGACATCTAATTGGTGAAATGGCCAGTCCAAATTCGCTACTAAGGACAACAATACCTGAATTGTATTCAGCTTTGCCACGGGAGCAAAGGTCTCTTGATAATCCACTCAATAGGATTGAGTAAAACCCTTAGCTACCAGCTGTGCCTTGTCTACACTCCCATCAGCCTAGGATTTTACTGTGAAAATCCATTTACAACCTACTGTACTCTTCCCTTTTGGCAGTTCTGAAATCTCCCATGTCCCATTCTTTTGCAGTGCTCTCAATTCTTCATTGATTGCAGCTCTCCATTCAGGTGATGTGAGAGCTTCTTGGATGGTATTTAGGACATGAACATCTGAAACTTTTGTTGTAAACTTGTAATTGCTCTAAAGCTAGGTGACAATCTGTTGTAAGAGATATAATTGCCAATTGGGTATATAATGATCTGTTTCGGCACTCCCTGGTTCCCTTCCTCAGTGCAATTGGCAGATCATCCTCTTTATCCTCCTGCTGCACAGAATTTTTTTCTTGATTTTCTAAGAGACTTGGTTCAGCTGCTGTTTTTTCTGTTTCAGTTTCTCCTTCTCATTGAAAACTCCTTTCAGGTTCTTGAACTACTGGATCAGATTCTTGACATGGCTGAACTTGAGTTTGGACTCTTGTCTTCCTTTGAGCTTTCTTTTTCTGCTTATAGACAATGATCTCAGGGCTGCTGGAAGGTGTTTGAGTTGAATTTTGATCGAGATTTCAGTCTGAAGTAGGCAGGTCAGTATGTGTTTGATGCTGGTTTGGTTGAACAGGATTTGACTCCAAGTTGAATTTTTCATTTTCTGATCCAAGTTGAGAATTTTAAGACCTATTAGGTGCCCTATCTGTTTGAGGCTCTAATCTACCATTAGGTTTAAACCATAGGTGAGGATGACCTTCATCATTGGATGAGGATGAAGATGAATAAGGATTAATTTCTAACGCTTGGAAATCATTTTCTCCTAGTTTAGTGGTGGAAAATGGTTGTGACTCTAGGAATGTTACATCCATGGATGTGTAAAACCGCCTAGTACTAGGAGAATAGCATTTGTAACCTTTTTGACTAGTTGAATACCCGATGAATATTGTTTTGATGGATTTCGGATCAAGTTTGCTTCTAGTTTGAGAATGATCATGAACAAATGTTGTACATCCAAACGCTTTAGAAGGGATGGTTGAAATGATCTGGTTTTGAGGGACAAATTTTTGTAAAACCTGGCATGGTGTTTGATAGCTTAAAACTCTAGATAGTAGCCTGTTTATGAGATAAGCTGCAGTGAGTACAACATCACCCCAAAAAAATTTAGGGATGTTGCAAACATTAAGGATCTAGCTACCTTTAACAAATGTCGGTTTTTTCTTTCTTAAATCCCATTTTGTTGTGGGTTATCCACACATGAACTATGGTGAATAATCCCTGCAGTTAATAAGAATTCATTCTAAACCGAATTGAATTGCTCTTTTGCATTATCAGTCCCTAAAACTTTGATCTTTGTTTGAAATTGATTTTTGATCATACCATAAAATTTTTAAATTTTTATTATGGATTTTTTTTTCATTAGAAATATCCAAGTTAGTCTAGTATAATCATTTATAAATGAAACAAACTACTTAGATCCAGTGATGTTGACTCTGGAGGGTCCCCATACATCACTATGTATCATTGCAAAAGGTTGAGTTGGTTTTTAAGTATGAACCGGATAAAAATTTCTAGAGTGTTTGGATAGTTGACAAATTTCACATTGAAGACTTTTTGGATCTTTTTTATTGAACAATGATGGAAACAACTTCTGAAGGTATATAAAATTAGGATGTTCTAACCTATAATGCCATAACATTATGGCATTTTCTTTATTGGTTCTAACATGATTATTTGACCTAATCCTCAACTCTAGACCGCTGCCCCTGTGACTTTGCTTTTTAGGAAAAAAACCAACTCTGAGGAGATAGAGTCCTGACCTCATTTCAGCATTGCCAATCGTCCTCCCAGAGTTCAAGTCCTGAAATTCACACAAATGAGGAGAAAATTTAGTCACACGCTTTAGGTCTCTTGTAATTTTACTTATTGACAGTAAATCACAATCAAGTTTAAACATTTTCCAGAATTATATCCTCTGAAATCACAACAGTCCCAATTCCTTCAACTTTAGACAGTGAGCTGTCTGCAATTCTGACCAAAAGATTCTCATGACAAGGTTTATAGGTTTGAAATACCCATGAATCTCCTGTCATATAGTCAGAAGTACCTGAATCCACAATCCAGTTGTTAGCATCCCTGTTTTCAGCTTTCAAGGCACAAATAAAATTACCCTTTTGGGCAATAGAACCAGTCCCTATAACTGAATTATTTGAGTTATTTTGGGCAATAAACTTCTGAAGTAAATCAAATAACTCTTTGTTTGAAGGGCCAGCTTCATTTGCATTTGAGGTCTCACCGACAGTTGCCTGATTTGCTGTGGTTCTTATTTGTCCTCCATCTGCTGGCTTCCCATGCAATTTCCAGCAAGTCTCTCGTGTATGTCCTGGGCATTTACAGTGTTCACACCATGGACGCCTTTCTTCTGCTGGTTGTCGCTGTATTGGTTCTGATTTCCTCTAACAGCCAAGGCTGAACCTTCTGTGCTAGCAGTACTATCGGGCTTCGGTTGCAATCCCATTATCAGCTTTTTTCAGCTTTCTTCTCTTTTAACTTCGGAGTAGACTTCTTCTATTTTTAGAAGAGGTTTCTGGCTTAACACCCTGCACGAACCTCATCCAAATTTTGATTCAACCCAAACAAAAACTTGAATACTCTCCTCTGCTCGATTTCTTCTCTGTCTTCATCCTCAGCACACTTCCAATCCCACCTTACAAATATATTGAGCTGCTGCCGGTATCGTGTGAGAGTGTTGAAGTACTGGGTCACGGTGCCATCTCCCTGTCGCAGATCGTGCACCATGCCCTCAATCGCGTACATCTCTGCAGTGTTGTCTCTGTTCGAGTAAGTCTCCTTTGCTGCCTCCCAGATCTGGTTTGCCGTTTCATACAATAACCATGAAGTGACCATATTGTTCTCTGCTGTCCACTTCCTATATGCCAAATCATCATTTGATGGCACACTGACATTGCCGAACACGTAATCTTCCTTTCCTTTTCCTCTGGTGTACATCAAAACCGATTGGGACCATTGGAGAAAATTGTTCCTATTGAGTTTATGTGTGCTAATAGGTAGGTTGGGGATTTGGGAATTATCAGAGCCTCCTCCTCCATTATTGTTAGGAAGATTGGAGCCTGAACCAGATGCAATTTCTGATGAACTTGGGGTTGCCATTCCGTATTTTGTCATGAAGGAGACGACAGCTAGTGCTCTGATACCATAAAGAAAGTTGAGGGAAATCTGATTTTATTCGTCTACTCTCCAAATGAGTAGGAACCAGACTAAATACAATAAGAATGAAAGGGAAAAACCTTATCTCCATGAAATAAGGATCCTTATCTACCCATCCACCCTACCACTTATCCTTAGCTAAAAAACTTATCACAAGAGATTAGGCAACGACCTGCCATTAATCTCATTTATTCCCTAAGTTAGTAATTACAGCAGTAACTAAAAATAAACATGAATTTCAACAAAGACATTTATGGGGCATTTGATTTGTAGTCCAAATAGATGTTTTAGTTCTTGAAAACAGATGATGCAAAAAATTTCCGAGTGAAAAATTGGTTGGTTGGACTTTATAGAATGAGAATTTCAAGGTACACGTCGAACTTGTATTGTAATATAAAATAAAGGATAGTTGTCAAGTTCTTTAAAAAATATAGTTTTTGTCTGAAGAAAGAAAAATATTCTGATTTGGTCTCTCCAAAAATGATAATAGTGACACTATGGGATTGATTGATAGGTTTTGTCCTTATAATAACACAAAATGGTTGAATAGATAAATCTAGAATGTCATAACTAAGATGCTAAATTTTTAGGCTGTCTGAAGCAATTTCAAACTTCAGGCTACCACCGAAGTGATTAAATTTACATTTCAGTTATTGGAAAATCATGGTGGGAACTTGATCACACAAATTTTTAGTATGATTTGGACCTCCAATCATTTGTATTGTTCTGGAGTAAATTCCATTGTTCTGGAGTAAATTCCAGGTGTTTTTAATGTTTTTCGCTTTGTATGCGCAGGTAATGGAGGTTTTAGGATTTGTCAGTATTTTCGAAGAATTTTCAAGCTTTTTCAGGCTCCAAGGTGTAGAGTCCTGAGGTGGTCACAAGTTGTGGCTGCTGGACACAAGTGGTGAGCACAACCAGCGGGGAAACTCTAGTCACTCGTTGATTACCTCTGTCGAACACATCAAGTAGACACATCACTGTCAGATACAACCAGCAGTGCCTTCTAGCGGCCTGAACCTGAGATGATCGTGGGTTACACCTGTTGGACCCAACTAGCAAGTGCATCAAGCGAATAAAAAGGGCAATTTCATCTTAAAAAGGGCAATTTCATCTTTGCACTCCAAATCTAAGCCCTATTCTATGGGAGCTATACATAAACATCATTTTGGTCATTTTAGAGGATCCTCTGGTTAGCTTTTGCAGAGAGAATCATCAAGAGTCACCAAGTTACTCACCCTTGCATCATTTCTTGCACCAAATTCATCATCAAATCCATCTTGCACTTGATTAGGAGAGAAGATTCTTTGCTCAGATTAGAAAACAAGGAGCTACTAGGAGATTGTGGGATCATTTCTGCATCCAAGAGTTTCTTCTTTGTTCTTATCTCTCTATATTTAAGTGTATTTAAGATATTAATGATTATGGGTTTCGTCATTAATTACTCTATGATGAGCTCAGCATATCGTGCTAGGACGATGGAGGAATTCAGTTGTGACTGATGAAATGAATTGATGGTTCCTTTGAGATATATTTTGTTGATGTGTGAATGCTTCTAAGGCTTAATGCTTTTAAATGTTGGCCACCATTTAAATGATTTTTAATTCTATGTTAAGGATCGAAAGGTGATACATATAAGATGTTTGATGAAATATTCATCGTGACTTAGGGTTATATAGAAATATTTTAATCCTTCGGATCATGTGCTACTCTTGAGTTATCTTGCTTTTAATGTATTATCCTGTTATTGATGTGTATCGAGATATTTCATATTGAAGTATGAGGATAGGTTAATAGTCTCGAAAGAGAAGTCTGAATATTAAAGTGATAACTAGCAATGACACTAATATCTCATTAGAAAGCAATTTATCGTTAATTAGGATCAATTAAGTGAAATTGGATTCCTAGTCTCTTAAGAATATTGACATTTCATGTAATGTTCGAATCCAAATGGATCTAGAAAATAAATGGAGCTCGAAATGAAATTAATAAATGGATCCAATTTAAGTGTTAGTCCAATTATTATCAAGGTGGATTGCAAGCCCCGTTACAAACCAAGATTTAGAAATTAGAATATGCTTATAAGTGAACAAAGTCAACAACTATTTGCAAATGGCTGGTGGCTGCAATGGCACCTCAGCCCATGAAATTTAACCAATCAATCAAACGTCTATAATTCGATCTGTATTTAGAATTTTGAAGGCGACGGTAAATTTTTTCTACGATATAAACCTTTTTTCCTGATTTTTGGAGTTCAGTTTCGGATCATACCTCAAAGATTATGATCAAATGTAACCAATAAACTATACGGTATATATAATATTTTTGTATTAACCATAATAATAATAAAAAGTGAACCAAGTCCACCAAGTTACTAGACACGTTTTTTAAAGTCCACCAAGTTGCTAGACACGTTTATTAAAAAGCCACAGAGCATGACATGATACAGAAAAACAAAAACAAAAACAAAAAATAAAGGGATGGAAATGGAAAGAAATGGAAAGCAAATTGGACACTTGTCGGTTTTCATAAAGTAATAGTCAAATTGGAGAACAAGATAAACGATAAGAATAGTCAAATTTAAAATGAGCTAGTGGAACAATATATTATTATATACAAAAGATAGAGAAGCAATGACAGTTTGAGAAGCATTGATATCAATGGAAATATATATTATTAAACTTAGTGGACAAATGTCCACTAATTGGGCGTACAGTATTTTTGAAGAAAGAAGAACAGCTGCCGCATGTGTTAAAGGACATTTTTTTACAAGGGAAAGAGACCAGTTGTCAGCATGAAGAAAACATAGTCGGCAAAAGACAGCTTAGAAGCTGAAAACAAAATGGAGGCGGTGAGATATATTATTTTATATTTGAGAAATTAAAGAGTGAGCCTGAGGCGGTGCAGCAATTTTTGCTGTACGTGTATGAGCCTTGGCCAGGAAACGCACACATAGAAACAATTCAGCACAGGACCGGATAGCAGAAGAAAAAAATAAAAGAAAATCAGTAAGGGTGAAGCCGTGAGGAAAAAGAAAAAGAAAAAGAAAAAGAAAAAAGAGAAAAAAGAATAATATTTCGGATGATCAAACGAAATATTTAAATATCTGATTTATCCAGATAAATGATTTTATTTCAATAGAATTTAGAATATAGAAAAATTAGTTAATTCTTTATGAGTTCTAAAGTAAGTTTTATGTGATTTTAGGATGGATTCAAGCTTATGAAGAATTATATGGGAACCTATTTTAGATCCAGATTTGGACAAAGTAGTTCTGTAAGTGGATTGTTGTATTTAAATTGAATTAATTTGTTACAGTGACATATTTAAGATTTTATTATTTATGAATTATTAGAAATGAATTATTTATCAGTTAATTAATTTTCTAGATAGTTTTATTTTAATTAAATTAATTGAATTATGTTTATTCATATTTCAGTTTTTATTATTTATTTGAAGTAAATAATTTGTTTAGTTAATTGATTTTATAGATTATAAATTATGTTTTACGATTAAAATGAAACTTTATTACGAATTCGTATATATGTGTACGTATCAGAAATTTGAACAGGAATTTTATATTTTCAGCTTAAGTTATTATTAGAAAGATTTTAGAATGTTTTAAATAATATGATTTTATGTATTGAGAAAGAATATTGATTACATTTTGAGAAAAGTAGTTATTTAGATTTATATATATATATATATATAATCAGAAAAGATTTGAGAAAGGAAAATAAAAATATTTTTAGAATATCAAGGTTGTATCATCTCCTCTAACGATTAGGTAGGCTTCACTTGTGTAAGTCCTAGAGACTCGCCCAACATGTGTATAACAAATGTCTAGGGAGTTATAGAGTCACGCAGTACGTGTATGGTCAAATGTTATCTCTCGTTCTGCGTGTATGTTGAGTATATCCATAACGTATAATCAGATTTCCCTGAATACTAGATTAATGTAGATTGAGATTTTATAAATATACAAAAATGATCCATACAGATGTTTTCAGTTTATTATGATACAAAATGATATAGATGTGATTTCAGTATTGTTTTCAGATATGATTGAATATGAATCACTGAGATTTTATTTTTATTACTTGTATTATTTTATGCCAATTTTTATTGAAAGGAAATAATTTTATCTAGTTTTTAAAAGTTATATGCACTCACTGGACGTTAGCACTCACTCTTTTATAAAACTTATTTTTTCAAGTATCCGTCGTAAGTTCATACAGATTATTGTATATCGTAAGAAAAGTCACATGATGATAAATAATTTTGCATTTGGATAGATTATTTTAATTAACTAGATTTTTTAAATATGTTTTAGAAATATTTTTTTAGATAAGATATCTTTTTTCAGATATTTTATGAATATTTTATACCTAAGTTCAATATGAGAAATGTACGGATTTATGTTTTGTTGAGATTGAATTTTATAAGGAAGTCATGAGTTAATAAGAATTATTTTAAAATGTGTTTTTATTTTTATTTTTTTAAAAAATTCAGATTTTAATGAGAAAGACTACAGTTTTTATGAGATTCTCTTGAATTAGAGAGAGAAGTCAGGATCGGTCCTTTCATTTCATTTTTTTTTTACTTTGAGTTTTTATTTTATTTATTTTGTATTTAGTTTCCTTGTTAATTTAACTCAATTCAATTGTTTGGATAAAGCTAGAAAGAAACATCTTAGTACTTGGTAAATTTTTCTTAACTGAGATTCTAATAAGAACGATACTCAACTCATCATTGTTTTAGTTGTGATCATGTGCACTTGCATGTTTGTTTATTGATTGCATCAATTCAACTAATTTTAGTGCAATTCAATCACAACCCCGATCAATACTTTGGATTTTAATTAATACAACTTGAATTCACAACCTCATTCACAGGAGCATGGTAAGTTTACCACTGGATCTTCTCAACTTCCATCTAGATAAACTTGTTCATAACTCACTAATTTTCATACATTACACTATTGGACAATGTATCTAGTTATGTTTATACTAGATATATTCACAATTTTGTACGTCATGTCTACTTACAAGTACATTTGTCTTAGTTACGAAACAAACAAAGAAACTTGTAATAGAAAATTAGTATAAATTATGGATACATAATAAGTGAATAAACTCACCATAGAGTACTAAATGTACATGTACACGTTGTGTGTCACAAATATTGGACTAGTTTCCAATGTCAACAGTCTCTAAGGATATGGGCAGGCCTTTCACTGGAACAGGTCCTGCAATGTATACAACCTGTTCATTTGGAATTACTTTCTTCCACTTGAATTTTGTGACCACATTATGTATGAAAACAAGTATCTCCAGTCGAGCATACGTTTTTCCAGGACACATTTGAGGCCCTCCTCCAAATGGTACAAAAGTGAAAGGTGCAGGTCCATTCCCTTCAAATCTTGAAGGATCAAATTTTTCTGGTTCAGGAAAATATTTCGGACTCTTATGTGTTGAATGTGGACTCCAAAACGTCTGCTCAAAAATGGTTACAAGGGATTCAGCTCCCTAGATTTGACAGGCCAAAAAACCATTGACAAATATAATTTAAAATAGTATCCAAGTGTTTATATATTGTAGTACCTTCCATCCTTTTGGAATTGTGTATCCTGCATAGGTGAACTCAGTTGTGGCTTCTCTAAAGGCTCCAACAGCAGGTGGTTTTAATCTCATAACTTCACATGCCACACACCATGCATACTTCATCTTCTGCACATCTTCCCATTTCAACAACTCTCCTTCTCCTTTGGAATTTAAGATCTCCCTTTGTTCTACATCAGGATAAACTTTCTAATTACATCATATTTAACTCATGCTTTCATCAAATACATGGTTAGTTATCACTAGACCCAACTACTTAAGCTAATAAAAAATATTTAAGACTTAAGGTTATGATATATTATCACGGACCCTCATATGTAAAGTGGACAAATAACAGTTGACGGGTACATGATAAAAACCCCTTAATTACCATATAACATGAGCAACCACAATTTCAGATAAAGGGGGGGAGAAGGTTTGAACAGGAGGCATTCAGGCTCTAATACTATTTTAGTTATTATCAAACCCAAAAACTTAAATCGATACAAAATGATCGAACTATAATATTTAAGACCTGACGTTATGATACATTAACATACATAATTAATGAAATGTGTGCTATGTACCTTCAAAAACTTTGCAGTACACATGAGGGTACTCAGCTAGATAGCTGATGATGAATGTGATTACACTACTTGTTGTATCATAGCTGGCAACAAAGAAGCCTTGAATTTTATCAATAATTTCAGTTTCACTCATTCCATCAAGAATCATGCTGGTCATCAAGTCCATTCTTCCTGAATTTTGATCCTCGTCTAGCTCCCTTTTTCGCTTCGCAATGATGGTTCCAATATTCTTCGAAATAACTTTGCTTGCTTTCAGGGCACGACTAAAAGTTGTTCCAGGAAGATTAATAGGCACTGAAATCATGCCAGCAACAGCAACGTCATAAGGCTGAGCGAATTCTGCTACGCTTTTGGGATCTTCAACGTTTACAAACAACCTGCATGCCAATGCCATCGTGTACTTTTTGGATAATGGACAAACTTTCACTTCCTTATAGGGACACCATTCTTTTTGTATATGCTCTTTGGCCATGCAATCCATTACAGGTACGTAACATTGAAGAGATTCTGGCTTCAAAAACTGCATCAAGTGTGAACGAGTCTTGACAATTTTTCCCTTGAAGGATTGACCAACATCTGGACGAAAAAAAGATCTTTGCAATGGTTTGCGGCCACCAGGATGTTAGACACTTATTTGGAGGTGAGAACAAGAACTTGTTGCCTGAAGGGCCACAGAAAACAGCCATGTCTTCTCCAAGCAAGGAGGTCCGGAACACATCCTGTGAGTGTTGTATAGTTCTTTGGATAATGAATCTCTCAGGGTTTGCACTCCTGAGAGCTAATATGTAGTCCAAGGTTTCACCAATGAAAGGAAAACCTTTTCGGCCTGGAGGAAGGTTGAGCTTGGTGGTGGTGCCAAAGGATGGTTTGTAGATATTGTAGGAAAGATAGATAAGGCCTAGAGACAAACAAAGGATTAATATTAATTGATCGTCAAGTAAGTATAATTGGTTGAACCAATCAGGATTCATGGTTTTGTAGTGCTTGCTAGGACTATGATAAAAATGAATTGAGATGTGTAACTGAAAGAGCGAAATTGAAACCCCAGAAGGGAAGATGTTGGATGGATGAGCCTGGAATGATCACGAGAAGTTCGATTTGAATACTAATTAAATGTACGAGGGAAGTTCAATTTGAATGCTAATATTTACAAATCAGCTTGTTTTTGTAGACTTGGGATTTTTTGAACTTAAATATAATAAGATGTAGGTCATGCTATATTATATAATTATTAATGTTACTAGACTGTATTATAACTGTTAGATTGCATGAAATGATTTGCCAAGAAATAGGATTAAAACACAAAGAGTGCGTTTGATACACAAGATTGAATTGAATTAAATTAATATTTTGAGATTGTGTTTGACACGGGAGATTGAGATTGGAAATGAGAATAAGATTGGAAGGGATTGAGATTGGATTGGATTAAAAAATTATTATCTCATGTTTGGTAGAACTTGAGATTGAATTAAAATTATATCATATTGTGTTTTGTTTAGACTGAGATTGGATTAAATAAAGCTAATTTAAATATTTCATTATATACTTAAAATTAATTTAAAAAAAAAAAACTTTAAAAAGCTAGAAAAAAATATAGAGATCCAATCTAATGGAGATCCACCTCCATCGTCTTCAATAGTATGCAAACAGGCCATTGTCTTCAATAGCATGCGGAACCTTGTTCGACGACATCATCAACATCATCTTCATCTCTTGTCGTCTTCAACATCATCAAAAACATCATAACATCAACTTCATCAACTCCTACAACAACAACATTATCAACATCATCAGCAACATCAACAACAACAATAACATCAACTCACAACACAAAATCAATCCAAATCCCCATCAAATTTGCTCAAAATTTGTCAAGGAAAAAACCCAAAAAGAGAGATAGATGGAGGAGAAGGGAAGGAGACGGTGACAACGGTTGTTGTTGTTGTTGAGTTCGTCAATAGCGGTTGCTGCTGCTGCTAAGTTCGTCAACGACAGTCGCTGGGTTTGTCAACGACGATGGAGGAATGAGAGAAAAAGAGAGATGGAGGAGTGAGAAAGAGATGGATGTGAAATGAGAATTCCAAACCCACTAAATCCCACCATTATAGTTGAGAATGCCCATTCCTATGAGAGCCAAAAATGAGAGGACTTGAGATTGGGTTTTGATTCCCTCCCGTTGCTCTCCAAACATAAGTCTTGAAAGATTGATAATTTTTTAACCCCAAACCCACTTGTATTCCTGTGTGCCAAACATGTCATAAATGTAATGTAATTGGTGTAGTTGAGATTAGACTTAAAATAATGATTTTTTTTTTATTAATTTAACATAATTTTAATTTTTTTGATATTATTAATATAATATTAAAATGAATTTATTTTTAAATAAATAATATGAAAGGTCAACTACGCAAAAAATCTTTCCCATCACAATAATGACATACGTATACTATTCTCAAAAGTCCACATTGCATGAGTTGGCGTTGATCCGATCAGCATTGAAAACCTAAAATTGACTAATAAATTAGCTATGCTGTAATACAGAGGTGTCCTTGCACCCACCGCTTGTTGCAATAATTGGCATGGTCTCCATATGCGGCTTGTTTTTGAAATTACTAATTTATACATATAGTCATTGCATTCGTTAGGTGTCTTCATAATCTTCAACTTCATGTCTGATTATATGTACATATATTTAATTTTAAAATACAATAAAAAATGAAAATTTTAAAAGAAAATGTGCATATATGCATGGATACGTAATAATTAAATGAATAAACTTATCATATAATACTTAATATACATGCGTAATCGACAATAAATCTAGTAAATGCATTTGATAGGTGTCTTCATAATCGTCTACTACATATCTATTTACAAGTATGTGGGTTTAATTTTAAAATACAATAGGAAAAAAAAAATTAAGAGGAAATGTGTATAAAATATGAAAAGATATTAAATGAATAAACCATATAATACTAAATATTCATGCATAACATTACTAGAAACTCTTGATAGGATAAACTTCTATTCAACATTTTTCTCATATAGGCTTTTCTTTTTTCTTTTTCTTTTTCTTTTTCTTTTTCTTTTTTTTTTTTACAAGCTCATATAAGCTTTTCTAGTTGAACATTTTTCCTTTTTTTTTTTTTTTGAAATAATCGTTGAACATGTTTCTAACATTCTAACATTTGCTTTCCAATTATAATGTCTAGTACTATATATATATATACATATATATATATGCAGTTGGACATTTAATTAGGAGTTCATTTTTTAAGTGGCAACAAGAACTTTTGTTTTATGCGTGCACAGCAGTGGGTGCACAACTGAGTGCGGCCTGTGCGCAATACAAGCACACAGGTGGCACCAGCTGTGCTCAAAGCAGTACCCAGGTCAGTGCATTGTGCAATTTGCGTCGAAATCTTGAAAAAAATCAATATTCTTGAGAAATGAATATAAGAAACTAGTCTAAGAAATTAAGGATAATCTCAAAAACTCATCGTAGTTTGTAAAAATATCAATTTTACCAGTTATGGTTTTACTTTTGTTCAAAATCTCTCCACATTACAAAATTAACAAAAGATATTCATTTTATCCTCTATGACTTCATTATCAATTTGTGATCATCGGGAGTATTATTGTCATTTCATACAACTCCAGAGAGGGTATTTTGAGTGGTTTTATTAACGTTAAAGAAGATTTTGGATAAAAATGAAACTATATATGGTAAAATTGATATTTTTACAAACTACAATAGGTGTTTTGGGATTATCCCTAGAAATTATAATCCTTGTTTTATTAGAATTATTGGAAATCCATGAATTTAATTTATTAGGTTTCAAGCAATTTAATTATTTCAAGGGGTGGAAAGTTATGAATTTTTCGCATTAGATTATCCAAGAATTATTATAAAACAAATTAAATTAATTTTGGAAATTTATTTATTTGCATTAATTGTGAATAAATAAATTATTGATTAAGTGAAATAGAAATGTGGAGGATTTACAAGAAGATGTATGAAGATGTTCGGGTTCAAGAAAACTTCAAAGATTTATTTCAAAAATAAAAAATAAAAATAAAATGAAAACTTCAAAGATTCGATTTTTATAATTTTTTTTTTTCTATTTTAGGAGCCATAATTTAGGATTTATTATTTTGGTTGAATGGATAATTGATGCGATATTTGATTGGATGCATTGTCATGCCACAAATAACAAGTCATGTAGATTAGTTAGTGCCATTCAAAATCTCTTTTATGTATGTAACAAGCATGAGAATGATTATAGGATTTTACTGGCATCTAGAAAATTTGATAAATTTCTTTGAGTAAATCCATATATGCCTAAATAATAATAATAATAATAATTGAGTGGAAAAGGTATGAAAAGACCTACTGTCTCTGAGATTGATTAAACGAAACGTTTTGTATGGTAGCTCCACGAGGAGTTCTTACAAATGAAATTTAGTAAGATATTGTAATTATAGACTTGACGAACAATTTTATAAAATTCGGTAGTCGCTAGTCAATCACCGACCTAACGAGTAACGAGTACTTGGTTTGATTATCGGTCAATGATCTATCCATTAGCCGATGATCAAACTTAGTTAAATATATATCAACCACTCCTCTCTGCTTCTCCAATTGCACCAACCATCCCTCTTTATTTCCATCTCCACTGTACTCTCTGATTCATCTCTTTCTACCCCAAAATCCTATCTAATATTAATATAAAGTTAAAAAAAGAAAAAAAAAAAAAAAAAAAAAAACTCACTAGCAGCTAGTACCAACAGCGGCAAAGGTAGATCGATGAAAGTGATAGCAATTGAGAAGAGGGTTATTGTTGGGTTTTTGTGAGTGTGAACAGGATTTGCCGATTTGGTTTAGGTGAAAAAGGTTTGTCGTCGCAACCCTTTTTTCCTTTTTTAGGTTTGAGGACACCAAAACATCGTCATTTTGGTGTCCCTAAAATAACGTCATTTTAAGTTAATTTAAAAATATTAAATAAATTAACTCAAAACATCATCGTTTTGAGGACACTAACACAACGCCGTTTTGGTGTCTTAGGTTTTGAAAAAAAAAACAAATAAAGGACTCTGTACACCTAGCACTTGGAGCTCGAGTATCGTTAAGTACTTGGCTCAACTCGGCAGGGCGAGTAAAACCCTTGATTTGGGGTCCCAAGTTGGTGGAACCTCGCCAATCGAGTTCTCGGTTAGTAGTCAAACCTATTCGCCGAGTTTTACAATAGTAATTAATGGTAAGTCATGTTGTTGTTTTTGTATGTTATGCAGTGATGTCTCCGACGTAAGTATAGTATAAGTAATTGTTAGTGCCGTCATGTAATACTAGTCTTCTCTTCCATAATCGAACAAATTATCGATTTTGCAATTTAAATTGGGATAACTTTGGATGAACCGTTCACATATAGACGGCTGACAAGTTCGTGAGTCTTTCTTATGATGACTCGATTCATGTAAAATTACAACTCTGAATTTCCAAGTGTGGCAACCCCTAATACTAATTCCAAGAGCTCTTTTAGAAAATTGAATTGCGATGAGAGAGTGCATGGCTTTAAGTCTCGTATTCTATGATTCGATGGAATCTCACTACAATATCAAAATTTTCAAAACTAGTTCTATACTTAAATGTGGAATTCAATTAGACATGTAACAATAAAATAACACAATTCTAATTCAATTAGCGAGCAATCATCAAATTAAGTATAAAAACAGTCATATATATTATATATATAGAGTAATTCTATCATCAATGTCTCCTAACTTTAAAAAGTTAGAACGAACCAATCAAATTCATCTATTGTATTTGAATTAATTAGGAAATAAAACTTATTTTAGGAGAAAAAGAATGAAATGGATTAATTTGATTGGTTTGTCTTAACTTTTTAAAATTAAAAGATACTAATGGTAGAATCGCTGTCTCTCTATATACATATATATGTATATTGCATAATCATGTACAGCATGAGTCTTTTTTATTTTTTTTTATTTTTATTTTTATTTTTACTTATGTGCTCTTCATGGTATTTAATTAAGTGCAAAAACTGTCTGAAGTAACTAGCTAACAACTTTTGCATAAAAAATTTTATTCGTCCTTGGCGGTCATTCTTGAGAGGCTGATAACAATTTTTAGTAGAAAACATAATAAAACAAAATGAAGCAAGAAAATGATACAAGTTGTCTTTTTTTTTTTTTTTTTTTCAACTTAAATAATTCAAGTTGCTGGGAGGTCATGAATGTAACATTCATGCATAGACTATTGATTTTTTCAGAATATTACATTTTAAGATTTGAATGACATATCAGAGGGGATATGATATAATTATGGGATAAATTATTAGATAAATTAAACAACAAATCCTTGATAGGAATTTGGAAAAAACTTCAGTAAATTTGGAGAGAGATGACTTTGATTTTGAGATGTCATTAAAATAATTAATACAGAAGTAGAAATAATTAAGGCGAGGTAGATGACGGGATTGACTTATATAAGTGATAATAAGGTTTATTTACAGCAGTATAGAATAAGTTAGATGATTTAGACAGTTACTTTATTTTGAAAACAATTTCAATTTTCAGATTCTTGAACAAATCAATGACTGCACGATGGACCTATAATTTAAAAATCGTGACTGCGGTTGATATTTATCATGGGCGTACATTAATTATAAGATTATGAATTTTGAAAAGATGACCAGTTCAGCAGGTTAGCATATTGCCAACAGGTAAAAAGGTGATCGATATAGTAGGTTAGTAGGTTGCTAGTAAGTAAAATTTTGAAGGGCGTATCGCCATGTGCACTAAAGGCTAGGGACCCTATCTGAATGTATGTATGTATACATACATACGTATATATAGTCATATTTTACAATACATTTGAGGTATTGATATACTTGATAAAAAAAAAATGATTGCATTCTAAAATTATTTATTATAAATTATTACATCTTTATTATATCTAATTACAACTAAATATGTCCAATTATAATTACTAAAAGTGATTCTACCTATTGATTGTTGTAAATGTGATTTGACTCATTTAGTTGTAATAAGATATAATAAAAATACAATAAATTACAATAAGTAATTTTAGAATGCAATCACTTACTTTTTTGTTGTTAAGTGTATCAATACCTTATGTGTCCCTAAAGGAACTAAATATATTTTATTACAATCACTAAAGGTGATTCTAATTATCGATTGTTATAAATATGATTTGACTTATTTAGTTATAATCATACATAGTAAAGATATAGTAATTACAATCAATAATTTTATAATGTAATCACTCACTTTTTTTGTCAAGTGTATAGATACCCTACGTGTCCCCAAAGGATGTGTATATATATATCAGAGCTGTTCTAACTTTTAAATTATTAAGATCACTAGTCAAATTCATTAATTGTATTTGAATTATATAGCATAAAGATATTTTTTAGCAAAAAGAATGCAATTGATGAATTTGATTTATAGTGTTAACAATTTAAAATTTAGGACACACTTACCATAGAAGTTCTATATGTACAGAACTTTTATGTTCAATGTCTACTAACTTTAAAAAATTAAGATAAACCAATCAAATTCATTTATTTAATTCACTCTCTTAAAATAAATTTTATTTTCTATTCAATTCAAATATAATTGATAAATTTGATAGGTTCGTCCTAATTTTTTAAAATTATGATATAATAATCGTAAAAGTTCCGTATGCATATGTATATACAAATGTATAGGAGCGGACCTGTAATGGGGTCAGGAGAACACGTTTACCCTTGGGATTTGATAAAAAATCGACAAGTTCAATTAAAAAAAAAAAAGTCTCTTGTTCACTGTCACCGTGCAGTTTGCAAACACGATACAGTGCATTGGTTTGCTAGTGCTGTTGTCCGCAAAACACTGACAACTGTTAAGAGATAGTTATTTTTATTAATTATTATTAATTAGTATTATTATTTTATTTTAAAAACTACTTATGTTGTTAAAAAAAAAATGTTGGGAGAGTGTTTTTTTCTGTCTGGAGCTGTGCCATGCCTCTATTTCTTCCTTTTTGTTAGTTGTTTATTACTTCTTTTTTTTTTTCAACTTTATTATTTATCCTTATTATTTCTAACATAATTAACTTTTTTCTTTTTTAATTTCTATTAGACTTAGTTTTCCTATTTTTAATATTTTTCTTATTTCTAATTAATTAATATTTTTTTTCAATTTTATCTTTTTAATTCTCTCCTATATAAATACTATTCACTTCTACTTCTTGCATGCTACAAAAAATATATTGGTAATTTACAATTTTAGTGAACAATTTTTTTTTTCCCTCTTCATCTTTATTTGACATCTCTTTATCTTCACTTGGACATCTTGTCACTTGCCAGGTTAGCCTACTAAATTGATTACTTTTTAAATTTATTTATTTTTTAATAATTTAAATTTAATATATATCTCATCAATAAATCTTAAAATCTTAAAATTTAAGTTATTGTATTAAAAGTATCCATGTATTGTCATAATTAATTTTTATTTTAATCATATATATATTTACTTTTTGTTTACTTTATAGTTGTACTTTATTTAGAATCAATAAAAATTAAAAGTTAAAAAAATTCATAATATGACTTATAATATGTATTAATCAATTCTCATTGCATAAATTTATAGTTGTTCATTACAAATGCATTTTTTTTTGTTGTAAAATTAGATTGAAATTATGTTTTCTAATGAATACATATGGTTTGTGTCTTTTTTAAATTAATAAATTTTAATTAAATAATACCAAATTATATCTACTTGAGTATTAATAAATTTTTGATGTAAAAATATTTATATTTAATATATTCTTAATTTTCGATATTTTTATTACTTTATTCATGTACCTCTGATTCTGGGTCCATCACTATATATATATATATATGTATGTGTTTTTATATGTTTATGTGATAAAATTTTAGATGCTTTATATAAAAATTCAGTTTTACGTGATAAAAATGATGAAGAAAGTGTACACCTGATGATTGTAGAGGTAACAAAGGATTTCTCTACCATGTTCGGTACTAATAACTGTATTAAGATGTCCCACAGCATATAAAACAAATATCTGTTGCCAAAAAAGAAAAAAAAAAAAATCCAAATATCTGTAATTTACAATGGAGTTAGCACTCTCGTTTCAGAGATTTTTTATGGGATGTACTTCTCATGACACATTATAAAAGATAGTTTAACTAATTCTTCTAATTTTAAGGACAGAAAAGTACCTAGCAGTATTTCTTTGTCCCAAAAATGCAAGAAGTTTTATCTTTTTAGAAAGATATATTATTTTTCAGTATCTTTAGCAATCTTAAAATGGTTCTTGTGATAAGCATCAAATAAGTACCGAATTAATTGAGGATGGTGGGTGGCCTAGTGAAAGAGCGCACCCCACTTATTTCTCAATGGCAAGATTCAATCCTCATCTGGTGTGATAATTTTTTTACTTATTTGTGGGTTCTGACCGTAGATTTTCAAGTCGTTTATTCTATAAATTCTATTAATATATTCCGATAAATATTTAATTTAGTGTCAAGAGATATAATATAAATAAAAAGAGTCCTGAATTAATTAAATATGTAATTGAATGGAAGAGAGCTCATGAATGGAGGCATGAAATAACACGAGCCAGAATTTTGAGCAGGCCAATGGCCTCCGTGAGTCTGTAAGGCTGAGAAGAAGTGGACAGCCCTCCTCGTTGATGTCAAGACTGTGTTATATGTAATTTCCTCTCCATCTTTGACTTTTACCGGTGGAATTGTTTGTTTCCGGTTCTTCTTTCTGAGTATCTGAATATATGATTGTTGTTATATATACATATTGTGGAACTTGTTAAAACCGGTCAAAATTAAAAAGAAAATTTTGTTTTCAGCCTAAAAAGAAAGATTATTCATTTTTTATCATTTTAACTTACCGACAACATTACACGTTGGACAACATTTCACGTTGGAGAATTTAGATGAATTTATCACCTACCTAAAATGTTAGGTAGATAAATTCACCTCCAATCACCTACATGAAATGTTGTCGAAATTGTAAATAAGATTCAAATGAATAAATTTTTATTTGGGGATTAAAAGTGAATAATTTTTTTTTTTTGGGAAAAAATGTATTTTCATTTTTATTTTGACTAAAAGTGAATTTGTCCCATAAATATGTTGTAAAGAATACATCAAATTCACAAATATATATATAATATATATATATATGAAACTTCTTTGATTAATATCTCATAATTTTAAAAAGTTAAGACGGATCAATCAAATTCATCCGTCTTTCTTATTCAATTAAAATGTAATGGATGAATTTGATAGTTTCGTCCAAACTCTTTATATATATTCATGTATATATATATAATTATATATATTATATATGAAATTACTTAAAACCACTCCGACGCATACAATTATTCTGTCCCAGTCGTCTCCTCAGGGCTGGCTACATAATTATGGCCAAATTCTTCTATCTCAGTGATCTCCTCAGGGCTGTCTTTACCGTCTGCAATTCTCAACCTCCACGTTTCTTTTCTCTTTGTAAATTGGTAATACTATCCACAACAGAGGCATAGAGAGAGGGGCTCATTGGGCATGGTCCTCCAACCAATAAAAATTTTATAGGTGTCCTCTCTAATAGAATTATATATTTTACTTGTTTTAAGAGATCTATATTATATGGAATTCAATTCATATATGCTATATCACGTTGCTCATAGATTATCTAACGATAGTTTTAGATTTATCTTTATACATATTTTTTTAGTTTTAGTTATGATAATTACAAACAATAATAGCACTCTTGCTAATGCAAAGAAAAGCAAGAGAGAATTGAGATTAAGAGCACTGAAACTACTTGTGAGCTTTAATTGTGGATTAACAACTTTCACATAATCTGTGTTTAACGTAATTTGTATTTATAGATAAATGATATCGGTTTGGCTATGGTAACATGGTAAGAGGCTATAGCCGGTTTCCCAGCAAAGTTGCATAAGACAAAAGAATTTATTATTCAGTATGGTCACCAAATTAGTATTCAACAACAAACAATGCATTTGTGATTCCACTAGTTAGTACTGTTTGAAAAATAGTTAACAATAGTTGCAATAATAAATGTTAGCGGAAGGTGAACCAAAAGAAATCCATCTCTCTTACTCCACTTTTCTTAATGGAGTGGAAATAATAAAACTAATAAGTGAAAGGGTAATAAGGTAAAAGGCTTGAGACTAATATTTAATGATGACAACTAAGAAAGTTAAATGAAAATAATTTTGTTTGAAAAATGTGTTGATAATTAACGCGAAAATTGCGAAAAATACCCATTTGAAAATGACAATTTTTGTTTTTACCCATTATTTTTAAACAAATTGAATTTAACCCCTCAAACAAATTAATTTCATTATATACCCAAAATACCCATAATGCCCTTACATATATTTACCTATAAGCCCTTAATTTTCAAAAAAATTAAAAAAACCAAAATATGTAATTACAAAACAGCCCCTCCTATATATATTTCTAAGAAATCGGTGAAAAGTCATTTTCATCACCGGTTTCCCATTCAAAAACTCGACCCACACTGTGCGACCCGTACCCGATCGCCCCCTTGCACGACCCGACCAGCCGTTCGACCGTTTCCGGCCATTCTCTCGCCGTTTTCGACATTGGCAGACCATCTCCGACCGCCGGCGACCCTCTCAAGCTTGGCAAGGTACTCGAATCTACCATGTTAGGGACTTTTTAATTTCGTTTTGCAAATTTGAGATGTTTTGTGTTATGATGATTAAATTGTGTTGGTTTTGTGTTAGATTATGATGATTAGATTAGAATAGGTTAGATTTGTGTTGTTTTTGTGTTGAAATAGGTTAGATTTGTGTTGTTATGACGCTGCGATCATCGTCGGCCTTTGTATTCTTTGAAATCGGTTTTTCACAATCGGTTGTTGACAATCGGTTTTTCCAATCGGTTTTTCACAATCGGTTGTTAACTTCGGTTTTCGACTTCGGGGTTTTGCACTTCGGTTTTTCACTTCGGTTTCAACTGGTTGATCGGTTTTTCTCTTCTGTACTGTGAAAAACCGAAATGAATAACCGATCAATATCATTGATCGGTTTTTCACCAGGGCTGGAAAACCGATCAACGATTCCAGCCATAGTTAAAAACCGATTATATTTGTTCACATTTGTCATTTGAATACTATACATCATTTACTGTTTCTGGTTGTTTTGTATCATTGATCGGTTTTCCATCCCTGGTGAAAAACCGATCAATGTCATTGATCGGTTTTCCATCCCTGGTGAAAAACCGATCAATGTCATTGATCGGTTTTCCAGCCATAGTTAAAAACCGATTTGAGTTGTAGTCAGTTGCAGTTTCAGGTTGTTTTCTATCATTGATCGGTTTTAGTGAAAAACCGATCAATGATATTGATCGGTGTTTCACACTGGGATGGAAAACCGATCAATATCATGATATTGATCGGTTTCCAGGCCTGGTGAAAAACCGATCAATATCATTGATCGGTTTTCCAGCCATGGTGAAAAACCGATCAATATCATTGATCGGTTTTCCAGCCCTGGTGAAAAACCGATCAATATCATTGATCGGTTTTCCAGCCATAGTTAAAAACCGATTGTCTTTGTTCACATTTGAATACTATACTAATCATTTGCTGTTTTTGGTTGTTTTCTACAGATGGATTTCAAGTACAAATATAGTTCACAAACAATTAGCAAGAATTCGAGCGGGAATACACATATTGGGCACAAATGGCTTGGTAAAATCATTGCGGTGATTACTAGACGAGGCTTATACGACCGGTTCATACGAGAGTGCCCATTCGGACATATTTTAGCGATAAGCAGCAACAATACAACAGCTGCTTCAGTGATATTATGGTTTCTTGTTAGAGAGGTGGAGGTCCCCGGTGGGCGCCGTGATGAAATGTGGTTTGAAATCGGAGAAAGAATATATAGGTTTGGGAAACAGGAGTTTTTATTGGTGACAGGACTTCCTTTTGGGGTTGTAGATCGAGAAATCTTCAATACGGTGCAAAATGATGTAAAGAGCATCCTATGGCGATTGTTTGATGGAGTGTCGCCGAGTGTCCCCAGTCTAGGCACCTTTGTTGAGGCAAGGAGCCATACAGGACGTCAGGGCCGTGCAGGTGAAAATGTTTTAAATGATGAGGATCTTTTGAAGTTAGCAAATGTAGGGATCGCTTTCCATCTCTTCATGGGGCAGGATGACAGAGCTAGCATTGGTCATTTTATGTGGGTCATGATAGAGAATGCAGAGTTATGGAACTCGTTCCCTTGGGGTACATTGAGCTATAGTACGCTGATCCATTGTCTCCATATGGCGATTAATGAAGAGCGGGTGAAAAACCCACCGAAGACCATTAATCTTTATGGTTATATTCCGGCATTTCAGGTATACTTAATATGGTAAATAATTAATAATAGTATCCTTTTAATTGGTTGATATATAGAATTTTATTTTATATATATACACTAACTATATGTTTGTTATTTGTTTAATCAAATTATAGTGGTGGTTGGTGGAAATATTCCCGGTCTTACGAGAGAAGATAGCGAAAGATAATCAATCCTTGCAAAATGAACTGCCAAGGTGTAGGAGACGGACACTGAAGAGGACCCCGAAAGGCATAACCAGCCTGAATGATTTTCCCCCTGTAAGTGGTGAAAGTAATTGAAAATGGTTTCCTTCATTTTTTTTTGTTGTAACCATCCTTAATAATAATATAACTAACCATTTATATATGTATATTGCAGATAGTTGGTATTGCACAAACCCTTGAGCCTACTGATGCCGAAAAGGAGACGGATTATTGGACATCATTCAATCCGAAGCATGTGGTTGGCGAAGAGGTACATAAAGTAGGTGGCGGAGGGAGTGAGGAGGATGATGATGATGATGATGATGCACGTGGTGATGATGATGCACGTGGTGATGATGATGATGCACGTGATGATGATGATGATGCAAGGGATGATGATGAGGAGCAGCATGAAGACATCCCAAGTGGACAGCCTGAATCAGAGGATAGCTTTATGGAGTTACGAGCAAAAAAGGCGCACGATGTACCTACAGTACATTCTGAGGTACGAATCTTAATTGTTTTTTCTTAAGTGAATGTGCATTTGAGTAAATGGAAAAGTTGTGGATATGTTGTATAATCATATGAAGTGGGATAGAGAGACGGAGTCTCTAAACATGATAGATGAAGTGTAATTTTAATATATGCAGGTTATATTTCTCTGGATACTCAAAAAACAGGGGAGACTCTGTCGAAATTTTGTTTTTTTCAATTGTGTACATTGTGTAAAATGACTTATTTATGCAGGTGATGCAGTTATTTGAGTACCTTGTGCGTTTACAGAAGGCAACCTACAAGAAAGTAAGTAAGATGGATAGAAGGTTGAGACAGGTGGAAGAATATTTAAAGATGCCTATGGATGACGACGACGACGACGACGATGATGATGATGATGATGATGATGATGATGATGGGAGCATTGTCCCTGATGACCATATCTATAGCCCACCCCCACCACCCCCCCCACCCCCCCCACCCCCATCCCCCCCACCACCACCACTACCACCACCACCACCCCCACCACCACCACCACCACATGAGGACGAGGGGGTCCATCAGTCACCTGACCATATCTATAGCCCACCACCACCACCACCACCACCACATGAGGACGAGGGGGTCCATCAGTCACCTGGCCATCATGATGAGGTAGTCCATCAGTCGCCTATCCATAGAGACGAGACAGCCATCCATCAGGAGATATGGTCATCAGGAGACAGACACCAAAAAATACAAAAGAAAACACCTTAAATTATATAATTATTTATTTTTTTACCCAATCTTAACCTATACCAAACAAGAGATGATCTTATTTTTAATCTAGTCCAACTGTATGAAACACAACTAAGTATTAATTTAGTTTAATTTAACTATATCCAATTTGACATCTTAAAAATAGTTCATCAATCATGTACATCAAACGCAATTTTAAAGTCGTGAATTTAAATCATATCCCATTACCTGAATTAAAGGTAACATAAAACAACCTTAATTCTAAATAATATTGTTACTATAAATTCACAATAAAAATGTTTGGTAGGAGTAAACTTTGTATCTATAATATCTATTTCTTTTATAATATCCCAGTAATAATATAAATTATTATTATTATTATTATTATTAAATAAGAGAGTGAAATGAATAAAAAAGTGATATTTTGATACTTAATTTAGTGTTCATATTTGTTAAGATGAAAATTTTAAAATAATAATTAAAATGTTTGAATTATAAATTAAAATAATACCAATATCTGCATGTCACCTCGGTTTTGGACACCTCTCTATTCATTTAGATGTTTTAAGTTCAATTCTCACCAAACATATTTTAAAAGTTTGTGTAGATAATTTTCCTTCCTTATTATAAATATCACCTTATGACATTTATAATATTATTTGTGTAAATAATATTATGTGCTTTTATGTTGATTTATAATATTAACATTTGAGTCCTAATTTTATAAAATTTATCCAAAAAATCATTAATGAAGTCTCCAAATTTGAATTAGAAGTCTATTTATAATTAGACCATATTTAAGAAGATGCAAGTAAAATTCTTTCATTTCTTGAGACAATTAAATTCATTTTTATATTGATATGTATAACATATATTATATTATTATGTCAAATCTTTTGAGTTTGATAATAACTAACTATTATGGTATCAGAGTATGGAGGTTTTAAGTGCAAACTCTTTTTCCCCTCTTTATTTAAACCGGTTACACTTGTTATACAATAAAAAACGTTTAACATGTATCCGTCATTTGTTATCTATCTACAAAAAATGTGAGGAAGCATGTTAATGTATTATAACATCAAATTTTAAATACTACACATTAAGTGATCATAAGGTGATCAAATTTTAAAAATGTGAGGAAGCATGTTAATGTATTATTAACTTAAGCTTTTGGGTTTGATACGTTTCTTAAGGGATTAACGTCATATTAGAGTTCTGTCTAAATCTATCTATATCAAATACTATAAGAGTGTTAAAACTTATATTTTAAAGATTATTATTGAGCTCATTTTGGATTTAGTGATCATAAGGTGATGTTGTGTAAATAATATTGCCATTTATGACAATAGCTATTTAAGTCAATGGTTCTTTGTTTGAGCACTTATCACTTAATGGATTTGAATTAGATCTATTAAATTATTTTTTTTTGTTTTTTAAAGTGATCCAACTATTTAAAACTATTGAAAAATCATCGAAAAAAAAAAAATTTACATTAAAATAATATTACATTAAAAAATTTTCATATTTCTATATAAATGTCAAATCACTTAATAATTCTTTAAATATATTATTTAAATCTATCCTCCTTAAAATAATATATTTCTAAATTTATCATAATTTTACATTATATATAAATTCCTTTTAACAGTATAACAAACATTGTTAACAAATAAAAGCCCTAAACATCTAATCCTCAAAATTTCTTTAAAATATAATCTTTTATTATAATACACCATACACTTAAAACCATTTTGTTTATTTTTATTTAAATATATAAATTTAAATTTAATTTAAATAACTATAATAGTTTTCAAATATTTTTAACTTTTAAAAACAAATAAGATTACTATATTGAGAGGTAAACAAGGGGAAAAAAAAAACAAATTAATGTCATTTAAATTTCAGACTTTTATCATTATTCAGTCTTCAATGACTTTCAATACTATTCAATCTTCAGACAAAAAAACAACCGATGAAATCAGATTTAAAAATAGATTTTTTATAAAACAAAATAGTATTTGATTCTGATAGTCTCTGACATATCTTTAATTCATTCTATGTAAAGATTTAATGTCTCAAACACCATTAGTTGATATGTACAGATTTTTAATCTTGCTATTTAAAATAGAGAATCTCCAAGTCAAGTCCTACCAATACGTCTGATCGGTTTTTTAAGTGCGCTTAAAAACCGAAATCGGTTTCTCCTTAACTGAAAAACCGATCAGACGTGCATATGGCAGATGAAGCAATGTCGGTTTTATGAGCTATTAAAAACCGATTTCGGTTTTTTATCAATAATGAAAAACCGATCAACCTGAAAAACCGATCACCCTGAAAAACCGATCAACCTGAATCACGAAATCAGTTTCTGTTTCCCATTTAGACCTGGTGTATATTATTGCCTGAATATGCTAAATAATGTGTGTCATATAACTGAGGAAACTTGTGTCATTATAAAAGTTTGAGTTCCCAAAATTTAAACATATGCTAAATAAATAAATGAACATTTACATGCTACATGTGTTCTAATTAATAAAATACTTGCAAGACGTCATTAAACAAAAAATAATATAAGTTTCATTGTACTCTGATGAAGATTAAATCAACATAAACAAGCGTGAAATAACATAATACATATTATTAAACTAAAAGCTTCAATTAATTAATGTGTCTAATCATCAATGTTTGGATCATTACCCATCATTTGATTGGGAGGAGGAAACCGTTGCGGGCATCGACGTTGGTTATGTCCAGTCTCATGACAGAGGCGGCATCTTCGTGAGGGCGCAGTATTTGGATGAACATTTGCACTTGTTCCAACTTCTGCAGTAGCGGCTTCGCTAGTTTGGGCTTCTGCACTTGCGGCTCCGCTCGTCCCTCCACTGAAGGATGTTGGAGGGTTAGGGCAACGAAGACGGTTATGTCCCCTCTGACCACATCTTCCACACTTCTTAGTTCGACGAGCTTCCCCAACGGAAGGAATCCGAACCTCTTTCGGCCTACCTGCTTGCCTTTTTCCTATGGGTGGTAGTACAATCATGCTTCTAACTTCCGCGGAAACATTCCAATCAAACAATTTAGGAACGGGATTGATCGGACGTGCATATGCAGCTTTTAGCCACTCTGTGCTATAATAATGACTACAAAGTGTATCACAACTGACGCCCTTAAACCTGACAAGTATCATAAATATTTATTTAAATGTAAAAATATGATATGACATTAAATATAAAAATTAACAACGTACAATTATGATACCTGGCTACAGCACATGCATGAATACATGGCAACTGATCTAAGTTCCACTTCAAGCAAGTGCATGTGCACATTTCAATATTAACCACCGCATCGCCTTTGCTAGGATGTAGAACACTGTATGTCATCGGTTCTGTAATAGGATATACAGTACCTTCCGTTGATAAATTTTTGGCCAACATGATTCGATCGTACGCAGCAGGGGTAACAAAAGTCGTGAGTTTTTCAGCAACACCACGTCTATTATTAAACCATCTTTGTAACACATTTCTCACATATTCATGTGCGGTAGTTATTGGCAAATGACGTGCTTGCATCATGCAATTGTTGAGTGATTCTGCAATGTTAGTGGTCATCATGTCATATCTTCTGTTTGGACAATATGCCCGTGACCACCTGCTTACCCCAACCTGAACCAAAGTGTCATATGATTTCGGATGCAACGCCCGAATTTCTTCTAACATTCTATCGCAGTCATATGGCACATGACTGTATGCTGCACTGTAAAATGCTTTTTCCACTACATTCGAATACTTTTTACAGTGTTGCTTCAGGTTTTGCCACAGGTGGAAAAAACACAATATGTGAGGGACTTCGGGAAAAGCTACACTCATCCCATTTGATATGCTTTTGTGACGATTGGATACGATAAGCAAATCGTTTGACACACCGATCGCCTCTCGTAATCTGCTTAAAAACCAAGTCCATGAACGGTCTGACTCTCCATCAGCAAATCCAAAAGCGATGGGATAAATCATCTCCGACCCATCTTTGCAGGCAGCAAAAAAAATCACCCCTTTGTATTCACCTTTCAAATGGGTGGCATCAATAGCAACAACCGGTCTCATGTAAGATCGAAAACCCTCAATACAAGCTCCAAGTGCAACGAACGAATACAAGAACCGGTTGTTTTCATCCCTCTCAATTGCCGTCATGGTGCCGGGGTTTGATACTTTTAACATTTCAAAGTAGGACGGAAGCTGTTGATATGACTCATCCGCTTGTCCATATGCTAGTTTCTTTGCATATTGTAAAGCCTTCCAAGCTTTACTGTACAAGATCTGCACACCATACTGCTCTAGCATTTCTCCGATCAAACGATTAGGTGTATAAATATCTCTCCCCACCTTTCCTGCATATAATTTTCCGATAACAAAAGCCTTCACACTTTTCATATGTGATTCCATGGCTACCTGACGACACGTGTGTTCCGCCACATACTTCAATACAAACCACATCGAACAACCTGTTCTGCATCTTGCACGAACTATAAAGCTACAACTCTTATCCTTGCAACCAGCTTCAAATCGTTCCGCATCTGAACGTCTAACACGATATTCAAACTTGGATTTCAGAGCATATTCTCCAATAGCTGTACACATTTCTTGTTTACTATCAAAGAATGCACCTTTATACAAAGTGCCACGTTGATAGACAGTTGACATAGCGCTTGAAGTAGCCTCAATGTCGCCCAGTTCTACACCGGGAACAATCCAGTATGGTTGTGAAGGATTGTTCTGAAATTGTAAACCCGAAAATCTTATTTCTGGAAACCCTTCATCCTCGTCGACATCATTAATTCCAGCTTCCTCTTCATCACTATCTCCAGTTTCCTCTTCATCACTATCCTCTGTCCCATCACCATTATCATATGTGTCTTGCTCTCCATCATCACTAACATCATTCATATCATCATTATTAATGTCATGAATGGGACCTTCCATAGATGTAAATGGGGTGACCGAAGCATCAACCTGATTGCTACCAGCACCTGAAGTCAGATAAAATTGACTTTGAACAATATACGGATCTACAGGTCTATTACTATTTGGCATCTCATGTCTTGTGTCTGGTATTGAGTCGGTGACATTTGGACGAACGATATGCCTACTAACTCCAGCTCCAAAATCTCTTACAACCTTATCAATGTAAATCTCTCTAACATCAACATTTCTCACCGCCATCAAACCAACCACACCAAGATCGGACATGATACGTATTTTTTTCACTTGACCATTTGTCATGCTTTGTAGTAAATAATATATACGAATATCCCACCTTCTTCTATCAATGCTAGTCTCTCTATACACAACATCCACCAACGATGAAAAACTACTCTCTTTGGAGACCCCACACATGATCGACTCACCCCCAACGTAGTTAGATCCATTCCACTCTCCATCAAAGTTGATGACGATCGTTTCGTGAGTCATTCCTATAACATTCAAAGAATGTTTAATTAGTCTCACTATATATAACAAAATCTAGCACAATAAATCAATGTCCATCATTAAAAACAAAAGATATATCACAATTATGCTAACACTGCCTACGATCATATCTAACCACATATAACACTAAAATTAATACACGGCATCCAAAACACAACAAATATCGAAAACATCAAAAATTGCTCAAATCGGTTTTTCATATACATGAAAAACCGATTTCGGTTTTTGCGAGACATGAAAAACCGATCAAAATAGAGACTCGGTTTTACGCCTCTGTAAAATCGAAATCGGTTTTTAAATTACCTAAAAAACCGATTTCGTCGCAGATTTTGCAGAAACTGCAAATCTACAAATCTATCTTTCGGATGATATTTATCACAACCAAATCACTCTTAAAGCCTTTACCTTACAATTTGAACAAAATAACCTAAAAACCAACCAACAAAAACACATACATTACCTTCGAAACTCAAATCACTTGAAATGAAAGAAGAAGCTTCAAAACGGATCACACTTGAATGGATCAAAAACCTTCAATGGACAAAGAAGCTCAAATGAAGAATCCCTTACTAGGAGGTTTGACTTTCGGCTATAATGGTGAATGGAAGAGAACAAAAACCATGAATAGAGTAAAGAGAAAGAGAAGAGAGAGGTTTGGATGCTAGAAGGAGTAGGAGGAAGAAGAAGGCTATTTTGGTAATTTCGTTTAGGGCAATTGGGTGATTTTAATTTGAAGGGTAATTTAGTAATCTTGGGTATAGAATGGAAATAATTTGTTTGAGAGGCTAAAAACAAATTTGTATAAAATATTGGGTAAAAACAAAAATTTCCTTTTTAATTGGCTGAAAATGATAAATCTCCCATAATTAACAGGTACGACATCATCTTCTCTGGCCACTTTACCAAGGATAACAATTCTACTTGTGAATCCGTAGATCTTCACTTATAATAAACGAGTATAGATTTAATTAAATAAGTTCGTGGGTGGGTATGAATGCTAAATTTCAAAACTGAAACGAGTTCAAATTCGGATGTAGGTTTGGTAAAAAATCTACATCTACACCCATGAACCTGCAAAACTGAAAAAAAAAAAATTTTAATTTTATTTATGTATACTATGCTCAAGACGATGTCGTTTTGAGCAGACTATATATATAAAATGAAATTAAAGGTCTGAAACTCTAGCCTCTCTCATCTCACTCTCCTTAGTCGACCCTTCTCTCATCAGTCTTCTCTCGTTAGTCATCTCTCTCATTTGTTGACCTCAACCCAACCAGCCGACTGTTTCTCCTAATTCGTCTCTCCCCTTCGTTGACCACATAAGACCTGATTGCTTGCTATTGGCCAACACCCACCAGTTTCTTGCATTGCCTCCGCTGCTCCCAGTAAGGGTGGGTAAAAAAAACAGAGACTAACCCTACTCGGCCCGACGCAAAAATGTCAGTTTTCAATCTGACTTCGGGTCGGTTCTTTCCTAAATGAGGAAAATCGATTATTTTTAGTTTCAGGTTGGCAAAACTGATCCGACCCAAAACCCGATTTAATCAATTAAAAAAAAAAAAGGAGCTATATATATTTTTGGTCCAAAATAAACACACAACTCTAGCCGTCATACCCGCTCTCTATCGTTGTTCTAAGTCTCAACTTATTCTCTTAACTTCTCACCTTTTGCACTCCACCACCAGTGTTTTTTTTTCCTCCTTTCCTTCTCCTCCTCCATTTGATTCACCTCCTCTTTTCCACTTTTCCTCCTCTCCTCCTCCACGCTCCACCGCCTCTCTAACTCGCACCCTACCTCTCTGTTATTCATGCATCCAGTGAGGGAGAGAGATGAGGGTGGAAATGGAACTTAATGACAAGGAGCAGAGACGACAATACGGAGGATCATAGATATGGAGGTAATCTCGGATCTGTGTGATGTGGTTTCTTGGTTTGGTGGGTTGATAGTTATGTATTGGTATGCATGTGGTTTTCGGGTTTGGTGTGTATTGATATGGTTTTGGGTTTCTGGGTTTGAGTTGTTTTTATGTTCTATTGCATTAGGTTGTAAGGATCTGTTTGGAGCATAAAAATTTGAGATATAAGTAATGCTTTGGTTGTTGTTTGTTGAGTTGTTTGACTTTTTTGGTTTAGATTTTAGTTTGTTTGGAGGGATTGGATTGTTTGACTCGTTTGAGAGTGTGGTGTAATTTGGATTTTGGTGATGAACTAGTGATGTAAAACCAATGAAAACCCACCAGATCGAACCAACCCAACACTAGTCGATTGAGATCGGTTTTCCATCCTAAATTGGGTCGGATTAGTCTTAGATTTGGAAAACTGCAAATAGTCGGTCTCGGGTCTGTTTTCATGAAAACAGACCCGACCCGACCCGTGCCCACCCCTTGCTCTCGATTACTTACTATTCTTGTTGAGGACTTGAGGTAATGACTTTCACTTCTCCTAGATTGTTCCGATGTGTAGATTATTTATGGTTTCTTAGAAACCAAACCGCATTAAGTTTCTTGTTTTTCATTTTCTATCTTGTATCGATCGTTGACGCGTGTGTGATGTAATGTATTGCTTTTATATTTGTCAAAAAATTTGATCTTTTGTATGTAAAGAAATGTATTATTTTTATATTTGTTACTACTAATTGTATATATGGATTGATGTATGACCTTTGATCATTTATGTTTGTGTTAGTTGAAATTGGTGTTTGTTAATCTCATTTTGGTATAATTTTTTTATTTCAATTGCGGGCTTGTGTATAGTGCGGGTCCACCTACACTAGTACCCGCGAAAACTCTACTGTAAGAGTGTAAAATTTGCTTGTGGGTTCTAGTGTGGGTATGGCCAAACCCGCTTGAACCCGACCCATTGTCATTCCTACACTTCCTTCATTAAATTCCTACATTAAATGAAATTCAATTTCCCTCTCCTCTCATCAACTTTCTCTATGACTATCTCACTCTCTCTCTCAGCAACTCTTAATTGCCTACTTGCTCTTTTATTTCACATTCTCATCTTTTCCACCAAATCTGATGCTTCTCTCCCCTTATTTTTCTTTTCCTTTCCTTCCCCTCTTTCTCTATAACAAATCCCACTCTCTTTTCTCCTTCTCTCACTTTTCCTTTTTCAATAGCCGCTTTAACGCTTACCTCTCCCCTCTTTATCCTAACGATATCCAATCTCCTATCAACAAGGAGATGACTATAGGTTCTCCTTCATTAAAGGGTTGAGACGGCTATCTCAGTTCCGTTTTAAAATACTACTTCATGGCATAAGCGCCGCAGAGACCGACTAGGCTCGATTTGGTGCTGTGCTGCCTAATGGCAACGCCTAGGCTATTTTCAGTATGGCCAGTGGCTATCTAAGTCAACTTTTAGAACATTGATATATATATATATATATATATATATTTATGTATGTATGTATGTATGAAATAGTCTCATTTCCTAAAATGGGATTTGTGTAAATCGTTGCAATGAAATTTGAAAGTCATTATGACAAAGATTGAAAATTGTTATGACAAATAGTGAAAAACATTGTAACAGAAGGTACTAAACCAGATGGCAACATGTTTAATGTGGTTAAGTTCTCACTTACATCCACGACGCCACGCTGGAAGATTTAAACTGAGTAGTGAAGTTCCAAAACATACAAGCGCCAATTGACTCACTCAACTAAAGATTTCCTTTTTACAATTGACGTAATGTATTGTATTTCTTTCACAAATCTAATTTAGCAAGATCCTCTCGACTTCAATGATTTCTTGTTTCTTAAACTCCATTTAAAAGTTGAGACCTACCTTCTCCCAAAGACTAATAGTTTTTCTTCTCGAAGAATCATGCTTCTTGAACTCCCTTCAATAGCCTGAAAACCACCTCATCTCATTCTAAAGAACACAAGCTGTTGCAGTTGCTTAAAAAGTCAGACTATTACTAAGACTAAAAAACCCTAGGGAGAATCATTATATATCTCACAAAACACGCATCTCTCTAGTACACATTTGGTGCTCTCATATTACATTTAGATGTTTGTTGTCTACACACAAAACTTTATGAGTTTAGTCGGCGTTTAAAAAACAATATGCCTCCTTTTGTCTCTGAAAAGATATCTACAAAATAAAGAATTAATTAGAGATAAGTATATATATAATAAATCTGCTGAAAATAGGATTGTTTTCTTGTTTTCTAGTAATGAATGAATTTATTCATTATTAAGATCAAATTCATTGAAGAGATAAAAACCTATTTTTGGTTAATGAAAATCTCCAATAAATAAAAGAGATTTTACTTTAAAAATAGCAGAAAAATAGGGATAATTCCAAAAAATATTTCTAAAAAGTTTATCCCAAAAAGGATATCTTTTTGTCAAATAGAAGTTCTATATAATAAAAAAGATATAGACCAAGATTTTCTCACAAGATAAATATCAAAATAGCAACTGAAAAAAAAAAAATCAGAAAAACAAATTAACAATATAAAAAATTCACAGATAAAAAATAAAGGAAATAGAACCAGAAAATAAACCTCATTTTTTCTGCAGATATATAAACATCCAAGTGTTGCAACAGGAACATTTTTCTATCACAATAGAATTCACATTCCGTTCTAACAACTAGCAGAATAAAAATTCTGGTATAATGAAACATAAGTTTGCTCAAACACTATCATATGATGCCAAACCTTTGCAATTATCATATGATACTAAATCTTTGTACTAACAAAATCTACTTAGATCAATAGAAATTTAATATATCCTTTATGAAAAAATTATGAGAATTATTTACTTATCTAGACAGGTGGGGAGTGATTGTTTAATTTCATTTATTCTTAATGAAAAACACCTGGCTGGCTTTTAATTGTTTGAAAATGACATGTTGCTTGATTAATAAGCTACTATGAAACAACCAATTACTTTCATATAATTCAGATAAGAGAGAATCCAAGACAATATTTTATATTTATCACAAAAGTATCTCCATACAATTTCATGGACATTTTCAAGTTGTTGGATTGTTATTTCAATCTAGAACTTTCAATTTTCGGTTCTTGCCATTATTATATTTCTTTAAGGCAAAAAACCAAAAATAATTGTTTTATCCTGAAAAAATGCAGTTAGGGGATGGGTTCCCCCATTCCCTTCCCAATTCCTCCGCCTTTCCTTCATCCCCATTAAAATCCCAATTTGGGGTAAATGGGGATCGAGTTATTTGGAGATGGGTTTCCCCATTCCCTTCCCAATTCCTAAAATTAATATGTATATAATTAAAAATATAATTCACAAAATAAGTCCATAGCGTTTTTGAAAGTTAAATCCATAGTAAATAAGAAGATATAATGTGAAAATTTAACAAATTTCAAAAGAAAAAAAGAAATGTAAACAACAAAGGGTAAGAAGGGAAAAAAAATGAGATAATTCAAAATGATATGGTTCAAGGTTTTTGAACCCAGATGACGATATAGGTGGGTTCGAAGTTCTTTGAACCTGAATCGTCATCTAGGTTAGATTTGGTCTTTGAACCTAGACAATAATTTGGGATCGAAGTTATTTGAATCATTTCAGTCGATTTTGAATCCAAATAAATGCTAGGTTGTTGCACTAGGAGGGAAATTGAATTTCATTTGGAGGAAATTTAATTTAATTTAATGAAGGAAAGTGACTAGAGGAGCTGGTGTTATGCCCATTAATTATCTGCACTTTTTAAATTTTTTTTTTTTAATTTAATTTTCTTAATTTTTATCAGTAAATATCATTTTGAAGCCTTTTACTATGTTACCCTTTCACTTATCAGTTTTACCATTTATACTTCATTAAGAAAAGGGCACCAAGAGATCTAGATTTCTTTTGGTTCACCCATTACAAGAAAGAAACACCAAAACAACAGGCAATGCCCACTGTAGATGACTTTCTACAACGGGCAGGACGCTTGTTGTCGTTGCCTCCATAATAGAAAAATTAGTTTTTTTATAGCAAACGGGGGCCACCTTTTGCAACAGGTAATGCCCGTTGTCGTTTCTGCTTTTTGCAACCGTCATTGCCCATTGTCGCTTTCGCTTTTTGCAACGGGCAATGCCCGCTGCTTCTACAACGGGCAAAGCCCATGGTAATCAGGTTTTCTGACAAATTAACGAAGCATCAACAAAAAAAATATCAGAGATAATTCCAAAAAATATTTCTAAGAAGTTTATACAACAAAGGATTGCCTTTTGTGAAGTAGAAATTTTATTTAATAAATATCGAAACAACCTCTGAGAAAAATCATAAAGACAAATTAATAAGGTAAAAAATTCACAGATAAACAACAGAATAAAACTGGAAAATAAACTTCCTTTTTTTTTTTTTGCACAGTGATAACTTTCTAGGCGTTGCAACATAAACATTTTCTATTGTAATAGAATTCACATTCCATTGTAACAACTGACAGTATAAAAATTCTATTAGTAACAAAGCCTGCTCAAACATTGCCATCTGATGTCCAACCTTTGTACTAATTGAATCTACTTAGATCAACAGAAATTTAATACACCCTTAATGAAAAATTTATGAGAATTATTTTACTTATCTAGACAAGTGGAGAGTGATTGTTTAATTTCATATATTCTTAATGAAAAGGACGTGGCTGGCTTTTAATTGTTAGAAAATGACATGTTGCTTTGATTACTAATTAAGCTACTATAAAACAATCAATTACTTTCACATAATGATTTTTTTTTTTTTTTAATACCACCTATGATTAGGGATTTGGTTCACTAGCATCGAAAAAATAAAACGAGTTTTGATAGTATAATTTCACTATTTATTAAATTTAATGATAAAATTACCCTTATTTTAAAATCTTAAAAAGCTGCGGAAACAAGAAACAAAAAAGGGGCATTATTCAGGAACACAGAGGTATTGGTGGACAAGTTAAATCAAGCAAATGCATTATGATAGGAAATAAAAGAAACAAATTGCATGACTAACCAAGCCCATTCAAAAGGAAAGCTAGGCACTGATTGATAATCAGAAACACAAAAGCCATGTTGCGTTGGATGACCAACAACGCATTTTTTTGGCCAAATTCTGTTGTTCACATTGTTTTGCTCACGATCAAAGACACAAAAACCATTCTCTGTTTTCTTGGTGGAAAACAGAGACAAAAAACACAAAAACCACGCTCTGTTTTCTTGGTAAAAAAAGAAAAAGAGCATGTAGAGTGTTGGATGTGAAGGCGTTAGCGAGCTATCAGTACGCGACGCCCTCGCGAACTAATTAGTTCACGAATGCATACATAAACATCATCGGTTTATATCTATTGATGATGTAGAAGAGAAGTTTGTTGAAGAAAGTAATGGACAAAGAATGTGAAAAGTGAAGAGAAGAGAAGGTGAACTGTAGTTCGAAGGCTTCGCGAACTAAATTTGAACTTCGCGAACTTAGTTCGAAGGCTTTGCGACCTAAATATGTTGAGCTACAGTTTCAGAGGGTGATGGCTGCGACAGCAGAGGAGAACTGCGTCGGTCGCGAACTAGCAATGTGGTACTGTAGGTCCAGATTGCGAAGGCACTCCAACTACTGCCGCCGCTGAGCTTCTATTACCGCTGCCACCCCAGCAATGTTGAACTACTACTATCGTCGTTGGTCAGTGTTTTTGAGAGAGAAACAAAGAAAAACTAAGTACAGAAAAGCTGAGGGAGAGAGAGCAAAGTAAAACAAGCTGAGAGACAGCAAGGAAATTTTTTTATTAGTCTTTTCAAATGAAGGGCATTAATGTCTTTTCATCCAAATATGTGTTAGTAAAAATTAACTCAATTTTTTTGTATTAATCGAAATAATGCTTAGTTATTTGGTACTAGTTTGTATGGTTTTCACATCACATAAATCGGATAAAAAGAGAATCTATGAGTCTATTTTATATTTATCACGAAAGTATCTTCTACCATTTCATGGACAATTTCAAGTTGTTGGATTGTTATTTCAAGTTAGAATTTTCAATGCTTTGGGTCTTGCCGTTATTATATTTCTTTAGGGTAAATAAAACAAAAAAACAAAAAAAATAAAAATAATTGTATGGTCTTGAAAAATGCAGTATGGGAATGGGTTCCCCCAATACCTTTCTAATTCCTCTGCCTATCCTTCATCCCCCTTCAAATCCCAATTTGGGGTAAATGGGGATTGAGTTATTTGGAGATTGGCTTGTCCATCTCCATCCCCATCCCTATCCTCATTTTTCTTATCCTTATTTCACTTTATTTGACCCAAAATTTAAAAATATATATAATTAAAAATATAACTCATAAAATAAGTCCATAGAGTTTCATACTGTTAAATCCACAATAAATAAGAAATTAAAACATGAAAATTTAACAATTTAAAAAAAAAAAGGGTAAATTCTAAATAAGCGCCCCGAACTTTTACCTAAAAAAACCCACCCCAATATTTCAAACTTCGCATTTTTCCACCTTACCGTTATACTTTCCATTTGAAAAGTTGACTCTAAGCACTACATAACTTCTTTGCCCTTGATTTAAACTTAATTAAAATTTAAAAAATTGAATAAAAAATTTGTTCATTAGATCTCCACCGTATATACGGCGAAGATTAATTTGGCAAAAATTAAAAAATATGTATAACAAATTTGTTCTCCAAATCTTCACCATCCATCTTAAAATGGATAATAGAGATTAATTTTAAAAAAATTAAAAAGTCAAATACAAATTAAAAAATAAATTAAAAATTTGTTCATTGAATCTCCACCATCCATCTAATTTGAAAAAAAAAAAGGATGATGGAGATCTATTTGAAAAAATTATAAAAAATAAATAAAAATTAAAAAATATATATAAATGATTTTCTCTAAGAAAATGATTTCCACTATCCATCATATTAATGGACAATGGACATCATTAATAAATAAATAAATAAATCTCCAAAAATATAGAGACCAAACATCATCTTCATTATCAATCAAACCCATCTACCTTTAATCAAACCCATCTAGATATCATCTTCAAACACATCCAAACCCAACATTTTCAATAAAATATAATAACCCAAGCACATCATCAATCAATAGTCCATTGCAAAAACTCCAACATCTTCAAACATAAACAAAAAAATCATTAAAAAAATATGGGTTCAAAAAAATCATCAAACCCAAAAACTGGGTTCGAATCAAACCCAGACATCTAGGTTTAAATGATTTAGGTTTGATGAACCCAAATAAAATCTGGGTTTCAATCGAATTCGAACCTAGATATATAGATTCATGGAACCTAAATGAACAAGAAGAAGAAGAAGAGATGAACCCAAATAAAATCTAGGTTTGAATTGAATTCGAACCCAGAAGAGATGAATCCAAATAAAATCTAGGTTTGAATCGAATTCGAACCTAGATATATGGGTTATAGGTTCGTGGAATCCTAAATAGAAGAAGAAGAATAATAATATAAAATCTAGGTTTGAATCGAATTTGAACCCAGAAGAGATGAACCCAAATAAAATCTAGACTTGAATCAAATTTGAACCCAGATATATGGGTTATAGGTTCGTGGAATCTTAAATAGAAGAAGAAGAAGAAGAAGAAGAAGATAAAATCTAGGTTTGAATCGAATTCGAACCCAGAAGAGATGAACCCAAATAAAATCTAGGTACGAATCGAATTCGAAACCAAATATATGGGTTATAAGTTCCTGGAATCCTAAATAGAAGAAGATATGAGTTATAGGTTCGTGGAAAAAGAAGAATATATGGTAAGAGAAAAAGAAGAAGAAGAAGAAGAAGAAGAAGAAGAAGAAGAAGAAGAAGATATGAGTTATAGGTTTGTGGAAGAAGAAGAATATATGGGAAGAAGAAGACAATATGGGTTATAGGTTCGTTGAAAAAGAAGAATATACGGGAAGAGAAGAAGAAGAAGAAGATATGGGTTATAGGTTCGTGGAAGAAGAAGGATATATGGGAAGAAGAAGAAGAAGATATGAGTTATAGGTTCGTGGAAGAAGAAGGATATATGGGAAGGAGAAGAAGAAGATATGAGTTATAGGTTCGTGGAAGAAGAAGAATATATGGGAAGAAGAAGAAGAAGAAGAAGAAGAAGATATATGGGAAGAAGATATATAGGTTATAGGTTCGTGGAATAAGAAGAAGTAGAAGAAATATGGGTTATAGGTTTGTGGAAGAAGAAGAATATATGGGTTATAGGTTCGTGGAAGAAGAAGAATATATGGGAAGAAGAAGAATTTATAAGTTCGTGGAAGAAGAAGAATATATGGGAAGAAGAAGAAGAAGAAGATATGGTTATAGGTTCGTGGAAGAAGAAGAATATATGGGAAAAAGATATATAGGTTATAGGTTTGTGGAAGAAGAAGAATATATGGGAAGAAGATATATGGGTTATTGAACGAGAAGAAGAAGAAGAAAAAGAAGAAGAGATAAAAGAGAATGGGTTGGTGTAAAGGTTTCGAAGAAGAAGAAAAGATAAAAGAGAGTGGGTCGATGTAAGAAGAGATAAAAGAGAGTGGGTCGTGTGAAGTTTCGAAGAAGAAGAAGAGATAAAAGAGAGTGGGTCGGTGTGAGGTTTCATGGAGATAGTGGTGGTTGCCTTGGGAGGGGGTGGTGGTGAAGGTCTGGTAAGGATGGTGAAGAAGAAGAAGAAGAAGAGATAAAAGAGAGTGGGTCGGTCTGAGGTTTCATGGAGATAGTGGTGATCGTCGTGGAAGGGGGTGGTGGTAAAGGTCTGGTAAGGATGGTGAAGAGAGAGAGAGAGAGAGAGAGAGAGAGAGAGAGAGCCTGGTTATGATCTCAAGTCTTAACATAATTTTTTAGTTTTTAAATTTTTATTTAAATTTTCAATCTTAATTTAATATCATATACATTCCTTATATATATATGTGTGTCTTTTTATATTTTTATTATTTTCTTATTGCCTTATGTTTAATTAAAGGCTTCATTTACCATCTTACCCTTAACCTACTAACATCAATCACTTTTTTAAACGCAAAGTTTATGGTAAGGTGGAAAAATACGAATTTGGAAGCATTGGGGTGGTTTTTTTTTTAGGCAAACGTAGGGGGTTAAGGGGTTTTTTAGAATTCACTAATAAAAAAAAAAAAAAAAAACTTATAACGCAAACTACAAAAACGAGAAAAAAAAAAAGGCTATAAGGACGAATCCGGTAGAGAAGTGATGGCTAAGGCAACGGTAGTCGTCGTCATCAAAGTCAGCCCCGACTAGAATCATCCGCCACTCCCTTCATCAAATCCCCTAACCCAGACCAGCTGTCTACCGCCCGCTCTCCTTCCCCCAACTATATTGGTACCACGCTAAATGGAGCGATGACATTGGTTGTGAAGGAGAGAGAAGTAAGAGTGTGTGGAGGAGGATAGATTAGGAAGTAGAAGTGGAGGAGCCGTCGAGTCCTAATAGTAGTGGCTATGCTAAAGAGAGAAGGAGTGGTAGTGAGGTGAGTCTGATGTGGTTGATTTTGGATTTTTGTGTTTTGGTGGAGATAGTAAAGGAGTTTATGTTGTATTGGTTGGGTTTGAAGATCTGACCTTTGAACCTAGATCTTCGAAGCTTTAATTTTCTCATTTTTCTTTTAAATTCTTCTTTTTTTTTTTTTCCAAAAATTTTAAAATTTTTAATTTATTTATACAAAACCCCTACTGTCCATAATTGTAATGGATGGTAGAGATTTCAATTTTTTAATTTTTAAATTTTTAATATATTTTTTAATTTAATTTTATTTTTTCAATGTTGTTTATTTAATTAAAATAAAATAATGATTAAAGATATTTTGGTCTTTGTACATATTATGTGATTGTTAACTATTAGTTTTTTGGTTAGAGGGATTAAATTAATGAATTTTTAAAATATTAGGGATGATGAGTATTCAAAACGCATAAGTAAGTAAAAAAGTAATATTTCGCTAAACGTCAGGGGTTAAATTAAAATTTTTCCTCAAAAAACGAGATACTTCAGAATGATCTAGTTTCAGATTTTCAAACTTAGATGACCATGTGGGTTCAAAGTTGTTTGAACCCAAACCATCATCTAAGTTCAATTTGGGGCTTTGAACCTAGATGATAACCTATCATCTAGGTTCAAAGTCATTTGAATCCAGATCATCATTTTGGTTGATTTTGAATCCAAATGAATGCTAGGTTGTTGCGTTAGGAGGGAATTGAATTTCGTTTAATAAAGGAAATTTAATTTAAGGAAGGAAACAGGGTTGGTGTTGTGCCCATTAATAATCTACTTACTTTTTTTCAAAAATAATTATATTGTCATTTAATTTTCTTAATTGTTGTCATTAAATACCATTCTCAAGTCAAGCCTTTTACAATGTTACCCTTTCACTTCTCAGTTTTATCATTTCCACTTCATTAACGAAGGAAAGTGACCAGAGGAGTTCATGTACCCATTAATTATCTATACGTTTTTTTTTTTTAAATGTTTTCATTTAAATTTTCTTAATTGTTATCGGTATATATGATTCTCTTATTAATTTAATCAAGGGTCTAAGTTTGAAACTCATGCTCATTAAATTAACCTCTTTTGGTTAGGATAAAAACAGACTTGTGAGAAATCTCATTCAATTCGTCATAGTCGATTAAAGAAACGGAGACACCAAAAGAATTGATAGCCGAGCCATATGAGACAGGAAATTCTCAATGATAAACAGTATGTGTCAAAGATAACATTTATTATTGCAAATATTATTTACTATTTTGTAAACCGCATTAACAAGTGGAATCATAAATGCATGATTTGTTGTTGAATACTAATTTGGCGACCATACTGAATAATAAATTCTTTTGTTTTATGCAAATTTGCTGGGAAACCGGCTATAGCCTGCTACCATAAAACTATTCAGCAGTCAAACTGATATCATTTATCTATAAATACAGATTATGCTAGACCCACATTATCTGAAAGTTGTTGCTCCACGATTAAAGCTCACAAGTAGATTCAGTGGTCATAATCACAATTCTCTCTAGCTTTTCTTTGCATTTGTAATTTTTTAACAATTCTACTTGCTCAAACTCACTAGCGCTTGTATTTTTAAACACGAATTGGAACATAAATTTTTCTATTCATTAGATTACGACAAGACTTATGTACTGACATGCATATATAGTTATACTACATCTGAAAATAATACAGTTAGTTACAACCAATGTTTATGAAAACGCTAGTCGCTAGACGATTGGCTCCCTCGACCAGTCAACAAGTATTTGGCGACTAGTCGGTTTGACACAATTACATGACCATAATATACTAGATGTCTTAAAACAATAAACCCGAAGGACAACTTACAAATCACAACTTATTTTTATTTTTTAAATCATTACATACAGATATCATTATTTTTTATCCCAATGCCTCGGCAGATGAAAATCAGAACTTACAAATCCATGGGAGCCCAATGACTCTCTCACTTGCCTCACCCCATTAACTTATTTTTATTTATTTTTTATCATTATATATACAAATTATAAAATCCTACCCCACTAACTTAGTTTTTAATTTTTTATCTTGGGATAAGATCGGGGGACACAAATTTTGATATAAGTTTTGACATAATTTTTCAATCATTTGATTGAAAAGTAATGAATGATACAGATTTAATTTTTTTTGAAAAGATGAGAGTTATTGGAGAGTTGTGTTACACCAAGCATGTGCACCAATTTCTCTCTCTTCATTTATGTTCTTTCCTATTATTAATTTCCTTTATTTATTTATTTTTTAATTGATTTTTGATTTTGAGCTATTTTGATCAATATATTTGTTTAAACATATGTAATATAGATTTTATTTTAAAGTTCATATCGAGAGCTACAAATCCATATATTATTTACATGATTTGATTAAGTAAATGAAGAGAAAAAATTAAATGAAAATTGAATTGATAATTTTTTTATTTGAATAAATGGTCGAACTAAAATATGATAATGTGTGCAAATTCAAAATTAACAACTAATCTACATCATTCATTACTTTTTAATCCAATGGTTGAAAAATTATATCAAAGTTTATATCCCCTGATACTGTCCCTTTGATCATAATATATACCCTACTAACTCACCTCTCACTCTGTCACTCAGCATCACCGACTTTATCACTCCCACCACAGTTCTTGTCTTTCTAATTTCTTCTCACATGCACTCACCACCACAATTCTTGTCTTTCTAGTTTCTTCTCACATCTCTCTTTACTCTCCCTACTCTCTCTTTCTTTAAAAACCAGCTGCTTGACTGCTTTTAAAACTGGTGTTTGGCCGGGCCGACTGTGTTTATATTTCGATGAGTGGTTCTCCTGCAGCCGACTGGGTTCCTCCCCAGGTTGGTGAGTTGAAGTTGAATACAGATGTGGCGATTAGGCCGGGCCTTCCCGCTGCTGGGGTGGGGGCGGTTATTAGAGATTCAAATGGCTGGGTGATCGCTGCGATAGCAAAGACCATCAGTGGGTCTTTCCAGCCGAAGATTGGAGAATTGTTAGCTTTGCGGGAGGGGTAGTTACTCGCAGAAGATGTGGATGTCAGGATTGCGGATGTGGAGGTAGATGCAACAAATGTGGTTTCTCAGATTTGTTCGAATTTTAGCTACCGTGGGGATTCCGACATCTTGATTGATGATGTGAAGGCTTTATGTCAGCTGGTTAGTGTTAGGTCGTGCCAAGCCGTTCCGCGGTCTGCGAACCGCTTGGCTCATAACTTAGCCGCTTTAGCCTTATCCTCCGTGGAGGATCTTGTGTGGCATCAAGTTGATGCAGCTTGTATTTTCCCCACATCCGGTGCGATGCGTGGGCTGCTCTAATGATATGTTTAGCTTCAAAAAAAAAAAAAAAAAAAAAAAACTGGTGTTTGGCTACAATCTTCTAAAATTAGTGAGTATGTGTGTTATTTTTTTTTTGGCGCTAGTCGCTAAGTTCTTAAACGTTTCTTACAACCTCTCTTAGTGGAAGTGCTTCAAGTGATAGATTCAAACTTGAGCTATAAATTTTGTAGAAGAATGAGACTACTTTGAGCTACAATTACATATTAATTTCTACAGAAATAATGACAGTTTGCAAAACGAGTATTGTAACGCAAAACTAAGTAAAGCAGTTGATCTAGAAATTCTCATATCTGGATATTCTAATCCAGACTTTCGAAATTTTGAAAATATTGAATTCTTAGTTGCAGCGTATTATCTGAATGAACGATATTTTATTTCCATGTCATGAATTTATTTGTTATTTGTATTCTTGAGAATATAGACAACAAAGAGAAAAGAAATGTGGAAGTTGAGGATTGCAGAGGCTGAAAACAGCCAATATCTGTGGAGTACAAACAATTATGCGGGAAGGCAAGTATGGGAATTTGACCATAATTTTGTGGCCAGCCCAAAAATAGGCGTCAGGTTCCTGGTGACAGAGACTTGCTTTGGCGATTTCAGGTAGAGTTTCTAGGAGTAGTTCTTTTATTAAGTAAAATTATATAACTAGGTGTGTTTCTAGGAGTAGATCTTTTATTAAGTGAAATTGTGTAACTAGGTGTGATTTTAAGTAAAGTTCCTGATTTTTTTAGTGAATTTGACGTATTCTTTACAAAATATTTATGTGACAAATTAACTTTTGGACAAAATAAAAGAGAAAAATACATCTTTTACCAAAAAATTATTCATTTTAAATCCAAAAATAAATAATTATTTGTTTTTAATCTTATTTAGGGTTTTGATAACATTTCATGCAGGTGATTTTAGGTGAATTTCTTCTACGTCACATTTTGCGTAGGTGAAATTCACTTAAATTCACCAACATGAAATATTGTGGGAAATGTAAAATGGTTAAAAATGAATAACCTTTCTTTTTAGACCAACAACACAATTTTCTTTTTAATTTTGACCAGTGTTAATAATTTTCGCAATGTGTAGTTATTACATCTATCACATATTCAGGTACTGAGAGAGAAGAACTGGAAACAAACAATTCCATCAGTGAGAGTCAAAGATGGAGAGGAAATTACATATGAAACAGCCTTGACATCAATGCGGAGGGCTGTCCACTTCTTCTCAGCCTTACAGACTCGCGACGGGCATTGGCCTGCTCAAAATTCTTGCTCATGTTATTTCATGCCTCCATTTGTGAGCTCTCTTCCTTTCAATTACCTAGCTATTTAATTAATTCAGTACTTATTTGATACTTATCAAAAGAACTATTTTAAGAGGGCTTAGATATTTGAAAAAATCCTTCAAAAAGATAAAACTTCTTGTATTTATGGGACAAAGAAGCAGTGCTAGGCACTTTTCTGTCCTTAATTAAAGTTAGAAGAATTAGTTAAACTATCTTTTAAAATGTCTCTGTTATGCAAATTTTAGTACTCACAAGTGCACGAGTCTATTATAGAATAGATTATGCAAGTATGAGGTCAATCCCACAGAGATTGATAAAATATTAATCCAAGTCTAAATTAAATTTAATTCTAATCTAGTTAACAAAATTTGAGAAGTGTGGATTAATTAAAACTAAAGAAAATAATAAAACTCTAAACTAACAAGACAAGATTAATTTGCAAAACTCAAGTAATTGATGAAAAATCTAAGGTTCAAAATCTATTGTTATCAACTTGAAATGTTTTACTATTCAAAATATTATTCTCAAAATTTTAAAGAAACAACGTAGAAATTAATATGTTGTTTTCTCAGAATTTATTAGGTAAGTTCAAAAATAAATCTTATGCAAATTCTTATTTCAAGACTTGAAATTTATAAGATCTAAACATTATATTATATGTATCCAATTAATATTGAAAAACACATAATCAAAAATCTTATATTTAAACCGTTTTCAATCCAAAGTCAAATTAATAAAATAATCTTGTAACAACCAAAAATACTTGATATTGAAGGTGAAATAGTTTTTATTTTATAAATTGGTGAAATTAAGAATTATTAAACATAAAAAAAACAAAATTGAGAATAATATTCTAATGGTAAAATCATTACAAAGTCAACAAGGTTTCATCCTACACCACAGAAAATAAAATTAAGCAGTTATGGTGATAACAAGAGCAGAAAGGAAATAAAAACCTGACATATTGTCTTACAATTTTTGGTTGAACGCAAGCCTAAATTTGCTCCCAAATCTCAGCTTAATTGCTTCTTGTTTCCACGCCAAAACTGTTGGCTCTTCTCCTGTTCTTTTTTTTTTTTTTGGTCAAAGTTGTTGCCCTTGTTTTTGTCTTGTTGTTAGCTTCTCTTTTTGTCTTCTTCTTTGTGTTTCAGCGGCTCCAATTGCTCTCCTATTGTGTGTTCAGAGGCACGCCCACAATTTGATGTATAAGCTTCATTTTATATGCATCAAATCCTTCAAAAATAACTTAAAATTGATTTGTTCCAAATTTGTCTACTTTTCTTCATTGATTTATTTCCTTGTCTCAACCAGTTTCCTAATTTTTTGACAAATAATATTTTAGACATGATTTAAATCCTTAATTGACTTGAATTTTGACTTGACAAAAATTGTAATTTTTCCTCATTCAACACACAAATACTCCTTTATTCTTGTTTCACCAAAAACACAACTAATTAAAATAAATTTAACATAGAATTGGACTAATAAACCTATATTTAAGGTTAATAAATATATATAAATTATGCTCATCAAACCTAGATTTTGCTAGTCCTCGAATAAAACTAAAATTTTAAAACAACCTAAACTAAAAACATGGAAAATAAAAACACAATCCACTTTCGTAAATAAACACAATGACATTGAGTGTATACCACAAGCCTTTAAACCCCTAGGTGCCTCTAATAGGAGGAGTTATATCTCCTGAGGGTTTACCAGTAATGATACCTATGAACGTTAAAACAGTCCACCCATAACTCATCAACATGTCACTAAATGCAAATTAACAGAAATCCCATGCATGCATGATCTTGTATTAGGACTAAAGATAACTCATTAATAATCTAAGACATAATCATCAACAATCTCATACCCCTTTCAAAGCAATTTCGTTTCAAAGCACCATATTCACATATCATGTACTTATTTCGTCTCGACTCTAATCCTCACGAGATATCTCTCATAACACTTAAGAATTCTAAGGCAAACACTCATACAATCATATGTGACAAAGGTTATGTAAAGGCATAGCAAGCGTCTTTTACATCATATATGAATATAAACGTTAAAAAAAATCGCACTTTTAAGTGAATAGATCTCATGACTGGAACCAAATACTAAACAACCAAATATCATAACCGTTCCTCCAAGTCTGCTCATACAATTGCATTTTGACTTGACTATAAACAAGCTAGTAGTAGATTGGTAGTGAACATTTTTTTTTTCTTTTACATATTACAAGTATTATACACCATAATCAACTACCAGACTTTGTTAGTCAGAACACTGAGGCATGATCCGAAACTAAAACTTTCAAAAATGGGAGAATATAGAGGCTTCCAAGAGGGAGGAAGAACTCAAAAACTGGCCACCAACTATTTAGTGGAAAGGGTGCACATCGAATCTAAGACCTTGAACAAGACAAGGGTTCAAGGTGTCAACTAGTCAAGCACCCCACCTTGGGCTAGTCGTCAAAATTTCAAAAGGTTTTTTTTTTTTTTTTTTTTAAATTTTTTAAATTTTTTATTTTTTATGAAATTGAAAATATAATTAATGGCCTATGACTATTGCAAATAGTATAAATTAATATTTCCAACAACGTTTTTTCCGACGACGTTCAACGGCCATTTACCGTTGAAATAGAGTATTTCCAACGACATTCTATCATTAGCAATGGCATTTGGCCCTCGGTAATGTACCCTTTTTTTGTAGTGTGGATATGTCTTTTTTTTTGTTTGGACATATTATAAGTGTATATTATGTATACCGTAATCAACTACCAAACTCTTTTAGTCAGAACACTGAGGCATGACTCGGAACTAAAACTTTTAAAAATAGGAGAAGATAAAGGCTTCGAAGAGGGAGGAAGAACTCAAAAACTGCCCACCTACTATTTAGTGGGAAGGTTGCACATCAAATCTAAGACCTTGAACAAGACAAGGGTTCAAGGTGTCAACCAGTCAAGCACCCCACCTTGTGCTAGTGGACATATATTTGAGTGTTATATTTGATTTATATTCCTGGGTTGGCGGCACCAAGTGACCTCATTTCTATTCTAAGTTGAGAGATGTCTTTCTTATCATTATAATTATTATCTTACTTTTCTTTTCTTCAGCAAAAATCCAAATGTCAAAAAAACACCTAAAACATCTCATGCCTTTTTAATTTTGTTTATAACTATACGAGAATAGAACTTAAATGTGAATGAATAAAACTTAAATATGTATTACAAGATAGTTCAAAACCTGTTAGCAAACAAAATTTATTGCCCAAATTTCTTAACTAACCATAGGAGACCTTTGGGATTTTTAATTTTGTGGTGTAATATTAAGTCTAAATGGCAAGTAAAGATCTTTTAGGAGTGCTACGTGGTGGAGCTGGCTGCAAACCACTTATTCCAACTCAATGGCAATATGGAGAGAATTCAAGCTTGGAAAAACTTTAATTGAATACCTAAGTTTTGACGTTATCATTACTTTTTAAATATGTTTGTTTAAAAGCCTCCCGTGATTCCTAAATTATTAAAAAATTCATCAATTTAGAACCTAACATTAGTTTTATATAACTGTGACCCTTTCAAATTTATAATAAAAAGGTATATTGTTTTATAATTTTTAGTGACCCTAAACACATATCCTTACAGTTGCAAGTTTTAGCTTCAGTAGCCAATGTTTTATAATAATATATTGTTTTATTGACTAGATTATCCTTGGCCATCCATTTGGTTGAATATTTTGATCAATGAAATTTGAGCAAGTCCTAATGATTTCAATATAAATATGTAATGGAATGTTTAAAAACTATTTCTAAGAAAAATGATTGTTTACAGCAACCATAAACGTCAGTAAATATATAATTAATCATAGACCACAAACACCATTTGCTTTGCCCGATAAGTTTTCTTGATAAATACAAGTAAATATATAATTATTGATATCCTATTTGGTCTCTTTCTTGACTTTTTTACTATATATGACGATATTTCAAGAACTTAAATTAAAGCACTAAAAAAGTTGTCATGAAATTAATTATTATTATACAGTAAAAATTTATCACCTTTGAATATTAACTTCCCAGTTTTATTTTATTATCTCCATTGACCAAAATAATTTTGATCAGCTTTGTGAAAAGTTTTCAAGATAATATTTATAAAAAAATCGTACGTTTAAAATTAAAAGTTGTGGGTAATGATAAACGGTTCCCAACCGGCGGCAACAAATGTATGATTCATGCAAATGTCACCGGCAAGGGTTTGGGTTGTCAACCTGTCAGGCACCCCAACTTGGGCTAGTGGACATATATTTGGGTTGTTATATTTGAGTTATATTCCTAGGTTGGTGGCACCAAGTGACCTCATTTCTATTTTAATTTGAGAGATTTCTTTCTTATTATTATAATTATTATCTTACTTTTCTTTTCTTGAAAAGAAATCCAAATATTAAAAGAACACCTAAAACATCTCATGCATTTTTAATTTTGTTTATAATTGTATGAGAATAGAGCTTAAATGTGAACGAACAAAACTTAAATATGTATTACAAGATAGTTCAAAACCTATTAGCAAACAAAATTTATTGTCCAAATTTCTTAACTAACAAAAAGAGACTTTGGGATTTTTAATTTTGTGATATAATATTAAGTCTAAATGGCGAGTAAAGATCTTTTAGGAGTGCTACGTGGTGGGGCTGGCTGCAAACCACTTATTCCAACTCAATGGCAATATGGAGAGAATTCAAACATAGGGAAACTTCAATTGAATCCCTAAATTTTGGCGTTGTCACTACTTTTTAAATCTATTTGTTTAAACCTTCCGTGATTCCTAAATTATTAGAAAATTCATCAATTTAGTACCTTACGTTAATTTAATATAACCATGGCCCATTCAAATTTATAATAAAAAGTTATATTGTTTTATAATTTTCTGCAACCCTAAACACATATCCTTACAGTCAAGTTTAGTTTCAGTAGCCAATGGAACTGTTTTATAATAATATATTGTTCTATTGACTAGATTATCCTTGACCATCCATTTTGTTGAATATTCTGATCGATGAAATTTGAGCAAGTCCTAATGATTTCAGTATAAACATGTAATGGAAAGTTTAAAAACTATTCAAAGAAAAATGATTATTTACAGCAACCATAAACGTAAGTAAATACATAATTGATCATGGACCATAAACACCGTTTGCTTTGCCCAGCAAGTTTTCTTGATAAATGCAATTAAATGTATAATTATTGATATTCTATTTGGTCTCTTTGTTGGCTTTTTTACTACGACGATATTTCAAGAACTTAAATTAAAGCACTATTTGTCATGCGAATGTGACCGGTGGGTATATTAAATGTGTGCATTGACTATTTGTCACCTGATAAGAATGATATTTCCATGCAAAATGCTTCTGGATGAAGCCCCAGGTTTGTAAGCTTTATCCAAAGAATTCAAATGTTTTGACTTCTGAGGCAATAAAGTATATGCAAAACTTATGGCTAGCTAGTGAATCAACTTTTGGAAATAAAAAATTGTAAGTGTCAAATTCAGAGAAGGCAATCTAATGGGTTCATATTTTATAAATCAATAATTATTTAATTTTAATTTTTAAATTTAATTAAAAATTTAAAAAAAAAAACATGAAAGTATTAAATGAAGATATATGGAAACATTAATTGGAAATACATAAATTATTAAGAATAATTTTTCAATTTGATTGTCTATCAAATTATTTTTATATCATGTAGGAACCAAATCTTTTGATATTGTTGACATAATATTTTTTTTTTCCAAAACACAATTGATAGGAGCATTGAAGATGCTCTTAAAATCAAGATAATATAAAATATTTAGATTCAGTGAGTGCTTTATATATAATTAAGGCACAATTTTATATTAGCTCTTGGCCATTAAAATCGTGATTATAAAGGAAAAAACTTTGAGCTATTAAAATTAATGCAGGTTTTCACTGCCATAAAATTGAGAATACTCATAAACAATTACTCGAGAACAAAGGGTACAAATTTTGTCATTTTGATTTTTTGTTTACGGACTATAATTCACAAATACTACAATATCAACAAAAAAATTCATTTTAATAATTTAATACTATGTTTTTTTATGTTATCTTCAAAACATACACTAATTTGAACAATATAATAGAATAAAACTACCAATGTGAGAATGTGATCTGAATCAAGCTAAACTACTTCTAAGAGAAATAACAATCATCCAATTACACTAGTCATATTTGGAGACCTTTTTTTTTAGCAAAACTTTCTTTCAGTGACTCTTCATATAGTAGAATCAAAGTATAAGTCATATATAAAAGGTTAAATGTGAACTATTTTTAGATATAAATTTATAATAAAAAGATGTTTATTACTATTATTATTATTATTATTTCCTTTCTTTTTCATACCAGAAATCCAAATGTCAAAAAAACACCTGAAAAATCTCAAATATTTTAATGTTTTTTATAAAGGGTACGAATTATTATCGTTTTGATTTTTTCTCAACGACTATAATTCACAAACACTATGATACTAACAAAAAGCTCATTTTAATAATTTAATACTATTTTTAAAATTTATATTAATTTATACAGTTTAATAAAATAAACATTCCCATATGAGAATATGGTTTGAATCGGACTAAACTACTTCTAAGAGGATTAACAATACAATCACCCAATTATACTAGTCACTTTTGATAACTTTCTTTTTCTTTTTTTTTTCCCTTTTTATTTAAAAATAAAAATAAAACTATTTTTAAAATTTTTAACGAATTTTCATGCGGTAGAATCAAAATGTGTAAGTCACATGTAAAAGGTTGAATCATTATTATGAGGGGTGTGTACATATATGTATATATATATAACACCATGACCCATTTTTAAATACAAATTTATAATAAAAAGGTGATATTGTTTTATAATTTTCTGTAACCTTACATATCGTTACACGAAGTTTTAGCTTCAGTAGCCAGTGGAACCATTTTACAATAATATATTGTTTTATTGACTAGATTATCCTTGGCCATCCATTTGGTTGAATATTCTGATCTATGAAATTTGAGCAAGTCCTAATGTTATCAATATCAATATGTAATGAAATGCTTAAAACTATTTCTAAGGAAATTGATTATTTACAGCAACCCTAAAAACATTCTTATTAATTATTGATCATAAACATGGTTTGGTTTGCGCGGAAAGTTTTCTTGATAAACACAAGTAAATAGGAAAAAAAATCTAAAAAACTCCTAAAATATAAAGTAATATCACTTAATCCCATTTTTAACATAAAAAATATATTATTTCATATTAATTTTATTTTTAGAAGATATTTTGATAATTTCTCCAAATAAATATATAATTATTGATATTCTATTTGGTCTCCTTGGTGACTACAACAATTTACAGAGTGATGAATTTTGAACAAGTCCTACTATCAAGAAACTATGACAATGTAAATTCTTAGAAACTGCTGTTTTTGAAAAATAGATGTTTTGTTGTCATAAACATAGATTACTGTTGCCATAAAAGTATCTTTGAGACATTGACTTGACTAATTGTGTTATATGATGTTTGCAGATGACTTGACTAACTATTAAAGAAAAAACTAGCACTGGCACTTGTGTCGTAATTAATATTTCTACGATATCTATATGAAACTCTATTTTGGCATTTAACTTTTTAACTCAAACATGTATATATCTATGATGATAGTATTAAAAGATACTATCATAAATTTGGTGTTATGCAACAAATACAAAAACAGAAGTCCCTTTGATAATATCGAATTGAATTTATGTAACAAATATAAAGAACGAAGTCCCACTGATAATGTCGAATTTCAACTACAGAAATATTGCGCCGATACGGCTATAGTATTGGTCAACAGTCAGCGAAGACTTTTCAGGACAGTTGCATGTACGATTCTGTCGGCATCATAAATTTAATGGGAGAGAGTATCTTTTCATGAGTATCTTTACTATGCACAACATGCACCTTAAAAATGGCATAAAATCAATAAACAAAAACCCCCGATTATGAGAATAGTATAAGTAAACCTCAAAAGTTTTCGTGAAACAGATTGATAATTTCTTTATTCAAATAAAAGATAATATGTAACTTGTGGCTATGTTTAATAGGTTTGTTCATTTTAGTTTTTATATCTAAATGATGAGATACGTGAATTGTCAATACCAAATAAATCAGTAGATGATATGATAATTAATGTCACATGTCATATTATTTGATCGTGAATTTGAGTAAAATTTATGAGAAACATAATATTACTCTTTTTATCAAATTTGATCAATCCCTTTTAACAACTTTTAATGATGTGGATTTAATAATTTACGCAATTATTACATCAATTAAGAGGATTTTTTAAAGAATTTTCTATTTGATACCAAATACTAAAATGTTATTAGACAACTAAACTTTGAAGTCAATGATACAATGCGGACTTCAATTTTGCTAGCATTACGGGTATGCCCAAGATTTCAAAATTTGTTACTTGCTACTTGACCCGCGAGGCAACGAGTAGTGAGTACTCAGTTCCTCAATGAGTACTGTGAGTGCTCAGTTTGATCATCAGTTAACAGTCAAACTATTGATCCACGATCAAACTAGGTCAAACCTGTTAAAAAAAAAAAAAAACTTTAAAAATTTTCTATAGTATCAAAATACAATCAAATAACCACAAAACATCATCAAACCTATCTCATGTAATCTCCAAAGCCACTTTAGCACAATCACATAACTACAATATACTAGATGCCTTAAAAATTTTGGCAACATAACTACTATTTTTTCAATAATTTCACCTATAATACACAAAAATAACAACACTTCAAAAGTTTATCATATCTCAATTACTTAGGACTTTCCATCATTTTTTCAATCTCAAACACAACCAACATTATATATAACATATAAATAATAATATAACAAGTACAAAAACTAAAAAGGAAAAGTCCAAGAAAGTATGGAAAGACCCTAAACATTTAAAGGGTTAGAAGGATGCAACCACTCATCATCTCCATAAAAGTCTTTCATAACTTTTTCATTGTCGGACTCAAACTCTAAATCAATGTTCTCCTCCTTCTCTCCCCCTCCTTGTCTCTAGAATCAAAATCACCTTCACCAAGTTGTCTCGGTTACTCCGAACCAAACCTGAGTTCATCATCATCATCATCATCACCACCTGGAACAAGTCATCCTTGCGCATTAGTAGCATCAGTATCAGTTACTACTAGCATATTAATGTTCTTCTCAATTTGTTTGTTATTTTTGCTTGTTAATTGTGAATTGAAATGGACAAACACTAGATTGTTTAATCAACTTGTATTTAGTCTATTCTTTTTCTTTGTATGTATATACATAAAACTTAAAAATCAAAATTAAATAAATCAATAAATAATTGAAATTTAAAACATTAAAAATAAGTTATGAATATTGCACTTACCCATTCAAAATTGCTCTAATTTCTTTCATATTTGGATGAACTAGTTGTCAATGAAAGAATATTTTTTGCCATTTTTTGCAAGTTAGATGTTTGGCCTTCAAACATCTAACTTGCAAAAATACTAAACAACTAAAACAACCAAAAACAATTTATATGAATTAGAAGGTTCGATTTTTTACCCGAATCCTTAGAATCACTATTATATCCAATGGTCTCCCAAAAGAATCCTCATTTGTCTTATACTTTGGCCACTCAAGCATGATAATTACATCTTGAGAGGAAAGATCACCATTATGAAAAACCTCCTCACACTCCATAAAGGCATCCATCAACTCATTTTCATCGAAAATGCTTGAATCCTTGTAGTGGTAATAGGGGTTTAATAGAAAGGCCGTTATACACAATGAAGAATCTAGCCGATCTTTCATTCTTTCATCAATTATTTCAGTGATTGGTCGATAATTATTTTTGATATTGTTCAAGGCCTCTCAAATATCTTTTTTAACCCTTCTTAGTTCTCAATATAACCAAGGCATTGATGGCTTTCTATCCCCATCCACTAGTCCCAACACTTTAATCAAAAGTGCAAAAATCTTTAACCAATCTGTCAAACCATTCCAAAACTCCAAACTCATCACAGTTGAGTAGACTGATTTCCTTTTAGCACTTTGTGAGAATTTTGCACTTTTCTTATTCCTCACTACTAAACATTGTCTTCAAAACATTTTTTTTTATCCATCAAGCTTTGCAAAGTAAAGAAAACAAATGCATATCTAATCTTTCCTGGCCTCATTATGTCCCTCTTCTTTGTAAAAGATCTTATCATTACCAAAGTCCTATGATGACCATAAATGAAGATTGTCAATTGATTTATTTACTCAGTAAACTTGTTGAACCTCAAAAACTTGTTAATACTTTCAAGCATGAGGATGATGGTGTGAGTCGCACATGATTATGTGAACCCCGTATATAACGATATGATACCTATAATCAAATTGAAATATAATCCTAAGAAATATTAAAACATGTTTATAATAAAAACTTTGACCTATTGATTATGTCATTCAAGAACCAAAATTATAAAGAATCTTGACCCATTGGATATATGATCATCAATAATCAAAATTATCACAAGAATGATATTGACACCACTCTTAAGACATAGATGAGAAGGTTAAAGACAAGTCATGATTTTGATCGCCACAAGCATAACTTGATAAGATCACATATTTATGAAGAACAAAAGAGATAATTCACTCTCTCAATTAAACATAATCGACTTCATCATCATTGTTCTTATGCTTGTTTATGGTTACAAGCCTTTTTATAGGCAAACAAATCAAACCCTAACAGGAAACCCTAGCCCTCTAACAACTGGGCTCAACTAAATACACTCATGGGCTTAAATTAAATTAAATGCCTAAACCCAAAAGTCTAACATAAAATTAAATAAACTAAGCTAAATTAAAACTCAACCCATAACACAAATTAGGCCCAAATTAATACAAACAAATAAATAATAGCTTAATTTGCATTAGGATTGAAACCCAATAAAGCTTAGTTGCCTTCATAATTGATAATCCTCAAGAAACCAACCCAATTAAAGCCTTCAAGCTTGATTATCTTAATTTCGTCCTTTGTCATTAGTTGACCATTAATGCTCAGTGATCGTTAGGACGACTTTGATGAATACCTTGATGAATGACTTATGAATACCTTGATGAATGACTTACTTGTTTCTTGGCTTTCCATCATTCCCTTTTTTCTCAAACCGATTTGTCCTAAAATTATGACCCATCTTTATTGTTGTCCAAAGTCTTGTTTGAAACCTGAAAAGAATGTAAGAAAAAGGTCCTCACACAATTCCTCACGTGTTTCATTATACTCACTCGCGTGTTTTTCACTTAGCACTCTTGATTTATCTTAACACTCCCTGTATACACTCAAACTTTTCTTTCTTTTTTTTTTTTCTTTATTTTTTGATCAAACTAAAACACTCAAATCAATCAAGAACCCAAGATAATTAATTCAAGATTGATGATTATATGATGCAAATAGGAATTAAGCAACAAGATTAGATCAAGAAAACAAATCAAGACATCAATAAGAAAATAAATTAAAACATGAATAAGAAAGATGATGAGTCGTGAAGTGCGACACAAAGAAACAAAATTAATAAACTGTGGTAATATTTGGCAGAAAGGGAAACCAATACGCTGCAAAATGGTGAAGTCCAACATGATGAAACCAATGGAAACAACAAAGTCAATGCAAAATAGAAAAATTGATGTTATAAAGCAACTAAAACACAAAAGAAGACAAAAAAGATAGATGCAAAAATAATATAAAATTGATAATGGTTGGTGGGTTATGTAGCAATTCAAAGGATATAAATTTGATGGTGGTTGGTGTGGCAAATTAAGGAATTGAAAATTAAAAACAGCAACTTGATGAAAGAATAGAAGATTAACAGATGGTTGTACGGAAAATTAAGGAAAAACACATTCTAGGATATGCAGCTAAAGAAGAAAAATAAGAACAAGAAAATTAAAACAAAAACTCAAACCTAAATTAATATTCAAAGCTCTAATACCAATTAATGCGAACCCTGTATATAAACATACGACACTTACAATTAAATTGAAACACAACCCCAAAAAAAAATTAAAACAAGTTTATAACGAAAACTTTGACCCATTGATTATGTTATTCAAGAACCAAAATCATAAAAAATCTTGACCTATTAAATATATGATAATCAAGAACCAAAATTATCATAAGAATGATATTAATGCTATTCCTAAGATATAGATGAGAAGGTGGAAGATAAATCATGATTTTGATTGCCATAAGCTTAGCTTGATAAGATCACATGTTCATGAAAAACAAAAGAGATCATGATTTTGGCTGCTTCATCATTATTTTTATGTTTGCTTAGAGTTGTAAGCCTTTTTATAAACAAACAAATCAAACGCTAACATGAAACCCTAGCCCCCTCACAACTAAGTTTAACTAAATATACTCATGGGCTTAAATTAAATTAAATGTCTTAGCCTAAAAGCCTAACATAAAATTAAACAAATTAAACTAAATTAAAACCTAACCCATAACACAAATTAGGCTCAAATTAATATAAACAGATAAATAATAACTCAATTGGTATTGGAATTAAAGTCCAATTGCCTTCATGATTGATAATCTTCAAGAAACCAACCCAATTGAAGCCTTCAAACTTGATTATCTTAATTTTGTCCCTTGTCATGGGTCCATCATTAAAGCTCAAATAATCGTTAGGATAGTTTTGATGAATACTTTGATGAATGATTTGCTTGCTTCCTAGGTCTCCATCGCATAAGGTCCAAAACATGTTTGGCCTCTTCTCTTTCATAATCTTGGTAGCAGTCATATTGTTGCTAGCATTGTTAGTTACTACTTGAACAACATTTTTAAGTCCAACTTGTTCGATACATTCATTCACATACTCGAAAATTTGCTCCACAATGTGTGGCACATCAAAACACTCTTAAAAGAAAGGGAAGAGATTCCTAACCTACAATAATCAATTATAAATTAGATTAAAGAACATATTAAGAAACACCTAAAAGTAGAAGATATTAAATTCAAATAATAAAATATACAACTAATATTGTATAGTGGATAAATTATATGAAATTCATATTTATAATACACACTCAAATTCATTATGCTCCTCCTTTACCTATCTGTCGAAGTATCTGTCATAATTAAGCATCCATTATGAGCCCACTCTTTTTCTTGCCTTTTCAACAACAACTTGGTCTCTTCAACCTTATTCGATAAATATCGCTTCTCGACTTCATAATAAGTCAGAGGTCTATAACCCAGCCCAAACTAACCAATTGCTTCACAAGCACACATGAAATGTTTATTCATAGCAGCATGCCATGGAATGGCACCATTAAACATCCAACTAGTCACCGATATGTGCACATGATCGAGTCTCTTTTTAAGAAGTGCTTTATTGATGTTTTGTTGTCGCATTGCATTCTCTAAACCTAGTGACAACTCTGGATTAGTGGGTCTTGTAAACCTATGTATAGGGCTAACAAAATGGGGCTCTTTCTTTACCCCTCTTACCTCTACTTCTTCCACCCCTTTTTGTTCCTTGATATTTACTTATCTTTTTTTCAATTTCTCCTCAATCATCTTATTTTTCTTTTTATTTTTAAAATCCATAAGTGCATTCCTATATTTATTTGTATTCTCGAATGTTGCCTTTGGATATTTGACCACATTTCCGAATATGTGACCGACCTGTTCTTTCAATCTATGTATCCCTCCGGATATAGCCTTCCCACACAGTATGCACTTCACTTTTTCCATGTTCTTGCATCAACCAACATTTCATAATCTCATCCGATATCACTTAAATTCAGTTTGAGAGATTGGGTAATAAAGGCTCTTGAAGATTCATTATCCATGATTTATGAACATCAAACAATCTAATCATCAAACAAATATTAAAGCATTACATATTTACACAACAAATATTAATTATCAAGCAAATTTATCTGAAAATATCAATTATTAATCCCATTCAAGTAAATATCAACATAATCATCCAATAAATATGATATATGAACATGATTTATGAACATCAAGCACTAACCCTATTCAAGTAAACTGCAACCCTAATATCTACCCCAGAAAATATCAAATATGACAATGTTAATTAAAAACCAATTTTTGGATCATTTAAAACATTGATTCTAATAAAATATAAGTTCCTAGTGCCAACAAAGTTGTGTCCTAAACAAATTTATGTGAAAAAATAGTGTTAAAGGGAAAAAAAAAAAAAAAAAACTCATGGTGATCCTAAATAGCGACGTTGATAGCAACAACATCGATGACAACAATAGCGATGGACGGCAGCAAGTCCAAGTAGAGAGAATACGGTTTTAAAACCCAAAAGAAGTGAAGAATGAATATGAAACCCTTGGTGTCGATCCTTTTTGTCAATTTTGCGACGCCAAGACAGTGTCGTTTTAGTATGGTTTTGGCCACACCAAAATGATGTCGTTTTGATGTCGCAAAATTGAAAAAAAGAAATAATAAAAGGCACAACTATGTTGGGTAGAGTACTCGGCCAACTTGGCCGTGTAATCATCTGACCAGAGTTGAACCCCTGATCTGGGGGTTCTTGGATCGATGATTGGCCGAGGATCGATTTTTCTCAGAGAAATCAATCAACTCGATTGAGTTTTTTTACCACGAGTAAACCTATACAACTGGTGCACAAGTGAGGCAAGAAATTGGTGATTAATTGGAATTGTAAAAGGAAGAAAATGAAAATATAACAAGAAAAAAAAATGAAGAAGCTCAATTACAAGAAATAGAAAATTACTAAATTGTTAGAATGTACCTAGTCTCGAAGTCCTTAGTTTCCCCAAAGTCCAAATTAATTTTAATATCTTCTTTTTTCAAACTACAAAAATGAATGTGTGATGTTGATTAAGTGATTTATTCATAATTCACTGTAACATTCCATCTACTAGTTTGTTTGGTTGAATACCTTGCCTCTTTACACCAAGTTAGAGGTTCAATCTCTTTTAGTACATATTAACAAAACACTAATATGGGTAGCCCTCTCTTCTATTAATGTTGCAAGTTTTCTACATTGTGCTATTTTAATTTAGTAACTAAAATAATATTTTGGAAAATAATAGTCAACAAAGATTTTCAAGACATATGCTTGTACAATTCTATCGTCATCATACCTTTAATTGGATACAATGTCTTTTCATTGATAATTAAACTTACTATTCACAACATGCACCTAAAGAGCTATATTGAACAAAAGTGATGAAAAAAATTATAAAATAGCATGAAATCGATAAACTATAGCCCCCAATTGTGAGAATAGTATACTAAGTAAAAAAATTATTGAGGAAGTGGTTGCATTGAGAACTTCCTTCATGTTAAACTATAAGAGATTTTATATGATTAATTAGACCTTTGGTTAATAGATTAAGTTTTTAAGTCTAATGGTTATTGATGTGATTTAAGAGCTTTGCCGTCCTAGAAGTCCAAGGTTCAAATCCCCTCGTGTGCATCTATTTCAACTTGGTCCATATGGCAAACTAATTGATCTGGCATGTGAGCGAGTGTGTTATAGAGCCTTATATGATTAGTTTGGCATGTATTTAAGCTTAGTCCATGTGTAAAGCTAGTCAATGTAGTACGTGAGGGAGTATGTTAAAAAGCCTTATATCATTAGTTGGGCATGTATCTAGGCTACGTCCACATGCCAAGTTAGTTAGTTTGGCACATGAAAAGTGTTTTAAAGACTTTATATCATTAGTTTGGGTATTAACATGTGTTAGAAAGCTCTACATCATCAATGGGCCACGTACATGTGACAATCTAGTCAAACTAGCACATGAGAGAGCGTGTTAGAGAGTTTTATATCATTAGTTGGGAATTTACTTGGTAGTGGTTTGGTCTATGTGCCAAACCAGTCAATCTAGCGCGTGAGAAAATATGTTAGAGAGCCTTTTTTCATTAGTTAGGCAAGTATCTAGGCTTGTTTCCACTTGCAAAGCTAGCTAGCTAATCTATAACTTGAGGGAATGTGCTAGATGACCTTATATCATTAGTTGGAGATTTACTTGATAGCTTAAATTTTTATGATGGAGTTAGACCCAAGACATTTTCAAACATTATGGGCTTGGTTTACATGTCATGTAAATAAATTTGGCACATGATGAGATGTGTTAGAGAGCCTTGTATCATAGTTAGGAATTTACCTATCAGCTTAAACTTTTGTGGTGAAATCAAACCTAAGACACTTTTTGATATGATATTAGAGCTAGACCTTTCCATGATAGGTCGAGCTATACTTATTCAGACTCACCTGCATGTGAGAGAGTATGTTAGAAAGCCTTATATAATAACTGGGGATTTACTTAGTAGTTTGAACTTTTATAGTGAAGTTAGGCCCAAAACATTTTCAAATATTATGTAAAAAACAAGCTTAATTTACGTGTCAAGCCAGTCAGTTGGTATGTAAGTGTGTTAGAGAGCCTTATATCATTGATTTGAGATGTACTTGACAACTTAAGCCTTTATGGTGAAGTCAAGCCAAAGGCACTATTTGATATAGTGTTAGGGTTGGGACTTTTCAAGGTAAGTTGTGTTTTGTGTACTTAGGCACACATGTAAAGGTGTTATTAAGTGGACATGTTATGGTCAGTAGAGTTTTAGAAACTTTAATATCAATTGGAAATGATGGATTTGTATAGTTTATAAGATGAGAGTAAACCTTTACTTTTGGGCTAACTTTTGTTGTAGGGTTAAACTCAAAACATTTTCTGACATGATGTCAAAACTAGGCTTTTTCTACAATAGGTAGGCTCTATCTACCCTGGCTCATTCGTTTAGGTGATGCCAAGTGGGCATACTATGCATGAAGGAGAATGTTAGATAATACTATATCAATCGGATATGATGGATCTAGTGGTTATCAACACAATGTCAGAGTCTTTTTTTTAATTCCCATAATGTAATTTTTCTGTACGCATTATATCATTGGTTGGATCTTTATCTAGCAACTCAAACTTTTGACTCTAGTTGTTACTCACAGAAAATTCTATCATGTGAGTATGGCGGCTCGTTTTGTTACTTAATGAGATGTGGCAACAAGTGGAATCAATGAAGCACTTGATATCTTGTCCTCTCTTTCTTTTTTTCTTTTTTTTTTTTTTTTTTTTTTTTTATAATTAAGGGTATAAGGCTGTTACTTAATAATGATTTTAAAAACGTTTTAAACAATCTTATATCACGCCACATGAAAGAAAAACATACTTGTTAAAGGATGACACTACTGCATAACATTTAATTATACAAAATAATTACTGTTCATTAAATTAAATAAAATTGTTTAAATATTGAAAATTACCCCAAAAAAGAAAAAAAAAAGTAATGAGTTCTCTATTAACTACCATGTATATTTACGGCTCCTATCCTTTGTAATGGTTAAAATCAGTTTTTTTAAAAAAATAGAAATATATATATATATATAACTTTTATGGTCAGTGTATTTTAATTTTAAAAAGTATTTAAGACGTACAGATCAAATTTATTTATTATATTTAATTTGAATTTAAGAGAATGCAATTGATGAATTTGATTGGTTCGTTCTAATTTTTTAAAATTATAAGACACTCACAATCGAAATTCTATAAATATATATATATATATAAAACAGCGCAAACCTTGATCTGACCATCTCCATCCAATTTTGAAGAGATAGAAGTGGTGAAGCTTTACTGCATTATAATTTTTATATGATGAATTTTTTCAGAAATTAACAATTTCCATTTCCCTTCAACTTCAGATAATGAAAATTAACTCCACTGTCTAAATGGAGAGTCTATTGACTGGCCACTCATGTTGGATAATTTCTTCTTTTTGACAAACAAAATTTTATTCAAGAGCGATGATTCTGATGTCATCAATGCAATTGATGAATTTTATTCAATGCAATTGATGAATTTAATTAGTTCGTTATAATTTTTTAAAATTATAAAACACTCACAATAGAAGTTCTATTAATATATATATATATAAAACAGCGCAAACCTTGATCTGACCATCTCCATTCAATTTTGAAGAGATAGAAGTGGTGAAGCTTTACTGTATTATAATTTTTATATGGTGAAATTTTTCAGAAATTGACAATTTCCATTTCCCTTCAACTTCAGATAATGACAAATTAACTCCACTGTCTAAATGTAGAGTCTATTGACTGGCCACTCATGTTCGATAATTTCTCCTTTTTGACAAACAAAATTTTATTCAAGAGCGATGATTCTGATGTCATCTTACTTGTACTCTGCCAATGACTTTTACGAATTTACGCTAACGACCCTTGAAGCTGAAGCATTTACATGAGCAAAGAAGATATTTTTGACTACCTACATATAATATAATTAATCTACGGCTGAATCACAAAATTCATGCAGTATACGTTTTGAAAATCATACATGTGACACACGTACGTAATATGATGTTATCTCTTCCCTCACATATATCGAAGTCTTTTTCCAGTCTATCGAAGTTTCTATCTACCGGTTGGTGACCATCAGAGTGCAAATTTTCTATTAAATTATTGTTTTTATTAACCTTTTTGTGAGAGAAAAATGTAATAATTTTGATCATTCATTATTATTTTTATATTAATATATTATTAAATTATCAAAAATTAAAAAAAAAATAAAAATAAAAACAAAAACAAAAAAGAAAGAAATACATAGAATCGTTGCTCTAACCGCCAACAATTTTGTCTTTTGGCTACCCCCAGTGTAGTAAACCCTGTTAACATTTTTACTCAGGAAAGGTGCTTAAACTCCACTACGTTGACTGAAAAGTCGATTGAATGATTTCTTGTTCAAATAAAATGGCTGATAAATTATTAAAATAAAGCACAAGTTTGAAAAGAAATCGATATAGTACCATTATAATATATGTAGAAAAGAAAAATTGTTGTCTTCAAACCTTTGCCTATAAATATAGCAACCCTATTGGGTATTCTTATCAAACCAATTCAAGTTCCTTGGTTTCTTCATACAATCATCAAAAAGAAAAAAACATGGATCTTGATTTGTATCAATACTTGCTTTACTTCATAGTCCTGTATATCTCAGTTGGGGTTATCTATTTTTTCCACTTTTATAAATCTTCTAAAACACACCTTCCTCCTGGAAACAATGGCTTTCCTCTAATTGGTGAGACCTTCGACTATGTCATCAACGCCAAGAGAGGAATTCCTGAGAAATTTGTCAATGACAGAACCTCCGAATTCTCTCCTGACGTCTTCCGGACGTCGTTGCTAGGACAAGACATGGCTGTGTTCTGTGGTGCGTCAGGCTACAAATGTTTCTTCTCAGGAACAAACAAGTGCATTAAAGCATGGTGGCCACCCTCCATGAAAAAGGTCATGATGCATGACAGTCGAAAACATTCTTCCGTGGAAGAATCAGCCAAAATCTGGGTCATCTTGCCTCGGTTCTTGAAGATTGAAGCTCTTCAACCACACATAACCGTAATAGACTCCATGGCGAAAAACCATCTGGAGAGAGAGTGGGCTCCTTACAAGGAAGTGAAAGTGTTTCCACTTGTGAAAAAATTCACATTTGGATTGGCATGTCGGTTGTTAGTGAGCATTGAAGAACTAGAAGACGTAGCACGAATCACGGCACCCTTTGATCGTGTGATTGCAGGGTTGATTTCAGTTCCTGCCAATCTTCCACGAACAACTTTCAATCGTGCAGTGCAGGCAGGCAAAGATGTTCGCGAAATCGTGATGGGATTGATTGAGAAGAGGAAGAAGGAGCTTGCCATGAATGTAAATCCAGACCAAATGGATGTGATGACAAGCATGCTTCATGATGGACTTCATGAGGTTGATATCTGTAACAAACTTGGAGCTTTCTTTGTAGCCAGCTTTGATACTACAAGTAGTGCTATCACTTTCATCATCAAGTCTCTTGCTGAGTACCCTCATGTCTATGAAAGAGTTTATCAAGGTAAACTAATTAATTTCTTTTATTACAATTATATATATATTGCACATTCTGCTGTGTGCTTGGTATCGATACACCTGATAAGTGATTGTATTCTAAAATTATTGATTATATTTTATTATATCCGATTATATGTGATTATAATTAAATGAGTTAGATCATATATAATAAAATATAATTAATTATTTTAGAACATAATTAGTTTAGATGTATCGATACGCAAAGTGTATTATAAACGACCCCTATATGTATTAACAATATAAAAGCAAGTTTAGTTTTAATTTATGAGATAATTTTTTTTATATATTTATTTATTTATTTATTTCTGAGTGTTTGAATTGATATAGAACAAATGGAGATCTTGAAGTCGAAAAAAGGAGAATTATTGAATTGGGAAGATGTTAGGAAGATGAATTATACATGGTGCACAGCTTGTGAAGTACTGAGGCTGTTCCCACCATCCACTGGAGCTTTCAGAGAAGCCAAAACTGATTTTAGTTATGGAGGATATACAATTCCTAACGGATGGAAGGTAACTACATATAATCACACTTGATATAATTAAGCACTTACTATAAAATCCTTTTTCAAATTTAATTTTTATTGAATATTAAATTTTCATGATTTTTTGTTTTCCAATCATATACAAGAAGCGCATTGACTTATTATCAATTTTGTTTTCAGATATTTTGGAATGCCCATACAACACACAAAAATCCTAAATATTTTTCGGATCCTGAAAATTTTGATCCTTCAAGATTCGAAGGAAGCGGACCTCCACCCTACACTTTTGCGCCATTTGGAGGAGGACCTTATATGTGCCCCGGAAAAGAGTACGCTCGATTACAGATACTTGTTTTCATGCATCATGTTACCACAAAATTCAAGTGGGAAAAACTGATTCCGGACGAGAAGTTCGAAAACATTGCAGCTCCATTTGCAGTGAACGACCTTCCTGTTTCCTTGACGCCTATTCAAACTTAAAGAAGCTTGAACAAAGTTCTAAATTTGTGTTAATGAATAAATTTGTATTGGTAGTTGTCTCAAGAAATCACAACCCAGTAAATTTGTCTTTGCAATTTTATATAGTTTTTGTATAACTATAATGATCAATCTGCATATACATCACCTCCTAGTAAAAATAGTTAAGCACTTCCTGTAATTTTAAAAGGTCAGGGGTCTGAATACCACCCTTCTCCTAGAACATAAGATGTGGTTCTGTTACAAATATCATCAACTATAAATCTGCTCCCATCAAAATTGTTAAATATATATAAATTGTGGTACTTTCTATTATTTTACTGTTCTCTATGTTTTTGTGTTAATATATGGACCAAGTTTTACAAATCTATCTTATTTACAATTATAAATCTTCAGCAGTACATATTTGCAAATTAAGGGTTCCACTTACAGAAAGAATGTAAATTAGTGTCATGAAAATACGCATTTGATTAGTAGAAATTAAATTATTATGGATTAGATCGGTTGATTGAAGACGATCTAAAAGATATCATGAATGGGGTTCATACTAACGTTAATTAATAAAAAAATAATAAAATAAAAATACGTGTTGAAGGTCAAAAGATATTTTGTACAAATTAGAAGGCTTTCAATATATGGAATGAAAATAGATGAGACAAAAAGAAAAGTAGAGTAACTTAGTGATAAAGTCATCTCTCACTTGTCCCCACTCAAGTGACAGGTTCATATCTTAACACTTCTACCATTTGCATGGATAACCCTCTCCCAATTTTAACAGTAGAGTTCTGAGTCGTACTATTAGAGTCTCATCCGTGTTATTAGAGTTTCATTTTACCTGGTTTCAATAATAGTCTAACATGTAAAATGTGTTAGATAATAATTTTTTTTCAAAGAAAAAAAAAAAAAAAAAGAGCTATTAAAGTCTCATCTAGGTTTATGAGTAAAGATAATTTTTTTTAAAAAAAATTGAGCTATTAGAGTCTCCCAATTCTAAGAGTAAAGTTTTAAGCTGTGCTATTAGAATCTTATTTTTGTTATTAGAGTCTCATTTAGGTTAATTTCGATAGTAGTCTGACCCGTAAAAAGTGTTAAATAATAAAAAAAAATATTAAAAAAAAAAAGCTATTAGAGTCCCATCTAGGTTTACAAGTCAAATAATTAAAAAAAAAAATGGAGCTACCAGAGTCTCATCTATTAGAAAATTTGCAAAAATAAAAGAATATGTCAATCTCACATCAAAAACAAAATAAGAGTGGATGGATTTTGAAGACTGTAAAAGGAGTCAAAGGCCTTTGTTTCAAATCACCTTAGTCAAAAACATTTTAAGCATTGTTTTTTACTTCATTGAAATTTCTTTTTTATTCTTCTTATCTTAGAGTATAGGAAAGTGTGAGTTGATGTATGCTTTAAAAAGTATGGATGTATTGGGGTCATAAGATGTGAAAGAATAGTTTATGTGATTTTAATAATTTTCACATAGTGAATTCTTTTTTATGATCGTGATTTTTTCTTCTGTTTTGAAGTTTTTTACATAAATTCTTATGTTTTAATTATTATTATTATTTTTTATTTTATTTTTCTGTTATTTTTGATATTCTTACAGAATGCAGGTTTTTAGAAGAAGTTTTGGGAGACGAATTTTTCCAACATCATCTAGGTCGGTCTCAATAGTAACTTGATCCGTAAAAGTGTTTGATAAAAAAATAAAAAATAAAATAAAATAAAATAAAAGAAGAGACAAAAATGTGAACAGTTTTAAAAAAAGATATGGCTACTATTTGATGGAAGTGCTAATGTCAATATATACAATTCAATAAAAATTGTGAATTTTCAATATTATTAGTAAAACTTTACACAATGCTAAAATTATAAAATTGTAATGTTTTTAATATTGTCATTATGAAGATGTAACATAAAATTCAGTACTCTACCATTAGCGAATCTCTGGACATTGAATTTTCCTTCAGTACGAACCGTACTTCCTTTATTTTGTTGCTACATATCAAATAGAACTTAAATATAAATAATTTACTTGAGATATGACCTAAAATTCAACCCCTACACTGTTACATTGAACCGTTAATATTAACTGCAATAATTGGACCCAAAGATCCTTAAGATTTAAAGAAATGGTTGCACTGACAAATTAGATTTTGTAAATGACTAAAAAAAAAAAAATTATCAATGACGGGAATATATGTGAGAATATTGTAGGAGTTTGCAAATATTTTAAGGAACTATCCCAAAATCTCTTGATTGTTAATGAATTCAATTGTTAATTATAAGGTTAATTTTGGGATAATGATAATTGTAATGTTAATTTTAGAAATTAAATTCATCATGCATGTCATCTAGAAGATTTAAGTCTACATGTTATATAAAAAAAAATTGTTGGATTGACAAGTTAGTGAAACTACATTGTATTGAACTTGTAATTGATAAGTGTTGACTCGGTCAGGTTCCAAGAAACCCTAACTTTGAACATAATGAAAAAATTTATTTATGATTTTATTAACAAAAAAAAAAAGAATTTTAATTTTATATTTTAAAAATTGTTCATAAATTCTAAAAAGAATTTGATCCAAAATAAAATATAGTAATAATCAGCAATTAATCTAAAATAAAAAGTATGGTAAGTCGAATTTGATTCCACAATCATTCATTTTAATTTCATTTTTCCTAATTTTGAAACATAATTTATATTATCAATGTATTTTATTTTAAAAAATTATTTCCACATTTAAAAAACTAAATATGTTTAAAAACAAAAAACAAAAAACAAAAGTTTGGTGACATGGACTAGTTATGGTTGTTACAAGATCTGATACATATATGAATTTGATAAACTTTTTTTCTCACATATATTATCGTCATTGATAAATCTTTTTTTTTTTTTTTTGTCCTTTTATAGGTATAATTTGTTAATCCAATCATTTTTTTCAACCTCAAGAACCTTTTGGTCTTCATACATATGATAATAACTACCATTAATATTAACAATTTAGTATAAAGTTAACAAATTTAAGGGTTAGCTCTGCTTGTTTTAAGATATACCTCAAGTAAGTCATTTGTATTTAAGTTTATCAAATTGAGAAAATTCAATGCAAGTTCATACCGAACTTTAATCATAATTCAACGCTTGTATGAGAATTATTTTGGCTAAGATTTACAAAAATACCTATCTATCCTAGAAAATTGTTAAATTGAATCAATTCCTAAATTAGATTGTCGTTGACCCTTCTTTGACCCTTCCTTAGGTATTGCTTTTGAGTTATTGGTTGTTTTGTTTTGGTTTTCTTTTTTCCTTTTTAAATTATAGTCGAAATATTTTGTGGTCTAAACTGTTGTATGGAATATCACTCTTGGGTGACAAATGCGACCATGTGCAGCCAGCCCCACCACTCAGCACGCCTACAAGATTTTTACAATATTTTCTTCTATTCAGACTTGACATTATATAACATATTTGGACCATTATGTAAAGTGTTTGGAAAATGAATTTCATTTGCTAACAGATCTGGAAGATTTTGTAATATACACTTAGTTTTCTGTTCTCATTAATTTTATAAATAACATTAAAATATTTGAGATTTTTGTAGGTGTTTCTTTGACATTTGGATTTCTGGTATGTAAAAGAAAAATAAATTATAATAAGGGATAATCTCAAAAAACCTCTTGACTTTTGATGTATTATCTATTGTCCTCCACTTAGTTTTGTTTTTATCCAAAATATGATCTGAGTTTTAATTAAACACTCAAAATATCCCCTAGAAGCGTATGAAATGACGATAATATCTCTGACGATAACAAATCCCATTAGATGGACATGATTAAACGTTTGACTCCAAGGGTAAAAAGGGAAATGCGATGAAATAAATAATTAAAACAATATTAATATTAACTAAAAAATCAAAAATCAAAATAATAATATCAAATATAGATTAAATATAAAAAATAAGATAATTTCATTTAAAAATAATAAATAATAAATATATGAATAAAAAAAAAATCTCTTTTCTACCTTTCCCTCTCTCTTTCCTCTCTTCCTCTTTTCTCTCTCTATCTTTAGCGGTCCTCTTCCCTTTCTATCTCTGGCCGACGAGATAGTGGAGACCAAGGTGGTCTCCACCATTGGAGACCCAAGTGGGTCTCCCATGGTGCAGACCATTTGGGTCTCCACCATGGAGACCCAAATCGAGTCTCCATGATGGAGACCACCGTGGTCTCCACTATGCTGCCATGACTTCAACTTGAGGCTACCTTGCTCGGCAATCATCGACTCCGTCTCATGGTGGTGGCAAATGACTTCGACAATGACGGTGGAGGAGGAGTCATATTGGTGAGTGAGGGAGAGGTTGACTACTTTTTTGGGTTGAATCGGCGGTTTGTTGATTGAATTTATTTTTACTTTTATTTTTATTTTTATTTTTTCCTATGGTGTTTGTTGATAAGTAGAGACCTAGAACCTGGGTTTGTGGTTTGGTGGTTCAATTGATTGATTGATGATTTGGGTTCTAGGTTTAGGTTTAGTTGATTAATGATTTTTGGGTTTCTAGTCATATTTTCTAGGTTTCCAATCGCTGGAAACCTAAAAGTAGGGAGAGAAAAGAAAGAGTGGGAGAGAGAGAGAGACAGAGGGGGGAAGAAGAAAAAGAAAGGTGGCGGCTACAACGGTGGTCTAGTGGAGTCCATGGCTGGTATGTTGAAGGTTGATGATGAAATTGATGATGATGAAGATAGAGGTTCAAGGTTTATGATAAAGACAGTGAAGTTTGATGGACAGTGATCTTCACTTTTTTTTTTTTTTTTTTAATCAATTTTTTATTTTTAATTTGGTGTGTTATTAGTTTATAATTTGTTTGTTTTAAAATATTATTTTATTTTTTTCTGTTTTTATTAATTTTTTTAATTTTTAATTTGGTAGGTTAATTTGTATCTATCAGGATTAAAAATGTCTTTTTATATTTTACCTAATTTTTTGTCAACTTATCAACAAAATGATGATTTTGGATAAAAATGAAATTACATAATTAAAAATGGACAATATATCAAAAGTTAGGCGGTTTATAAAATATTTAGATTCAATGAGTGCTTTACATATAATTAACAAAGGGCACAATTTTAAACTAGCCCTTGAATTAAAAATACTCATCATTAAACACTTAATTATAAAGGAAAAAACTTTAAGTTAGTAGAACTAAAATTAGTGTAAATTTTACTACCAATATAAAAATGAGATTTTTTAGTATCATCAATATTCATAAACAATTATTTGAGAATAAAGAATACAAATTATTATCATTTTGGTTTTTTGTTTACGGACTATAATACACAAATACTATAATATTAACAAAAAACTCATTTTAATAATTTAATACTATTTTTATGCTAGTTTTGACACTTACATGAATTTGAATGGTATAATAGGACAAAATTTCCAATGTGAGAATGTGGTCTGAATCAGGCTAAACTACTTCTAAGAGGAATAACAATGCAATCATTCAATTATACTAATCATTTTTGGTGACTTTTTTTTTTTTTAAGCAAAATCTATATTTACTGACTGTTCATATGGTAGAATCAAAATGTATAAGTTATATATAAATGGTTGAATCATTCTTATGATATATATATATATATATATATAATCATGACCCATTTTTAAATACAAATTTATAATAAAGAGATGCTTATTACTGTTGTTATTATAAGGGATAATTCTAATTTCCCCTTATAGTTTAATATAATAACCAAAAAACCCTCCTAACTTCAAAAATCGCTAAGTACTTCCTATAATTTATTAAAACAGCTAAAAAAACCCCAATCATTTATAAAAATAGCCAAAAAAAAACCTTTTACTGTCAGCTTGGAGTTAAAAGTCAATATTTGACCCGTAATGTGGAGAGGCAAAATTGTCAAAGCAAAATAAAATATATAACAATATTAATTAATTAATTAATTAATTAAATTTAAATAGATTTTTTTTTTTTTTTATAAAAATAATGTCATCCCCACCATCCATTTTTGTGATGGACGGTGGGGATGAAAACAAAAAATATATATCAAAACAAAATAATTACTATAAAAAATTAAAAAATTTAATAGAAAATTAAAACATATCATCTTCATCGTCCATCATTGTGATGGACGGTGGAGATGGACCAAAAATATTAAAATTAAAAAATATATTAAAATGAAAAAAGAAAAGATCTTTTTCAATCTTTTTCTTCATTTTCATCGACAAACTCCAATCTTCATATTCCATTTTCTTCTTTTTCTTCTTTTTCTTCTTCTTCTTCTTCCTCTTCTTTCATCTTCTTCTTCTTTTTCTTCTTCTTCTTCTTCATTATCGAAAACTAGAGATCAGCAACATCTTCTTCTTTTTTTCATTTTCAAGAGTGGTGTTAGTAGCATGGAGAATAGGTCTCCCTCATCGAAGAACAGGGAGTCTCTTGCTAAAGAGACCTCATGCTTTCCATCGTGTGGAGACCAATTCTGGTCTCCACACAATGGAGACCATGAGAACTTTTTCACCGAAGACCCTCTAGTCTCCGGTGAACGAAACCCAATGTTTGTTTTTTTTTCCTTTTTTCTTTTTTATTTATTTTTCAATTTTTTTACATATGGTTGATTAAGATAAATCGTGTGTTGATGGTGGGTTGATGATAGGTTGATGATGATGGTAATGAATGGGTCGTTGATGGTCGGCTGATATGATGGATTGAGGATGATGAATTTGGGTGTGTTTTTTTTTTTTTCAATTTTTTTGAAATGCAATATGTTAATTTGGTGTTTGTTGTTGTTGATTTGGAGTTTGTTGATGAAAAACGAAGAAGTAGAACATTGTTGATTGAAGTGGTGTTTGTTGATCTAGTCTCGACTGGTATATTGTTCTTTGATGTGTTTTGATGTTCTTCATTGAGGAATAATAAGCTATAGGACACTAGAGATTCAATCTTCAGATTGGATCTCTACAATCCATCAACATTGATAGACGGTGGAGATCCAAGATTGGATCTCCATTTTTTTTTTTTTAATTTTGTTTCATATAAATTCAAATTATTTTTTTAATTGAGAGTAGTTTGGTCTTTTTACAATTGTCGTGGTCAGAATCTATTGTCCACTAACAAAATTGATAGAAAGGGGAAAATGAGATTTTCACAAACTAGATGAGAATAATTAGCGATTAGATCAAACAACAGGGAGATATTAGAATTATCCCTATTTTATATTATCTTGGCTGTAAGCTAAAATTTGTACCAATTAAGATACCATTTTTAATTGGCGACGCTATTGGGGTGTTGTCGTAGAAAATACGAACCCATTAGCTTATCTTCTTTGAATTTGACACTGACTTACAAGTCAAAACATTTGAATTCTTTGGACAAAGCTTACAAACCTGGTGCTGCTGAAGCATTTTGCATGGAAATTTCATTCTCATCGGGTGACAAATAGTACTCCAATTAATGCACATATTTTACATACCGGTCACATTTGCATGAATAAACATTTGTCACAGCCGGTTGGCAACTGTTATCATTACCCACAACTTTGAAGTCACAGTTTATAAAGTCCTCTAACTGCAAGGATGTTGTAAGAGTATAAAATTAATGGTACTCCACCTGCTCCAAGACGAGTCACCTGCAGATTTATATGCCAGTTACTGTATTATATGTCAAAATTATATGTAGTCAAGATTTTTGCTTTATATTATAGGTTGTTCGGTTTTTCTAAAAAAATACCACCCTTAATCTAATTAATTATTAAATGAAAAGAGATAGACTCCAATTAAATGTATGACAACGACCGAATCATGCTTTTATCTTGAAGAACTTGTCACCAACCCCCACTTAATGTGAAGAAGTCCATTACTTGACCATTCCATAAATGAGAAATGTTGAAATTTTCTTTGAAAGATCATGGTTGAATGGGATCAAATTATAGGTATGGTATTATGGGTGCAATGTTTCTCATTACATTATCAAAAATCTACTCTTATAATAGAGAAAAAAATTCCTGACACATGATCATAGATGAGTATAATGTAATTTGAATTTCGATCACAAATATATATATATATATATATATATATATAAATGGGTAGTGCACAGAGTACTTGATTAAAAATATAAACGTAAAAATTGTGTTTCACACTTAATTTTAACTTTTAGTACTATTGCAGTTCCTTTAGGCCATACATGCTTCTACTCGTTTGCTTAATGGGCTCTTTTTAATTTGTTAAAAAATTTAAATTAATTTGAATTTATGAATTAACACTGAAACTTTAAATAAAATTTTTCAACATCATCCTTGCTGGCAAACAAAGGATAAAAAATGATCATAATTCATATCCTTTATTCGAAAATTATAGTTTGTGAACATTAACCAATCCTTTGTTAATGTATTGACAACGATAGGAACAGAATATTAGACAACATTTCTAATCCAATCCTTTGCTTATTTAATACTATGCTTTGTTTCGTGAAACATTAGGTTGGATTAAATTAAATCTATATTTATTTAATAAAATATGAGATTTGATTATATATGCTAATTTTAAATTTAATGGCATTTCAAAATTAATTAATAAATTATTAAAGTAAATTGTTTTAAATGAAATAACTATTTCATTCTATTATTGTTATTATTTTAAAAATATTAAAAGCATTGAAATTATATCATCTTTTATATATGTTAATATTAAATTTTATAAATAAAAACAAAAAAAAAAAATGTTAACATGGTCCCGCCCGTCAAGAACTGGTGGGCCTAAGACTGGTTTGACGAATCCTACGCAGTGCCCAAACGCTTCATTGGACTATATGATTCAATCCGGAACTAATTTTACTTCATCACAACCAAAGGACACCAAATAATTAACAATATTATTTTATTTTTATCCAATTTTATATTACATCAAATTAATACGTATTAATTTAGTCTAATCCAATCATTTTCAATAATATCAATGTAATCTGACATAATCTTACAAATCAAACACACCTTTGGACCTTATTTCTTCCATGAGATTGGATTGGAATCAAATAAATTACAATCTAATCCCATGTTATTGGATCTCTCTAATCTCATCAGCCGTTTAATCCTATGCTGAAGTTTGGGATTATTATTTTTTATATATTTTTCATTTTAGTTATAAAATGTAAATATTATATGAATTCAAAAATCAATTTAATATCTTTTATATATATATAAATGAATATTTTAACAGCAATTAAAAATAAACATTATATTATTTAAAAATAATTGTAAAAAAATTATTGATTCCTTAGAAAGAAATTAAATATTTTATAAAAATAAATAAAATTTAATTTTAATAAAATAAGAGATAATATTATTTTTATCTAATTTTATACCATATCAAATATATTAAAATATTAATTTAGACGAATTTAATCCTAACCAGTCTTATTAAAGTAGATTAATTAATTAATCTGGCACAACAAAGACACTCTAAGACTATCTGTAATTAATGAGCTTGTTGGGATGTTGTCATAGAAGATAAAAACCCACATGATTATCTTCTTTGAATTTGATGCTGACTTACCAATTTTTCATTTCCACAAAATGATCACAGTATGTCGTATATGATAATTAATTCGTACTATTGTATAATTTATTGCGAAATAAATCAAAACATATGAATTCTTTGGATATGCTGGTGTTAAAACATTTTGCATAAAATTTCATCCTAAGGTGATGACTATGTTTGTCGGCGCCGGTCATTTTTGCATGAATGTATTTGTCTGCGCCGTTCAGCAACTGCTAACAGTCAATCATCATTAACCACAACTTTGAAGTCAGAGGGGGAAAGCAAGAGTGGCTCGATGGTATAAGTCCACTGCTCATCAAGTCTTAGGCATTTGGTTTCAATGTATCTTCGACTTGATATGTGGATAATTTTTTCACGTTATATAGATCACTCTTTTTTATTTCTGAGAGTTGAGATTCAGATCATGCAGTACTATAATCTGATGTTAAAAAAAAAAAAAAATTGAAATCAAAGGTATAAAGTTATCACCGTCCGTATTCATCAACAACTCAATTTCAAAAATTTCCCAAAAAGATGCTGTGATGATTGTTCAATAATAATAAGAAAAATGAAACTCATACTACAGTATCAGCCTTTCAACAAAAAATTCTACTATCACTGTTGAATCATTTTTATTACTTGCATTATGGTTAAACAGACATAACAGAAACAAGATGACAACAAAAGTCACGGTAGAAACCTTTTGTCGGCATAAAATATCTTCCATGAATGCCGGTTTATGAATGAGTATAACTTCATTAGTTAATTTGATAATTTAATTGACTTTTCATTTAAACTGTGGTCTTTAAATTTATTATTTGATATTTTATGAAATGAATACAATACATGAGTACTTTTGAACTTTAATATAAAGAAAAATGCTAAGGATATAAACATTAAATAATAAATTTATATAAATTCTGTAAAGACATAGATATAAAAAGTTGTATCATGAAAAAATAAATATAACTTTTTTACTAAATATCTGATCTTTAGGTACATATTTACAAAATTCATAACAAATAAAAATGATTGTTTTCTGAAAAATGTTCACAATAATGATAGTGAGGAAATGATCTGGCTGATCAATGTTTTTAGTCAATAATATTGGACTGGAAAGTTAATAATATTCAAAGGTGATAATTTTCACTCTATAATGATAGATTTCGTGACAATTTTTCTAGTGCTCTAATATAACAACCCAAATCCATGTCTAGGGTCCAATGTGGCTTTACTGCAATGGCAACGACACTAGCAGAGACCACTCTGGTTCGAGACACACAGCCATATTTGTGGTTGTACCTTTCCTCACCTATGTGTGAGCCTCTTTCCATCTTTGTATAAACCGTTCTCATCTATGTGTTAGTTGTTTCTTTCTATATGAAAATCGTTTTTCAAATCGCATCATCAATGTTTAATTTTGTTTGATTTCAATTATTTTTTGGACCCGTTTTAATAATATAATGTAATTTTTTTAAAAAAAAATTATGCCTACGTCCACTAGCTTGTTTCCTTCAACAAAATATAGTCAAGTCAAAATTCACTATAAACATATTCATGATACTCCGCCTACCACGAATATCAATAAATATTATTTTGTTTACTTGTGTCTATCTGAAATGCATTTACTGTGAGATACGCATAGGAGCTGCTCAAGTGAATGATTGAATGTAAATAATCAATTAATTGTTGTTTATTTATTTATGTTAAGTTAAAACCTTACCGGTTTGTAGGCCCGTATAATGAGGAGAGCTCGAAGACTTTATTAATGGAAATTATGGGAATTCTATCACAAGAAATTGAAAAGTTAATTGTTTGCTTTCCCAATTTTCTGCTTAATTGCCGGTTAAATTTTCTTTGTTATACTGGAGACAATCTTATTTGACTGGAAAATTATAAGGTCTCTGTTATACAAAAAGTCTATGAACCCAATTTTGGGTTTTGGACTTGTGAATATGAATAATGTTACAGTACTTTCAAAAATTTTCTCAATTTTTTCATTTAAATAATATGACAAAATGATTTATAACAATTAAACTAATTATAAGATAAAGTATTAATAATGTGATAGTTACATATAAATTTACTAGACATTTAATTTGAACAATAAATTTAGATAAAAATTATAGGATAAAATATTAATTGATGGGTAAGTATATTTAACCACTAAATAGTCAAACTCAATTTTTATAATATTATTAAAAAAAAATTTAAAAGTGTAACTAACTCAAAATTCAGGATACAAGTCAAACTCTAAGTTTGTAGGATATATATATATATTTGAGCTAATTACATCTACTAAGACTACTATAATGAATATTATGGTATAGGTTGGATCACAGACTCCTATTTTAAGGGAAAAATTACCTTTACTGTCCTGAAAAACTTATCCACAATTTATCCCCACATAAAAAGGATCTAACGGAAATTATTTGTATTGCTAGAGACATTCGAACGTGTGAATTTTACACGAAGTGCAAATGTGTTAAGTTGCTGTTGAGGCATGACAACTTGGAGTAGTTTGCAGAACATTATCATTCAAGATTCAATCAATCTTATCTAGTTGACTGAGACTCACTTGTCATGTGACCAGATTGTAATTTATTATATATATATATATTTTTTTCTTTTCGAGATAGTAATTTATGATAATTGTTGATTATGTGCTATTTTATTGCGTAATAAGTTTTTTTTTTTTAAAAAAAAGATCAAATTTTCTAGATGCTTCAACGAATCTAGTACCGACTTGTCTTGCTCGAGTATTGTTGTCCCGGCCGGCCCCCAACGGCTGCTATGTTTTTCTTGGTTTTGACAATTTTATCAATGTCAAAATCAAATTTTCGAAAAAAAAAAATGTCAAAATCAAAAGCGAACTCTATATTTTAAAATAATGTTAAATTCAGTTTCAATTTTCGAACTGATAAAAAAATTGAAGTTTTTTAAACACAATTCCTTATATAATAAAGACAATAATTTGTAAATACGGATGAACTTAAAAAATATATATTTTATTTTTCTTATTTGCTAGTTCAAAAACTTGATAATTTTTTAATGTTGTTTATATGATTTTCTCATACTACTGTAATATCCCCTCATTGGAGAATGTATATATGAGCCAAGCAAGTAGCTGGTTGTACGTACAATATGACAGTAACCATCCCATCCTAAATTATGTTTGATTGAAGATTTTTTTTCCACTGAGAGGCAGCAGTACCACCGGTCCTTTTGATCTGTACCAACAATAAATATTGCTGTTGAATGTCTAAGTGATTCATATATACTAAAACAAAATGCTCTATACTTGTTTACTTCTTTTTTTTTTTTTTTAAAATTTTTTTGATATCTTTTCCGAATCAAAGCATTTTCGAAACCAACCCATAAAGACTCTAAAAGCACGATTCAGATAACTACTCTTAAAGATTGAAAGAGAACTATCCACATCATTAACATAAAGGATAAGACTTATGACACTCAAATATGTTACTTGAAAAAGTAGGAGTAGGTGGAGATGGCCACCGTTGAGCCACCTCACTTTATTTTCTTTATTTTTTAAAGAATTGAACCACCTCACCTGTGACTATATTTGATTACTATTAATACAATAAAATATATAAATTGAAAATTGAGTAGAGAGAGAGAGAATCACCAAGTCAAGCAATAATGGAATAAGTTTTGTGTTCCATGACATCTACTGTCTCGCATCATATGATGTAGTTTAAATTAAAAGAAAAGAAAGCAGCAAATATGGGATAGTAGACTACACCAAAATTCTTCTCCTATCATGGAGGATATATTATAGTTGCACACAAATGGAGGAGGCAGGCGCTGAGTTGTGGAAAAAAAAAAATTGTGAGATATTTCGAGAATGAAGTACTACTTCAGATTAAGGATGCTGCCTACCTCCAATTTCTCATTTTCACATCATTTTCAAAGAGGAATTTAAGTTGAACAGCATCACTACTGACTCAAAATAGTATTTCGTTTTAGAAATGTCTCATCTTGCAATTTTTCTCCCAAGTTAGCGCCTCCTTTCTCCACTTAGCTAGAAAGCGCATGCATATACATTTAGTAATCATGGATCCCAAATGCTCTCGTCTTCATGTAAAATTTCCACCATGGTAAGACAAAGATTTTGACTATTCTTTAAGTAAGTTTATCTTCCATTTAAATTATGTTGTATAGCGTTAGAGTTGATATAAATGACATGGAATAGAAGACCTATTCCATCATGGATACGCTTGACTTGTTGACTCATAATATATATTGTGACATCAAAATGATGTGATTGTATTGGTATATTGTGTTAATATCACATACAATATGGTATGAATCTTACATGAGTGAAAATATTTGCACTTAAACTTGGATCTAAATCCGAGAAAATTTGCGGGTTCAGGTGTGGGTGGAACCCAAACCCCACCCATGAACCCACAAGGGCCGCCACATTTCAACAAAATATTTTAGTACCAAATTTTATACTGTTGTTCTCCTCAAATATCACCTAATAAGCTCAAATGATATCATTTTCAAATTCTAACAATAACATCAACCACAAAATAGAATTAAACTTAATCTTTCAACCTAATATTAAGTTCTAGCATCTAACACAATAAATTTAAAATAAAAACATAAATCCTAGAATAAGTTTAAAATAAAATACAAAATATACCAAAACGTTGTCCAAATACATAACAGATTTTAACTCCAAAGCCTAAAAATATAATAAACAAATATAAAAGCTTTCATCAAATAAATATAATTTTTCTTTCCAATTGCTGCAGGTTCGCCCGCATCTGAATCCTAACCCATTTCGGGTTTGAAATTATGCATCCGTCCCTCCCATCGCAGATGAAAACCTCGTGTTCACGTGTTCGCGGATTGAATTGTCATCCCTAGTAGACGAGTAGAACCAATGTTTGCTTAATTACCTCATCTTAGATTTTGGGCTACAAGCCTTGTTCAAACATAAAATATTACAAACTATATAATATAGTTGGATGTGCAGAATATGTGTAAAAATTGGGATCCTTTTATCGAAAAATAAAGTGTCATTTTACGAGGAATATTTAAATTTGTAACTACAAGAATATTTAAACTTGTGCTGAAATTATATTAGCAGCTATTATTACTATTGACATTATTTTTGTAGTTTGGAGCTACTCAATTTAACGGAGTTTTTTCCATTTTGCCCTAGTAGATATACAGAAAAATTCTGGTGCCATGGCAATCAAACATGTGTTAGTGGTCTTGCACTAGGTAGTTTTGCTTGCCCAGTCACCAAAGCTGAGCAGCTACACTCACTAAAAGAGGCCCAACTTGATCATGAGCTCTCCTAAGCAGGCTGACCCTCAGAGGCTCAAGAAGCCTGCCAGCTTATATAACATGTAAAACAATTAAGAGTGGCGATATTTCCACCCCCTAAAAAATTTAAACCCCCATAAAAATTTAAAATTTTTTTAATTTGTTTTTAAACTTTACTTAATACCAAGATTACCCTTTTTGTTAATTTTATTATGCAATGTTTTTGTTTAATTTTATTATGCTCCATTTTTATAAGTATACATCATCTATATTTATTTTATTATTTATTTAATTTTAGGATATCAATATTCTTTTAGCATTGAGAAAACTTCATCTTTTCCTCAACATTTGAGTGTCTCCTTCCTTTTAGATTGAAAGATGGACTTAAACTTCTATTTTATACTCAAACATATCTACTATTACAGAACAAAGACCAGACCCAGTCAAACCACTAATATGTAAGACTTCAATCCAAATAGACCCAAAAGATTAATTGAAACTTATGTTATTGTTATTAATTTAGTTTGATCCAAGGTTTAAAAATAAATGGATATATGGATAAATATTCACTTGATGAATATTTGTTTTAAAAGAAATCATGAAATTTGACAGTGAAAAGAAAAAGATGAAAGAAAAATGTGAGAGGTAAAATACAAAAAGACAAGTTAAATATTGAGACAAATTGGTGTGACCGTGCATGGATAGAAACAGAGAGAAGGATCTGAAATTAGGATAAGGACAAGAAAGTGAGATTGGAAAGAAAAAGTGGGTGGATAGATGTTCGTTTTGAATCAAATAAAATAAAAAGGGCTATGCGAATGAGGGAAAGAGAACATGAGATAGTGCCCTTTTTTCAAAACAAGGAAAATGGACATGTGTTACTTATGTAAGGATGGTAAGCCAATTGAAATGTTAAAGAAAGCATGAGATAGACAATTGAAAAAGAGAGGTGAATGAGATAAGAGAGAAGTGAGCATGGCTTGCGGCGTGAAGAAAAAAAACATGAAAATGAATGAGTTGGTGGATTTGCTTGAGACAAAGAGAGGACAAGTGTCCCAAGCATAAAAGATGAATGATGTCAAGCAAATGAGTGTGTAAGTAAACAAAGGGATAACAATTGATCAAGAGAGTGATGAGAGAACCAAGTGGGTCAATTTTTTTTAGAGAAAATATGGAGTCATGGTCATGTCTTGCATGGACGAAGCTAGAATAGTTAGAGAGAGACATAAGATTTAAGAAAGAAAAAAAGACATGACAGAGACGTGAGTGAGACGGTGCAATTGTATGTATATATATATATATATATTTAGACAGTAAACACAGAGAATGGATGAGCAGAATAAGAAATAAAAGAAAACCGGGTGATGCCGAGAAAAGAAGTAAAAAAAAAAGAGAGAGAAGAAAAAATTGGAGAAAATTTATGGATGCTTGTATATAATGTTTGGGTGCCTAATTTATCTAAATAAGTGATTTTGTTTCGAACAGGATTTGAAATCAAAAAAATTAGTTTATTTTTCAATAAGTTCTAAATTGAGTTTTATGTGATTTTTAGATAGATCCAAGTTTATAAGGAATTAGATGAGAACTTGTTTTAGATCCAGATTTGAGCAAAGGAGTTATGTGAGTGTGTTATTTATTTAATTTGAATTAATTATTTACAGTTGTATATTTCAGATTTTATTTATTTAATTAGTTTATTGATTTATTGATTTATGATTAGATTAAAGAATATTTATATATTGACAGTTAAATTTATATTCATAAATCGAGTTATATAATTTGTATATGAAAATTATTTGAGATTTGAAAATGAATAAAATGAAATTTTTATAACACTAATAGTATACCCTTCCCTTTAACGGTCAGACAGACTACACGTGTGAGACCTAGATTCGCCCAACACGTATATGACAGATGTCAGGAGAGTCATTGAGTTGTCGGAAGAGTCATTGAGTCACCCAACACGTGTGTGACAGATGTTATCCCTTGCTTTGTGTGTATATTGAGTATCTTCACCATGTATGACAATTTTCCCTGGATACTAGTTGATGTAGTTTTCAATTATAGATATTATATATTGAGATTGATCAGTGCAAAAAGAGATTTATAGAACACCAAATTTAGAAAAAGAGATTTTTGAAAAGTTTTAGAGATTATATATTTTCATATTTTATATTATTAAAGTTATAAAGATTATTTATATAACAGTTTATAGTTTTACTATAAATCAGATTTAAATTCAGTTTTATTGTTCTAGATATGAAATTATATGAATTATTGAGAAGTATTTATTGTTATCAGAAATATGTTATATTTTAGTTAGAAATATTTTTATAAAAGTTATATCCACTCATTGGATATTAGCGTTCACTCTTTTATAATTTTTTTTTTTTTAAGGTATCGTCGCAGGTTCGTGCAGAATATTACATATCATGAGAAGGGTCATATAATAATTACAAAATGCATTATTATTTTTATGCAAAAACATTTTTTGCATCAGTGTATATTATTTTTAATTAACTTGATTTCATAAATGTGTTTCCGGAATAGTTTTATAAATGAAATATTTTTTTCAGATATTTTATTAATATTTTGATTATTTAGTCCAGGGATCTATCACGATAAATATAAAGATTTTCGATTTGTTCAAATTAAATTCTATAAAACAACTACAAGATTTACGATGATTTTCTCAAGGACTTTCAGCAAATCCAAATTTCAATTAGAAATACCTCAGTTTTTCATAGGATCCTCTTGAACTCGAGATAAGAATCAGAATAGATCCCATCATAATTGCTATGGGAGACACAACTATAGCTTTTTGTACTGTTGAATTTGATTTTTTTTTTTTTAATCTATTCAATACTTGAATTATTTGAATCAATTTTTTTACACCAAGAAGCCTATACTTATATACAACTTCTAAGCACTAAAACTTTCAGTTATGAAATATGCCAACAATATGTTCAATGAATTGTTTAAATGAAGTTTTTTACAACAAGAAGCTTACAACTATATATAATAAACTTCTCAGCACTAAAACAACAATTAATTTAAAACTTACCCTTTTTTAATTAATTTCAATTGAAGACTTTGTTTCATTCTCCATACTTTGCAATCAAATTATGTTCCCTAAAAAAATTTAATGTTTAAGATTAACATTTAAAAAAAAGTTATATGATATTTTAATTAATAATTTATGGATCTACTTATAAAATATTTACTATTTTAATAATTTTGTTTAAGAACAATATTGGATATTTAAAAAAAAAATAAAAATACTAATTTGAGGTGTTCATACAATTTTTTAGGAGTGCAAACATGGCCACTCAACTAATAACATCTTTTCATTCTTTAAATCCAAACATACCCTCAAAACAAGCCCCCCCAAATCCACAGGTTTGATAGTGAAGCCCAACCCACCCAACAATAAGGCCTGAACACAACCTTGACCCTCACTTTAAGGGCTGCACAGGGACCAGGCTTAGGCCACCCCGTCCTCCATTTTAGGTACTAATTACTTCTCAAGAATTTGGATGGTAATACATTCTTCACATTAAGATGCCAGGTACAAATACATCAGAAGGCGAGCAAGCATCACTGATGACAACAAATCATGCTCTATTCACTTGAAATAACTTGTTTAATCCATAACAAAGCCAGCCTCGAAGACCTTGGTATTCAAATTCAAAACAATTCTCGAAACCAACATTTTGTTTTGCATAAAAAAGAAAACCGTTTTTCTAAATAATTTAACAGCTCCTACCAAGCCAAGTTCACATAAACTTTTGATCAGTTCAAAGTTGAACCAAGTACAGTAAGGGATTGGTATTTGGTGCTGGCTGCTTGTTTCAAATATATAACATTTTCCAAAAGCGGCCTCTTTGTCTAGGAAAGAGCAAGTTGTAGATAACGATGTTAGCATATGACTCTTCTTGGACAGTTGGTGCAACCGAACCTTGAAATAAGTCAATAAAAGACGGACACTCACCTAAGTTTGAATCTATATGATTTTTTCTCTACACATCCAAGCCAAAAATGGCTATCATGTGGAGCCATTGACGTTTCCCGGAATTCTAACAGTTTGATCAGCCTTAAAATTCCCATTCTGCTATACATGATTTTTTGGTTTGCCTAATCAAACCAAAAAGCCCATACTAGCCATGAAACAGCAAATGCTAATAGTCATTCCTCATTACTGCAAAGGAGCCTACATAAACACTGGAGGATTCCGCAAATGTTAGCTGTTGCCATTCTACTTAAGGGTACCAAGTGCAGGATGCTTTGTTTACCTTTTCTTTACCACTTACAGCTGCTAAATTTTAAATGCTTTCATTTTAAGAGAAATGAGAAGTGCAATTAACGTGCACCTTACCAACAATTTCTTTGCAATTTAAACTGGTAGCCAATTCTATTGCTTATTTTTGTCAATGTTTGCATTGCATAGTACACAATCAATAGTTCAACAGTTTTCGTTTCTAGGCCAAAAGAGCTCAATGCAGTTGGTTTGCAATTTCCTGACATACAATTCATAACTACACAGGCAATGCTATACCAGCTGGCCTATTGAGTGCAACAACAACATAAATATAACTGCATTATAATACACAAACAAATCCATGGAATTTTACCTTGTTTGCCCACATAAGTCCACAAGCATTGCAAAGGGTCCTTGCCCGTTCAGGTCCACGTCGCATCATTGGGGTAGACTTCTCATTGATACCACAGTGTCGGCAACTGATAAGCAAGCAAACATTAGACATCATGAAATGTCATCATTGCATGGAATTAATCGTAATAACCGAGTTCAAACAGATGTGTTTTATACTACGCAAAGGACTGCAATAAATGCTTGTGGAGACCACAACAATACAGAATTGGCTCCCAACTCATTTGATCATGATTTTGGGTTGTTAAAAATGCTAGCATATTGTGGCATTGCTCATTTGAAAAGATACAACTCCACATAACCCAATTCTTGGGTGTTTTTCTAGAATCCAATAATACGAGATTGTTCAAGCGATTTACTCTCACCAACTTCAAACTAAAATTTTATTTGCTCCCAGAAAACTATTATTGTTCTTTATACTATTCTTTTCACAATAGATGTCATTTTATGAGCTGTCTTGCTATATTAACCAATTTCAGAATTCTCAGTATCCTAACTATTTCTTCAACCAATTGCCTATGGAATCAGATACCCAAAATGTCCTATTGTCAGATGCTACAACCTTGGAAAACGAGAAAGTTATCAAATATAATATCGGTTGCCCCTAAACAGATTAATCCCACACCTTGAGATCATTATTCAACAGAATCTGACAAGGCAATTTTGCATCTATATTATACCTAAAATTCGCATGCACCGGTTGTTAGTGGAATAAATTTCTTTTATGTGTGTTCAAAGTTCCGTTATATTGGAAAACTAGTGATCCAACCCTCTACAATTTGGCACCGTCTATATTGGAAAACTAGTGATCCAGTCCAACTAAGTCAAATAGACCTACCCGCACTATGAAATGGCAAAACAACAGAACCAAACAATGCATGAAGCTCAAGTTGCTACCTTGATTTACCAAATGAGTGTTTAGGTGGAAAAGCTCTAGCGACTTGAGACAAAAAACCAGACGGTGTGAAGTGGGGCGTATAACTAACAAGTGAAATGGGGAGTACACTACTGGCGGCTAGTTAGTGGGTTGACTCTTAAGCACCAAACAATTCCGGTTCGACAACCAATAATTCAATCAATAGATCTCAATGCCACTGGATTCAACAAAGATCTAGTGAGAAATGTGACAGTCGACCACAGGTTGTTAGGCGATTTCCTAGAGTACATCGATGATCGGACGCAAATTATTAGATGGTAGATAGCCCAACGTCGAACCAAATGAAGAAACACGACTAAGAATAGCAAATGTAGTAACACCGCGCAACGTAAAGGAAGCTAGAGACCTGAGATCGACTGCATTGGTGACGAATGAGCTCACCAAGAGATTTGCGAAGATCGAAACCATGATCAATAGAATCCTTGGTATGCTGACGCTCATCAGGAAAAGCACCACAACAAGTTACACAAACTTATCGTTTATCAACTTGATTGCACTAACAGAGATGCCCAAGAAATTCAGCCTCCCCAATATAAAAACGTACGATGGGACAACCGACCTTGACAACCAAATGCCTAGCATAAGCAGCGGATGTTTACAGAAGCATTCCCCTGCAACGTCAGAAAAACTGTTATATGCAAGGGGTTCGAGTCAAGCCTCATGGGGGCCACGTTGCAATGATTCATGAATTTGCTGAACGACAACATCGAGTTGTTCGCACAACTCACAGATGTATTCATGGAGCAATTTGCCAGTAAGTGTTTCAATTAAAACAGTATTATAAATCACAAGGTCGTCTTTATTTTGTCGATATTGAGCAATGAATATCATGTCCACCAATTCCATGGATTTCATATCTTTTTGAACCATTGCAACAAATGGATCACCCTTTTATACTGTAATCCATTCCACTGTTCGTTGTAGTTTATTATCAACTTGTTTACAGCCATTGTTGTAAAAATAAACAAGAAAGTTAGTTTTTGAGATAATTTTCATGTAATGAAAGAAAATACAAACATTTCACATAGGATCCACGTGAAGCATTTTAGGTGGCCTCCATGTAAAAAGTTTTCTGTAAGAAAGTAGATGTCAAACTTCTCATGTACAGATTATTCATGTATTGTGAAACTTCTCATACACGTTTCATATGCAACACGTGACCTTTACATTTGACATATTGACGATGCATGAAATATTCTAGAAAGACTATAATTACGAGTTTTGCTTTATCTCTACCATACAAATCTAAATCCATGCAACTAAGAACTAAAGTCCCTTCATTTGCAATCATACAACTAAAATGAACTTATTTAACTAATAGAAATACGTACATTTAACAACTTCAACCAAAATCACTTACCCAAAACTTTTTCCTAACTTTCTTCACAATCTTTAGCTGTTTTTTAAGAAAAAGACATACGAAATCGATTTTTCCAACAATGTGGACAAATATGAGTGGGTAGAAAGCTGAAGTCAATTTATGATGAAGGGTTAGGCAACTTAGATTGAAGATCAATGAAAGAAGTAAGCAGATAGAAATTAGAATATTCAATGTATATTCAATGTTTAGGCGTACGTAGTTTTGTAATTTAGGGACATCAATTGAAAATAAATTTGGCTAATAAGCTAAAAACGAATGTAAATTTTGTTTGGGGTTAAAAACAAATTTCAATATTTGTTTTGTGGTCATAGGTAGTAATTTTCACTAATGTTTAGTATATATTATTGTTAGAATACTATTTAAATTGATCAAAACTTAAATTCTTTGGTTAATCTCAAAGGTTTATAGTATTATTGGTGCTTTTCTTAAAACAAAAACCAATGATAAAAGGGTCAAATTGTATCCTTAATATACAAAACAACATCATAATAATAATAATAATAATAAAGAACATGAAATCAAGATCAAGATGTTGCAACAAAAATCACGGAATATATTTTATTGCTTAGACATTACAAGTTTATTATATCTCATGAGCTTTACTCCATTTTTTATAATTTGATTTTTTTGATATAAGATTGTTGATCAAAGTCAACGTATTATTAAAAAAGGAAAAATCATGTGAAGATTACAATCAAAACATAGGAAGGAAAAGACAACAAAAGATTTAGTCAAAACCAAACATTTATAAATCAAATCCTATAGCAATTCTTTACAATCTGATTTTCTTGAAACAATTTACAAGCTTTTCTGAGGCAGTGGAACTTTCCTGCAATATTGTGCTAAAGCTGCCAATGGAAAAATGTTCCTATACAATCCGTAGTGTAATACACCAGTCTTCATAAAAGATCCAATGATTTCCTGTAATGAAAAGGGAAAAACTTAGTGATATGTAATGAATCAAAACATTTGACGATCAATCTCCCTCACACCAACCTTGGGATAAAAGGTCGTTAGTTTTATAAGAGTTTGCCCACATATCAAAGAGTGTGTGTTGAAATTAAAAATAAAATAAAATAATGCAATGTTTTAGAGATATATATATATATATATATATCTATATACCTGTTGGGGGTAGTCACCATTTTCCAATTGAGAGTTAATCAACAATTTTGCACCACGATGAATAGGATTTGGGTCTCTATCAGCCTATTACATAAATATGAAAATTTTTTAATTATCGATATTATTAATTAAATGACTGAGAGAATTGATACTGGAAAATTGAGAAAATAATGATTGATTAAACCATAATAAAGCTTACCTGCCCAGCATGAATTAAGCCTATCACACCCAATGCAGTCTGTGCCAAATTGGATCTATTTCCTTCAAGAGGAGTATATCTCTGTAATACAAAATATTAATGTAAAAGGTGCATTCTATTATTTTAGAGATTCAAGTGTGTATCTCAAAGTGATACAATGTGTAGTATTTGTGAGTAAATTTTTTTTGGTTATTTTGGAGCTTCTTGAAAGAGAACTTGTACTGAAGCATTCACTCAGACTTAATGGGAACAAGTATCTATTAAATGTTTTTCAAACACATAGTTGTACTTATTTTAATTTTTTAACCCTAATGCAACAAGAAAAAAATACATAGAATATATATTCATATGTATGCATATGAAATCAGTTACCATATTTGTACAAGAAAGAGAGCTCTCTCCCCAACCACCATCTTCTAATTGAGTTCTAAGCAAAAAATCAACTCCTTTGCGAATAGCCAAACTATCGTTGTAAGTTTTGCCAGCAGCAGCCAATCCTCCAAGTGCAAAAGCCGTAGCATATATGAAGCATATTCCCCAATTTCCATACCTATACACATATTTGTTAATTTAATTGAATATTATTATTATTATTATTTTTGGAAATTGACATTGAATGGTTCAAATAAGGGGCTTGTCAATTTATTTTTTCTTTTTATTTTTCAGAAAATTAACATTAAAAAGTAAGATAAGGGCAAAAAACTATTCACACAAGCTTCAAAATACGTCTAAGGAGATTTCAACCCTTATCATCTTAGCGAAAGGGGAGATGTGCAAACCTATGTATTAAGAGGAGGTGATATATGATTAACTTAGTTGATTGAAAATTACAAATGCTTAAAATTGAGGAGACAGAGAGAGAGAGAGAGAAGAAAAACATATACCATGAACCATCACTAGTTTGTTCATCTTCAATGTACTTCACGGCTCTCATTAGGAATTTCTCGATCTCTTTCGTTTTGTGATGTGGGTGTAATTTATTGAACAAAACAAGAGCTTCGATTGCTGATGCAGTGCACTCAACATACCTGTTAAATGCATATTTTAGCACTAATGGAATTATCAATTTATTGTGATTGACCTTATCATAAGTCTTGTTCAAAACAAATTTAGATCCCGTTTGGTATTTCCTTTGAGAAATTAAAATCTAATTATTTAATAATTTTGATAAAAAAGAAATTGGTAAAATTTTCGAAAGTGATTATTTACTAATTTAAATAGATTTGACAATAATTTTAAAAAGCACATAAATGATTACTTTTATAAAATAATTATGAAATAATCCGCAGTAGATTTTAATGAATATTTTCAATGACCCAATCATCCCCATTAATTTTAATAAAAGATACTTATATCCCAACTATAATTATATAGAATTATATTTATACTAAATGCTAGTTAAAATATATTATTTTTGTATCTATTTTAGATATTTAAGATATTTTACAAATTCACAAAAATTAACAAAAAATTAACCAAATGTAGGTATACTGCTTTTGAGGTTTATTACAGTTTTCACAACAAGATTAACCAAACATTAGTCTAATTAGTTTTACAGTATATTATTTCTCTAGCACAACTTATAGTGATTATTTAAAAGCTTCAATAATATCAAACTAGCTGTTATGATAAAAAGCCTGAACGATAAAACAAACTAGCTTATTTTATGTGTTTTCTCGCAGAGTGACGATATTTGTATCCCTATAAAATTGTATGTGCATCCAAAATTTATTTATTTTTTTTTCAAAATTTCAACATTGGCCCCAAATTATAAATTTATTAAAATAATTGTATATACTCTTTATCAATAATATTATTACATTATGCGGTATTTTGAGTATTTTAACAAAAATTTATAATAACTTTTGATCATGATAATAACTATTTTATTAGTTAATTAAATTTTTAATTGGGATTATATAAAACACTAAGAATGTTAAATAACCATTATAACATTTTAAAAAGAAATGAAAATTAATGAATTTAATTTAAAAGGTAAGCTAAAATAATAGTTAAATTAATTAAAAGAAAAGGAAGTGTTTTCCACCTAAATCTAAAAGGATTTGCACCTCACATTTTTTATTTATATTTATTTTAATTATTTTAGATTTATTAATTAATAATATTTAATAAAAAGTCGAAAAGGATAATAATGATAATATGTGAGGTGTGTTTACAAATGATAACATCTTTTTCCTTTTTCCTTCTTTTTTTTTTTTTTTTTTAAGTACAAAAAAAATGGTGCTCATACACTTTTTCAAGGGTTTTAATATATCCCATCCTACAAGTCTGGCCCTCTATGTCCAAGAGAGAATCATACATAATATGGATAAAAATGTAGAACGGCAATTAGGGAAATGATAGGAGTCTTACGTTTGATCAGAAACAATGTCCTCCATGAACTCGACTGAATTGAACCACTGAAATTATTAATTAAAAAGTTTGAAACCAAAACCAAGTATTAGTCAAAGGGTTCTCATAGATAATGTTAAACATTTGCACACAACAATGAGATCTAGAGGAAATATTTACCTTTAACAACGATGAGGATTGTGCTGGCTCCCAAACAGCCATACCACCATCTTTAGCCTGCAATATGTACATGATAGGGCTCATTAAAAAAATGTGTAAATTTAAGAAATACTTATATAAATCCTTGAACAACAGAAGTATAAGAAAAATTTAAGAGAACATGTTTATAATGAGTGTTATGATTACTCATCATATCCGTATGCAATTGAAAACTTTACCTGCATATGAAGTAAGAAATTGACAGCCTCATATAGCCACTCAGTTTCCAATTTCTCACCAAAAATTTCTGGTGGCAACATGGAGTAAAGTAGGCAACACTGTGAAATACATAGCATGTTTTTGTGAGGCAAGTTTTAAAATTATCAACAATATTCAACTCTAAATAAGATTTAGAAATTCGCTTTTTTAACAGGATTTAGCTATCTTACTGATTAGGAAACGTTATGCAACGATTATAACCATTATTGACTTAACAACACCAAAACCACTCCTAATTAAATATGTACCATTATTTAGTTACCTTCAAACTTATTGCAGTACCATCTGAAATTTGCCAACCATGATCTTGATCAGAGAAAGGCCAAGACCCTTTCGAAAAGATGTGACGATGCATGCTTTTCCAATCACCAGGAGGATTGTCCCTTATCTTCAAAATTTTTAAACATCCTATTAGTTTAGCCCAAGATATGTGTATATAATATATGTAGATTCTGAAGTTATTCGATGAAGAAAAGCTTGTAGGAATTAATATGGAAAACCTGAGATTTCTTCAGGAATTCAAATCCTCTAGCGAGTGTAGGTCCAATTTCATTAGTGAGATTTGCAGCAATCAAAGCTTCAAGTGCAAGACAAGCATCCCACGCTTGACTGCCAAATGTCTACATAAAGATCGAGCAATTATATATCAATTAGAACCATATTTTAAAAATTTATGGATTCGACATAGGTATCCCTACTTTATATATTTCCAAGTACTAACCTGAATTTTCATTCCATCTTCTCCAAGCCAAAAGTAGTCTCTAATTCTAGCAAGATGCTTCTTAAAGGGATCTCCATTGGGATCTTCAATCCAACAAGCTAGCATGGCTGGTGCCTATTCAATTCAAATGACATGCGAATGTCAAAAACATGATCATGAATACAAAGTTTTTGAGAAAAGAGTCAAAGTTTGATCATAAATATTTATGACTATCAAAGTTTGATCATAAATATTAATGTCCTTGTCTTCTGATTATAACAACACTATCAATATGTTTCATCTATAATCAGCCAGAACTGAAAAATGTGATAACCTTCAAAAAATTGGAGATGTACCTTCACCAAACATCCTGCGGTAATGTATCGACTGCTCTCATCTTCGAAATGAATATTATCAATTACCTTTTTGAGGGCCTTTTCCCTAATTAACTTATTTAAAGGCCAACAACTCAGGAAAGGTTCGGTAGTCAAGTAAAGAGCATCAAGAAATAAATCCAGTAGGAATGAATGGGGGTTATATAGATCCTCCTGAAATACAAGTTTTGATAATCAATTAATTAGCAATAGAATATGGATATAAGAAGGTCTCTTTTTTTTTTTTTTTTTTAGTTTAATTGACAAAACTTTTTATCACAACAAATTTAAGTATTATATAATTTCATTTGACAATTTTCTCACATATATCACTTTTTTTGAATTTGTAATAAGAAATCACCTTTGCACATAGATGGCGAATCCCCCACCAATTGATTTCATTGTAAGGCTGGGTGTGAAGTTCATTTCTTAGTTCCTCAATTAATGGAGTGATTGGAACACAAAACCTTTTCCCATATAAATAAGCCATAGATGTATACACTGTTCTGCCATAACACCACAAATTTCCTGCATAGAAAAGGAAAATTAAAAGTGCCATTATATTATAAATTAACAGGCTCCAAATAGGTAGATGCAAACATAAATATATATATATATATAGACACCAGATGTGAACATATATATATTTAACGGGTCAGAATAATTTATATTCATTAAATTTAATGTAATGGTTTAATAAATTTAAAATTTACAAACAAATTGAAAAAGAGAGAGAGAGAGAGAGAGAGAGAGAAAAGGCTTATGGACGTTCTCACAACTATATATCCTATATGATAATAGTCATTCTGTGTAGAAAAAGGTATATGAAAATCTATATTTAACTAGTGAAGTTATTATGCAAACCTGGATGTATTGGTAATGAAGAAGGCATGATCCATAACTCAGGGGTCAATGGGTTGATCCCAGACCAATCCGCTAATCCAAGTGTCTGTAACAAAAGGAACAAAACAAATCATACATGTGTGGATTTTTCATTTTGTGATATAATGATATTATGTTTAGATTGTCTATGACACTTCGAAATATTCGAAAACATTTTTATATTTATTATACAGTATGTGATGGAAGAAATTAAAAATGCACTTTTACAATTAAAGAAAAGAAGATTTCCAAAAATACCCCAAAGTTTTCACATTCGATCTTTTTGGAAAGCAAATTTGGTCCCTCTACTATATTCCAAAAACAACAGCATAATTTAAACACTTTGTAACAAATTCTCTAGGTGGAGCAGCAAAAAAACCCCATGTCAATGGTGTTTTTACCTGAAGATTGCTTTTAAAAAAAATAATTAAATTCAAACCTCAATATTTTCTTAAATTTCTTAAAAGTTATAAAAAAAAAAAAAAAGAAAAACCTTAAAAGAAATTTCTTTTACTACTTTTTTCAAACTATTATAATTTACTCTTCTCAAATGTACTTAAATTAAAAGTACTTATGGTCATTATAAGTACCGCGAGCCAAATCTTTCCCCAAGAGGGTACATAAGTAAGACCACCGCGGTCAAGAATCCATTTTCGAGCTCTTTGCAAAGCATTGTTTTCACCATCATCGGGCCCCAATCCGAGCAAACGGATGGTAACATAGTAGTAGACTGTACCATACATGCTGCTGGTTTTGGACTCTACATGTAACCCCCACCCGCCATCTTCACGCTGCATCACCACAATTTTTTTCTCTTCCGTCACCTTATTATATTTTTCTAGTATATAAACTAATTCATTAGCACTAGTAGATTCAAGTGATATCAGTCTTGATTAAACCTCTCTTTTTAAAAAGAAATTATGCTACTAAAATTCTCTACGATTTGTTAGAAACCTCTCAAAGGCTGTATTTTAAGGGAGATTTGCAAAAAGAGGGGGAAAAAAAAAACTAACGTTTGATTCATCTTATAAAAAAGACGTTCTTTAGTTTTACATTTAGATCAAAATCCCCTTATAAAGGGTTTGTCGTACACACTTCGGGGCTTTTCAACTAAAATTCTGAAGTACAAGGTCTTGTTGGTGGTTTTTGCCTAAATTTGAAATAAAAGGGTTATTGAATAGGGAAAATTGCAACAACGCCCTCACGTTAGGTGAAATTGAATCTGCATACAAAAAATCTGTTAATTAGACAACAATTCTTTTAAATTTGTTGGTCAAATGGTTGACTAACTGGGACTTAACAGTGTGAAAGGCAAAATGGACTTTGCAAATGTAATATTAAATAAATTAAAAATTATCCGTGGACCAATCATAACATGACATATTACATCCCACAATTTTAAAATAAAAAGAAAATAATTAAAAAACAAATTCATAAAAATGAAAAAAAATATGTATAAAAATAGAAGAGCGGATCTATTTTTATTTAAATCAATTTATTTTTTTATTTAATTATATAATTTAATCCACTAAAATTATTTAATAAATGAAGATAATTAATAATGATATAATGTTGATTCAAAATAAAATTTAAAATAATATCATTGATATTTAATCTTATTAAATGAGTCAGTGGGTTGATACAAGCCACTTAATGAGATTAATGTATTGCATCATCACTAACCCAAACCCAATAAGCTCTAACTCATATTTACTAATTTCATGTTGTGTCTTTGAGTCAAGGCGACAATAGTCATCTCTAATTAGGGGACAAATTTTTAACCGATTTTTAAATCGTACAAATTTGGTAGTACATATTTATTTTAAAGTTTTGGTAATAAAAACTAATAAGGTTGTTGCCCTTTTCTTTTCTTTTTTTTTTTTTTTCAAATATCAATATCATAATTCTTTTCAATATTATTCTTAACCAAAAAAAATTCTTAATGACATAATTTTTATCTTTTATTGGGCTAGACTAGCTTGTAGACAGCTGTTACATGTTCTATGGGCCTGCCCCAGTAAAAAAGGGCACCTGCAGAATTAGTAAAACCAGCTCCATATTAGATTGTCTACAATAAGCGTTTTCAGATGAAGTTTTAAGCACTTTGACATAGATGATAAATTAAAATCCTATAATGAAGTCTATAGCTGATAATTTGTAGAGATAACAATTCAAATCTTACTATAGAGTCTATACTTGAAACACTTTTAGATGTCAAAATTCTTATTACTAAACCTATATATACCTGATGATTGTAGATGTAACGAAGGATTTCTCTACGATGTTCAGGAGAAATAACTAAATTAAGATGTCCAACAGCATACAAACCAAATATCTGTAAATTTTCAGAGAAGAATCAATGGAGTTAGCAGCCATAATCACTTAATAAAGTAGTACCAACTTGTGCAGCTATAGTTTTGTTAATAGTGCATGTTGGAATGCTTAATTTGTAGAATTAAAGCACTTTTTCATTAGATAAAGCTCTTCAAAAGAGGTTTATGAAAGTAATTCTCATGTCAAATAAAAGAATTAAAAAGAAAATAAAAAAGAACTGAAAAACCTCTTACAATGGAAAATAATATATTTTGCTAAACCCTAATTTTCAACATAAAAAATGGATGATTTCACATTAGTTTCATTTTTAAAAGATATTTTAATAATGTTCAAAAAATATACTTTAAAAATGTACTTAACTGATTAATTCTTCTAATTTTAATGACAAAATTGTTAAGAAAAGCATCTAGTGCTACTTCTTTGTCCCAAAAACACTGAAGATTTATCTTTTTAAATGTTTCTTCATAATGTTAAAAAACACTTTTAAAAAAATTCTTTCGTCAAGTAGAAAAATCGTATCGAATAAGCACTGAATTAAATGAGTAATTGAAAGGAAGAGAGCTCACCAATGTAGGCATGAAATAAGATGAGCCAGAATTTTGAGCAGGCCAATGGCCATCGTGGGTCTGTAAGGCAGAGAAGAAGTGGACAGCCCTCCTCATTGATGTCAAGGCTGTTTCATACGTAATTTCCTCTCCATCTTTGACCCTCACCGGAGGAATTGTTTGTTTCCAGTTCTTCTCTCTCAGTATCTGAATATGTGATAAATGTAATAAACGCATATTGTGAAAATTAATAAAACTGGTCAAATTAAAAAATATATATATATATTTGTTTTTAATGCAAAAAAAAGTTGTTCATTTTGACCTTTTTACATTTCCGATAACATTTCACATTGGTGAATTTAGGTGAATTTCATTTACGTGAAATCTTATGTAGATATATTCTAGGGAATAAATCAAATTTAATCAAACGCAATTTCATGAAATTCCTCTACCTTAAACCCACATCTAGTTATACAATTTCACTTAATAAAAAGTCTATTCGTGAAAACTCTACCTGAAATCTCCAAAGTAAGTCGCTGTCAGCAGGAACCTGATGCCGATTCTTGGTGAAATTTTCACGAGCTTCTTGAATCTCAGCCAACTCCTCAGGGCTGGCTACATAATTATGATCAAATTCCCATACTTGCCGTCCAGCGTAGTTGTTTGTACTCCACAGATATGGGCTGTCTTCACCCTCTGCAATCTTCAACCTCCACATGTCTTGTCACTATGTTGTCTGGTACCGTCAAGAATGTAATCAATCAGTCAATTCAAGATCCTACTCTGAGAATTTCTATATAAATTTCATCCATATATTGGTTTATGTGACTTTGCATAACTTTCTTTAGAAATGATAGTTATAGATCTCAAAGTGGTCTCATTTTTTAATTTTCTATGAGACTGTCTTACGGCTGATGTGGTGAAATGGATCAAAATAGAAATAGAAAAAACTAATTGAAAAAGTAAGAGAAAAAAAAATAACATTATTTCATTGATCCGTTTTACCATATCTACTGTGAAACACTCTCATGGAAGATCTTCAACAAATTTAAGGTTCAAGTTTTGATGCACTCAGCACTTCGAATGAGTGAGGTTGCGGTTGTATCCACTGTATTAACTATGCATATATGTACATATGATAGAGAAATTTATCTTATAATTCATAATAAAAAAAAAAAAAAACCCAAAAAAAAAAAAAAAGAATAAAGGAGCTAGTGACTGTTTTCAACGGAAGAACAAGTAGAATTGTTAAAACCTTACGAATGCAAAGAAGAGTTAGAGAGAATTGTGGTTAAGATTACTGAAACTACTTGTGAGCTTTAATTGTACGCCAATAACATTTACACAATCTATATTTATAGACAAATGGTATCACTTTGGTAACAGGCTATTGCCAGTTTCCCAGCAAATTTGCGAAACAAACAGTTAATTATAATTTAGTACAAACGTCAACGTTAGTACATTCAATAAAAGGTTTGCCTTGGCAGTCGACAACAAACAGCATATTAATGACTCCACTAGTTACTAGAAATTAGTTGCAATGCCAAATGATGTATCTGTGACGTATAGTTTTGACTTGAAAATAATATTTTTATGCATGAAAAAGTAGTTTATGTTATATAATAAATGAAAATTAGATGAAATATATGAATAACCATGAATAAAGTAAAGCAATAATGTAAATGAGAGGAGAGAATTGAGTATGGAAAGTTTGATTTATTGACACCCGGCCATCTCTATTTTGTAAAGGCTTGATGTAGTACATATAGTCAAAAAAATAAGCTGTGCTACAAAGATCAGGAGAAGCATGACAAGTGTTGTTTTGCTTTTTACACTACAGGGAATGAAGGCCACATGTTTATCTTGTTGGTTTGGTGGAGGATTGGTGGAAAGACAAACGTACATGCGTTACTAAGTCGGTTAAACCTGGTTTAAAATAATGGTGGAGTCCACACCGTTTATAACACTCTCCTTTGGATAGCTACAACAAATTTCATATTTTATGACATTGCTTAATAGCATTCACATAAAAAAGTTATAAATTTCACATATATAATTACTTTTTAATATAAAATACTATAATTAATATATGTCTAGGAACACTTAATTTTTTATTACCATTTAATAATAATATAGCATTTTTTGAAAATTACATAATAACTAATAAATTTATTAATTTAATTTAAATGTTATAACAATTTAAATATATAATAAGTGAAAAAAAAAAAAAAACAAAAAAACCTAGGCCTCAAAAGCCGATGCTGGGAAATACACCCACCAAAAACTTTGGTAACCCACTCATGTTTAATTATTATTATATTATTTTTAATGAATAGCCTTTGTAATCGATCCTGTGTTCTTTCTCAGAACCTCACATCTTCTTCTAATAGACTATATCTTCATCATCCGCCGCCGTTCTTCTACATCTTTGTTCGCCTTTCTTCTTCTTTGTTCGCTGTTCTTCTCTCTCATCATCTGCTTCTTTGTTCGCCATTCTTCTTTCTCATCATCCGCTGTTTAATCCTGCTGTGTTGCCTCATAATCCATCGAACTATAGCAATTTGGTTGCTCCAGGTTCATAAAGCTAGGTACTTTTTCGAAATTTTAGCTGTGATTTGTTATTTTTGATGATACTCTACTCCAAATTTTAGCTATGATTGGTTATTCATTCGGCTTCTAAAACCTCTTCCTTCCAGTTTGTATGGCGTAATGTACACATCACAATACAATTAGCTTACAGTGTGTGTGTGTGTGGCAAATACATATGGAAGACGCGAATTTCTTGATGACAGGTTGCCAATCCATTTTTTCTCAAATCAACTACGAAGACCAGACGGTCACTTCCTCTTCCCTTTTTCACTTCCTCCCTTTTTCTAAATGAAAAGAAAATTATATTTGAAAGTAGTCTACTAATATGTAGTAGAATTTTTTGTTTTGCATGCATTATGATAATTTAATTCTTAGCTGGGCTGTCAATTTATACATGAGTTTTGTTTGAGATTTATAGTGTGGGTAGTTTAACAACTTTAGTTGTCTAATTTGTTGCGTGGTGTGGTGGTTTCTTTTTATCCAATTATAGTAATTTTTTTTTTAGAATTTGTTGACAAATAGCAAACAATGTTGAAAGGTAGTATATTCCACTGTACCAATAAGCTTAACCTTCTGGGAATCCAAGGGTCTGAGTTCCCCCATGTGGTCGTACTTTATTCTTATTCGTGTTTGCTCTACAATTGAATTCGTGTTTGGTTTGTGTGACATGTACATTTGTCTTGGTGGCAGCAGTAGTGTGTTGGAACACATGTACATCAATTTGATATAATGCTAATTATACAGTTTAAAAGTTTATAGAATGCTTAAGGGGTGACAAACTGATTTCCATTTTCTCTAGCAAGCCCTTTTGCTTATTGAAATCATTATTTTGTTTATTTTCTCTTCAAGAAACAATTCCTAACTAGACAGCTCCACGCAAATGGTTGATGCCTACATCCAAATCGAGAACAAAGCAATTGATCATGAAACGAACCAACTTCTTAAAAGAATATAAAATACTAGAATCTAGAATTAACTTGATTCTTGGTAGTTTATAAGGTAGAGGCGAGGCATGGCACGGCGTGATTATGTACTATTGTGTTGGGTGAATGGATTTTGGTTAAGGAGAGACTAATGAATTTCTTAATTTTAACTATGTTATGTATTTGCCTCAAGTTTCACTCTATAGTAGATTATATGGTATAGTTTGATTGTAATAGCACATTTTGTCTCCTTTTAGTCTTATAGCCAATCACTATTGTGTTTTGCTTGTGTTATCTTTGGTGTTAATGGGTTTTAGAGCAGAGAAATAATTGTGCTCAGGTTAATTATTAGATATGACATGTTTACTAATATCAAATTAGTTCAGTTTGTTTTAGCTAGATTTGTTTCTCTTTGTAGGTAACAGAGCAAGACATGGAAGACACATATGAGCCACCATTTTGTAGTTGCATTGAAGGTGGTAAAGCAAGCTGCATAATGTGTTCCTACAATCATGTTAATGGGGTGCCCACATGTTTGAGAGAGGATTTATTTCAGAAAGCTTGAAATAAATGGAGCCTCAAAGGGTAAATAATTTTAAGAGTTCATTACATTTGGTTAATAAGAATGAGAAAATTTGAAACTTAAGATATGATTGTTTGTAAGACTTACATATACAGACCACTTTGTGGGACAAGTGTTACCTCATATTGTGATGCTATGACCACGATCTATGAATATCAGAATTACACAAAACACGTGAGGATGCAGTTGTTGGTGCTCTTAAAGCAGGTTATTATCAACGTTTCTTCTCTTAAATTTGGTGGACAGTTTTTAGCATTAACAGCAAAGTAGTGTTGACTTGGATCGTAACTTGGATTGTAACTTGAATTTTTTAACAATTTCTCAATTCTAAATTTACTGCAATAGCAATTATGATCAATTAATTTTTGCAAAAGTTGAGTGATTATTGGGGTTTGCCAATCTTATAGAAGATCCTATTTGGTAATGTTTGGTGCATGGGATTTGAGATGAGATTGAGATTGAAAATATCTCAAACTCTCAAATCCCATGTTTGGTGTGACCAACCTGAAAATGAAATCTCAATCCCTTCCTCACTTTAATCCCAATCTCATAGGAATCTTGAATCCCATAATATCCCATGTCATTCACTGGGATTGGACTCCATGAGAATGAATTTCTCTTTCTCCCTCTACCATCTCATTCCCATTTCTCTCTCTCTCTCTCTACCATATCTTCTTATTCTTTTTCTGAGTTGGGACAAAATCAAAACCACCATTTGGTTCTAGGTTCGCCGAACCCAGAACCACCATCTGTCGAACCCAAAACCAGATGGCCTCTGGGTTGCCGAACCCAGAACCAGATGGTTTTTGCTTTGTCGAACCTAGAACCAGATTGGTTCTACGTCGCCGAACCTAGAACCAAATGGTTTTGGGTTCTGTTCTCAATTTTTTTTTTTTTTTTTTGTTAATGTTATGATGATTTGATATTGTTGTTGTTGTGAGAGATGATGATGATGTTGATGAATTAGATTGATAATATTGATGAACTTGTGGGTTAATGATGTTGAATTGTGGGAGATTATGATATTGATGAATTGTGGATTTTGATATTGAAGATGTTTGGTTTTTTATTTTGTTTAGATTTTCTTATAAAATTAATTTTATAGAATAAAAAATTTAAATTAATTTTATTTCAATCTAATTTAATCCCAACCTATACTAAACATAATATGGTATAATTTTTGATACAATCTCAAGTTCTACCAAATATGGTATGGTGATTTTTCATTTCAATCCAATCTAATCCAATCCATTCAATATCAATCCAATCTCGTGTGCCAAACAGAGCTTTTGTTTCTAGACTTGCTATAACAATAACTTGAGGTTACCAATGTTGTAGTAGTTCCATGTAGCCTAAAGATCCTTTTTGAAGGACTTCAAGACTACATATAGAAGACATCCTATGCTTCTGGTTGCTTTGGTGTACCTTGTGATTATGATGCTGGGTTTAATGAAGCAGTTGGCACTACCAAAGAAGCTGATTTTGTTATTGTAATTAATGTAACTATCATGAAATCTCCATACATTTATGATGGACAATGTATTAATTTTGGTATTTAAATGGAATGACTTCAACCCTTTTATATGTTTATATTCTTTTTTATATATTTAGAAGAATTCCAATGTTCATAATTAGTATATAATGAAATTTATTTATTTTTTTTAATGTTAAAAATGATAGTATTGAGGATATTATTTATAGTTTTTATGAATTGCAACCAAATACTTTTCATAGCATATAGCAAAAGTTATAACGTAGAAAAGCTACTAGCTTAAACACCATTATTGCATTTACAAAAAGTTATGATTGTACCTATAATAGTCTTTTAGAACATCATATATAGCATTTATAAATTGCAATAAATGAAAAGAGACTTTTTATAGCTTGGGCCGTGATACGATCAGTTGAAATGCTATCTAGTACCTATTATAGCATTCATCTCGTGCCAATTTGGTTGTAGTGGATGATACCATTATGTTTAAATGTTGCTAGTAAGAGCCTAGTAGGATAAAAACCTAAGCAAAAGATGTTTCATGATTTGTTAAATAAAAAATACAATAATCTTCTGGATTCATGAATAATATTTGGACGTGCTTAAATGAATTGCCTTGTTAAAAACCTTGACAGAAAAACTTAGTGGGACAAAACTTGATTAAAAAAAAAAAAAAAGTGCAGTGAACATATGCTCATGTTAACTTAATATAATCCCCTTGAAGGAATGCTCCCCTTGATGGAGTGATCACTCTGATGCGATACTCTCTATGATAATATTCTTAAAAATAAATTTTCAACTTGAGTAATACAAGTGAGAGAAACCTGCATGTAGTTTAAATATGACAAATAATATATCTCAACCATAAACATGTTTACATTGTTTTATGAACAATATGAACAACCAAATCCATTGTTCCATGAAGATAACGAAAAATATGTTTGATCTCATTCTAGTGATGTTGTGTTGGTTTAGATCTAAACCTGGCTAATAGATTTACTTAAAAAACAATGCTAGCCTTAGTACACTGTGCTAAATATAATAAAACATCAATTGCACTTAGACATGATACTTCTAGAACAAATATTTGTTCATTATCCTCTTTAGGTCAAAATGGATCTCGTTTAGGATCAAGAGATCGAACAACTTATAGGGATACTCAAGAGATGAACTTTATCTATATTGTTTTAGAAATTTTTCTATATATACTTATTGATGGATAAGTACTCTATCTGATTTATGCTTGATCTCCAGGTCGAGACAACATTTTGTTTGCCCAAAATTTTTCATTTCAAATTCTCTTTTTAAATATTCAACAGTTCTTATGAGCTTTTCAAGAGTTCCAATTAAATTCATGTCATTGACATATACTGTTATAATTGCAAATTTAGATTCTGATTTCTTTATTAATACAAATAGGTATATAGGATCATTAATATATCATTCCTTTATGAGGTATTCACTAAGACGATTATACTATTTGATCCGGATTGCTTTAAACAATATAAAGATCATTGTAACTTTATTGAATACAAGATATGAAAAATTTGAGTTATGTGCTTCTGGTATTTTAAATTCTTCAAGGATTATTCTCATCATATGAAACTGAAAGAATTCATAGTAATATATAAATTCAATAAAACAATAAAACGGAAACCAAAAGCGTACCCGTTTCTACGCAGCGGAAATTGCCCTGGATTCTGGATTGTTCAACTGGTCGGATTCCAATCACATAGGCGGAAAGGAACCTCAAATCACAGTGTAATTTGTCTTGCCATTTGTTTTCTCTTTTCTCTCATATGTGTAGTATGATGTGTATATGGTTTCTGGAATTGATTTTCCATCATCCTCTAAACAAATGAAATTCCTCAGGAATTTATAGAGGTGGCGGTTATTTTCTGATAACCGCCAGTAACCGACAATAACCGCCAACGGTTATTTAGTCCTATCCCTAATCCATTTTAGTTGGATTGGATCATGGGTTTGGGTCATCTTGGGTGGACCCGATCCAACAACCCAATAATCCAACATCTCCTACTCACACAAGATGAGCCAAATAGAACTCACAGAGAAAACACTAGTGACCCCTTTATGATAAGGAGTACAGGCATTCATACAGACAAATACACCGTGTGACCTATGAACAATAATATATGCAATGTGGCTTGTCTCTCAAATCTCAATTGTGCTATTATACAAGAGATTGTAAATTTGTTCATTATTATGTCCTAGATTTAATAGGATTTTATTTGTTCGAGCATATTTAATCCCTTAACATGCTCGATCCTCCAATATTCCATATAATCACAATTGCAATTCCAAATTGCAATTAGTCGCAACTAGTAACTATAGAAACAAAATAAAATTCATTAAATCTTTCTGTTTCACTTTCGTCTCTCGGTCAACAAAAATGACTGACATCATAGTAATATCCCATAGGCTGCATTATCATAGTCATAGAAGACACATTAATGATACAAACATCACCTCATTACTTTGAAACAAAGTGAACAGTCATTGAGGACATAGGTAAAAGTTTTATATAAACTTCAATGGAACTTACACAACGAGGAATTAGGATAAATTCACTCATTTTCCATGTCGGTCACTATAAGCACACGCGGTATGAAACCCATGTTACAGGTGAATCTTATCCTTTAATAAGGACGCGTCTGTCTTTTATATTGAGATTATTCACTGTACAGATCTTAGTTCAAACACTATTCTAGCGCCTAACCTGAGTTCCAAAACTTGCCCTTTCAGCAGCTTTTATCGAGAAACTCACATCTGGCTTAATCAGGTTTTCATAATGGTGGGGATACATCATGAGCGGTTCAATAATTAATTTTCGGTAGAACCTCATCTTGACTACAGTCAAGGTGACATTTCATATATTTCAAGCCCTTAAGAGAACAACTTCATTTTTATTCTCTAAAATATATGTGTCTCATCTTAGCTTGCTCTTTTAGCAACCAAGGCGATTGTATGTGTAAGAATACCAATCTCAAAACCTGATGACATACTTTCATATATAATTTATGTGAAATGAATATGTGCTAGCTTTATATAACCAAAATGACGTATCTAATCATAAAACAAATATAACTTAATGTAACAATTATAACATCACAATCTACACAAACTGAAAGATCTAGTATGTGACATAAATATATCTCTTATCACAGCTTTTGTGAGTGGATCCAATACCATCTCATGTGTAGATGCATACTAGATCGTTACATTCTTATCATCATTATATTCTTAACGAAATCATACTTAGTCTCTATGTGCTTCGATTTACTATGACATTTCGTATATTTAGTATAGACAATTATTGCCTAATTATCATAGTATACAGTAATTGACTTTTTCACATTAGTTTTGAATTCAGACTTTTCAAGAATCTCTTGAGCCAAACTGCTGCCTAGACTGCAGCTTAACATGCTATGAATATAGCTTCCATGGTGGACAACATAATCCATGATAACTTCTTGTTACTCCAAGAAATAGCACTTTGGTTAAGCAAAAAATGCATAACCAGATGCAGATTTTCGCTTACCCAAATCAGCTCCCCTATCACCATTTAGATAATTGAGAGCACTAACTTGTTAGTCTTTTCTCTCCCACTGGGAACAAATGAATAAGTTATTCCAATAGCTTTATCACTCCCACTAAGGATAGAGTATTCAAATAACTCTCTATCTTCCTTAGTTGAGTGTTCGGATTTGGAACATTTTCCGAATTGTTCAACTCGTACTATTGAAATTCCTTTTCAACTTCACATTTTGCTATGAAAGTTAAACTACATCCTAAACTTAGAAGGATAATTACAGAGACAAGATTCAGTCGAATCTTCGGAGCATACAGGATATCATGGAGATACAACACTTGGCCACCTCGCATAATCACGTTGCAGGTGCCAATCTTTTTTAAGTTGTTCCCCCTATAGATTCATTTTGTTCCTCGGCTGATCCGATGGTACTCTACAAATACTCATCTGTCTCTAGCTATGTAGTTCATGGCTCTTAAGTCTATTTCTTATGCTTAGTGCATTCACGAGTGAAATGACTCATCTTGCCACAATTAAAATACTTTAACTAACTTTAATCCTTCCTTACTTTACCACGTTTACCCTTCTTGTGTTTTTCGATCTCATCCGTGTTGGATTTGAGATTCTCTTTCCTTTCTTCCAACTTATATTCTTTCATCCCTTCTTGCGCTTAAAGCCTAAACCTTTATGCATATTGGACTCAACCAAATAAAGCTAACTTGAAGTATTAGCTGCCTCTAGGCGCTCATCTTCGAGTTTAACATGACGTGAGATATCATCAAACGACATGATGCTATCATTGTTGGTCATGTTGATTTATTATGTTTTTCCAATTATTTGGGAGGGATCAAATTACCACTTGTACTTACTGCTCACTAGTTAAGGCATGGCCTATGGATTTCAACTCATGTATCATGTTTGACTTCTCTCACAGATGTTTCATTAGGTTGAAATCCCAATGCATCTGATAAGTATCAAACTTGATTGTGAATCTCCTCCGTTTAATGGTTGATATCCCACTACATTTGTCTTTCAAAGTCAGCCAAATGTCTAGTGCCGTCTATATTCTTTGTACGCTCACATTTGGTCATCAACCATGTGAGACAACATCGTTATACGAATAATGTTGTTCTTTATCTTAGAAGGCCTTATAAGCCTCAACATCTTTTCTATGTTGAGCAAAAGTATCATGTTTGGGTTTGACCATGGTATTGGTTAGGGTTTCGAGAGCTTCTTACTCCTCTAGGATATACTGAATTTTACGGTGTCAAATATCATAGTTATCACTACTTAATTTGTCACCTTTATTCAGTTCAACAACTATTATTATCGAAGCACAAACTATTGTCTCAAATGACATTTATTCTACTAAGAGACCTTTGATCTATATCTGTCTACATCTATACTAGCACATCTACTATCATTTCACTAAAAATATTGCAGCAACTATACACTCATAAATATGATTAAAGAATCTTTGGACAGGAATCGAAAAAGTAGTCAAGCTACCCATCATCATCCAATTTCTAAATATTCATTAAATCATATATGTAAGTGTTTTGCGCAAAGCAGTCCTAATATCATTCTCTAAAGATTTTAAGACACTCACAATTTGAATAGCATCATTTGAGATCTTTATATTCTCAGACATCTCTTAATCGGAATCTCTATGACCTCCGTCATTTTATTGTCTAAGATATATATATATATATATTGATCTCAAAATCCTACTAATCATCTGAGATTTATATAATCTCAAGGTACTGGTCAATATTTGAGATATCAGTAATCTTCTCGTTATCTGATAGGACAATGATCATAATCATATTATCAGATAACTCATCGTTAAAATGAGTTGAACCAGTCCCTATCAAATTACATGGCATAACCTAAAAACTAAATAAATACATGCATGATTAATTTTAGATTAAATAAAATTTAATTTAAAAACTAAAACATTTTTAAAATTAACTCCCTATAGAGTGAAATCAATCAAATAATATTATTTCACTCACAATTCAAGTGAATAATTAATTGCGATGAGAAGAGGAGCAAAATTAGGAAAAATAAATTTTTTTCGCCGGAAAACCGTCGGCGGCGGCGCGTGAAGCCCACACGTCGGTCGAGCAGCCGCACGCTCGGGCTGCGTCAGCCACGCGCCGGTACTCTGTATGACGCGCTTGCAAGCATTGCGCTGACGTCATCAGCCACGTGTCGCCCTCCAGCGCGACCATCTTGTCAGCTTATGTGTCACAACATCAACGTTCCACGCGTCATGATCTTAATGGTGCACGATTCACCACTTGTCTCACATGCAGGCTTCCACGCGTCATCTCTACACTTAATCGAGGACACGCGTCGTGTTCAGAATGGACCACGTGTCGAGTGCTGATGATTACGCGTGTCGAAACGGTAGCCAGCCACGCGTTGCACTCGAACTAATCACTTCACGCCACGTGTCGGTCAGTTATCACCTACGTGTCAGCATGCGTGGTGCATACGTGTCGCATTGCTGGCGCCGATGTGGCGTAACGTGGCGCCTGCGTGGCTTGGTTCGTGTCGCCCAGCGCGTCACGCGCCGTCATGGCGCGTGTATTACACGCGCCCATTTGTTTTCCTTCTGTGACCATACTCCGTCCAGATTTCAACCCCAAACTTGTTTTGATTCGTTCTCCTTCGTTTTACAACGAAATTTTGTGATTCAAATTGACTAATGGTTCGTCTTGAAGTCTAGTTTCTTATAAAATTTGAATCACACAAAATGGAAGTTTAACGAGGGAGATATCATGCATGGAAGTTTCGGGGTTCATATTTCTATATCTTAGTTTTTCAATCTAGAAAAATGAATGAATTTCATGGCAATTGATCATATAACCAAGATTAATGACCAGCAAACAACCCTAACTGGGCTCTGATACCAATGAAAGAATTCATAGCATTATAAATTCTATAAAACAGTAAAACGGAAACCGAAAACGTACCCGTTTCTACGCAGCGAAAATTGCCCTAGATTCTGGATTGTTCAACTGGTCGGATTCCAATCACATAGTCGGAAAGGAACCTCAAATCACAGTGTAATTTGTCTTGCCATTTGTTTTCTCTTTTCTCTCATATGTGTAGTAAGATGTGTATAAGGTTTCAGGAATTGATTTTCCATCATCCTCTAAATAAATGAAATTCCTTAGGAACTTATAGAGGTGGCGGTTATTTTCTGATAATCGCCAGTAACCGACAATAACCGCCAACGGTTATTTATTCCTATCCCAATCCATTTTAGTTGGATTGGATCATGGGTTTGGGTCATCTTGGGTGGACCCGATCCAACAACCCAATAATCCAACAGAAACTAATTATAATACAATTTATTTCTACATTATCAATATTGGGTTTCTATAGTAAACCCTTTGAGTTGAGATACAATTATATTTCATTATCTCAATTTTCATTAGAATAATTATTTTGATCAAAACATATGACATCTTCAAGTGTCCATATAATGAGTCTAATAAAACTACATAAGTATAGCTTTGCTTTTGTTTTTATCAATAATTTTTATGTTGACATTTATCCATAATCTACGATTCAATATTCTCATCAATATTCTGTAATATACAGAATAATAAAATATATGATATCTTTACCTTTTTTAAGTTTCCAATACATATGCCTCTTTAAGGGCTATTGTAAGCTTTCACACATTCTTAAGACAAACTATAATATTTATAGTTTGGATGTATGCATTTTTCCACATGCAATTAAGATCCCTTTTATGAGTCTCATAGAGGAAGATTACATGTATTTATTTCTTGTTCAAAAAGTTCGGTCTCTTTAGAAACAATGAACTCTTCAAGAGTTATTATTTATATAATGAGAATTACATATAGCTTGAGCGTAATCTTTAAAATGGTCATGATATTTCATTGTTCATTTCTAGGAATAATAACTTTACAATAAGATTTACTTTTTACACTTCTATGTGTAATAAATGATTTATTTGTTGTCATTTACATAAATTGTTTTTAAAAAACAATCACCTAGGTTAATATACTTACAATAAGTATAAAATCATTCAGATATGCAATTTGCAAGTGAATGACCTTCTGAACTTTATGTTCACAATAATCGTCATAATATAAAGATGATGTATATCGATCATAACTTGACATCGTTATGTTTTCTAACTTTATTCATGTTCTCCTCCTAACAACTAGAAAACTCATTTATTGACTTTATTTTGTTATCATTCATGGACTTATTTGCATCAACGTAATATTTTTTTAAGACTTATTTATACTGTGTTACTTTCCTTTAGGAATAAATTGGACTATCATATCATTTTTCAGTAACAAAATGTCATGCCATATAGTATCGTTCATGGACCGAATTATGATGTCAAATATTGTCCTTCACGACATTTACTATAAATGTGGTGTCATCACAATTATACTTATAATCATATGATTGTTAAATATGCTTCTGGCATATGACAATATAAATAATACGATATACTTTTCTTAATATATATATATATATAAATAGATTCCTTCACGATCTATTAAAGTAACAAAATTTCACTTATACAATATTGTTGTTTTTCACTTTACAATACACGGTTTACTCTTCTAGCGCCTTTATATATAATTGGTAAAAAATAGTATGATATTTATGCATACTTTAAGTACACAACTATTGTAACTTCATATTCCACCAATAGTAAACATTTTTCTTACTTTGCTTTGGAGTGAATTCCACTTCTTGTGGTTAAAGCTTGTTATGATTACCAAAACTTTATTGACCATAATCATTGTCACCAGCACGACTATTAAATGATTTAACATTCACTTCAGGGAGTGACATTAATTAGTTTAGTCCTGCGAGATAAATGGTTTTTCACCCATAATTATTAACATTGCTATTTCAGGAACAAATTTAAAGTTCGAATTATTTCAATCATCCAACTTCATGTATTTTGTGATCATATATATATATATTAAAAAAATATAAATGGGTCTTTTACCAAAAGGATATATATACATCGTAATCCTTTCGATAGATTACAGTAAATTAATAAACAATTCTTCAAAATACAATTAATTGTAATAAATATTTAATAATCAATTAATAGATAAATAAATATATATATATGTATATATCATGTATTTGGTTTCTGCATCTTTCTTTTCTTCACAAAAAACCAAAGCTTCAAGCTATGATTCGACTGTATTTCATAATTACGAAGTCCAAATTTGATAATACTCAAAAATTTAGGTTTTGATATAATTGAGATTGGAATTTTTTTCCAAATCGCGTCAATCACTTTAATTAGTTTTAGAACTTCAAATTCTAATTGAACAACCTTGAAACTTTTTGTTCAGATTTTAAATAAATTTTGAAGTACAAACACAATCTTAATTCAAGAAACATAAGCGGATTTTCTCAATAAATTTACCACGCTTTCAAACAGTTCTCAACATATTCGATATCAACTCAAACATGGGTTAAAGGCTTCAAGCGATACAAGAGATCTTATCTTATAAAAAATTATAGGGTCAACCGATTCAGTTTGAATGCAAAGCAAATTCATAAACAACAAACATGGCAATATAAAACAAACATAATATTGAATTTATTGAATCAATTTTTCAACTAGTGATGATAAGTTTAGTCATAGGTCTTAATCAAATAAATTTAGCATTCATAACAATATAGTCGATGATTCAGTTCATGGCATTACAGGATTAAAGAAGCATAAGCATTTTGCATTCAACATGTTAAGGAATAAGACCAATCATTATTAACATGTTTAAATTAAAAATCTTGTAATGTACCTTAATCCACAATCTATAAATCCTGAAATCATGAACAAAATTATTGGTATAAGGGATCTTCTGTTCTCTACTCACCCTTTTGCATATTGTCCAATAGGGAGACAAGTTTCTAATTCTACAAACTCGGCTTTGAGACAAGTACTTTCTGTATCAAATTTGAATTAGTTTATTTTTCTCATTCTTTTTCATTTGTAGGATATCTCTAGAGTTCTAAATCTAAGTAAATAAGTGAATTGCAATTTGGAATTTATGGTTCCAAAATCTAAATAAGTTGTAATCTAGAACTTCTCGTAGCATAATAAAGATCTAAAACTTCTGGTTTTAAGATTAAAATAAAATTGAGAATACATTTATTGAGAATCGAAAACTTCTGGTTGCAAATTTAAAATAAAATATAAAGATCTAGATTCATCGAAAGTCCAACCAATTAAAGTGAATTTGACAAAACCATTATGTCATATGCAAAAAACAAGAACATAACCTCACAATATCAAATCCATTCGATTTTTGTTTATTTAATTTTTCATAACCTGAGAGAGCCACATTGCTTTATATGCATATGTATATGAAGAACATTGGCTTTAAACATAAAGCACAATCGAATATATTTTATTACCTTCGTGTTTTAGACCCACTATCAAAGTCACACTTTTTTATGAATAAGCCAAGGCCGATTATATTACTTTAGGCAACTATAATTATTTGACATATACAATTACCCATATTGGACGTGAAAGCGAACAAAACTTAATTGGAATTTAACTAGAATTTATGGTTTCAAATAAACCAAAACTATAGAGCTTCTGGTTCTAATAAATAAATTGGATATCAGAATTTCTAATTCTAGTTAAATAGAAAGTGTAGAATTTCTTATTCTAATTAAATTGAAAATTTAAAACTTCTAGTTCTAATAAATTTAAACTTTAGAATTTCAAGTTATATTAATTGAAATTCAAAACTTTAGTTTCTGATAACTTAAAGTCTAATCTAGAACTTCAGGTTCTGATAATGTATAATAATAACAGTAAATAAAATTAATAGAGTCGCACATATAATGTATATATATAGCAATTAATAAAGTCGGCAGAGCTGCAAATATAGTCTATATCAATAACAATTAATAAAGTTGGCAGAGCTGCACATGTAGTATATATCAATAACAAAGTTGTACATATAATGCATAATATAAATAAATAAAGTCAAGTAGTTAGATAGATAATGCATGATAAAAATGCCAAATGAAGTTAGTGCAATAATTAAGTTGACAAAGCCATGTATTTATTGAGTTGGCAGAGCTGTACATTAATTTAGTCAGTAGAATCATACACTGATTGAGTTGACAAAGCCAAACTTCTCAGTTAGAGCATCGAAAACTTCAGGTTTTGATAAATTGGAATCCGAAACTTCAAGTTCTGATTAAATTTGTTCATAACTATAAGTTCTAAATCGTGCTGATAACATTTTATATAACAAATGGAAATTAGATGAAAAATATGAATAACCATGAATAAAGTAAAGCAATAGTATAAGAGAGGAGAGAATTGAGAAGGAGCATGGAAAGTTTGATTTATTGATACCTGGCCATCTCTGTTTTGCATAGGCTTGGTGTAGTATATATGGTCAAAACAATAAGCTATGTTACAAAGGTCATGAGAAGCATGACAGGCATTGTTTTGCTTTTTGCACTATAGGTGAATGAAGGACACGTGTATATCTTGCTGGTTGAGTGGAGGATTGATGGGAAGACAAATTTACATGCGCTACTGAGTCGGTTAAACCATGAACTTCAAATCTCACAATATATGGTTTAAAATATAAGAAAAACTTCATTTTAGTCCTCATGGTTTTTTAAAATATCAAGTTTTTAAAATTCTTTTGAAAACAACTCTTTTGGAAACAACTCTTTTCATCTTTAACTTTTTCAAAACTCTATAAAAAAGTTCAAACCATTAGTCACCTGACGATCAATGGTAACTTTAGACCATTTTTAATAATTTAACTTATAAAGTTATTATTTTATTAGGATAATCTGGTAATTTACGTTAAACTAACAACCATCAAGGATAAAAATATTGTTTACACATTCTGTTAATGTTGGCACTACAAGAAAATAACTTATCCATACCGGGCATTGGCTGGTATGGATGACTATCCATACCGGGTATCCTGTCCGGTATGGATACCGCCGATATAGATACTGAGAGTATCCATACCGGACACTACTCGACATGGAAAATTATTATCTATACGGGTGGACGACCGACATGGATAATCTTAGTGTCTAGTACTATCCATACCGAGCATATGCCCCGCATGGATAATATTTTTAATGCCAGGCACATGCCCGGTATGGAAAATTTTTTAATTTTAAATTTATTTTCTTGGTTAAAATATATATAATTTAATATTGAAATTAAAATTACATATTCCAAAAACCCTTAAACCAAATTTCAACATACATTTAAAATATATTTATATATATATTACTTAAAGTTAACTTACATAATTTACGGTTACTATATATATGATAATAATATAATCCTAACATACAATATATTTTATTGGCCAAGCAATAAATGAGTGTAATGCATGCTCTAAAGTTTGTAGCTTGTTGGTAGGTCGCGGTAGCGGAATATTAACTATTACTTTCTTCACAGAAACTCGCCAATAATCTGGACCAAGCTCTTCATAATGAACTTTATCATAAGGGTCCTTGGAGTCAATTTCTGCTTCCGCTACCACTGTTCCTATACCCAACCAGTCTAATAACTTGCAATGGTTTCCACTCGATCCACAAGCTTGACTTGTAGAACCCCCTCGATATGGACTACATTTGCATAAAAATTTAAATAATTACGCCTATAAAAAAATATTATGGAAATACATTTATATATGAAATTAAGTTGGAAGAATAAATAATAGAAATTTTATGAATATTTACCTTTGTTGAAGGTTCAGTACATGTAACACTCTTACTAGCTCCCATCGAATTTGAGCCACTTGAATATTGTGTCTACAAAAAAAATAAATAGTATGGTTGTGAGGGAACATAAATAAGGGGGAAAACAATATTAAATACCCATATTTGATAACTTATAAATAACAAACTCAATATATAAAACAATATATATAAACTCAATCAATTTTATAAAAATTTTGATAGAGTATCCCCTGTTTTTTGAACTTACCAAAAATTTAATTTCCCTGCAAATTAAAATACTTTCACAATCGATCCAACCAAAACAACTTCTCTCCATAAATAAATGCTCATATATGTTAACATATAAGTAACAAACTCAATATATAAAATAATGTATATAAACTCAATCAATTTTACAAAAATTTTGACAAAATATCCCTTGTTTTTCGAGCTTACCAAAAATTTAATTTCCCTGCAAATTAAAATACTTTCACAATTGATCAAACCAAAATAACGTCTCTCCGTAAATAAATACGCAAACAATATATATATATATATACACAAACACACATATAGCAAAAAATATAAAAATATACTTACACCCACTTGTGAAAAAACATGGATATGGAAAAAAAAATGTATTAAAGACCAAAAAAGGAGAAGTAAACAAATTTTAAATGGGTACGTGTTATTTACCGACTGTACGAGAGGCATACATGCTAGTATTTGAGTTTGATCTATGTTTGGCAAATGATTCATAAGTAAATTTGTCAAATTAGTAACTGTTTGCTTCAAAGTTGCCATCTCAGAATCAACATGTTGTTGGTATTGTGCAAAGTTTTGTTTACCAACCATAGATCCATATACAGTAGATGGTGTTACACCATGACCCATTCCTCGAACTCGACCTTGATGCTCCGGACCTAAAACTTGAGTAATAACATCATCTCCAAGTGAAGATTGGAATTCTTGATGTAGTGTCCCAATTTTCTCCTACATATGATGTCATATGACATTAATATTAAAAAAACTATATACAAGTAATATAATTAACATAATAATTTAATAAATGAACATAACATACAAATTTTTCAGTAGCGTCTTTATTCACTGCCCTCCCATCTTTGTGCATGTGACTGACTATCCATGTTTCAACTCTATTGACTTCGGAATCTTTATTTTCAGCCATTTTTTTGGCTTTCTAATATTCATATACAAACAAATAAATACACATATTTTTCGATTTTTATTTCTAAAGTTGTTAAAGAATAACACATTTACATTCACCCACATTGTATCTTTTAATGTTTGTGGTATTTTATCCCAACTAATATAGGTTATGGGTATCATTTGAGCTGCAAGTGCTCCATAACCTGAACTATAGATCACTGAATTTTGTCCAATTGGCTGTCCTACTTTATTAATTTGTGTTCCTGTAGCTTTCACCTTAGCCATTTTTTCATAGTCCAAACGGTTTCGACCTCATCCTTTTCTTTTCTTTTCTCCATTGGAGCCATCTGAAGACTTACCGGTCGATGTTCTTTCCGTCGACATATGAATATTATAGAAATAACATATATATTAGTAGTCAACACATAGATAACAAATTCAATGTATACAACAATATATATAAAGTCAAGCTAATTTATGAAAATTTTGACAGAGTTTCTCCTATTTTCTGAACTTACCACAAATTTAGTTCACCTGCAATTGAAATACAACATAATTTCACAACAAATCCAACCACTTTAGAGACTGTCTCTCTACAAACACATACACAAACAATACATATACACACACACATTGCAAAAAATATTAAACAATGATTCATTCATTACAAATTAATGTTAAATGTTTACAACCAATTCTTCGCAATCTATCGAGCATAATCCTCACTTCATCCACACTAGAATCAAGTTCAGATATATCTAATGGTGTAGTTGACATATAAGCATGCTCATCAAACTTCTCTAGATCATAAAAACCTCTTGGAGGTGCTTTAAGGACAACATACCAATTAGATGTATCATTTTCCCTAGAATAAAACACTTGTGTTGCTTGTGAGGCTAAAATGAAAGGATCTCTATGCCATTTATTTACATGTGGGCTAAAATTAACTAGAGTGAACCCATCTATAATTCTAACATTATTTCCACTACTCATCCAATCACATTTGAACAATGGAACATGAAATGCTGAGAAATCCAACAAAAATATTTTCCTTAAAACTTTATAGCAAATCATCTTCTTGATCACTTGAGTGTTATCTCTTTCATTACAAATAGTTTCTACTTCAAGGGAAACACGACTATCTTGTGTAGTTTTCTCACTATCTTTTGTACAGTATCGTTTTCACAACATAGCTTGAATAAGTGGTGACTTGCATACTTGGTCCAAGTGCAAGGAATTTTAGAGTTTGAGGCATATCCATGCTATTAGATTGATTGAGGACCTGTTTTGAGCCATTACGATTTAGATTATCAAGGATAAAAAACTAAGGTAAATAGATCATTTTATAAAACTTATAAGGTAGTGAATATACCTTATTTCTAAACCATGTTACAAATTCTTAGTATGTCTCCTTTGCAACAAAATAGGTCTACTTAAAAGATTGGGATCTAATTGTTGAAGCTCTTCCAAGTGCATGCTAAGAAAACATTTATAAAAATAGAAACAATAAGACTAAATAAGTATAACGTTAATACTTTTTACTAATATTTTTAAACTATGTTCATCACCTAAAATAAAACACTTACTTAATATATGGTTGCACTAATGCACTATTCAAAAGTATATACATATGTGCAATCTATAGCATATAAGCAGAAATCGTCTTTAACGTTGCTGCAGATGTTGGATGTCCTTCAACTACATTTTGAAACACAAAATCTTCATTTCTTTTATGCTTCTCACCAACATCTGCTGCTTGTGGTATATACCTACTACAAAATTGCATGCATTCATCAACTAAATAGCATTCTGCTATGTAACCCTTTGGTCGTGCACGATTTCTTACATATCATTTTAACACCTTCATAAATCTATAAAATGAATATATAAAGGTAAATAAAATTTGATTATATCATTAATCTTAATTCATATATGAAGAATAGTGTAGGGTTAACCTTTTAAAAGGGTACATCCAACGATATTGAACCGGTCCACATAAGCGAGCTTCTCTTGTTAGATGAATTGTAAGATGTACCATTATGTCAAAGAAAGAATGAGGGAAATAACGTTCAAGCACACACATAGTAACTGTAACATCATCTTCCAATGCATCTAACTTATCTTGATCTAACACTCTTTGACATATTTCATTAAAAAATGAATACAACCGAAATATGGCAATTCTTGGCCTTTTAGGCAAAAGACCCGTATTGCCACTGATAATAAATGTTGCATCAATACATGATAGTCATGGGACTTAAGCCCAACTATCTTGCATTCATTCAACGAGATACAATTAAAGATATTTGAAGCATAACCATCTGGCATCTTTAAATTTAACAACCTTTTAAGAAATTGTTGTTTTTCTACCTTTGATAGAGTGTGTGGTGCTGCAGGCAAATCCAATTTATTTCCATCATCTTTCACATGAAGATCTTGCCGGATCCCAATGTCTTCCAAATCTCTACAAGAATTGACACCATTCTTGGTTTTCCCATTTATGTCCAACAACATGCCAACAAAACTTTCACCAATATTTTTTTCAATGTGCATCACATCTAAATTATGACGCAAACACAAATCCTACAAAAATTGATGATGATATATTATTTATACATAGTTAAAAATAATAGAATAAGTTAATTTTTGATTAATTTGAATTGAAAATCTTACCTCCCAATATGGAAGATCAAAGAATATTGATCTTTTTTTCCATATAGGATGACATTTTCTCTTCCTTTTTCCATTTACATTTTTCCCCCAATCATTTTCAACTCCTGCACATGCACTTCTCACTTGTTTACCATCAAGAATCTCTGGAGGATTGCCCATTTCTTCTTTCCCATTAAACCACGATTTTTTCTTTCGAAAAACATGATTCTTTGGAAGAAATCGCCGATGACCCATATACACATTTTTATAACTATATTTTAATCTTTATGAACATATGTTCAACCCATATACAGGACAAGCATATTCACCTTTCACATAACATCCTGCTAAGTTTCTATAAGCAGGAAAATCATTTATAGTCCACATTAAAATAGCCTTTAAGTTGAAGGTGGACTTAGTAGATGAATCATACACTTGTGCTCCCGAGTGCCATAATTCATTCAAATCTTCAATTAATGGCTGCAAGTATACATCAATATCATTCCCCGGTTGTTTTTTTTCCTAGAATTAGTAGCGTTAGCATCAAATTTTCTTTCGACATACACTTCCATGGGGGTAGATTGTAAGTAACTAACACCACCGGCCAACAACTATAGGATGTGCTTAGGTTGCTATAAGGATTAAATCCATCAGTAGCTAAACCTAACCTCAAATTGTTTGGCTTTAAAGCAAGAGATGGTCACATCCTATCTATAGTCTTTTAGGCTTCTGAATCAATGGGATGACGCATCTTTCCATCTTGGCTTGTATGGGTAGAATGTCATTTCAAATCGTTAGCCATTTCAGTTGATGTAAACATTCTTCTAAACCGCCTAATGATTGGAAAGTATCGAAGTACTTTGACCGGTACTCCTTTATGAATCTTTTTAGTAACTTTGTTTACTTTCCATCTAGAAGTCCCACATTTCGGACATTCTTCATGATGCTCAAATTCTCTTCTAAACAAACAACAATCATTGATGCATGCATGAATTTTTTCATACCCTAAATTAGACACTTTCAACAATTTTTTTGTTGAGTACAATGATTTTGGTAGAACATCATCTGATGGCAACATGTCTCAAACGATGTTAAGAAGTTCATCAAACCCTTTATCAGATAGACCATACGTAGCTTTATGTTTATATAAAGCTACAATAGCCGATAACTTAGTGTACTTGGAACAACTTTCATACAAAGGAGTTTCAACATCTTCCAACTTATCAGTGATGTCTTCGTCTCTTACTTCAACATCAGGTTCAACATTACAATCATTTTCAAGGTTTGCATCCCTATATATTCTAAATGCATTGGAAATGTTTTCAACGGGTATGGAAGTTTTTAGGGGTTCCCTACGCATGAACCAAATTGTATATTGAGGATTCATCCCATTAATGACTAAATGCTCATACACTATCTTAGTGTGATGATACCTTCCATTTAGACATTTTACACAAGGGCAAAGGATGAAGCCAGGATTTATTAAATGTTTCTTCGCAGCTTTAACAAAGTGTTTGGCTCCCTCTGTATATTTTTTCGACACTCTAAAAGTTTACAAATGAAATATACAATATATTAAAAACATTGAAAGTTTAAATTTTATGTCCTTATAGATTGAGTTTAGAATATTAATCTTGAAAATCTTAACCACTCCTTATCCATTTGAAAGCATATAACACTAAAAAACAAACCATGCAATAATATAGTGTTAAACTACAATAAAATTATTAAACTTTGAATAAAAAAAAAAAAAAAAAAAAAACAATCATATTCACATACACATTCACCATATCTACATATATTACAATAATCTAACATATTACAATAATATATTATAATTTTTTTAAAAAATTAAAATTCTTGACAAATTATATAATGATCACTTAACTAAAATATAAAAGTTCATAACTAAATTAGAAAAAGAAAACTATTTTTTCATTAGCATAGATTAATTATATTAATTTACTTGTAGGACTATAATTAAATTTAACTTAACTTGTGATTTGATTATTATTCAATACAATCTTCTATCAATTATCAAACATAAAATAAGTATTGAGAGGTAATGACAGGAACAAAATAGCAACAATTTATCATTGCAACTTTATTCTGAGAGAAGAGTGAATGTATAAATTATCAATTTAATTGAATTGTTAAAGAACTTATATATATATATATATATAAATCTTGGTAGACATATATATATATATATATATAAAATCTTGGTAGACAAGCAAAAGACCATATCTCAGTAGATATATAAACAATGCCATCAATCATTCTCAGTATGAAATAATTAATCACATATTGCATCTTTCTCTCTTCAATCCAATTTAAATACAAATCCCAATACCCTCAACATTATGCTTTTTAATATTTAATTATCTTAATCTCTTGTCATCTTATGTATCACATGTCAAAAAATGATGCCCACTTTTTCAGTTTTTTCTACACTCCTACGACTAGATTATTTTCTCATACCTAACAACAAAAACCTATATAGTTTTTTATTCACATTTTTAATTAATATTTGGTCATTATTTCCACGCTAGCTAGCTTTACGAGTCTTCATGTGTCAAAAATAAATCTTACTTGTTTGATTAATAAATGTTGTAGAAAGTAGGAATTTATTTGTTTATTGAAGCTAATACTTATTCAATGATGCAAACGAGTAAGCAATTAAATGACATATGTTTTGCACATCACAACTTAAATGATTGTGATTATAGCTACTTATCCATCTTAATCAATGGTGAAGACTAGGAGTGAAGTCAGGATCTCAATTTTAAGGGGGTCAAAGGAAGATTTTAATTTTTTTAGTTAATACAAATCAAAATTCTAATATTTAATAAGTTAGTAAAATTTAATTTAAATATCTATTGTAATGGTATAAAAAATTAATATATTTATTTATTTAATTCAAATTTTCACATTATCCTATAATATGAGTGGTTAAGTAGATTCTAAGAGGTCAAAGATTCAAATCCTACTTTTGTTCTAAAACACAATGTGTTGTAGTTTTATCTATATTTAATCTTCCTTCCTCACCCAATATATGTGTATATATATATGTAGTAGGCTTTCGTTATCTTGAAAGAAGACTTCAAATTATTAGTGTCACTTGGTAGACGATTTCAGTTCTAGTATTGTGGTTATTTCTGTTGCTATTATTTAAGAACCATGCAATAATATAATGTTAAACTACAATAAAATCATTAAACTTTGAATTAAAAAATAAAATAAAATTAATCATATTCACATACACATTCACCACATATACATATATTACAATAATCTAACATATTACTTATCATTCTTCACCATACAAACTACTATATTTTTACATAAGCTACATAAAAAATATGACAACTTAACCTTTAACAAAATTCACAAAACCATCAACAGAAAATTATTCCAACAACAATATTATGTTTATGTCAAAACAATCCAACATCATAAATAATACATATGTGATATATAATAAAATCCATAACACACAAAATCATTGATTGAAACATCGAAAAATGAAAAATCGTAAAGTCCATACCTTATTGACAAATAAAACAACAAAAGAGGAGTATATTAGCCAAGACGATGGAGCCGGATGACGGAAGAGTAGTAGATCGGACTTACACACGATGGAACCAGACGACAACAATGCTTGGTAGTGGCTACAATAGAAAAATATAAGTGTCAAAATGAGAAGAAAATGAAGAAATAATGAAATATGGGTGACCGGAATCACTCCGACAGGTCGTGCAGACCAAAGAACAAGAAGCAGAAGAGAAGAAGAAGAAGAAGAAGAAAAGGAGAATGAGAAGAAGAAGAAGAAGAAAAATGAGGCCGCCGCGCCAACGGTCGGAACCAGTCTGATCGACCATCGTGCTGTCGAACTTGTTCCGGTCTGTCCCGCGACGATCAGAAGAAGAAGAAATGAGAAGAAGAAGAAGAAGAAGAAAGGGAGAAGAAGAAGAGAAGAAGAACAAGAGGAGAGGGAAGACTCACTCTCACTAGATCAGTGGATGGCGGCGAACAGCGAGGTGAACGGTGAGCTCCCGGAGCAGTGATCGATCGGCGATGGGCGAGAGGCATCGGGGGTAGCTAGGGTTGGGAGAGAGGGGATGTGAGAGAAAGAAAAAGAGAGAGAAAAGAAAGTGAAAATGAGAGGGGGGGAAAGGTTGGGTGTCGTAAAACACCCAGCTTTTCCATACTAGGTGGTGCGCTTGATATGGAAAAAATATTCCCGCCTGGTAAGGAAATCTGGTTATCCTTACCGAGCAGGTCATGCTTGGTAAGGATAACCCTAATTCCTTTACCGGACGGGTCATGCCCGGATTGGAATGATGGTTATCCAAACCGGGCGATACCCGTCTGGTAAGGATAATGGAGTATCCATACCGAGCGGGTCACGCCCGGATTGGAATGATGGTTATCCAAACCGGGTGATACCCGCTTGCTAAGGATAATGGAGTATCCATACTGGGCAGGTGTATGGATAAAAGACTTTTAAATTAAATAAGTTCAAAAATATTATCCATATCGGGCGAGTCACCCGCCCAATATGGATAATTATGTTATCATTACCGGAAGGGTTGCCTCGGTATTGATAACCATCATTCCAATCCAAGCGCAACTCGCCTGGTATGGAATGATTATTATCCTTACCGGGCGCGACCCGCCCGGTAAGGATAATCCATTTTCAAAATTTTTTTAAATTAAATATTAATATCCATACCGGGCCTTTAATGCCCGGTATGGATATGCCAGCATGGCTAGGCTGTTTTGTTGTAGACCAGTCAATTGACTGACGATTTTAAATATTTTTTAAGAATTTTTGCAAACTTAAGGATGAAAAAACCTATTTTCAAAAGAACTTTAAAAACCTAATATTTTCAAAAATCTCAGGGTTAAATAAAGTTTTTCCTAAAACATCTAATGATGGAGTCCACACCGTTTATAACAATGACTTATGAGAAATATTTCTTTATTTAGACAAGTTGAGAGGGACTATTTTATAAATGTATAACAAAACGCTGATGGCTTTTCTTGGATGATGTAGAGACACAAGGTCTGCTTGAGGAGCAACAACAGTTGGATACGATACTATAAACAAGCAATTATCATAAAATAAATCAGATCAGAAGAGCATCAAACTCTTTTATATAACTGCTACATTACAAAAATCTCTCTTACCGTTTCATTAACATTTTGAAGAAGAAGTTGTTTTTATAAGACTGTTTAATTACTTTTTTAGACAATTAATTTTTCCATTCAATTTAATCACTTTTGATTTAAATGGGGTAGCTGAGTTCACTTAAGGGATTTTTTGGAAAAATTACCAATGGTGAGATTAATAAAAGCCAAGATTAGTTTATTAAAGTTTTCAAGTTCCATCACTGTATCGTCATCTTACCTTGAATAAATATTGGGGACAAAATAAACTGTCCTTATTTATTAGATTACGTAAATTAGGTGATTTACAAGCAACATTCCTTGAAGAATTCAATTTTTGACTGTCGGCATGGCATGATGTGAATTTTGTTTTTTTATGCCAAATAATTGAAATGTTGAAAACGAAGATTTAAACAAGCAAAATTCGTTTTAATTAAAAAATTTTGTATAAATATTGCTGCCTTGTGGGTTCGTGGGTGGGGTTTGGGTTCCACCCACACCCACAGCCGGACCCGCGAATTTTCTTGGATTCAAATGTTAGTATAAGTGTAAAATATTTTCACTCATGCGAGATTCATACCGTACCATATGTGACACAGTTGGACACAATATACCCATATAATCATGTCATTCTGATATCACAATATATATTATGGGTCAATAAGTCAAGCGCATAAATGATGGACCAGGTCTTGATTCCATGTCAACTATATCAACTGTAACACCATATAACGGAATTTGAATGGAAGACGAACTCACTTAAGAATTGTTAAAATCTTTCGCGTATCATGGTGGAAATTGTACATGAAGACGAGAGCATTTGGTACCCATGATTACTAAAAGCATGTGCATGCACTTTGTAGATGAGAAAGGATGCGCTGACTTGGAGGAAAATTGTGAGACATTTCTAAAACGAAATACTATTTTGAGTCGGTGATGCTGTTTAACTCAAATTTAAGAAATATCTTACATTTTTTTTTTCCACAACTCAGCGCCTGTCGTCTCCATTTGTGTGCATGTATAATATCCTCCATGATAAAAGAAGAATTTTGGAGTAGTCTATTATATCATGTATTATTTTTTTCAATTTTTTTTAAGTTAAATTACGTCATTTGATGTGAGACAGTAGATGTCATGGAACACAAAACTGATTCCATTATTGATAGATTTGTTGACTCTCTCTCTATTGAATTATCAATTTATATAAGATTTGGTTACCTTATTAATTAGATAAAATTCCTCATCAATAACAATCTTTGAATTAATAATCATCTTTACAATCAATCCAAAAATTGTTATAGCTAACCTTACCTACCCAATAGAGTTGCCAAACGTTTTTAAACTCAAATTACTTTTCATTTAAATCATCTACTTAAACATTTCATTTTCTAACTTCTATTCCATATAAACTTGGGTGAGATGGATGCACTGTGCAAAACCCTAGCAAAATCACGCAAACTACATATTCTTGACGTGACATGAGAATTTACTTAGCAAAATCACATAAACTTGGCTTCGTAGACTTTTTGTATATTAGAGATCTTATAATTTTCTAGTCAAATATGATTGTCTCCAGTATAACAAAGAAAATTCAACCAGCAATAAAGCAGAAAAATCGGAAAGCAAACAATCAACTTTTTCATTTTCTTGTGATAGAACTCCCATTTCCATTAATAAAGTCTTCCAGCTCTGCTCATATATATATATATATATATTAATAAATATATCTTCTAGTTAGTGATTCAATATCAAATTCAAAGAAGATAATCTAATGGGTTTGTATTTTTTACGACAACATCCCAACAAGCTCGACAATTAAAAATAAATCAGTACAAATGATTAGCTTAGAACAAAGATAATATAACATATTTAGATTCAATGAGTGCTTTAAATATAATTAACAAAGGGCCCTTGAATTAAAAATACTCACCATTAAAATCCTAATTATTAAAAAAAAAAAAAAAAACTTAGAGTTAATAGCACTAAAATTAGTGAAAGTTCTGCTACCATAAAAATGAAATTTTTAAGCATCATCATGATTAATATATATATTTATTAATATATATATATATTAATAAATATACCTTCTAGTTAGTGAGTCAATATCAAATTCAAAGAAGATAATCTAATGGGTTTGTATTTTTTACGACAACATCCCAACAAGCTCGACAATTAAAAATAAATTAGTATAAATGATTAGCTTAGAACCAAGATAATATAACATATTTAGATTCAATGAGTGCTTTACATATAATTAACAAAGGGCCCTTGAATTAAAAATACTCACCATTAAAAGTCTAATTATTAAAAAAAAAAAAACTTAGAGTTAATAGCACTAAAATTAGTGAAAGTTCCGCTACCATTAAAATGAGATTTTTTAACATCATCAATTCTCGTAAATAATTATTTGGGAATAAAGGATACAAATTATTGTCATATTGGTTTTTAGATTACGTACTATAATTCACAAACACTATAATAATAACAAAAAACTGATTTTAATAATTTAAATACTATTTTTTATGTTATTCAAACCTTACACCAATTTAAACAGTATAATAAAGTAAAACTACTAATGTGTGGATGTGGTCTAAATCAGGCTAAACTACTTCTAAGAGGAATAACAATACAATCGCCCAATTATACTAGTCATTTTTGGGTGACTTTTTTAATGTAAAACTACTTTTTTTAGTGTATATTGAGATTTAAAAACGTATAATCATTTAAATATAATTTTAACTATGGTTATGTAATGATATGATATTATCAATTATATTTAAAAAAAAAAAGTGTTAACAATATCCATATATCCATTTATTTCTAAACCTTGGGCCAAACTAAATTGTTAAAAATAAACTGAATTTTAATTAATCTCTTGGATATATTTAGATTGGGGTTTTACAAAGTTAACATAAACCTATTCAATAGAATTGTCACTCGTCAACGTCAAGTTAGGCTGACAAAAAAAAATAAAAAGATATTGTCAACATGATTATCTATCTTCAAAGGAAATATCCTAAAAAACCCCTTGAAAACAAAAATAACCTCAATTTACCCCTTAATTTGAAAACATTAGCCAAACACCCTCCTACCATCTCTTAAAAGCGGTTTTCATCCAAGTTATCAGTGGTTTTGTAATAAAAATAATAAAATACCAAAATACCCTTACAATATTAAAACATTAAAAATTAAAAAACAAACATTAATTAATTACCAGACTATCATTTCATAACCAAATGAAAAAAAATTATATAAATAATAAATTAATTTAAAAAACCTAAAAAATTAAATAAATTTGATAAAATAAAAGTAAAATATAAATATTAATTAAATATTAATTTGCAAAACCTAAAAAATTAAATAAATTTGATAAAATAAAAGTAAAATTATATAACAAGTAAAACCCAAATCTTAACAAATATTATAAATTAAAAAAAATATATTCAAACCACAGGTAAAAGATCTGGGTTTGAAACCAGATCTTCATAATCACGTTGAAGATCTGGGTTCAAACCTAGATCTATTAAGACAATAAAAAACTAAAAAATAAAGAATAAATGAAAAAAATGCAAACAAAAAAATACAAAATTACAAAGTTTCCAGCTCTTGAAATCATGTTCAAGATCTGGATCACAATCAAAGTTTTCCAGCAAATACAAAAAAATATAAAACACTCCATGCACCAATAATCACAAAAAATTCTATCAATTTCTCTGCAGCCCAATAAAGAATCACAAAAATTTCATCAATTTCTCTGCAACCCAACAAACAATCACAACCCAGTAATCAGTGAACCCAAGAACAGCGCTCGCAAATCCACCTCCGCACCATTGCGCAGCGCCGTGCCGCTCCACAACAACGGCACACAGCCTGTCGTTCCTCACTGTCTTCTCCATCTTCTCTACGAACCACGTCGGGAACAGCGTCCGCACCACTCGACGCACCAGTAGACAGCCTACCGCATCGCCGCGCCAGTTGATCCATCTCCGCATCGCTGCATCGCTCGATGCAACAGCAGACAGCCTACCGCACCACTTCAACGACGGCGATGACTTTTCGAGACATTGCTTCACTCCGTTGTGGTTTGGTGATTTCGAGCCGGATCTGATGAATGGACTTTGATGAATGTGGTTTTTCCAGATATGTGATGGTTTGAGAGATTGAAGGAGAAGAATAAGAGGAAGAAGAGAGAGAGAGAGTCACAAAAGAAGAAGAGAGACAAGGAGAGAGAGAGAGAGAGAGACTAATAGAGGAAGAAAGAGAGGGAGACGTTTTTTTAAAATTTAGTTTTTTAATTTTTTAAAGATTTTTTTAAATTTTTTTTCAATTTATTTTTATTTATTCTTTATTTAATTAAAAGATTATATATTATATTATATGCCAACTGTATCCCATTATTTATGATAACGTCCAATTATGTTTTTACCCTTAATATTAACGGATCCGTCATTTTTCTAACCATTTCACTGTTTCAATTGATGGTCGGATATTTTTGGCTAATATTTTCAAAACCAGTGGTGATTTGATAGTATTTTTATTTTTAGGGGGCAAATTGACAATAACCCATTTTCAAAGGATAGATTAGATAGTCATGTTAACAAATTAATAATTATTTAATTCTAATTTTTAAATTTAATTAGAGTAAAAAAATAAATAAATAAAAGTATTAAATAGAAATATATTGATACATTAAATGGAAACACATGGATGCATTGCCAAACAATTTTTCAATTTGAGTCAATTTTTGAAAATAAAAAACTGGCAAGTCACTATCAAATTGAAGGAAAATAATCCGATGGGCTCATATTTTCCATGAAAATATCCCAACAGCCTCACCAATTAATAAATAGTATCTTAATTAGTGCAAGGGTTTGGCTTTCTTACTAGGATTCTATTCCTAATAAAGCTACCTTGACGCTTATCTTTTGTTTGGTTGTCATGATAGTCAAATATTAATTTAACAAGTTACTATCTAATAAATGATTAAAATTAACATTTTCCAAGCAAATGTAAGCTTTATTCGAAGAATTCAAATGTTTTGATTTATCGGGCAATAAAATATATGCAAAGTGAGTCAACTTTCGGAAATAAAAAATTGTAACTGTGTCAAATCCAGAGAAGATAATCTAATTGGTTGGTATTTTCTACGACAATCTCACCAATTAAAAATAGTATCTAAATTGATTGTTGACATTCAATCACTCAGTCGAGCTAAATGTTTGTCAGAGAGACACAACTAAATATATTTATTGATAGTCCTAGCAAGTGGGATATCATCACCATTCCCCCAGTCTTCTTATACAATTGCGTTTTGACATGACTATAAACAAACTGGTTGTAGGCTGGTAGTTGACATGTATTTTTTGGTTTTTTTTTTTTTTTTTTGACATATTGCAAATATATATTATATATACCATAATCAACTATCAAACACTCTTAATCAGAACATTGAGGCACAATCCGGAATTAAAACTTTCAAAAGTAGGAGGAGATAGAGGCTTCCAAGAGGGAGGAAGAACTCGAAAACTGCCCACCAACTATTTAGTGGGAAGGGTGTGCATCGAATCTAAGACCTTGAACAAGGCAAGGGCTTGGGATGTCAACCAGTCAGGGACCCCACCTTGGGCTAGTGGACATAAATTTGGGTTGTTATATTTGAGTTATGTTCTTGGGTTGGCAGCACCAAGTGACCTCATTTCTATTCTAATTGGAGAGATGTCCCCATTTCCATTCTAATTGGAGAGATGTCTTTCTTATCGTTATAATTATTATCTTACTTTTCTTTTCTTGAACAGAAATCCAAATATATTAAAAAAAAAAAAAAACACCTAAAACATCTCATGCATTTTTAATTTTGTTTATAATTGTATGAGAATAGAACTTTAAATGTGAACGAATAAAACTTAAATATGTATTTCAAGATAGTTCAAAACCAGTTAGCAAACAAAATTTATTGCCCGAATTTCTTAACTAACCATAAGAGACCTTTGGGATTTTTAATTTTGTGATATAATATTAAGTCTAAATGGCAAGTAAAGATCTTGTAGGAATGCTACGTGGTGGGGCTGACTGCAAACCACTTATTCCAACTCAATGGCAATAGAAAACTTCAATTGAATCCCTAAGTTTTGGCATTGTCACTACTTTTTAAATCTATTTATTTAAACCTCATGTGATTCTTAAATTCTTAGAAAATTCATCAATTTAGTACTTAACGTTAATTTTGTATAACTATGACCCATGCAAATTTATAATAAAAAGGTATATTTTTTTTATAATTTTCTGCAATCCTAAAAACTTATCCTTACGGTCAAGTTTTGGTTTCAGTAGCCAATGGAACTGTTTTATAATAATTTATTGTTTTATTGACTACATTACCATTTGGTTGAATGTTCGGATCGATGAAATTTGAGCAAGTCCTAATGATTTCAATATAAATATGTAATGGAAAGTTTAAAACCTATTTCAAAGAAAAATGATTTTTAACAGCAACCATAAACGTAAGTAAATATATAATTAATCATGGACCACAAACACCGTTTGCTTTGCCCAGTAAGTTTTCTTGATAAATACAATTAAATGTCTAATTATTGATATTCTATTTGGTCTCTTTGTTGACTTTTTTACTATGAGAATATTTCAAAAACTTAAATTAAAGCCCTATTTGTCATGCGAATGCGACCGGTGGCTCTATTAAATGTGTGCATTGATTATCTGTCACCGGATAAGAATGAAATTTCCATGCAAAATGCGTCTGCATGAAACCCAGGTTTGTAAGCTTTATCCAACGAATTCAAATGTTTTGACTTTTTAGGCAATAAAATATATGCAAAACTTATGGCCAGCTAGTGAATCAACTTTTGGAAATAAAAAATTATTTCATTAAAAGTAAAAAAAAAAAAAAAAAAATTATTAAATTAAACTGTATGGAGACATTAACTGAAAATATATGGAAGTATTGGATAATAATTTTTCAATTTAATTATCTATCAAATAATTTCTATGTCATGTAAAAACCAAATCTATTGATATTATTGACATGATATTTTTTTAAAAAACAAAATTCATAGGAACATTGAAAATACTTTTAGAACCAAGATAATATAAAATATTTAGATTCAGTAAGTGCTTTAAGTATAATTAAGGCACAATTTTAAATTAGCTCTTGAATTAAAAAAACTCGCCAATAAAATTTTATTTGGTCACTTTGTTGACTTTTTTATTATTACAATATTTCAAGAACTTAAATTAAAGCTCTAAAATAGGTGTCATGAAATTAATTATTATTATACAGTGAAAATTTATCACCTTTGAAGATTAACACCCAGTTTTATTTTTTTAGATATACTGACCGAAAAAATTTTGATTAGCTTTGTGAAAAGTTTTCAAGATAATTATAATATATATATATATATACGTTGAGAATTAAAAGTTGTGGGTAATGATAACGGTTGCCAATTGGCAGCGACAAATGTATTACTCACGCAAATGTGACTAGTGAGTATATTAAATGATAGGATCCATCCCAACTCCTCTCTCGAAATCAGGAGAATCCCGTGCAAATAGGGTTCTTTCTATTTAAATATCTTGGATTCTTCGAAAATCCTTTAGAAAACCATCGTAATTCTCATAATCACTTTAATTAAAATTGACGCGATCCAATCCGAATAACTCTAGCTCTAATCCGGTAGATCACGCCAGGCACCTCAATGGATCACTCTCAGACCCAACTTGTCGGGCTAAGCGAAACTCGTGGAGCGAACCTAAACTTTCTAATACTTTCTAAAACATTGTTGGGTCGGTTTTCATTAAAAAATGAAAAGGCGTAGGAATTTTTTTTTATTTTTAAACTCATTTTCTAACAAAATTTCGGCAGCATAATGACTGTATTTTTTACCTTCCAAAAAAACCTGTTTACAAAAAATCACACTTCGACTATTTTTAGCACCAACCCAACTTCGGATTGCCCATGGGCCTCAAACATGCCTTTAATTTTTCAAATCAACTTAATAAAATTCAAAACACGATTTTATAAACCATATTTAAATAAAAAACAATTTAAAAACAGTTACAAACAAATAAATTCAAATTTCAAATTATTTATACAAATCAAATGGGATTTACACGTAAATAACTGATGCAAAATAATTTGCTTAAGATGGTGTTGTGTCGCACTGCCTCGCCCGCTGGAGGTGATGTTACTGCTTGGCTACCTACTGAGAGTACCTGAGGAGATTTTTGTATAAAACAGAAAAATAATGAGCTAGAAGCTCAATAAGTGATAATTTGTCTTTTCTTTAAAATTCTGATTTTCTAAACGTCCTCCTTGGAAAACGTTTGAAAACATTCTTTATTTCTTTAAGCATGTCAAAATTTAATTTCTCAAGCTCAATTTAAACATGAAGATTTATATATAAACGCAAACATGCATTTAAATTCAAAACTCATAACTTAAATCATATATAGCTTGAATAAATATCATAAAATTTCTTTTTCTTTCAAATTCACTTTTCTTTTAAAGCTATTTCTTGTTATCTTTCAAAAATACCATAGTACGCCTAACTCTGGGGTCACGTGGCCTCTGTACGAGGAAAAGTCAAATGTAGAGGACCAACAGTAACAGCTCTGAGACAACTCGCGGCTATGTGCGGAATTTCCCAGCACTAACCATAACACGCGAAACACCACCCCACATCAGCAATGGCAACTCGACTGACAGACTAGGACACTTGTCCCCCCAGGTTAGTGACCCATCCCTCCCTAGGACTGTGCCAACTGATGTGGGATAGACTGGCCAGGTCTAATCTAATCTGAAAATCTCTAAGGGTATACTAATGATTTTAAAATACTTTTCTTTTCTTTTCTCAATTCAACTTGGAAAACTTAGTTTCTGAAATTTCATTTCAATAATCGTATATATGCATATAGAATTCAAAATCCACATTTCAAGCTATAATCTCATGCATATATTAACGCGTTTAAAATAATTCAAATAGCAATTAATATCATTGCATCAAACTAAATCAATTTAAAATGCATTTAAAATTTTAAGAAAAACACTCACAAAAATGGAAAATTGTAAATGGCTCGTACGGAGCCCCTACTCCTCTTGCTTCGATTCTCGTGCATTCTCGTCACCTACACAATATATGGATATGTAAATTTACATTCTCATCAACTTATGGAAACTCGAAATAACTAAAATTACATAATCGCCTCTAAGTGACCCTTTTTACGCCAAACCCTCCATTTTTGGTTTCTTTATTGATTTTAGGAATCTGAACTTCATTTACTTCGCCCGGAACCTATTTATTATCACCTAAGAACGTTCTAGCACTAACAGAATCGCGTTCGGAGGCCCGAAACGAAAATCGTTTGATTTTGACTCCTTTAGGCTGAACACTATTCACGACCCTACTCGGGGGCTTTTTTTTGCTCTGTTTTTGCTCCGAACACCTTCCTAACTCGCGCTCTAGTCGGTCTAAGTATCGGTACGGAAGAAAACGGTCATCGGGTAAGCTTTTTAGGCTAAAAACACGTTGTTTTTGCTACTAATTTTTGAGTGTTTTCTTGGTTTTGATTTCTAAATTTAATCTTTCACTTTAATAGCTTCAACACGTCTAATTAAACTCGTTAGGGTCATCCGAACACTCAACAGACACAATATGGTTCAATTTATGGAATCACCCTTCAAACTAGTTTAGTGCGCGTTTTGATTTCTCTTTAAATTCTTGATATTTTCTTGGTTTCCTAGGCTCCCAATAAACATCAATTCACTTAGTTTATAATTCATTTTTACTCACAACCAACCAACAAACAAATCATAACAAAACCCATCTCAAAATCAACTCAATCATCAACAAAAACACTTCCAAAAACTTGAACAACTTACCCCTTTTTCTTCCTCACGAAATCATCATCTTCCTCTTCATTTTAGCTTCGGTTTGGGGCTGGTTTTGGTGGTGGTTTGGGTTGGGTTTTAGGCTGACTTCCTCCTCCTTCTTCTCCTCCGCATGAGCTCCTTCTTCCTCGGTCGGATTTCCCTTTTTCTTCCCCAATCTGCTGCCTTTGTTCTGGTTAAGCTTCGATTGCGTTTCTGTACTATTTCAACGAGGTTGCGGCTGAACTTGCGTCAGGTTCTGGTCTGGTTCGGCATCGGTCTCTTCTCCTTCTGCTTCTCTCTTCCTCTCTCGCTCTCTTCCTAGCTTGATCTACCTCGGTTCTCTTCGATCTGTCGGTTCTGGTTTGTGTGCGTAGAGGACTGGTTCTTAGGTGGTGATTTTCGTCAGCTTCAGGTCTGGTTGACGAGCTTGGTGTTGGGTTCTGTAGGTCAGAATAGCTCATCGTCAGCATCGTCCTTTTCTTCTTCTTCTTCTTCTATTTTCTCTTCTTCTTCTTATGGTTCAATGACTGATTTTGGTTTCTGCTTATTGTTTGAGCTTTAATTTTTATGATTAAAACAACTTTTGTTTCTATGTCCCGAGAATAATTTTCGTTTTCACCCATAACTTTTAACTCCATTTTACTTTGAGCACAATTATTAACACTTATCTTCAATTTAGTCCCTTGTCACATTAAATAATTACTCGATTTCGTTTAACAGTTTACCCTTCCGTTTAATCTCTAATCAGGTTTAAGTCGATCTCTAAGGGTTCCCTATAACTTTACACGCTTTCATTAACCATTTAGGGTCTTTAATAGTTACTTAGAGACTATTACTGGGAAATCCATAAAATTCAAAATAAAGGGTTTACAAAAATATAAATTAAACAAATAAAAAATCTTTATATTTCTCGTGCTGAACCCATAGACTGAATATATGAAAGATTCATAGAATACTTGAAAAAGATATTTCATTTATAAGACTATTATGAAAAAACATTTACGAAATTTGGTTAATTAAAAATAATATAGATAAATGTAAATTGTTCATCATCATGTAACCATTTTCACAATCTGCAATAATCTGCACGAACCTTTTCTTTCAATTCTCGGCCATTATATTTATCACAACATTTGTCTTCTAAATTTTCATTGTGCGCCCCACTTTTGTGTGGTCTTTTCCCTTTCACGCCCAACTTTCTTAATTTATTTTAAAAATATCCACCAAGAGCATATTTGTCCATATACCTATTTATTCCAAAAACTTGGGCCTAGTCAAATTAATACAATAAACTAGATTTTAATTAATGTCTTGGGTCCACTTGGATTGGGGTGTTACATTAAATGTGCACATTGGTCTATTTGTCACCTCAAAAGAATGGTATTTCCATGCAAATGTAAGCTTTATCTCAAGAAATCAAATGTTTTGACTTTTAAGCAATAAAATATATGCAAAACGTATGGCTAGCTAGTGAAACAATTTTTAGAAATAAAAATTTGACAAGTTAGTATCTAATTCAAAGAAGATGATCAAATGGGTTCGTATTTTCTACGAAAATATCCCAACAACCTGGTCAATTAAAAATAGTATCTTAATTAGTGCAAGGGTTTGGCTTCCTAAGTGGAATTCTTTTAATAAGTTACTATATAATAAATTATTAAAATTAATTCTTAGTAGTTTAAATATAAAATAATTTATAATTTTCATAATAATGTTGCTGAAAATAATAAAGTTAAAAAAAATATTTAATATAATAAATAAACATATGATTTTTTAAATATATTTCATTAATAAATATTTTCAATATATAAATTAAGGAAATAATAAATTAATAATTTTATAAAATCATTTCAAGTAGTTTGTATATATTACAAACTAATTTAACGTATTGTTACAATTGTTATGTATATTTATTATAAAGTCATTAGTTATTAAATAAACATAGACAATACAAGTTAAAAATTTTGTTGCAAATTAAATATTGAATATAATCATTCTATTGTAGTTTGGTTACCATATAAACGTAATCATTGCAAGTTAACATGGTATTACAATTAATACGTTGAATATACTCATTCTAACATAATTAACTACCAAATAAACGTAAATATTTCAAGTTAATGTCAAATTGTATATATAAATGGTGTTGCAAGTAAAAACGTTGAATATACTCATTCTCACGTAGTTTGGTTACCATATAAACGTAATCATTGCAAGTTAATGTAGTGCTGCAATTAATACGTTGAGTATAGTAATTCTAATGCAATTAGTTACCAAATAAACTTAAGCATTGCAAGTTAACATTATCTTGCATATAAAAATTGTGTTGTAAGTAAAACATTGAATATACTCATTCTAACGTAGTTTAGTTACTATATAAACATGAATGCTATAAGTTAACGTGATATTGGAATTAATACATTGATTATATTAATTCTAACGTAATTAGTTACCAAGTAAACATAAACATTGCAAGTTAACCTAATGTTGCATATAAAAATGGCGTTGCAAGTAAAATGTTAAATGTACTCATTCTAACGTAGTTTGGTAACCTTATAATTATAAACGTTGTAAGTTACCGTGGTGTTCTAATTAATATGTTAAATATACTAATTCTAACATAATGAGTTGTCAAATAAACATAAACATTACAAGTTAGTGTCATGTTGTATATACAAATTGCGTTGCAAGTAAAACATTGAGTATACTCATTATAACGTGATTTGGTTATCATATAAACGTAAACATTATAAGTTAACATGGTGTTGCAATTAATACGTGGAGTATATTCATTTTAACATAATTAGTTACTAAATAAACGTAAACATTGCATGTTAGTATCATGTTGTCTATAAAAATTGTATTGCAAGAAAAACATTCAATATAATCATTCTAACATAATTTGATTACCATATAAACATAAATGTTACAAGTTAACATAGCGTTGCAATAATACGTTGAGTACACTTATTCTAATACAATTACTTATCAAATAAACATAAGCATTGAAAGTTAATGTCATGTTGTGTCATGTTGCACATAAAAATTGTGTTGCAAATGAAATATTGAATATACTTATTTTAATATAGTTGGGTTACCATACAAATGTAAATGTTATAAGTTAATGCAATGTTACAATTAATTCGTTGAGTGTACTCATTTTAATATAATTTGTTGCCAAATAAACATAAGTGTTACAAGTTAACGTCATGTTGCAAGCTAACGTCATATAGCATACAAAAATTGCACTGTAAGTAAAACATTAAATATATTCATTCTAACGTAGTTTAGTTACTATATAATCATAAACATTGTAAATTAACATAGTGTTTCAATTAATATGTTGAACATACTCATTTCAACGTAATTAGTTACCAAAGAAACGTAAACATTACAAGTTAACGTTATGTTGCTTATAAAATTTGTGTTGTAAGTAAAACATTGAATATATTCATTCTAATGTAGTTTGGTTACAATATAAACATAAATGTTTCAAGTTAACGTGATGTTGCAATTAATATGTTGAATATATTCAATCTAACGTAATTAGTTATCAAAGAAACATAAACGTTGCAATTTAACGTTATATTGCATATAAAATTTGTGTTACAAATAAAACGTTAAATATGCTTATTCTAATATAGTTTGGTTACCATATAAATGTAAACATTGCAAGTTATCATGATGTTAAAATTAACACGTTGAATATAATCATTCTAACATGATTAGTTACCAAATAAATATAAGTGTTGCAAGTTAACGTCATATTACCTGCAAAAATTGCGTTGCAAGTAAACGTCGAATATACTCATTCTAACGTAATTTGTTTACCATATAATCATAAACGTTGTAAATTAACCTACACCGTGAGATTCGTCAATCAATGGAGATCCAACATTGATATCTACCAATAATTTTAAAATAAACGAAAAAAAAAAGTCCTTACAAATAATGAAAAATGAAAAAAAAAATTAAAGAATAAGATCTCCACCTTCCATAATTTCCTAAAAAAGTAAAAAGTAATTTAATCTTCTCTCTTATCCTTCACCTTTTATTTTCTCTTCTCTGATCTCATCGTCATCTCTCTCTTTTCTTTTCTCTTCCCTTTTTTGGGTTATGGGCTGGGTTGATGATGGTGAGGGTCCAATTCCAGATTGGGTGATGTTCATCTATGTTGAGGTTGATAAAGAATGGATTAATGGTCATCCAAGATGAAGAATGAGTTGATGTTCTCCTACACTGAGGTTGATAATGATAGATTGGTTCACCCTAGTTTTTTTTTTTCCTTTTGTTTTAATTTTTTTTCTCTATTAGATTTCTTTTTTCAATTATTAGATCTCCACTATCCATATGGACAATGGATCCATCATCCATATAAACGGTGGAGATCCATTGTTTTTATTTGTAAGAAAATTTTAAAAATTATTTTTATTAAAAATATATATTAAATTATATTTTTGAATTAATTCTCACTGTCCATTATGTAATAGATGGTTGAGATATCTTTTTTTTTTTTTTAAATCATTTATTATTTTTAATTCTAATTTATTTTAATTTTTTTTCTTTTTTTTTACAAAAAGTGTGGTTATCACTAGCCAAATATTTGTGACGGTCCAAAATACTATCTAAAGCAGAAGAAATTTTGTTTGGGGATAGAAAACAAATTGAGTCTACTATAACATAACCATATAAAACATTTTGGATATAAATTGGAATCGTGCTTTTTAGACCCTTAAAATAACATATATGTAATATCCATATTAATAATGAATAGAATATAGGTCTCCATGTTGATCTCCATAAGACCAGCAAAAGTCTCATTTTTTAAAGACTCTTTGCCCGTTCTCTTTCTTTTAAAAAAAATAAAACCCCCAAAATATAAAATCTCAACCTATCCTATTTCAAAGAAACAAAAAAAAAAAAAAAAAAAAAACAAAACGAAACAAAAAAACCCTCAGCTCCTCTGCCCTCTACCATTTCAACCTTCAAGGATCATCTCTTCGTCAAACTACCACTTTTTTATTTTAAAAAATAGTTATCAACTTTTTTAATGTATATTGAGATTTAAAAATGTATAATCATTTAAATACAATTTTAACTATGGTTATGTAATGATATGACATTATCAATTATATGTAAAAAAATTGTTAACAATATCCATATATCCATTTATTTCTAAACCTTGGGGCAAACTAAATTGTTAACAATAAATTAAATTTTAAATAATCTATTGGATACATTTAGATTGAGGTTTTACAAAGTTAAAACAAACCTGTCCAATACAATTGTCACTCGACAATGTCAAGCTGAATTGACAAAAAAAAAAAAAAAAAAACAATGTCAACGTGATTATCTATTTTCAAATGATGGATTAGATAGTCATGTTAAAAAATCAATAATTATTTAATTCTAATTTTCAAATTTAATTAAAGTAAAAAAAGAAAATGAAAGCAATAAATAGAAATATATTGACACATTAAATGGAAACACATGGATGCATTGCCAAACAATTTTTCGATTAGAGTCAATTTTTGAAAATAAAAAAACTAGCAAGTCAGTATCAAATTCAAAGAAAATAATCTAATGGGTTCATATTTTCCATGAAAATATCCCAACAACCTCGCCAATTAAAAAATAGTATCTTAATTAGTTCAAGGGTTTGGCTTTCTTACTAGGATTCTATTCCTAGTAAAGTTACCTTGGTAAAGTTACCTTGACACTTATCTTTTGTTTGATTGACATGACAGTCAAATATTAATTTAACAAGTTACTATCTAATAAATTATTAAATTAACATTTTCCAAGCAAATGAAGCTTTATTCTAAGAATTCAAATGTTTTGATTTATCAGGCTATAAAATATATGCAAAGTGAGTCAACTTTCGAAAATAAAAAATTGTAACTGTGTCAAATTTAGAGAAGATAATCTAATTGGTTGGTATTTTCTACGACAATCTCGCCAATTAAAAATAGTATCTAAATTGATTATTGACATTCAATCATTTAGTCGAGCTAAATGTTTGTCAGAGAGACACAACTAAATATATTTATTGATAGTCCTAGCAGGCGGTGGGATATCATCATCGTTCCCCCAGTCTTCTTATACATATGCGTTTTGACATGACTATAAACAAGCTGGTTGTAGACTGGTAGTGGACATGTATTATTATTTTTTTTATTACATATTGCAAATATATATTCTATATACCATAATCAACAATCAGAATCTCATAGTCAGAACATTGAGGCACAACTCATAATTAAAACTTTCAAAAGTGGGAGGAGATAGAGGCTTCGAAGAGGTAGGAAGAACTCGAAAACTGCCCACCAACTATTTAGTGGGAAGGGTGTGCATCGAATCTAAGATCTTGAACGAGGCAAGGGTTTGGGGTGTCAACCAGTCAGGTACCCCACCTTGGGCTAGTGGACATAAATTTCATTCTCAGCCCTCAGCTTTTAGCTTAATTATGATTTGACCATAAATATTAAATCTTATTTTCAATTTAGTCTCTAATCACACTTAATAATTACTCAATATCGTTGACCATTTTACCCATTCATTTAATCTCCAATTGGGTTTAAATCAATCTCTAATGGTTCTCTACATACTTAGACACTTCCATTGACCATTTAGGGTCTTAAATTGTTACATAGGGACTATTACTAGAGAATCCGTAAATATAAAAATAGAGGGTTTATAGGATCTCTAAGTTTTGGCATTGTCACTACTTTTTAAATCTGCTTATTTAAACCTCCTGTGATTCTTAAATTATTAGAAAATTCATCAATTTAGTACCCAACGTTAATTTTATATAATTATGACCCATTCAACTTTATAAAAAAAAAGGTATATTTTTTTTATAATTTTCTGCAATCCTAAACACATATCCTTGTGGTCAAGTTTTGGCTTCAGTAGCCAATGGAACTGTTTTATAATAATTTGTTGCTTTATTGACTACATTATCCTTGACCATCCATTTGGTTGAATGTTGCGATCGATGAAATTTGAGCAAGTCCTAATGATTTCAATATAAATATGTAATGGAAAGTTTAAAAACTATTTCAAAGAAAAATGATTATTTACAGCAACCATAAACGTAAGTAAATATATAATTAATCACGGACCATAAACACCGTTTGCTTGGCCCAGTAAGTTTTCTTGACAAATACAATTAAATGTCTAATTATTGATATTCTATTTGCTCTCTTTGTTGACTTTTTTACTATGATAATATTTCAAAAACTTAAATTAAAGCACTATTTGCCATGGGAATGCGACCGTGGGTATATTAAATGTGTGCATTGACTATCTGTCACCAGATAAGAATGAAATTTCCATGCAAAATGCTTCTGCATGAAACCCAGGTTTGTAAGCTTTATCCAAAGAAATCAAATGTTTTGACCTTTTAGGCAATAAAATATATGCAAATCTTATGGCCAGCTAGTGAATCAACGTTTGGAAATAAAACATTATTTAATTAAAAGTTTTTTTAAAAAATAAGTATTAAATGAAATTATATGAAGACATTAATTAAAAATATATAAAAGTATTGAAGAATAATTTTTCAATTTAATTGTCTTTCAAATAATTTTATGTCATGTAGAAATAAATCTCTTGATATTGTTGACATGATAATTTTTTTTTAAAACACAATTCAAAGGAGCATTGAAAATGCTCTTAGAACCAAAACAATATAAAATATTTAGATTCAGTAAGTGCTTTATGTATAATTAAGGCACAATTTTAAATTAGCTCTTAAATTAAAAAAACTCGTCAATAAAATTTTATTTGGTCTCTTTGTTGACTTTTTTATTATGACAATATTTCAAGAACCTAAATTAAATAGGTGTCATGAAAGTAATTATTATTATACAGTGAAAACTTATCACCTTTGAATATTAACCCTCCAGTTTTATTTTTTAAGGTATACTGACCGAAAAAATTTTGATTAGCTTTGTGAAAAGTTTTCAAGATAATTATATAATATATATATATATATGTTGAGAACTAAAAGTTGTGGGTAATGATAACGGTTGCCAACCGGCAGTGACAAATGTATTATTCACGCAAATGTGACCGGTGAGTATATTAAATGATAGGATCCATCCCGACTCCTCTCTCGAAATCAAGAGAATCCCGTATAAATTGGGTTCTTTCTATTTAAATATCTTGGATTCTTTGAAAATCCCTTAAAAAACCATCGTAATTCTCATAATCACTTTAATTAAAATATAAATTAAACAAATAAAAATTCTTTATATTTCTCATGCTAGACCCATTGACTAAATATATAAAAGATTTGTAGAATACTTGAAAAATATATTCATTTATAAGACTATTCTAACAAAACATTTACGAAATTTGGTTAATTAAAAATAATATACATAAATGTAAACTGTTCATCATCATATGACCCTTCTCACAATCTGCAATAATCTACACGAACCTTTTCTTTCAATTCTCGACCATTATATTTATCACAACATTCGTCTTGTAAATTTTCATTGTGCACCCCACTTTTTGTGTGGTCTTTTCCCTTTCACGTCCAACTTTCTTAATTTATTTTAAAAATATCCAGCAAGAGTATATTTGTCCATATACCTTTTTATTCCAAAAACTTGGGCCTAGTCAAATTAATACAACAAACTAGATTTTAATTAGTCTCTTGAATCCACTTGGATTGGGGTGTTACATTAAATGTGCGCATTGGTTTATTTGTTACCTCAAAAGAATGGCATTTCCATGCAAATGTAAGCTTTATCTCAAGAAATCAAATGTTTTGACTTTTAAGCAATAAAATATATGCAAAACTTATGGCTAGCTAGTGAAACAATTTTTAGAAATAAAAAATTGGCAAGTTAGTATCTAATTCAAAGAAGATGATCAAATGGGTTCGTATTTTCTACGGAAATATCCCAACAACCTCGTCAATTAAAAGTAGTATCTTAATTAGTGCAAGGGTTTGGCTTCCTTATTGGAATTCTTATAATAGGTTACTATCCAATAAATTATTAAAATTAAATTCTTAGTAGTTTAAAATATAAAAATAATTTATAATTTTCATAACAATATTGCTGAAAATAATAAATTTAAAAAGTATTTAATATAATAAGTAAACATATGATTTTTTAAATATATTTCATTGATAAATATTTTCAATATATAAATTAAGGAAATAATAAATTAATAATTTTATAAAATTATTTCAAGTAGTTTATATAAATTACAAACTAATTTAACGTATTGTTACAATTGTTATATATATTTATTCTAAAGTCATTAGTAATTAAATAAACATAAACAGTACAAGTTAAAAATTTTGTGGCAAATTAAATATTGAATATAATCATTCTATTGTAGTTTGGTTACCATATAAACGTAATCATTGCAAGTTAACATGGTATTACAATTAATACGTTGAATATACTCATTCTAATATAATTAATTACCAAATAAACGTAAATGTTTCAAGTTAATGTCAAATTGTATATATAAATTGTGTTGCAAGTAAAACATTAAATATACTCATTCTCACGTAGTTTGGTTCCATATAAACGTAATCATTACAAGTTAATGTAGTGTTGCAATTAATACGTTGAGTATACTAATTCTAATGCAATTAGTTACCAAATAAACTTAAACATTGCAAGTGAACGTTATCTTGCATATAAAAATTGAGTTGCAAGTAAAACGTTGAATATACTCATTCTAACGTAGTTTGGTTACTGACAGACCCATTTCCCTAGGCGATCTGCCGGCACCCTACGGTGACCCTTTAGCTAGCCCTTACACTCAACTAAAGGATCTCTGCAGAGCTAAACCGTATTCTTTCTGAAACCTTTTTGAAAACAGTGAAAACTCTGGGAAATTTTTCGTTTTTATTCCAAACCTTTGCAAAACATTTTATAAAAATTTGGACAGCATCCTGTCAATTTTTCGGACTTTGTCACCCTGTAAATTTTAAAATTTAACACTTCTAAAATATCACAAATTAATTTTCCCAAACTACAGAGCCTCAGGCTCTCATTTTTCAACAGAACCACACCCACAATTTAACATTTCAATTTATAAACTCACTATCAACAATATTATATGTCATGCATCAATTTACTCCAAAAACACAATTTAAATCTTAAGTTGACCACAAAATGATATTTACAAAATCACGTAGAGATAATAAAATATAGACAACTTCTTTTAAAATCGAACAGATACAAAAGTAGATAATCACATAAGCACTATCGCCGCGGCTGTCTTATATCATCTTGGGGTAATCCGCAGCTATGGTACCTATGCTTGGGGAGGTTTATTTTAAAAAAAAAATACAAAAAACGTTTGGTGAGCTTTTAAAGCCCAGTGAGTATCGTATAACATGTTTAAAACCATATTTTCATAAAAACCTTTCTAAAACAGTTTTAATAATTCAAATCAAATCCATTTATTTTAAATTAAGTTTCATGCATTAATATTATAAAATACATGTTCCACGGTTTTCGATTTCATAAAGGGATCTACTATGGTTGCAGGGTTTTCATTTTAAAAACCTTTCTTTTTATGAAATGAACTGTTCCGATTCCGCTCGTAGATATCTTGCCAACCAGCCCCTTTCATTATTATAAAATCGAACATGGTCTGACTCCGCTCGTAGGTGTCCTACCAACCAATCCGGCCCTCGCCAACCTCTAGTGACCCGTGCCACATGGCACCCTAGTATGAAGCGGGATCCTGAATCGCTCTTTATCCGATTCAAGTAGTGGAAGTCTGTCTCGCTCAGGTGTAAGCTAGCTAATAATATAACCTCTATGTGTATTGGACTAATCTCTCGGACATCTAACTGACATGACTACTTGTGGGTACCTCCCGCGGTTAGTATAGTTAGTGACGTATAGGCACTACTAACTCTATCAATGCACGCTTCGGGTACTCAACCCAGACCGGTAATATTCTAATACTTTTTGGGTAAGCCATAAGTTTTACTTTTCACCTTTTTAAAACTAAAATCCAATTTATATACAATTCAAAACGAGAAATCATCGTTTTAACAAAAATAGAAAAACTATATTATTCGTTACCATGCAACTTATTATTTAAATCATATTTCGATTTTACCAAAACATTCAAACATGCATGAAACATTCATTCATAAATCAAATCAACATAACTCATTAAAAATCATTTTGATACTCATCTTATCTAACAACCACTTCCGAATAACTTTCTGGAAGGCTCCAAAACGCTCCCTATCGCTCTTCCCTTACTCCAATGGCTTGCTCGTCACCTACACAACATATATATACGTAAAATTTACGTTCGCGTCAACTTCTGGAAACTCGAAATAACTAAAATTACACAATTGCCCCCAAGTGACCAGTTTTACTCATAAACCTCCGTTTTTCATTCCTTTATCGATTCTAAGGTTCCGAACTCAATTTTCTTCGTCTGGAACCTATTTACTATCACTTACGGTCGTTCTAGTACTAACGGAATAGCGTTCGAAAGTCTGAAACGAAAATTATCCAATTTTGATCCCTTTTGGCCGAACCTATTTCCTAGCCCAATCAGCTGGTTTTCTTTCCTCCGTTTTCGCTCCGAACACCTTCCCAACTTGCCCTCTAGTAGGTCCAAGTGTCGGCACGAAAAGAAACGATCATCGGGTAAGTGTTTTGGGCTAAAAACGTGTTATTTTCACCACTAATTTTTAGGCGTTTTCTTGGTTTTGAATCCTAAATTTAATCTTTGACCTTTAATAATCTCAATACACCTAATTAAATTCGTTAGAGTCTTCCGAACACTCAACGGACGCATTATGGGTCAATTTACGAAATTGCCCTTCAAACTAGGTTAGCGCGCTATTTAATTTCTCTTTAAATTTTTGATATTTTCTTAGTTTCCTAAGCTCCCTATCAACACCAATTCACTTATTTTTTAACTAATTTTTACTCAAAACTAACCAACAAACAAATCGAAATAAAATCTATTTCGAATCAACTTAATCACCAACAAAATCATCAACTTCAAACTTAAACAACTCACCCATTTTTCCTCTTCGCGTTGACTTCAGTTTTGAGGTTGATTTTGGAGCGGTTTTGGACTGATTTTGGTGACTAGATCTGGTGCGAACATGGATGGGTTTTTGGTTGGATCTTCCTCTCTTCGTCTCTCTCTCTCTCTCTCTCCCTTGATTTCGCCATTGATTTGTTGCCAGTTTCGCCATTGATTTGCCACCGGTTCGCACGCGTGAAGGACGGGTTTAGCTTCGTCTCAGCTCGGTGTTGGCAAGCTTGGCGTCGGGTTCAACTGGAGCAGTTGTCGGCGTCGATCTTACGCGGTCGGCAATCTGGTTTATGTCAGGTTTACGTTGCACGGTTCAGTTTGGTGTTGCCGTCGATCGCGTCTGGGTTCGAGTCATCTCTGCCGTGCGTTTTTGGTTTGGTCGGGCTGGTCGGTCGGCGATGGCGACTGGTTTGGTGTCATTGCGGTAGCTTATTCTTCTTCTCTTCTTTTTTTTTTGGTTTGATGAACTGACTTGGTTTCTGTTTTTGTGAGTCAACCAAGTTTTGGCTTCTTATATTCCTCCACAAACAATTTTTAAAAATGACGGTTACGTCCTGAGAAAATTTTGGTCTCTTCCTTTAGCTTTTAGCTTAATTTTACTTTAACCACAATTATTAAAACTTATCTTCAATTTATTCCTTTGTCACATTAAATAATTACTCAATTTCGTTTACCATATATCTCCAATCGAGTTTAAATCGATATCTAAGAATTCTCTATAACTTTAAGCGCTTCAATGGACCATTTAGGGTCTTTAATAATTAGTTAGGGATTATTTTTGGAAAATCGATAAAATTAAAATAGAGGGTTTACAATTTCTTTTCTCCTTATAAAAATTTTGCCCTCGAAATTAAATTACGTACCTTACCTAAAGAGTTGCGGATACTGTGCGCGCATTTGACCATGCAAACTTTTCATCTTTTTTTTTTTTTTATCAGTCTGGTAAGCGGGGTTGTTATTTTCGAAAACCCTTCTACGAACTTCCTGTAATAGCCTGCCAGTCCCAAAAAACTCGTAACTTCGGTCACATTCGTGGGTGCTTTCCAATTTAAGATCACTTCTTTCTTCTGGGGATCCACACTTAACCCATCAGCTAATATCACATGTCCTAAGAAAGCAATCTGATCCAGCCAAAACTGACACTTGCTAAACATCGCGTATAGCTGGTGCTCTCTTAGGGTCTGCAAGACTATCCTAAGATGTTCTACATGCTCCTCTGGATTACCTGAATACAGCAAAATGTCATCAATGAATACAATCACGAATCTATCCAGATATGGCCGAAACACCATATTCATCAAATCCATAAATGCGGCCGGAGCATTCATCAACCAGAATGGCATCACTAGGAACTCATAATTTCCATACCGGGTCCTAAAAGCAGTCTTACGAACGTCCTCTGCATAAACTTTCAGTTGATGATAACCTAACCTCAAGTCTATCTTAGAATACACTTTGGATCCTTACAGTTGATCAAACAAATCATCAATCCTCGGGAGTGGGTACTGATTACGTATCATCACCTTATTCAACTGTCAATAATCAATGCACAACCTCAAACTCCCGTCCTTCTTCTTAACAAAAAGCACCGGAGCACCCCTTCACAAATCCTTTATCTAGCAACTTTTCCATATGGACTTTCAACTCTCTTAACTTTGCTGGAGCCATCCTGTATGGGGTAATGAAAATCGGCTCGATTCCCAGAATCAAGTTTATTTCAAATTCTATCTCCCTATCTAGTGGCAATCCTGGGAGATCTTCCAGGAACACATCTAGGAACTTTCTAACTACCGAAATCTCTTCGAGGCGAACCTCACTCTTTTCCATCTCAACCATATATGCCAAATACCACTGGCAACCCTTATGAAGCATCCTACTAGTTGTCATCGTAGTGATCAAACTAGTAGCAATCGCCTTTCGTACCTCACAAAATACTATCTTTGGTTCCCCTGATCGGGCTAACTTAATTTCTTCCCTATAACAGTCCACTATGGCTCTATACTTGAATAACCAATCCATCCCTTGAATAACATCGAAATCTTTTATGTCTAATACAATCAAATCTGTCGGAAACTCTCTCTCATCAATCACAATCTTCCTGTCTCTAATCACTCTGTCTGCTATCAACAAGTTTTCGGTCAGGATGGATACCGGTATACTACTATCCAATGATAGAACTAGTGCATTCACTTTCGTCGAAAACGACACTAATACGAATGAATATGTAGCCCCTGGGTCAACCAATACATAAGCAAAATGGTTAAAAATCGAGATCATACCAGTGACAACCTCCGGAGCTACGTCGGCCACCTACTAGGTGACTGCAAAGACAAGAGCCTTGGCACGAGGTCTACTAGTCTGAGCTACTAAAGTAAACGTCCCTCTACCCATCGTACCCCTAGTAGAGACTAAGGTACCCCGTCCTCTCATCTGGAAGCTCCTACCTCTTCGTCTTTGACTCGTGCTCGCTTGAGAATGGGCTGTGGCTGAAGATCCAGCCTCTGAACTAGAAGTGATCAACTATGGGCACTCTCGTATGAAATGTCCCTCTTGCCCACAATGTTAGCATGTGAAGCCTCTGGTCTTATATCTGCACTCTCCCTCGTGTCTGCTCCCGCAGGTACTGCTCTCTAGGATAACACCTCTAGTGTTGCGGGATCCTCCTAAAGCCGCTAATGGTTTGAACGATCCCTGGCTATAGCATGCCCCTCTGCTCATCCTCCTACCACCTGTCCATTTGGGCTTCTAATCCTCCTTTGCCATCTTGCTCGACCCCTCATACGGCTGACTGGAGCTACTGCGCTTACTTCCTGACTTTCTGCTCTGTTCATTTCTCTCTACCTCTAGTGCCGCCTCCACTAGTTTTTCATATCTATCCTTCGGGGCCAACGAGAGGTAGACCTTTAGATCTGAATGTAAACCTATGAAGAATTTCTTGCTTTTCTATTCTTCATTCTTTACAATCAAAGGGACTATCTAAATCAGCTCGAAAAATCTCTTTTCATAATCCGCTACGGACATAGATCCTTACTGTAGACTGAAGAACTCGTCTGTCCACGCATCCTGGTACGATTGAGGGTAAAAATACTCTTTGTACTCCCTCTCAAATACCGCCCAAGAAATCCTTTCCGGATATCGTCTCTCTAGGGCCTCCCACCAATCTTAAGCCCTATCCTCTAACAAGAATAAGGTGAACTGTACCCTCTGCTCCTCCGAGCAATCCATTACCCTGTATATTTTCTTCATGCGATCCAAAATGTACTTTCTAGATCTCCCTTGCCGTCGAACGGCTTTCCTCTCAATTTCTTTACTCTCTCAATGTCATTCTTCCTGTCACTGGGAGCTTCCTATAGCTACTGCATCACCGTTGCTAACATCTGTGCAAACTGTTGCGCATTAACCCCGCAGCCTGGCCACTCGGTCCTCCATGCTCAAATGTAGGTTGCTCTACTAGAGCATTCACAAACTCCGTACCACACTCAGGCTCCTTAAAAAATGGTGCCTCAGCAGCTGGAGCTCCTGCAAGAGCTCTATCAGAACCCCGTCTACCCCATCCGTGATTGCGTCCACATCCGCGTCCGCGTCGATCCATAGTGCTGTGATTTCGAAACATCAAACTTATGAAAAACTTGAAAATCATTTCAAAATAAGATGCATGACACTAAAATAATATATGTGGTTGCTTGTTTCACCATCAAGATAAAACATTCTAAATTTTTATTATCAAAATCACGCTAAAACCGCACTCTGATGCAAAACTGACAGACCCCTTTCCATAGATGATTTGCCGGCACCCTACGGTGACCCTTTAGCTAGCCCTTACGCTCAACTAAAGGATCTCCACAGAGCTAAGCCGTATTCTTTTGGAAACCTTTTTGAAAACAGCGAAAACGCGGGGAAATTTTTCGTTCTTATTTCAAACTTTTGCAAAACATTTTATAAAAATTTGGGCAGCATCCTATCTGTTTTTTGGACTTTGGCACGTTACAGATTTTAAAATTTAATACTTCTAAAATATCATAAATTAATTTCTCCAAACTACATAGCCTCAGGCTCTCATTTTTCAACAAAACCATAACCACAATTTCATATTTCAATTTATAAACTCATTATCAATAATATTATATGTCATGCATCAATTTACTCCAAAAACACAATTTAAATCTTAAGTTGACCACAAATGGATATTTATAAAATCACGTAGAGATAATAAAAAATATACAACTTCTTTTAAAATCGAACAGATACAAAAATAGATAATCACATAAGCACTATCACTGCGACTGTTTGATATCGTCTCGGGGTAATCCGCAACTATGGTACCTGTGCTTGGGGAGATTTATTAAAAAAAAAAAATACAAAAAATGTTTGGTGAGCTTTGAAAGCACAGTGAGTGTCATATAACATGTTTAAAATCATATTTTCATAAAAACCTCCCTAAAACAGTTTTAATAATTCGAATCAAATCCATTTATTCTAAATTAAGTTTCATGCATTAATATTATAAAATACATGTTGCACGGTTTTTGATTTCATAAAAGGGATCTATTATGGTTATGAGGTTTTCATTTTAAAAGTCTTTCTTTTTATAAAACGAACTGGTCCAATTCCGCTTGTAGGTATCTTGCCAATTAGTCTCTTTCATTATTATAAAACTGGACATGGTCCGACTCCGCTCATAGATGTCCTGCCAACCAGTCCGACTTCTGCCAACCTCTAGTGACCCGTGCCACATGGCACCTTAGTATGGAGCAGGATCCTGAATCTCTCTCTATCCAATTCAAGTAGCGGAAGTCTGTCTCGCTCGGGTGTAAGCTAGCTAATAATATACCCTCTACGTGCATACTAATCTCTCGAACATCTGACTCACATGACTACTTGCGGGTACCTTCCGCGGTTAGTATAGTTAATGACATATAGACACTACTAACTCTACCAATGCACGCTTTAGGTACTCAACCCGTACCGGTAATATTCTGATACTTTTTGGGTAAACCATAGATTTTACTTTTCATCTTTTTAAAACTAAAATCCATTTTATAAACAATTCAAAATGAGGAATCATTGTTTTAACGAAAATAGAAAAACTATATTATTCGTTACCATGCAACTTATTATTTAAATCATATTTCGATTCTACCAAAATATTCAAGCATGCATTAAATATTCATTCATAAATCAAATCAACATAAAACTCATTAAAAATCATTTTGATACTCATCTTATCTAACAATCACTTCCGAATAACTTTCCAAAAGGCTCCGAAATGCTCCCTATCACTCTTCCCTTACTCCAACGGCTTGCTCGTCACCTACACAACATATATATACGTAAAATTTACGTTTCCATCAACTTTTGAAAACTTGAAATAACTAAAATTACACGATTGTCCCCAAGTGACCCATTTTACTCGTAAACCTCCGTTTTTCATTCTTTTATCAATTCTAAGTTTTTGAACTCAATTTTCTTCACCTGGAACCTATTTACTATCACTTAGGGTCGTTCTGGCACTAATAGAATTGCGTTCGGACGTCCGAAACAAAAATTATCTGATTTCGATCCCTTTTGACCGAACCTATTCCCTAGCCCAATCAAGCTGTTTTCTTTCCTCCATTTTTACTTCGAACGCCTGCCCAACTCGCCCTCTAGTCGATCCAAGTGTCGGTACGGAAAGAAATAGTCATAAGGTAGGCGTTTTAGGCTAAAAACGCGTTATTTTCACTACTAATTTTTAGGCGTTTTCTTGGTTTTGAATCCTAAATTTAATCTTTGACCTTTAATAATCTCAATACACCTAATTAAACTCATTGGGTCATCCGAACACTCAACGGAGGCATTATGAGTCAATTTACGAAATTGCCTTTCAAACTAGTTTAGCACGCGATTTGATTTTTCTTTAAATTTTTGATATTTTCTTAGTTTCCTAAGCTCCCCATCAACACCAATTTACTTATTTTTCAACTCATTTTTACTCAAAATAATCAACAAACAAATCGAAATAAAATCCATTTCAAATCAATTTAATCACCAACAAAATCATCAACTTCAAACTTAAACAACCCACCCATTTTTCCTCTTCGCGTTGACTTCGTTTTGAGGTTGATTTTGGAGCGGTTTTGGACTGATTTTGGCGACAAATCTGGTGTGAAAATGGATGGGTTTTTGGTTGGATCTTCCTCCCTTCCTCTTCCTCTCTTCCTCTCTCTCTCTCTCTTCTTCGATTTCGCCGTTGATTTGCCACCGATTTTGGCACCGATCTGCCACCAGTTCATGTGCGTGAAGGACGAGTTCAACTTCATTTCAGCTCAGTCTTGGCGAGCTTGGCATCGAGTTCGACTGGAGCAGCTCGTCGGCGTCGGTCTTGCGTGGTCGGCGGTCTGGTTTGCGTCGCACGATTCAGCTTGGTGTTGGCATCGATCGTGTTTGGCTTCAGGTCGTCTCTGCCATGCATTTCTGGTCTGGTCGAGTTAGTCAGTCGGCAATGGTGGCTGGTCCGACGTCGTCGTGGCAACTTTTTCTTCTTCTTCTTTTTCTTCTTCTTCTTTTCTTCTTCTTCTTCTTCTCTTCTTCTTTCCTGGTTCGACAAGCTGACTTGGTTTCTGTTTTCATGAGTCAACCAAGTTTTGGCTTCTTATTTCCCTCCACAATCAATTTTAAAAAATGACGGTCATGTCCTGAGAAAATTTCAGTCTCCTCCCTTAGCTTTTAGCTTAATTTTACTTTTACCACAATTATTAAAACTTATCTTCAATTTAGTCCCTTGTCACAGTAAATAATTACTCAATTTCGTTCACTATTTTACCTTTCTGTTTAATCTCCAATCGAGTTTAAATCGATCTCTAAGAATTCTCTATAACCTTAAGCGCTTCAATGAACCTTTTAGGGTCTCTAATAATTAGTTAGGGACTATTTCTAGAAAACCCGTAAAATTAAAATAGAGGGTTTACAGTTACTATATAAACATGAATGCTACAAGTTAACGTGATATTGCAATTAATACGTTGACTATGTTTATTCTAACGTAATTAGTTACCACGTAAAGATAAACATTGCAAGTTAACCTAATGTTGCATATAAAAATGGCGTTGCAAGTAAAATGTTAAATGTACTCATTCTAATCTAGTTTGGTAACCTTATAATTATAAACGTTGCAAGTTAGCATGGTGTTACAATTAATACATTAAATATACTCATTCTAACATAATGAGTTGTCAAATAAACGTAAACATTACAAGTTAGTGTCATGTCATATATATAAATTGGGTTGCAAGTAAAACATTGACTATACTCATTCTAACGTGATTTGGTTATCATATAAACGTAAACGTTATAAGTTAACATGGTGTTGCAATTAATACATTAAGTATATTCATTTTAACATAATTAGTTACTAAATAAACGTAAACATTGCATGTTAGTATCATGTTGTATATAAAAATTGTATTGCAAGAAAAACGTTCAATATAATCATTCTAACATAATTTGATTACCATATAAACATAAATGTTACAAGTTAACATGGCGTTGTAACTAATACATTGAGTACACTTATTCTAATACAATTACTTACCAAATAAACATAAGCATTGAAAGTTAATGTCATGTTGTGTCATGTTGTGCATAAAAATTGTATTGTAAATGAAATGTTGAATATACTTATTTTAACATAGTTTGGTTACCATACAAACGTAAACGTTATAAGTTAACGCAATGTTACAATTAATTCGTTGAGTATACTCATTTTAATATAATTAGTTACCAAATAAACGTAAGCGTTACAAGTTAACGTCATATTACATGCTAACATCATATTGCATACAAAAATTGCATTGTAAGTAAAACATTAAATATATTCATTCTAACGTAATTTAGTTTCTATATAATCATAAACGTTGTAAATTAACATAGTGTTTCAATTAATATGTTGAACATACTCATTCTAACGTAATTAGTTACCAAAGAAACGTAAACATTACAAGTTAATCTCATGTTGCTTATTAAATTTGTTTTGTAAGTAAAACATTGAATATACTCATTCTAACATAGTTTGGTTACAATATAAACGTAAATGTTTTAAGTTAATGTGATGTTCCAATTAATACATTGAATATATTTATTATAACGTAATTAGTTATCAAAGAAACATAAATGTTGCAATTTAACGTTATATTGCATATAAAATTTGTATTGCAAATAAAACGTTGAATATGCTTATTCTAATATAGTTTGGTTACCATATAAATGTAAACGTTGCAAGTTAACATGATGTTAAAATTAAAACATTGAATATAATCATTCTAACATTATTAGTTACCAAATAAATATAAGTGTTGCAAGTTAATGTCATATTGCCTACAAAAATTGCATTGCAAGTAAACGTCGAATATACTCATTCTAACGTAATTTGTTTACCATATAATCATAAACGTTGTAAATTAACCTACACCGTGAGATTCTTCAATCATTGGAGATCCAACATGGATATCTACCAATAATTTTAAAACAAACAAAAAAAAAAATTGTCCTTACAAATAATGAAAAATGGAAAAAAAAAATTGAAGAATAAGTTCTCCACTGTCCATAGTTTCCTAAAAAAGAAAAAAGTAATTTAATCTTCTCTCTTATCCTTTACCTTTTATTTTCTCTTCTTTGATCTCATTGTCAACTCTCTCTTTTCTTTTCTCTTATTTTCCCTTTTTTAGGGTTGTGGGTTGGGTTGATGATGGTAAGGGCCAATTCTAGATTGGGTGATGTTCATCTATGTTGAGGTTGATAAAGAATGGATTAATGTTCATCTGAGATGAAGAATGAGTTGATGTTCTCCTACATTGAGGTTGATAATGATAGATTGGTTCACCCTAGTTTTTTCTTCCTTTTCTTTAATTTTTCTTTTTTTTTTTTTTTCTATTAGATTTCTTTTTTCAATTATTAAATCTCCACTATCCATATGGACGGTGGATCCACCGTCTATATAAACAGTGGAGATCCATTGTTTTTATTTTTAAGAAAATTTTAAAAATTATTTTTATTAAAAAATATATATTAAATTATATTTTTGAATTAATTCTCACTGTCCATTATGTAATAGATGGTTGAAATATCTTTTTTTTTGTAATTTATTTTTAATTCTAATTTATTTTAAATTATCATTTTTTTTTTTTACAAAAAGTGTGGTTATCACTAGCCAAATATTTGTGACGGTCCAAAATACAATCTAAAGCAGAAGAAATTTTATTTGGGGATAGAAAATGGATTGAGTCTACTATAACATACCCATATAAAACATTTCGGATATAAATCGGAATCGTGCTTTTTAGACCCTTAAAAGAACAGATATGTAATATCCATAGTAATAACGAATAGAATACGGGTCTCCACGTTGATCTCCATAAGACCTGCAAAAGTCTCATTTTTTAAAGACTCTTTGCCCGTTCTCTTTCTTTTAAAAAAGATAAAACCCCCAAAATATAAAATCTCAACCTGTCCTATTTCAAAGAAACAAAAAAAAAAAAAAAACCCTCAACCCCTCTACCCTTTACCATTTCAACCTTCAACTATCATCTCTTCGTCAAACTACCACTTTTTTATTTAAAAAAATATTTATCAACTTTTTTTAATGTATATTGAGATTTAAAAACGTATAATCATTTAAATATAATTTTAACTGTGGTTATGTAATGATATGACATTATCAAGTATATTTAAAAAAATTGTTAACAATATCCATATATCCATTTATTTCTAAACCTTGGGCCAAACTAAATTATTAACAATAAAGTAAATTTTAAATAATCTTTTGGATTCATTTAGATTGAGATTTTACAAAGTTAAGATAAACCTGTCCAATACAATTGTCACTCGACAACGTCAAGTTGAATTAGCAAAAAAAAAACATTGTCAACGTGATTATATATTTTTAAATGATGGATTAGATAGTCATGTTAAAAAATCAATAAGTATTTAATTCTAATTTTCAAATTTAATTAAAGTAAAAAAAAAAAATGAAAGCGTGAAATAGAAATATATTGATACATTAAATGGAAACACATGGATGCATTGCCAAACAATTTTTCAATTTGAGTCAATTTTTGAAAATAAAAAATTGGCAAGTCAGTATCAAATTCAAAGTAAATAATCTAATGGGTTCATATTTTCCATGAAAATATCCCAACAACCTCGCCAATTAAAAAATAGTATCTTAATTAGTACAAGGGTTTGGCTTTCTTACCAGGATTCTATTCCTAGTAAAGTTACCTTGACACTTATCTTTTGTTTGACTGACATGACAGTCAAATATTAATTTAACAAGTTACTATCTAATTCATTATTAAAATTAACATTTTCCAAGCAAATGTAAGCTTTATTCGAAGAATTCAAATGTTTTGATTTATCAGGCAATAAAATATATGCAAAGTGAGTCAACTTTTGAAAATAAAAAATTGTAACTGTGTCAAATTCAGAGAAGATAATCTAATTGGTATTTAATTCTAATTTTCTAATTTAATTAAAGTAAAAAAAAAATATGAAAGCATGAAATAGAAATATGTTGATACATTAAATGGAAACACATGGATGCATTGCCAAACAATTTTTCAATTTGAGTCAATTTTTGAAAATAAAAAATTGGCAAGTCAGTATCAAATTCAAAGTAAATAATCTAATGGGTTCATATTTTCCATGAAAATATCCCAACAACCTCGCCAATTAAAAAATAGTATCTTAATTAGTACAAGGGTTTGGCTTTCTTACCGGGATTCTATTCCTAGTAAAGTTACCTTGACACTTATCTTTTGTTTGACTGACATGACAGTCAAATATTAATTTAACAAATTACTATCTAATAAATTATTAAAATTAACATTTTCCAAGCAAATGTAAGCTTTATTCGAAGAATTCAAATGTTTTGATTTATCAGGCAATAAAATATATGCAAAGTGAGTCAACTTTTGAAAATAAAAAATTGTAACTGTGTCAAATTCAGAGAAGATAATCTAATTGGTATTTAATTCTAATTTTCTAATTTAATTAAAGTAAAAAAAAAATATGAAAGCATGAAATAGAAATATGTTGATACATTAAATGGAAACACATGGATGCATTGCCAAACAATTTTTCAATTTGAGTCAATTTTTGAAAATAAAAAATTGGCAAGTCAGTATCAAATTCAAAGTAAATAATCTAATGGGTTCATATTTTCCATGAAAATATCCCAACAACCTCGCCAATTAAAAAATAGTATCTTAATTAGTACAAGGGTTTGGCTTTCTTACCGGGATTCTATTCCTAGTAAAGTTACCTTGACACTTATCTTTTGTTTGACTGACATGACAGTCAAATATTAATTTAACAAATTACTATCTAATAAATTATTAAAATTAACATTTTCCAAGCAAATGTAAGCTTTATTCGAAGAATTCAAATGTTTTGATTTATCAGGCAATAAAATATATGCAAAGTGAGTCAACTTTTGAAAATAAAAAATTGTAACTGTGTCAAATTCAGAGAAGATAATCTAATTGGTATTTAATTCTAATTTTCTAATTTAATTAAAGTAAAAAAAAAATATGAAAGCATGAAATAGAAATATGTTGATACATTAAATGGAAACACATGGATGCATTGCCAAACAATTTTTCAATTTGAGTCAATTTTTGAAAATAAAAAATTGGCAAGTCAGTATCAAATTCAAAGTAAATAATCTAATGGGTTCAAGCAAATGTAAGCTTTATTCGAAGAATTCAAATGTTTTGATTTATCAGGCAATAAAATATATGCAAAGTGAGTCAACTTTTGAAAATAAAAAATTGTAACTGTGTCAAATTCAAAGAAGATAATCTAATTGGTATTTAATTCTAATTTTCTAATTTAATTAAAGTAAAAAAAAAAATATGAAAGCATGAAATAGAAATATGTTGATACATTAAATGGAAACACATGGATGCATTGCCAAACAATTTTTCAATTTGAGTCAATTTTTGAAAATAAAAAATTGGCAAGTCAGTATCAAATTCAAAGTAAATAATCTAATGGGTTCAAGCAAATGTAAGCTTTATTCGAAGAATTCAAATGTTTTGATTTATCAGGCAATAAAATATATGCAAAGTGAGTCAACTTTTGAAAATAAAAAATTGTAACTGTGTCAAATTCAGAGAAGATAATCTAATTGGTATTTAATTCTAATTTTCTAATTTAATTAAAGTAAAAAAAAAATATGAAAGCATGAAATAGAAATATGTTGATACATTAAATGGAAACACATGGATGCATTGCCAAACAATTTTTCAATTTGAGTCAATTTTTGAAAATAAAAAATTGGCAAGTCAGTATCAAATTCAAAGTAAATAATCTAATGGGTTCAAGCAAATGTAAGCTTTATTCGAAGAATTCAAATGTTTTGATTTATCAGGCAATAAAATATATGCAAAGTGAGTCAACTTTTGAAAATAAAAAATTGTAACTGTGTCAAATTCAGAGAAGATAATCTAATTGGTATTTAATTCTAATTTTCTAATTTAATTAAAGTAAAAAAAAATATGAAAGCATGAAATAGAAATATGTTGATACATTAAATGGAAACACATGGATGCATTGCCAAACAATTTTTCAATTTGAGTCAATTTTTGAAAATAAAAAATTGGCAAGTCAGTATCAAATTCAAAGTAAATAATCTAATGGGTTCAAGCAAATGTAAGCTTTATTCGAAGAATTCAAATGTTTTGATTTATCAGGCAATAAAATATATGCAAAGTGAGTCAACTTTTGAAAATAAAAAATTGTAACTGTGTCAAATTCAGAGAAGATAATCTAATTGGTATTTAACTCTAATTTTCTAATTTAATTAAAGTAAAAAAAAAATATGAAAGCATGAAATAGAAATATGTTGATACATTAAATGGAAACACATGGATGCATTGCCAAACAATTTTTCAATTTGAGTCAATTTTTGAAAATAAAAAATTGGCAAGTCAGTATCAAATTCAAAGTAAATAATCTAATGGGTTCAAGCAAATGTAAGCTTTATTCGAAGAATTCAAATGTTTTGATTTATCAGGCAATAAAATATATGCAAAGTGAGTCAACTTTTGAAAATAAAAAATTGTAACTGTGTCAAATTCAGAGAAGATAATCTAATTGGTATTTAACTCTAATTTTCTAATTTAATTAAAGTAAAAAAAAAATATGAAAGCATGAAATAGAAATATGTTGATACATTAAATGGAAACACATGGATGCATTGCCAAACAATTTTTCAATTTGAGTCAATTTTTGAAAATAAAAAATTGGCAAGTCAGTATCAAATTCAAAGTAAATAATCTAATGGGTTCAAGCAAATGTAAGCTTTATTCGAAGAATTCAAATGTTTTGATTTATCAGGCAATAAAATATATGCAAAGTGAGTCAACTTTTGAAAATAAAAAATTGTAACTGTGTCAAATTCAGAGAAGATAATCTAATTGGTATTTAATTCTAATTTTCTAATTTAATTAAAGTAAAAAAAAAAATATGAAAGCATGAAATAGAAATATGTTGATACATTAAATGGAAACACATGGATGCATTGCCAAACAATTTTTCAATTTGAGTCAATTTTTGAAAATAAAAAATTGGCAAGTCAGTATCAAATTCAAAGTAAATAATCTAATGGGTTCATATTTTCCATGAAAATATCCCAACAACCTCGCCAATTAAAAATAGTATCTTAATTAGTACAAGGGTTTGGCTTTCTTACCGGGATTCTATTCCTAGTAAAGTTACCTTGACACTTATCTTTTGTTTGACTGACATGACAGTCAAATATTAATTTAACAAGTTACTATCTAATAAATTATTAAAATTAACATTTTCCAAGCAAATGTAAGCTTTATTCGAAGAATTCAAATGTTTTGATTTATCAGGCAATAAAATATATGCAAAGTGAGTCAACTTTTGAAAATAAAACATTGTAACTGTGTCAAATTCAGAGAAGATAATCTAATTGGTTGGTATTTTCTACGACAATCTCGCCAATTAAAAATAGTAACTAAATATATTTATTGATAGTCCTGGCAAGCGGTGGGATATCATCACCATTCCCCCAGTCTTCTTATACATTTGCATTTTGACAAGACTATAAACAAGCTGGTTGTAGACTGGTAGTGGACATGTATTTTTTTTTTTTTTAACATATCGCAAATATATATTCTATATACCATAATCAACTATCAGACTCTCTTAGTCAGAACATTGAGGCACAACCCATAATTAAAACTTTCAAAAGTGGGAGGAGATAGAGGCTTCCAAGAGGGAGGAAGAACTCAAAAACTGCCCACCAACTATTTAGTGGGAAGGGTGTGCATCGAATCTAAGAACTTGAACAAGGCAAGGGTTTGGGGTGTCAACCAGTCAGGCACCCCACCTTGGACTAGTGGACATAAATTTCATTTTGAACCCTCAACTTTTAGCTTAATTCTGATTTGACCATAAATATTAAATTTTATTTTCAATTTAGTCTCTAATCACACTTAATAATTAGTCAATATCGTTTACCATTTGACCCATCCATTTAATCTCCAATTGAGTTTAAATCAATCTCTAAGGGTTCTCTACAATTTTAGGCACTTCTATTGACCATTTAGGGTCTTAAATCGTTACCTAGAGACTATTACTGGGGAATCCGTAAATATAAAAATAGAGGATCCCTAAGTTTTGGCATTGTCACTACTTTTTAAATCTATTTATCTAAACCTCATGTGATTCTTAAATTATTAGAAAATTCATCAATTTAGTACCTAATGTTAATTTTATATAACTATGACCCATTCAACTTTATAAAAAAAAAGGTATATTTTTTTATAATTTTCTGCAATCCTAAACACATATCCTTGCGGTCAAGTTTTGGTTTCAGTAGCCAATGGAACTGTTTTATAATAATTTATTGTTTTATTGACTACATTATCCTTGACCATCCATTTGGTTGAATGTTCCGATCGATGAAATTTGATCAAGTCCTAATGATTTCAATATAAATATGTAATGGAAAGTTTAAAAACTATTTCAAAGAAAAATGATTATTTACAGCAACCATAAACGTAAGTAAATATGTAAGTAATCATGGACCATAAACACCGTTTGCTTTGCCAGTAAGTTTTCTTGATAAATACAATTAAATGTCTAATCATTGATATTCTATTTGGTCGCTTTGTTGACTTTTTTACTATTATAATATTTCAAAAACTTAAATTAAAGCACTATTTGTCATGCGAATGCGACCGGTGGGTCTATTAAATGTGTGCATTGACTATCTGTCACCTGATAAGAATGAAATTTCCATGCAAAATGCTTCTGCATGAAATCCAGGTTTGTAAGCTTTATCCAAAGCATTCAAATGTTTTGACTTTTTAGGCAATAAAATATATGCAAAACTTATGGCCAGCTAGTGAATCAACTTTTGGAAATAAAAAATTATTTAATTAAAAGTAAAAAAGAAAAGTATTAAATGAAACTATATGAAGAAAAAGAAAAGTATTAAATGAAACTATATGAAGACATTAATTGAAAATATATGGAAACATTGAAGAATAATTTTTTAATTTAATTTTCTATCAAATGATTTCTATGTCCTGTAGAAACCAAATCTCTTGATATTGTTGATATGATATTTTTTTTAAAAACATAATTCATAGGAGTATTGGAAATGCTCTTAGAACCAAGATAATATAAAATATTTAGATTCAGTAAGGGCTTTATGTATAATTAAGGCACAATTTTCAATTAGCTCTTGAATTAAAAAAACTTGCCAATAAAATTTTATTTAGTATCTTTGTTGACTTTTTTTTTATGACAATATTTCAAGAACTGAAATTGAAGCTCTAAAATAGGTGTCATGAAATTAATTATTTTTATACAGTAAAAATTTATCACCTTTGAATATTAACACTCCAGTTTTATTTTTTTAGATATACTGACCGAAAAAATTTTAATCAGCTTTGTGAAAAGTTTTCAAGATAATTAATATATATATATATATATATATACACGTTGAGAATTAAAAGTTGTGGGTAATGATAACGGTTGCCAACCGGTGGCGACAAATGTATTATTCACGCAAATGTGACCGGTGGCGACAAATGTATTATTCACGCAAATGTGACCGGTGGTTATATTAAATGATAGGATCCATCCCGACTCCTCTCTCGAAATCACGAGAATCTCATACAAATTGGGTTCTTTCTATTTAAATATCTTGGATTCTTCAAAAATCCTTTAGAAAACCATCGTAATTCTCATAATCACTTTAATTAAAATATAGATTAAACAAATAAAAAATCTTTATATTTCCTATGCCGAACCCATAGACTGAATATATAAAAGATTCATAAAATACTTGAAAAGGATATTTCATTTATAAGAGTATTTTGAAAATACATTTACGAAATTTGGTTAATTAAAAATAATATACATATATGTAAACTATTCATCATCATGTGACCCTTCTCATAATCTGCAATAATCTGCATGAACCTTTTCTTTCAATTATCGGCCATTATATTTATCACAACATTCATCTTGTAAATTTTCATTGTGCACTCCACTTTTTGTGTGATCTTTTCCCTTTCATACCCAATTTTCTTAATTTCTTTAAAAATATCCACCAATAGTATATTTGTCCATATATCTTTTTATTCCAAAAACTTGGGCCTAGTCAAATTAATATAATAAACTAGATTTTAATTAATCTCTTGGGTCCACTTGGATTGAGACATTATATTAAATGTGCGCATTGGTCTATTTGTCACCTCATAAGAATGGCATTTCCATGAATGTAAGCTTTATCCGAAGAAATCAAATGTTTTGACTTTTCAGCAATAAAATATATGCAAAACGTATGATAGTTAGTATCTAATTCAAAGAAGATGATCAAATGGGTTCGTATTTTCTACGAAAATATCCCAACAACCTCATCAATTAAAAGTAGTATCTTAATCAGTGCAAAGGTTTGGCTTCCTTATTGGAATTCTTATAATAGGTTATTATCCAATAAATTATTAAAATTAAATTCTTAGTAGTTTAAATTATAAAAAATAATTTATAATTTTCATAATAATATTGCTGAAAATAATAAAGTTAAAAAATATTTAATATAATAAATAAACATATGATTTTTTAAATATATTTCATTAATAAATATTTTCAATATATAAATTAAGGAATTAATAAATTAATAATTTTATAAAATTATTTCAAGTAGTTTATATATATTACAAAATAATTTAACGTATTGTTACAACTGTTATGTATATTTATTCTAAAGTCATTAGTTATTAAATAAACATAAACAATACAAGTTAAAAATTTTGTTGCAAATTAAATATTGAATATAATCATTCTATTGTAGTTTGGTTGCCATATAAACGTAATCATTGCAAGTTAACATGATATTACATTAATACGTTGAATTTACTAATTCTAACATAATTAGTTACCAGATAAACGTAAATGTTTCAAGTTAATGTCATATTGTATATATAAATTGTGTTGCAAGTAAAAATGCTGAATATACTCATTCTAACGTGATTTGATTACCATATAAATATAAACATTGCAAGTTAACGTGATGTTGTAATTAATACGTCGAGTATACTCATTTTAACATAATTAGTTACTAAATAAACGTAAATGTTACTGGTTAACATTATATTGTATATAAAAATTGTGTTACAAGTAAAACATTGAATATACTCATTTAATGTAGTTCGGTTACCATATAAACATAAATGTTGCATGTCAACATGGCGTTGTAAATAATACGTTGAGTATACTTACTCTAGCATAATTAGTTACCAAATAAATGTAAGGGTTGTAAGTTAACGTCATATTACATATAAAAATTATGTTGCAAATAAAACATTAAATATACTCATTCTAACGTAGTTTGGTTACCATATAAAAGTAAACAATATAACTTAAAGTCGTTTTGCAATTATTACGTTGAATATACTCATTCTAATATAATTATTTATCAAATAATTATTTATATTTATTATGAAAATTATCAATATATATCTAAAAATCAGATGTTTAGAATTAAAAATTAAATAAAAAATTATTCATTCTTCCATGATATAAATTATTAGTTATCTATGTCATCAGTCGGTTATGATATGCTTATTCATGCAAATGTGACCTGTGGGTTATGTAAAATGTGTGCATTGGACGATTTGTCACCTGATAACAATGAAGTTTCCATGCAAAATGCTACAGCATGCAAAATCAGTTCGTAAGCTTTATCAAAAGAATTCAAATGTTTTGACTTATTAGGCAATAAATAAATGCAAAACTTATGGCTAGCTAGTGATTCAATTTTTGGGAATAAAACAATTGGTCAGTCAGTGTCGAATTCCAAGAAGATAATCTAATGGGTTCTTTTTTTCTACAACAATATCCCAGCATACTCGTTAATTAAAAATAATATCTTAATTAACTAGTAAAACAAAAAGAAACGATTAGCTTAGAACCAAGATAATATAAAATATCTGTATTAAGTGAGTAGTTCTCCCTTTGATTCTAGAAGGTTAAGACTTAAAATCATCTATGTCCTAAAATATAAGATACGGATAATTTTATATAAATTTAATCTCCTCTCAAGGAAGGAAAAAAAAAAAAAAAAACAACAACGACGACGACAACAAATGGCACAATTTTATAGTTCTCCTTGAATTAAAGTACTCACCATTAAAATTTTAATTGTAAAGGAAAAGGGGTCAATTTCACGAAAGTTAGTGAAAGTGATGCTACCATTAAAATAAGTTTTTTGCGAATTATTATCGTTTTGATTTTTTCTAAAGGACTATAATTCACAAACACTATAATATTAACAAAAAGCTCATTTTAATAATTTAATACTTTTTAATACTATTTTTAAAACTTATATTAATTTAAACAGTATAATAAAATAAAAATTCCGATATGAGAATATGGTTTGAATCGGACTACACTACTTCTAAGAGGTATAACAACACAATGACCCAATTATACTAGTCACTTTTGATGACCTTTTTTCTTTTTCTTTTTTTTTTCCTTTTTTCTAAATAAAAAAATATTTTTAACGACTTTTCATATGTTAGAATCAAAATGTGTAAGTCATATATAAAAGGTTGAATCATTATATATATATATACACATGAGTGCTTTTACAATCAGAATGTCTTAACTTTAAAAAGTTAAGACGAATCAATTAAATTCATCCATTGCATTTTCTCTCTTATTTAATTAAAATGAAATGGTTAATCTAATTAGTTTGTCTTAACTTTAAAAAGTTAAGACGTCCTGATTTAAAAGCACTTATATATATATATATATATATAGAATGTCCCATTTTTAAATACAAATTTATGATAAAAAGGTGATATTGTTTTATAATTTTCTGTAACCTTACATATCGTTACACTAAAGTTTTAGCTTCAGTAATAAATGGAACTATTTTACAATAATATATTGTTTTATTGACTAGATTATCCTTGGTCATCCGTTTGGTTGAATATTCTGATCTATGAAATTTGAGAAAGTCCTAATGACATCAATATCGATATGTAATGAAATGCTTAAAAAGTATTTATAAGAAAAATGATTATTTACAGCAACTGTAAAAAGATTTTTATTAGGTACATTAATAAATATATAATTAATTATTGATCATAAACATGGTTTGCTTTGCCCGGAAAGTTTTCTTGATAAACACAAGTAAATAGGAAAAAATCTGAATAACCCCTAAAATATAAAATAATATCATTTAATCTGATTTTTTAACATAAAAGATATATAATTTTATATTAATTTCATTTTTAAGGATTATTTTGATAATATCTCCAAGTAAATGTATAATTATTGATATTCTATTTGATCTCCTAGTTGACTACAACAATTTACGAGTGATGAATTTTGAACAAGTCCTACAATCAAGAAATTATGACAACGTAAATTCTTAGAAACTATTGTTTTTGAAAAATCGATGTTTTGTTGTCACAATCATAGATTACTATTGCCATAAAAGTATCTTTGAGACTTTGAGTTGACTAATTGTGTTATATGATGTTTGAAGTTGACTTGACTAACTATTAAAGAAAAAACTAGCACTAGCACTTGTGTCGCAATTAATATTTCTACGATATCTATATGAAACTCTATTTTGGCATTTACCTTTTTAACTCAAACATGTATATATCTATAATGATAGTATTAAAAGATAATTTGCAACTTTTGGCTATGTCTAATACGTTTGTTCTTTTTAGTTTTCATATCCAAATGATGAGACATGTGAATTATTAATACCATATAAATTAGTAGATGATATGATAATTTGTGTCACATATCATATCATTTGATCGTGAATTTGGGTAAAATATGCGGAAGCATATTATTACTCTTTTATAAAAGTTGATCAATCTCTTTTAAAAACTTTTAATGATATGGATTTAATAATTTACGTAATTGTTATGTCAATTCTACTACTCTTGATATAGTATGGTTTCTTTTTTGTTTTGGATTTTTGAAAGAATTTTCTATTTAATACCAAATACCAAAATGTCATTAGACAACTAAACTTTGAAGTCAATGATACAATGCAGACTTCAATTTTGTTAGCATTACGGGTATACCTAAGATTTCAAAATTTGCTACTCGCTACTCGACCGGTGAGACAATAAGTAGCGAGTAATCGGTTACTTAATGAGTACTAGGCAAATACTTGGTTTGACCATCGGTCAACGGTCAAACTATTGACCCATGATCAAACTAGGTCAAACCTATTAAAAAAAAAAAAACTTAAAAATTTTCTATAGGATCAAAATATAATCATATGATCACAACATACCATCAAACTAATCTCATGCAAGCTCCAAAGTCACTTTAACATAATCACATAATTATAAGGCATATTCCAACAACATAACTACTATTTTTTCAATAATTTCACCTATAATACATAAAAATAAAATTTCAAAAAGCTATCACATCTCAACTACTTGGGACCTTCCGTCCTTCGTTCAATCTCAAACACAACCAACATTATATATAACATGTAAATAATAATATAACAAGTACGAAATAGCAACTAAAGAGGAAAAGTTCAAGAAAGTATGTTAAGGCCCTAAATATTTGAAGGGTTAGAAGGATGCAACCACTCATCATCTCCATAAAAGTCTTTCATAACTTATTCATTGTCAAACTCAAACTCTAAATCAATGTTCACCTCCTCCTCTCTCCTTCCTTGTCTCTAGAATCAAAATCACCTTCACCAAGTTGTCTCGGTCACTCTGAACCGAACCTTACTTCATCATCATAATCACCACCTGGATTAAGTCAACCTTGTGCATTAGTAGCATCAACATCAGTTACTAGTAGCATATTAACATTCTTCTCAATATGTTTGTTCTTTTTGCTTGTTAATTGTGAATTGAAATTGACAAATACTAGATTGTTTAATCAATTTGTGTTTAATTTATTCCTTTGCTTCATATGTATCTACATAAAATTTAAAAATTAAAATTAAATAAATCAATAAATAATTAAAATTTAAATCATTAAAAATAAGTTATGGATATTGCACTAACCTATTCAAAATTACTCTAATTTCTTTCACTTCTGGATGAACTAGTTGTCAATGAAAGAATCTTTTTTGCCCCTTTTTGCAAGTTAGATGTTTGGTCTCCAAACATGCTCCACCAATCAACTACATTTAAAATAATCAAATATAGAATTAATTCTTGAAAGATATATTTTAATAATAAAATACTGAAAATATAATCTATAATAGTAATTAATAAACAAGTAAAACAACTAAAAATAGTTTATATGATTTAAAAGGTTTGATTTTTTACCCAGATCCTTAGAATCACTGTCATATCCAACAGTCTCCCAAAAGAACCCTCCTTTGTCTTATACTTTGGCCACTCACGCATGATAATTACATCTTGAGAGGATAGATCACCATGATGAAAAACCTCCCTACACCCCATAAAGGCATCAAACAACTTATTTTCATCAAAAATGTTTGTATCCTTGTAGTAGTAATAGGGATTTAATAGAAAGGCCATTATATACAATGAAGAATCTAGCTGATCTTTCATTCTTTCATCAATTATTTCAGTAATTGATCAATAATTATTTTGACATTGTTCAAGGCCTCTCTAATTTTTTTTTTAACCCTTCTTAGTTCTCCATATAACCAAGGCATTGATGGCTTTCTATACCTATCCCTTAGTCTCAACAATTTAATCAATAGTGCAAAAACCTTTAAACAATCTGTCAAACCATTCCAAAACCCCAAACTCATCACAGTTAAGTGGGCGATTTCCCTTTAATACTTTGTGAGAATTTTGCACTTCTTCATTTCTCACTACTAAACATTGTCTTCAAAACAATTTTTTTTTTTATCCATCAAGCTTTGCAAAGTAAGAAAAACAAATGCAAATCTAATCTTTCCCAGCCTCACTATGTCCCTCTTTTTTGTAATGGACTTCATCATTGCCAAAATCCTATGATGAGCATAAATGAAAATTATCAATTGGTTTGCTTACTAAATAAAATCGTTGAACCTAGAAAACTTGTTAATACTTTCAAGCATGAGATTGATGGTGTGAGCAACACATGATAATGCGAACCCCGTATATAAAGATATGACACCTATAGTCAAATTGAAACACAACTCTACGAAAGATTAAAATAGATTTACAACAAAAATTTTGACCTATTAATTATGTCATTTAAGAACCTAAATTATAAACAAATCTTGACTCATTGAATATATGATAATTAATAACCAAAATTATTACAAGACTAATATTAACGTCACTCCTAACACATAGATAAGAATGTGAGAAATAAGTCATGATTTCGATCGTCACAAATATAGCTACATAAGATTACATATTCATAAAGAACAAAAGAGATAATTCACTCTCTTAATTAAACATAATCGGTTTCATCATCATTGTTCTTATGTTTATTTAGGGTTACAAGCCTTTTATAGGCAAACAAATCAAACCCTAACATGAAACGCTAGCCCCCTAATAATTGGGCTTAACTAAATACACTCATGGACTTAAATTAAATTAAATGTCTCAGCCTAAAAGTCTAACATAAAATTAAATAAACTGAACTAAATTAAAACCCAACTTATAACACAAATTATGCTCAAATTAATACAAACAAATAAATAATAGCTCAATATGCATTAGGATTGAAGCCCAATAAAGTCCAATTGCCTCCATGATTGATAATCTTTAAGAAACCAGTCCAATTGAAACCTTCAAGCCTGATTTTCGTCCTACCTTCAAGCCTGATTTTCGTCCTTTGTCATCGATCCACCATTAATGCTCAAATGATCGTTAGGAACGTTTTGATGAATGCTTTGATGAGTGACTTGCTTGCTTCTTGGGTTTCCATCATTTCCTTTTTCCTCAAACCGATTTGTGCTCATAGATTTCCTCACGTGTTTCACTACACTCACTTGCGTGACCCATCTTTATTGTTGTCCCAAGTCTTGTTTGAAACCTAAAAAGAATGTAAGGAAAAGGTCCTCACACATTTACTCACGTGTTTTCCTACACTCACTCGCATGTTTTTCATTCGGTACTCTTGATTTATCTCAACACTCCATGTACACACTCAAACTTTTCATTTTTTATTTTTTTGTAAAACTAGAACACTCAAATCAATCAAGAACCTTAAGATGATTGATTTAAGATTGATGATTATATGATGCAAAAACCAGGAATGAAACAACAAGATCATATCAAGAAAACAAATCAAGACGCAACAATAAGAAAAGAAAATTAAAACAATGAACAACAAAGAAACAAAATTAATAAACTATGGTAATATTTGGTAGAAAAAGAAACCAATATGCTACAAAATGATGAAGTTCAACATGATGAAACCAATATGGAAACAACAAAGTCCATACATAATAGAAAAATTGGATACAAAGTGGCTGCAACACAAAAGAAGACAAAAAAGATAGATGCAAAAATAATATAAAATTGATAATGGTTGGTGGGTGATGCAGCAACTCAAAGAATATAAAATTGATAGTGGTTGGTGTCGCAGAATAAGGAATTGAAAACTAAAAATAGCAAATTGATGAAAGAATAGAAGATTAACAAATGGTTATGAAGCAAATTGAGGAAAAACACATTCTAAGATATGCGGCTAAAGTAAGAAAATAAGAACAAGAAAAATAAAATAAAAACTCAAACCTGAATTAATACTCAAAGCTCTGATACCAACTGATGTGAACCCCACATATAAAAACACGACGCCCACAGTCAAATTGAAATACAATTCCAAAAAAGATTAAAACAGGTTTATAATGAAAACTTTAACCTATTAATTATGTCATTTAAGAACCTAAATTATAAAGAATCTTGACACATTGAATATATGATAATCAAGAACCAAAATTATCACAAGAATAAAAATTGACGCCACTCTCAAGATATAGATGAAAAGATTAGAGATAAGTCATGATTTCGATTGCCACAAGCATAATTTGATAAGATTACATATTCATGAAAAACAAAAGAGATAACTCACTCTCTTAATTAAACATAATCGGCTTCATCATCATTGTTCTTATGTTTGTTTAGCGTTACAAGCCTTTTTATAGGCAAACAAATCAAACCCTAACATGAAACCCTAGCCCCCTAACAACTGAGCTTAACTAAATACACTCATGGGTTTAAATTAAATTAAATGTCTCAACCTAAAAGCCTAACATAAAATTAAATAAACTAAACTCAATTAAAACCAAACCCATAACATAAATTAGGCCCAAATTAATACAAATAAATAAATAGCTCAATTTGCATTAGGATTGAAGTCAATAAAGTCCAATTGCCTTTATAATTGATAATCTTCAAGAAACTAGCCTGATTGAAGCCTTCAAGCTTAATTCTCTTAATTTCATCCCTTGTCATCGGTCCATCATTAATGCTTAAATGATCGTTAGGATGACTTTGATGAATACCTAATAAATGATTTGCTTGCTTCCTAGGTTTCCATCACATGAGATCCAAAACATGTTTAGCCTCTTCTTCTTTATAATCTTGGTAGCAGCCATACTGTTGTTGGCATTGTCGATTACTACTTGAACAACATTTTCAAGTCCAATTTGTTCAATACATTCATTCATTCACATACTGGAAAATGTGCTCCACAATGTGTGCCACATCAAAACACTCTTAGAAGAAAGGAAAGAGATTCCTAACCTATAATAATCAATTATAAATTAGATAAAAGAACACATTAAGAAACACACTAAAAGCAGAAGATATTAAATTTAAATAACAAAATATGTAACTAATAGTGTATAATGGATAAATTATATGAAATTCATATATGCAATTCACACTCAAATTCATTATGCTCCTTCTTTGTCTATCTGCCCAAGTATCCATCATAATTGAGCATCCATTATGAGCCCACTCTTTTTCTTGCCTTTTCAATAACAACTTGGTCTCTTCCACCTTGTTTGGTAAATATCATTCCCCGACTTCATAATAAGTTAGAGGTCTATAACCCGGTCCAAACTAACCAATTGCTCCACAAGCACACATGAAATGTTTTATTCATAGCAGCATGCCATGAAACGACACCATTAAATATCCAACTAGTCACCCATTTGTGCACATGATCGAGTCTCTTTTTAAGAAGTGCTTTATTGATGTTTTGTTGCCGCATTGCCTTCCCTGAACCTAGTGATAACTCTGGATTAATGGGTCTTGTAAACCTATCTATAGGGCCAACAAAATGGGGCTCTTTCTTTAGCCCTCCTATCTTTACTTCTTCCACCCCCTCTTGTTCCTTGATATTTACTTCGCCTCTCTCCAATTTCTCCTTAATCTCTCCTCAGTTATCTTATTTTTCTTTTTATTTTTTGACTCCATAAGTGCATTCCTACATTTATTCGTACCCTCTAATGTTGCCCTTGGACATTTGGCCACATTTTTGAATATGTGACCCACTTGTTCTTTTAATCTATGTATCCCTCAGAATATACCCTTCCCGCACAATATGTATTTCACTTTTTCCATGTTTTTGCATCAGCCAACATCCCATAATCTCATCCGATATCACTTAAATTTTGTTTGAGAGATTAGGTAACGGAGGCTGTCAAAGATTTATTATCCATGATTTATGAACATCATACAATCTAATCATCAAACAAATATTAAAACATTACATATTTACACAACAAATATTAATTATCAAGCAAATTTATCTGAAAATATCAAGTACTAACCCTCATTCAAGTAAATATCAACATAATCATCCAACAAATATGATTTATGAACATGATTTATGAACATCAAGCACTAACCCATTCAAGTAAATTGCAACCCTAATATCTACCCAAGAAAATATCAAATATGACAATCTTAATTAAAAACCAATTTTTGGATCATTTAAAACACATATTCTAGTAAAATATAAGTTCCTAGTGCCTGCAAATTTGTGTCCTAAACAAATTTATGTGAAAAATGAGTGTTAAAAGAATAAAAATAAAAATAAAATAAAAAACCTCATGTTGATCCTAAACAGCGGCATTGACAGCAATGGCATCGGTGACAGTAACAGTGACGGACTGCACAAGTCCAGGCAAAGAGAATATAGCTTTGAAACCCAAAAGAAATGAAGAATGAATATGAAAATTGATCATTTTTGTCAATTTTGCAATGCTAAACTTGTTTTGGGCTAATTTATTATTCTTTTTAAATTAATCCAAAACGACGTCATTTTGGCACACCAAAATGGCATTGTTTTGACATTACAAAATTGAAAAAAAAAAAATAAAGAAAGGTGTAATTGTGTTGGGCTGAGTGCTCAACCAACTTGGCCATATAGTCACCTAACCTGAGTTGAACCCCTAATCTAGGGATTCTCAAATCAACAACTAGCCAAGGATCGATTTTCACAAAGAAATCAATCAACTCGGCCGAGTTTTTATACCACGGGTATGCCCATATAACTGGTGCATGAGCGAAATGAGAAACTAGTGATCGATTGGAACTGTAAAGGAAGAAAATGAAAATATAACAAAAAAAAAAAAAAATCAAGAACTCAATTACAAGAAATAGAAAAATAATGAATTGTTAGAAAGTACCTAGTCTCGAAGTCCTTAGTTTCTCCAAAGTCCAAATTAATTTTAATATCTTCTTTTTTCAAACTACAAAAGTGAATATGTGTGATGTTGATTAAGTGATTTATTCACAATTCATTATAACATTCCATCTACTAGTTTGGCTGGTTGAATACCGCGCCTCTTTACACTAGGTTAGAGGTTCAATCTCTTCTAGTAAAAATTAACAAAACACTAATATGGGTAGCCCTCTCTTCTATTAATGTTGCAAGTTTTCTACATTATGCTATTTTAATTTGATAACTAAAATAATCTTTTGAAAAATAACAGTCAGCAAAGATTTTCAAGACATATGCTTGAACAATTCTATCGTCATCATACCTTTAGTTGGATACAATGTCTTTTCATTGATAAATTAAACTTACTTACTATTCACAACATGCACCTAAAGAGCTATATTGAACAAAAGTGATGACAAAAATTATAAAATAGCATGAAATCGATAAACTATAACCCCCAATTACGAGAATAGTATACTAGGTAAAAAAATTATTGAAGAAGTGGTAGCATTGAGAACTTCCTTCACTTCAACATATAAGAGATTTTATATGATTAATTAAACCTTTAGTTAACAGATTAAGTTTTTAGGTCTAAAGGTTACTGGCATGATATAAGAGCTTTGTCGTCCTAGAAGTCCCAGGTTCAAATCCCCTCGTGTGCATCTATTAATTTCAACTTGGTCCACATGTCAAACTAATTGATCTGACATGTGAGTGAGTGTGTTATAGAGCCTTATGTAATTAGTTAGGTATGTATTTAAGCTTAGTCCATGTGTTAAGCTAGTCAATTTAGCACTTGAAAGAGTATATTAAAGAGCCTTATATTATTAGTTGGGCATGTATTTAGGCTATGTCCACGTGTCAAGTCAGTTAATCTGGCACATGAAATAGTGTTTTAAAGAGCTTTATATCATTAGTTTGGGTATTAACATGTGTTAGAAAACCTTCTATCATTAGTGGGCCATGTATATGTGACAATCTAGTCAAACTAGCACATGAGAAAACGTGTTATAGAGCTTTATATCATTAGTTAGGATTTTACCCGGTAGTGGCTTGGTCCATGTGCCAAACCAATCAATCTAGCACATGAGGAAATGTGCTAGGGAGCCTTTTTTCATTAGTTGGGCAAGTATCTAGGCTTGGTCCACGTGCCACGCTAGCTAGTCAATCTATCACTTAAGGGAATGTACTAGAGAACCTTATATCATTAGTTAGGGATTTACTTGACAGCTTAAACTTTTATGATGAACTTGGACCTAAGACATTTTCAAACATAGTATCAAAGATGGGCTTGGTTTACATGCCATGTAAATCAATTTGGCACATGATGAGATGTGTTAGAGAGCCTCATCTCATTAGTTGGGAATTTACCTATCAGCTTAAGCTTTTGTGGTGAAATCAAACCTAAGACACATTTTGATATGATATTAGAGCTAGACCTTTCCATGATGGGTCGATCTCTACTTATTCAGGCTCACTTACATGTGAGAGAGTATGCTAGAAAGCCTTATATAATAATTGGGGATTTATCTAGTAGTTTAAACTTTTGTGGTGGAGTTAGGCCGAAGACATTTTCAAACATTATGTCAAAAACAAGCTTGGTTTACGTGCCAAACCAATTGATTTGTTATGTGAGTGTGTTAGAAAGTCTTATATCATTAATTTGGGATATACTTGACAGCTTAAGCCTTCATATGGAGCCAAGCCTGAGGCACTATTTGATATGGTATTAGAGTTATGACTTTTCACAATGAGTTGTGTTTTGTCTACTTAGGGGCACATGTATACGTGTTGCTAAGTGAGCATGTTGTGGTGAGGTAGGGTGTTAGAAATTTTAATATTGGTTAGAAATTTTGAAGCGATAGAAGTGGCGAAGCTTTACTGCATTATAATTTTATATGGTGAAAATTTTCAGAAATTGACAATTTCCATTTCCCTTCAACTTCATATAATGAATAATTAACTCCATAATCTAAATGGAGAGTCTATTGACTGGCCACTCATATTGGATAATTTCTTCTTTTTGACAAACAAAATTTTATTCAGGAGCGATGATTCTGATGTCATCTTGCTTGTAATCTGCCAATGACTTTTAAGAATTTACGCTAACGACCCTTGAAGCTGAAGCATTTACATGAGCAAAGAAGATATTTTTGACTGCCTACATATAAATAATATAATATAATTAATCTATGGTTGAATCACAAAATTCATGTAGTATACGTTTTGAAAATCATACGTGTAACACGCGTACGTAATATGATATTATCTCTACCCTTAAATATATTGAAGTCTTTTTCCAATCTATCGAAGTTTCTATCGACCGGTTGGTAACCATCAGAGTACATATTTTCAATTAAATTATTGTTTTTGTTAACCATTTTATGAGAAAAAAATATAACAATTTTGATCATCCATTATTTTTTTATATTAATATATCATTAAATTATCAAAAATTAAAAAAAAAAAAAAAAAAGAAAGAAAGAAATAGAATCGTTGCTCTAACTGCCCACTAATGGTCGCAGTCATCTTTTGTCTTTTGGCTACCCGCAAATGCAGTAAACCCTGTTAACATTTTTACTCAGGAAAGGTAGTTAAACTCCACTGCGTTGACTGAAAAGTCGATTGAATGATAAATAAAATGGCTAGTAAATTATTAAAATAAAACACAATTTCAAAAAGATATCAATATAGTACCATTATAATATATGTAGAAAAGAAAAATGGTTATCTTCAAGCCTTTGCCTATAAATATAGCAACCCTAGTACGTAGGTATTCTCATCAAACCAATTCAAGTTCCTTGGTTTCTTCATACAATCATCAAAAATTAAAAAACATGGATCCTGATTTGTATCAATACTTGCTTTACTTCATAGTCCTGTATGTCTCAGTTGGGGTTATCTATTTTTTCCACTTTTATAAATCTTCTAAAACCAACCTTCCTCCTGGAAACAAAGGCTTTCCTCTAATTGGTGAGACCTTCGACTATGTCATCAACGCCAAGAGAGGAATTCCTGAGAAATTTGTCAATGACAGAACCTCCAAATTCTCTCCCGATGTCTTCCGGACGTCGTTGCTAGGACAAGACATGGCTGTGTTCTGTGGTGCTTCAGGCCACAAACGTTTGTTCTCAGGAACAAACAAGTACATTCAAGCATGGTGGCCACCCTCCATGAAAAAGATCATGATGCATGACAGTCGAAACCATTCTTCCGTGGAAGAATCAGCCAAAATCCGGGTCATCTTGCCTCGGTTCTTGAAGATTGAAGCTCTTCAACCTTACATACCTGTAATAGACTCCATGGCAAAAAACCATCTGGGGAGAGAGTGGGCTCCTTACAAGGAAGTGAAAGTGTTTCCACTTGTGAAAAAATTCACATTTGGATTGGCATGTCGGTTGTTAGTGAGCATTGAAGAACCAGAAGGCGTAGCACGAATCACGGCACCCTTTGATCGTGTGATTGCAGGGTTGATTTCAGTTCCTATCAATCTTCCAGGAACAACTTTCCATCGTGCAGTGCAGGCAGGGAAAGATGTTCGTGAAATCGTGATGGGATTGATTGAGAAGAGGAAGAAGGAGCTTGCCATGAATGTAAATCCAGACCAAATGGATGTGATGACAAGCATGCTTCATGATGGACTTCATGAGGCTGATATCTGTAACAAACTTGGAGCCTTCTTTGTTGCCAGCTTTGATACTACAAGTAGTGCTATCACTTTCATCATCAAGTCTCTTGCTGAGTATCCTCATGTCTATGAAAGAGTTTATCAAGGTAAACTAATTGATTTCTCTTTTTTATTTTTATTGAAACTAACTAATTGATTTCTTTTATTACAATTATATATATATGATATATTCTCCAATGCATTTGGATATCGATACATTTGATGAGTGATTGCATTTTATAATTACTTATTGTATTTTATTATATTTAATTATATATATCATATATAATATGATCAGATATAATAAAATACAAGAAGTAATTAATTTTATAACCTAATCAGTTTAGGTGTATTCAAATACATTGTAGACAACTTCTATATATATTATTTTTTATATTTTTATTTAGTTATTCTGTGAGTCTTTGAATTGATGTAGAACAAATGGAGATCTTGAAGTCGAAAAAAGAAGGAGAACCATTGAATTGGGAAGATGTTAGGAAGATGAAGTATACATGGTGCGCGGCTTGTGAAGTACTGAGGCTGTACCCACCATCCATTGGAGCTTTCAGAGAAGCCAAAACTGATTTTAGTTACGGAGGATATACAATTCCTAAAGGATGGAAGGTTACTACATATAATCACACTTGATATAATTAAGCACTTACTATAAAGTACTTTTTCAAATTTAATTTTGATTGAATATAAAATTTTCACCATTTTTTTTTTCCAATCATATACAAGGAGCTCATTGACTTATTAGCAATTTTGTTTTCAGATATTTTGGAATGCCCATACAACACACAAAAATCCTAAATATTTTCCGGATCCTGAAAAGTTTGATCCTTCAAGATTCGAAGGGAGCGGACCTCCACCCTACACTTTTGTACCATTTGGAGGAGGACCTTATATGTGCCCCGGAAAAGAGTACGCTCGATTACAGATACTTGTTTTTATGCATAATATCGTCACAAAATTCAAGTGGGAAAAACTGATTCCGGATGAGAAGTTCGAATACATTGCAGCCCCATTTCCAGTGAAAGACCTTCCTGTTTCCTTGAAGCCTATTCAAACTTAAAGTAGCTTGAACAAAGTTCTAAATTTGTGTTAATGAATAAATTTGCATTGGTAGTTGTCTCAAGAAATCACAACCCAATAAATTTGGCTTTGCAATTTTATATATTTTTTGTATAACTATAATGATCGATCTGCATATACACCATCTCTTAATAAAAATAGTTAAGCACTTCTTGTAATTTTAAAAGGTCAGGAGTCTGAATACCACCCTTCTCCTAGAACATAATATGTGGTTTTGTTATAGATATCATCAACTATAAATCTTCTCCCATCAAAAATGTTAAATATATATAAATTGTGGTACTTTTTTATTATTTTACTGTTCTCTATATTTTTGTGTTAATATATGGACCAAGTTTTACAAATATATCTTATTTACAATTATAAATCTTCAACAGTACATATTTGTAAATTAAGGATTCCACTTACAGAAAGAATGTAAATTATTGTAATGAAAATACGCATTTGATTAACAGAAATTAAATTATTATGGAAGTATATCGGTTGACTGAAGACGATCTAAAAGATATCATGAATGGGGTTCATGGTAACCTTAATTAATAAAATAAAATATGTGTTGAAGGTCAAAAGATATTTTGCACAAATTAGAAGGCTTTCAATATATGGAATGAACATAGATGAGACAAAAAGAAAAGCTATCAGAGTAACTTGGTGATAAAGTCATCCCCCACCTGTCTTACCATTCAAGTGATAGTTTCAGATCTCAACACTTCTACCATTTGTGTGGATAACACTCTCCCAATTCTGAGAGTAGAGTTCTAAGCTGTGCTTAAAGTCTCATTCGTGTTATTAGAGTCTCATTTTAGCTGGTCTCGATAGTAGTCTAACCTGTAAAATATGTCAGATAATAATTTTTTATTTAAAAAGAGAAAAAAAAAAAAAAAAGCTATTAGAGTCTTATCTAGGTTTATGAGTCAAGATAATCAAAAAAAAAAAAAAGTGCTATTAGAGTCTCCCAATTCTAAGAGTAAAGTTTCGAGTTGTACTATTAGAATTTCATCCTTGTTATTAGAATCTCATTTAAGTTGATCTCGATAGTAGTCTGACTCGTAAAAGGTGTTAAATAATAAAAATAAAATAATAAAAAAAGAGTTATTAGAGTCTCATCTAGGTTTGCGAGTCAAATAATCAAAAAAGAAAAAAAAAAAGGAGCTATTAGAGTCTTATCTGTTAGGAAATTGACAAAAATAAAAGAATATATCAATCCCACGTCAAAAACAAAATAAGGGAGAATGGATTTTGAAGACTATAAAAGGAGTCAAAGCCCTTTGTTTCAAATCGCCTTAGTCAAAAACATTTTAAACATTGTTTTTTACTCTATTTAAATTTCTTTCTTATTCTTCTTATTTTAGAGTATAAGAAAGTGTGACTTTATGTAAGCTTTCGAAAGTGTGAGTGTATTACGATTGTAAGATATGAGAGAATAGTCTATATGATTGTAATAATTTTTCACATAGTGAATTCTTTTTTATGGTCGTGATTTTTTCTTCTGTTTTGAAGTTTTTATATAAATTCTTGTGTTTTGATGATTATTATTATTTTCTATTTTATTTTTCTGTTATTTTCGATATTTTTACATAATGCAGGTTTCTAAAAGAGGTTTTGGGAGATAAATTTTTCCAACATCATCTACGTTGGTCTCGATAGTAGCCTGATCTGTAAAAGTGTCTAATAAAAAAATAAAAAATTAAAATTAAAATTTAAAAAAAAAAAAGAAAAAAAAAAGAAAAGAAAAGAAGAGACAAAAATGTGGACAGTTTTCAAAAAAGATATTGCTAATATTTGATGGAAGTGCTAATGTCAATATATACAATTCAATTAAAATTGTGAATTTTCAATATTATTAGTAAAATTTTACACAATGCTAAAAGTATAAAATTGTAATGCTTTTAATATTGTCATCATGAAGATGTAACATAAAATTCAGTACTCTACCATTAGCGAATCTCTGTACACTGAATTTTCCTTCAGTAAGAACCGTACTTACTTTAATTTGTTGCTACATATCAAATAGGACTTAAATATAAATTATTTACTTGAGATATGACCTAAAATTCAACCCCTACACTGTCCCATTGAACCGTTAATATTAACGGCAATAATTGGACCAAAAATCCTTAACATTTAAAGAAATGGTTGGATTGATAAATTAGATTTTGTAAATGACCAAAAAAAAAAAAAACTTATCAATGGCGGGAATATATGTGAGAATATTGTAGCCATAGGAGTTTGCAAATATTTTAAGGGACTATCCCAAAATCTGTTGATTGTTAATGAATTAAATTGTTAATTATAAGGTTAATTTTGGGATAATGATAATTGTAATGTTAATTTTAGAAATTAAATTCATCATGCATGTCACCTAGAAGATTTAAGTCCACATCTTACATAAAAAAATGGCTGGATTGACAAGTTAGTGAAACTACATTGTGTTGAACTTGTAATTGTTAAGTGTTGACTTTGTCAGGTTCCGAGAAACCCTAACTTTGAAAATAATGAAAAAATTTATTTATGATTTTATTAACAATTAATTTGTTTATAATTTTATATTTTAAAAATTGTTCATAAATTCTAAAAAGAATTTTATCCAAAATAAAATATAGTAATAATCAGCAATTAATCTGAAATAAAAAGTATGATAAAGTCGAATTTGATTCCACAATCATTCATTTTAATTTCATTTTTTCTAATTTAGAAACATAATTTATATTATCAATGTATTATATTTGAAAAAATTATTTCCACATTTAAAAAACTAAATATGTTAAATAAAAAAAAAAAAACAAGAAACAAAAAACAGAAAACAAAAGTTTGGTGACATGGACTAGTTATGGTTGTTACAAGATCTAGTACATATTTGAATTTGATAAACTTTTTTTCTCACATATATTATCATCATTGATAAAAAAAAAAAATTTGTCCTTTTATAGACATAATTTGTTATTCCGATCATTTTTTTTTAAACCTCAAGAACCTTTCGGTCTTCATACATATGATAATAACTACCATTAATATTAACAATTTAGTATAAAGTTAATAAATTTAAGGGTTAGCTCTGCTTGTTTTAAGATATACCTCAGGTAAGTCATTTGTATTTAAGTTTATCAAATTGAGAAAATTCAATGCAAGTTCATACCAAACTTTAATCATAATTCAATGCTTGTATGAGAATTATTTTGGGTAAGATTTACAAAAATACCTATCTATTCTAGAAGATTGTTAAATTGAATCAATTCCTAAATTAGACCGTCGTTGACACTTCTTTGACCCTTCCTTAGGCATTGCTTTTGAGTTATTGGTTTGTTTTGTTTTGGTTTTTTTTTTTTTCCTTTTTAAATTAGTCGAAATATTTTGTGGTCTAAACTGTTGTATGCAATATCACTCTTGGGTGACAAATGCGACCATGTGCAGCCAGCCCCACCACTCAGCACGCCTACAAGATTTTTACAATATTTTCTTCTATTTAGACTTGACATTATATAACATATTTGGAACATTATGTAAAGTGTTTGGAAAATGAATTTCATTTGCAGATGAAATTCAGAGTTGAATGTAAATAGGAAACTTCAACTTGATCATTTTATTCACAAATAAGAATATATATAAGAGATTACAGATGATGATAAGGATACAACTAAGTGTTCAAATTTAAAAAATATACATAACAGATACATGAATAGATGAGATAAGAAAAACTATAATTTAAAATAATTTGAGTTAGATTCCTAGGATCACTTAACCTCTCCTTTATCTTTATCAACCCCCCTCAAACGTAGGGGTGAAAGGGTCACTCCAAGTTTGGTCTTCAGATAATCAAAACGTGAGAAGGGCAAAACTTTTGTCAGACAATCAGCTATCTGATCACATGAAGGAACATAACGAACTTCCAATGCACCGTGCAAAACCATGTCTCTGATGAAGTGAACATCTACCTCAATATGTTTTGTACGTGCATGATAAACAGGATTTGCTGCAAGAGCCCCCGCACTCATATTGTCACACCATGCAATTGGAGCTTGAGATAGAGGAATTTTGATTTCTGCTAAAAAAGATTGGAACCATGCAATCTTAGCTGCCAAATTTGACCATGCACGATATTCTGATTCTGTACTGGAGTGAGCTACAACGTGCTGTTTCTTTGACAACCAAGAAACCAGATTGTCTCCCAAATAAACACAATAACCTGCTACAGACTTTCTGTCTTCTGAATCACAAGCCCAATCCACATCACAAAACCCAATTAAATCCATTCTTGAGCTTGGTTTAAAATGAAGGCCTTGATTAATGGAACCTTTTAAATACCTCAAAACTCTTTTAACACTCTGCCAATTGGATAAGGTGGGTGTCTGAAGAGATTGACTGAGTTTATTGACTATAAAAGCAATTTCTAGCCGTGTGAAAGTCAAGTACTGCAAGGCACCTACAGCACTACGATACAATGTAGGATTTGACAGTACCTCTCCCTCGGAAACAGAACGTGTAGTAGAAGCAGGAGTAGGACAGGGTTTTAAATTTTCAAAACAAAAACGCTGCAACAACTCGCCAATATATTTAGACTGTGTTAAATACATGCTAGTATCATCACGAAAAACCTCAACGCCAAGAAAATAATTCAACTCGCCAAGATCTTTGAGAGCAAAAACAGAATGAAGGGCTTTGGTTAGACGGGAAATCAAAATATTGCTATTACCAGTAATCAAAATATCGTCGACATAAACAAGGAGTAACAATATGGTGAATCCTGTCTTGAGAAAAAATAGAGAAGTGTCAGACACTGCATTAGAAAAACCCCAACGCAAAAGAGTTTGCTGTAAGCGATCAAACCAAGCCCGTGGAGCTTGTTTTAAGCCATATAAGGCTTTGTGCAACTTACAAACATGTGTTGGCTTACTAGGATCAACATAACCCTCAGGTTGGACCATGTAAACTACTTCATTCAAACGACCATTAAGAAAAGCATTATTTATATCAACCTGTCTTACTGTCCAATTGAAGCTCATAGCCAAAGCAAGGACCACGCGTATGGTAGCCGACTTTACAACTGGACTAAAGGTTTCCTTGTAATCAACACCGGGGGTCTGATGAAAGCCTTTGGCGACCAACCGAGCCTTATGCCGAGCAACAGTCCCATCTGGATTTAACTTGAGTTTGAAGACCCATTTGTTACCTACTGTAGTCACCGCCTGAGAGGAAGGAACAAGTGACCAAGTCTGATTACGGTGCAGTGCCTGAAATTCAGAGTCCATGGCCTGTTTCCATTCAGGGACCAATAGAGCATCCTTCACTGTAGTGGGTTCCAGTAAACTAGGTGGAGTAGACAAATCACATTTCTTTACAATAGCTGAGTATGTCTTTGGTTTGAAAACACGATGCCATGCCTCTGGTAAGCGTAGGATGGGTAGGAACATGAGATGTTAAACGAGCAGAAGAAGAAGACACTGAGGCGGTTGAAGAAGAACTCAAAGAAGACACTATTGGAGGAGCACTTGGGTTAGGAATCGAGGTGGAGTCTAGTAGAGGCATGGATGAGGATGGAAACAAAGTAAACGGTTGGTCGAACTGGGTGACAGGTGGTGGAACATCGAGGGGTGGGGAAGGTCGTGGTTGGTTGACAGGAGAACAGATGGTGTGACTTGGTGAAGACATGTGTGATGTATGTGTTGGATTGGTATGGGGAGATTGTGGTGGTTGAGATGATGATTGGGATAAAAGTTGAGTGATAATCGGATTAGGAGGTATAGGTTGAGCAAGAGAAATATTGTTGAAAATAGGCTGATCTACACATGATGAAGAGGTGGGGACGGCTCTTGAAAAATCTGTTTCAACAGAAACTCTGGATAAATTATTGTCAATAGAATCATACCCCATTTGCTGTGTGGAAGCGGGAGAAAGCGAGACCCAAGACATAATGACATCAAAAGAAGTGTGAGCTGAATTGGTAGTTTCAAAAGAACCAAGGGAAAAGGGAAATTCATTTTCGTTAAAAATCACGTGACGAGAGATGTAAATACGGCCCGTAGGACTCAAACAACGATATCCCTTGTGGAGCTCACTATAGCCAATAAATACACACTTACAAGAATGAAATTGAAATTTATTTTTGTTGTAAGGACGTAAATATGGATAACAGGAGCTACCAAAAACACGTAAAAAAGAGTAGTTCGGTGAGGAATTAAATAACTTTTGCCAAGGTGAGACCCCTTTGAGTACCGACGTAGGCAAAATATTGATTAAATAAACTGTTGTGGCAAAAGCATCCCACCAAAACTTCATAGGAAGGGAAGCTTGAGCAAGTAAGGTTAAGCCGAGCTCAACAATATGACGATGTTTTCGCTTAGCTTTTCCATTTTGCTCATGAGTATGAGGACAAGGATGTCGAAAAGTTATCCCATGTTGATTCAAAAAAATTCATAAAAGGTCTATATTCACCACCCCAGTCACTTTGAACCATTTTTATTTTTCTGTCAAAATGATTTTCCACCAATTGTTTAAATTGAATGAAAGATTGTAAAGCCTCAGATTTGTTTTTCAAAGGATAAATCCAAGTGAATCTGGTGTAATCATCAATAAAATGAATATAGTATCAGAAACCACTAATAGAAAAAATTGGTGCAGGACCCCAAAGATCTGTATGAATTAATTCTAATGGTGAGCAGGTTTTTGTAATAGATAAAGAAAATGGTAAAGCATGATTTTACCCAGCTAACATGCATGACAAAAATCTGATAATTTATTAGGCTCAAAATATTCATTACAAAGATTTAAAATAGAACCTAAAACTTTCCTAGAAGGATGGCCCAAACGTTGGTGCCATAACCTATGTTTATTGGAAAATAAAGCAGATTCAGATACAGATTTGGTGAAATTTTTTTCTTGAACTGAGAAAACTTTTAGATTTGTCTTGAGTCTAGTTGAACGGCAAGGAGTTACATCCAGTTGATATAATCCGTCTCTAAGTCTCCCTTGAAAGAGAATTGCCCGAGTCGCCTTGTCCTTCACCACACACAAATCAGAATAAAACTCAACAATAACATTATTATCAGAGGTTAGTTTGAAATACTCAACAAATTTTTTGTAATGGAAGGAACATGCAATATTTGATTCAGCTTCACAATGGTGGTAGGTGTGTGAATTTTAGAGGTACCGATATGTCGAATACGAATGTTACTACCATCACCAATAACAAGAGATTTCTTACCTTGATAATCAGATTTGATCATCAGATTACTCAGATCGCTTGTAATGTGATTTGTTGCTCCACTATCAGCATACCAAGATGGATCACCAACTATCTCAGGAGAGGCAATAAAAGTAGCAGCACCTCCTCCTGAATTTGTCCTTGTATTTCCTGATCTAGAACTGCCTTGATTATTGTAATTATGATCAAAACGATAATAACAAATAGCAGCTACATGACCAATTTTACCACAGACTTGGCAAGAAGGTCTATGATTCTGATAAAAACGGCCAGGCCCTCTACCTCCATTGGATCGTCCTCAACCACGACTAACTCCATTTTGTTGTGAACGGCCTCTTCCTTGTGAACTTTGTTCTTTTGATTTTGAAAAATGTTCAGATTTGTTACTTGATGCAAAATTTACTGAGACTTGGTTAATTTCACTCTGAGCATTCAACTGCTCAATACGACTTTCCTGTGTCATCAGGATTGCCTCCACTTCTGCCCAACTGATAGTTCCTTTCTGATGAGTGATCAATGACACTACATTGTCATAGTCACGATCAAGACCTGCCAAAACAATAGTTATTAGTTCAAAAGTTTGCATCGGATGACCTGCAACCTCCATTTGATCTGCAAGATTTTTCATCTTTGTTAAATATTCATCAATTGACATGGATCCCTTGACAGTTCGCTGCATTTGTTGGCGATAATTAAGTGTATTCGCCATGCTTTGATTGATAAAAATAGTTTCCAATTTAGACCACACTGCATGAGAGGTGGTTAAGCCAATAACTTTAGCTAAAATAGACTCTGTCATGGAGCTCAATAACCAGCCCAATAAGAGTTGGTCATGCATCACCCATTGGTCAAAGGTAGGATTAGAAATTGGTTGACTGTCAATTAATGTTGTTGGAAGATACATAGGTGGACATGGTTTGGTGCCAAGTAAGTAGCCATCAAGTTTGTATCCTCGAATGATTGGGAGCACAATTGATTTCCAAAGTAAATGATTATTTCGATCAAGTTTAATCACTGAGGAGTGACTAAGTTTGCCACCAAAAGGTGTGAAACATTCTGCTAAGGATGAATTGGACAATGTTGGTGAAAACAAGGTATTTGGAACAGAAATGTTTTGGATTGAAGAATTATCTATGGTGGTTGTAGGTGGTTGGTTCATAGACTCAGAAATATTTGTATTGTTGGTAGTCATGATAAAAAAAAAAATTGGACGTGTGTCTCTGGTAATGGCTCTCATACCAAGATGAAATTCAGAGTTGAATGTAAATAGGAAACTTCAACTTGATCATTTTATTCACAAATAAGAATATATATAAGAGATTACAGATGATGATAAGGATACAACTAAGTGTTCAAATTTAAAAAATATACATAACAGATACATGAATAGATGAGATAAGAAAAACTATAATTTAAAATAATTTGAGTTAGATTCCTAAGATCACTTAACCTCTCCTTTATCTTTATCATTTGCCAACAGATTTGGAAGACTTTGTAATATACACTTAGTTTTCTGTTCTTATTAATTTTATAAATAACATTAAAATATTTGAGATTTTTTAGGTGTTTCTTTGACATTTGGATTTCTGGTATGAAAAAGGAAAATAAATAATAATAAGGGATAATCCCAAAAAACCTCTTGACTTTTGATGTATTATCTATTTTCCTCCAATTAGTTTTGTTTTATCCAAAATATCATCTGAGTTTTAATTAACACCCAAAATATCCTCTGGAAGCGTATGAAATGACGATAATATCTCTGACGATAACAGATTCCGTTGGATGGACATGATTAATTGTTTGACTCTTAGGGTAAAAAGGGAAATGCGATGAAATAAATAATTAAAACAATATTAATATTAACTAAAAAATCAAAAATCAAAATAAATAATATCAAATATAGATTAAATATAAAAATTAAGATAATTTCATTTAAAAATAAAAAATAATAAATATATGAATGAAAAAAATTTTCTCTTTTCTACCTCTCCCTCTCTCTTTCCTCTCTTCCTCTTTTCTCTCTCTATCTTTGGCGGTCCTCTTCCCTTTCTATCTCTAGTCGACGGTATAGTGGAGACCAAGGTGGTCTCCACCATGGGAGACCCAGATCGAGTCTCCATAATGGAGACCACCGTGGTCTCTACTATGCTGCCATGACTTCGACTTGAGGTTGCTTTGCTCGGCAATCATCGACTCCGTCTCATGGCGGTGGCAAACAACTTCGACAACGATGGTGGAAGAGGAGTCATATTGGTGAGTGAGGGAGAGGTTGACTACTTTTTTGGGTTGAATCGGCGGTTTGTTGATTGATTTATTTTTACTTTTATTTTTATTTTTATTTTTTTCCTATAGTGTTGTTGATAGGTAGAGACCTAGAACCTGGGTTTGTGGTTTGGTGGTTCAATTGATTGATTGATGATTTGGGTTCTAGGTTTAGGTTCAGTTGATTAATGATTTTTGGGTTTCCAACCATATTTTCTAGGTTTCCAATCGTTGGAAGCCTAAAAGTAGGGAGAGAAAAGAAAGAGAGGGAGAGAGAGAGAGACAGAGGGGGGAAGAAGAAAAAGAAAGGTGACTGCTACGATGGTGGTCTGGTGGAGTCCATGGCTGGTATGTTAAAGGTTGATGATGAAATTGATGATGATGAAGATGGAGGTTCAAGGTTTATGATAAAGACAGTGAAGTTGGATGGACGGTGATCTTCACTTCTTTTTTATCAATTTTTTATTTTTAATTTGGTGTGTTATTAGTTTATAATTTGTTTGTTTTAAAATATTATTTTATTTTTTCTATTTTTATTAATTTTTTTAATTTTTAATTTGGTAGGTTAATTTGTATCTATCAGGATTAAAAATGTCTTTTTATATTTTACCTCACTTTTTTGTCAACTTATCAACAAAATGGTGATTTTGGATAAAAATGAAACTACACAGTAAAAAATGGACAATTTATCAAAAGTTAGGTGGTTTATAAAATATTTAGATTCAGTGAGTGCTTTACGTATAATTAACAAAGGGCACAATTTTAAACTAGCCCTTTGAATTAAAAATACTCACCATTAAACACTTAATTATAAAGGGAAAAACTTTAAGTTAGTAGAACTAAAATTAGTGTAAATTTTACTACCAATATAAAAATGAGATTTTTTAGTATCATCAATATTCATAAACAATTATTTGAGAATAAAGAATACAAATTATTATCATTTTGGTTTTGTGTTTACGGATTATAATACACAAATACTATAATATTAACAAAAAAAAACTGATTTTAATAATTTAATACTATTTTTATGCTATTTTTGAAACTTACATGAATTTGAATAGTATAATAGAACAAAAATTCCAATGTGAGAATGTGGCCTGAATCAGGCTAAACTACTTCTAAGAGGAATAACAATGCAATCATTCAATTATACTAGTCATTTTTGGTGACTTTTCCTTTTTTTTTTTTAAGCAAAATCTATTTTTACTGACTTTTCATATGGTAGAATCAAAACGTATAAGTTATATATAAATGGTTGAATCATTCTTATGATATATATATATATATATATAAAATCATGACCCATTTTTAAATACAAATTTATAATAAAAAGATGATTATTACTATTGTTATTATTAGGGATAATTCTAATTGCCCCCTATAGTTTAATATAATAGCCAAAAAACCCTCCTAACTTCATAAATCGCTAAGTACTTCCTATAATTTATAAAAACAGCCAAAAAAACCCCAATCATTTATAAAAATAGCCAAAAAAACCTTCTATTGTCGGCTTGGAGTTAAAAGTCAATATTTGACCGTTAATGTGAAGAGACAAAATTGTCAAAGCAAAATAAAATATATAACAATATTAATTAATTAATTAATTAATTTTAAATAGATTTTTTTTTTTTTTTATAAAAATAATGTCATCCCCACCATCCATTTTTGTGATAAACGATGGAGATGAAAACAAAAAATATATATTTAAACAAAATAATTACTATAAAAAATTAAAAATTTTAATAGAAAATTAAAACATATAATCTTTACCGTCCATCATTGTGATGGACGGTGGAGATGGACAAAAAATATTAAAATAAAAAAAATTATTAAAATGAAAAAAGAAAAGATCTTTTTTAATCTTTTTCTTCATTTTCATCGACAAACTCCGATCTTCATCTTCCATTTTCTTCGTCTTCTTCTTTTTCTTCTTCTTTTTCCTCTTCTTCCATCTTTTTCTTCTTCATCTTCTTCTTCATTATCAAAAACTAGAGGTCAGCAACATCTTCTTTTTTCATTTTCAAGAGCGATGTTAGCGGCATGGAGAATGGGTCTCCCTCGTCGGAGACCAAGGAGTCTCTTGCTAAAGAGACCTCACGGTTTCCATCACATAGAGATCAATTCTAGTCTCCACGCGATGGAGACCATAAGGACTTTTTCACCGAAGACCCTCTGGTCTCTGATGAAGGAGACCCAATGTTTATTTTTTTTCCTTTTTTCCTTTTTTATTTATTTTTCAATTCTTTTTAACATGTGGTTGATGAAGATAAATCGTGTGTTGATGGTGGGTTGATGATAGGTTGATAATGATGGTGATGAATGGGTCGATGATGGTCGGCTGATATGATGGATTAAGGATGATGAATTTGGGTGTGTTTTTTTTTTTTTCAATTTTTTTCAAATGCAGTATGTTGATTTGGTGTTTGTTGTTGTTGATTTGGAGTTTGTTGATGAAAAATGAAGAAGTAGAACATTGTTGATTGATGTGGTTTTTGTTGATCTGGTGTCGACTGGTATATTGTTCTTCGATTTGTTTTGATGTTCTTCACTGAGGAAGAATAAGCTATAGGACACTAGAGATTCAATCTCCAAATTGGATCTCCACCATCCATCAATATTGATAGACGGTGGAGATCCAAGATTGGATCTCCATTTTTTTATTTATTTTTTTAAAATTTTGTTTCATATAAAATTCAAATTATTTTTTTAATTGAGGGCAGTTTGGTCTTTTTACAATTGTCATGGTCAAAATCTATTTTCCGCTAACAAAATTAATAGAAAGGGGAAAATGGGATTTTTGCAAACTATATGGGAATAATTAGCAATTAGATCAAACAACAGGGAGATATTAGAATTATCCCTATTTTATATTATCTTGGCTCTAAGCTAAAATTTGTACTAATTAAGATACCATTTTTAAGTGGCGACGCTATTGGGGTGTTGTCGTAGAAAATACGAACCCATTAGCTTATCTTCTTTGAATTTGACACTGACTTACAAGTCAAAACATTTGAATTCTTTGGACAAAGCTTACAAACCTGGTGCTGCTGAAGCATTTTACATGGAAATTTTATTCTCATCGGGTGACAAATAGTACTCCAATTAATGCACATATTTTACATACCCACCGGTCACATTTGCATGAATAAACATTTGTCACAGCCGGTTGGCAACTGTTATCATTACCCACAACTTTGAAGTCACAGTTTATAAAGTCCTCTAACGGCAAGGATGTTGTCAGATTATAAAATTAATGGTACTCCACCTGCTCCAAGACGAGTCACCTGCAGATTTATATGTCAGTTACTGTATTATATGTCAAAATTATATGTAGTCAAGATTTTTGCTTTCTATTATAGGTTGTTCGGTTTTGATAAAAAAAATACCACCCTTAATCTAATTAATTATTAAATGAAAAGAGATAGACTCCAATTAAATGTATGACAACGACCGAATCAGGCTTGTATCTTGAAGAACTTGCCACCAACCCCCACTTAATGCGAAGAAGTCCATTACTCGACCATTCCATAAATGAGAAATGTTGAAATTTTCTTTGAAAGATCATGGTTGAATGGAATCAAATTATGGGTATGGTATCATGGGTGCAATGTTTCTCATTACATTATCAAAAATCTACTTTTATAATAGAGAAAAAAATTCCTGACACATGATCATAAATGAGTATAATATAATTTGAATTTCGATTACAAATATATATATATATATATATTATCACAAATCTACTCTTACAATAGAAAAAAAAATTCCTAACACATGATCATAAATGAGTATAATATAATTTGAATTCCGATCACAAATATATATATATATATATATATATAAATGGGTAGTGCACAGAGTACTTGATTAGAAATATAAACCTAAAAATTGCGTTTCATACTTAATTTTAACTTTTAGTACTACTGCAGTTCCTTTAGGCCATACATGCTTCTACTCGTTTGCTTAATGGGCTCTTTTTACTTTGTTAAAAAATTTAAATAAATTTGAATTTATGAATCAGCACTGAAACTTCTAAATAAATTTTTTCAACATCATCTGTGCTCACAAACAAAGGATAAAAAATGATCATAATTCATATCCTTTATTCGAAAATTATAGTTTGTGAACATTAACCAATCCTTTGTTAATGTATTGACAAGGATAGGAACAGAATATTAGACAACATTTCTAATCCAATCCTTTGCTTTTTTAATACTATACTTTGTTTGGTGAAACATTAGGTTGGATTAAATTAAATCTATATTTATTTAATAAAATATGAGATTTGATTATATATACTAATTTTAAATTTAATGGCATTTCAAAATTAATTAATAAATTATTAAAGTAAATTGTTTTAAATGAAATAATTATTTCATTCTATTATTATTAATATTTTAAAAATATTAAAAGCATTGTAATTATATCATCTTTTATATATGTTAATATTAAAATTTATAAATAAAAACAATAAAAAAAAATGTTAACATATCAAGGACTGGTGGGTCTAAGACTGGTTTGACGAATCCTGGGCAGTGCCCAAACGCGACATTGGACTATATCATTCAATCCGGAACTAATTTTACTTGATCACAACCAAAGGACACCAAATAATTAACAATATTATTTTATTTTTATCCAATTTTATACTACATCAAATTAATACGTATTAATTTAGTCTAATCCAATCATCTTCAATAATATCAATCTAATTTGACATAATCTTATAAATCAAACACACCTTTGGACCTTATTTCTTTCATGAGATTGGATTGAAATCAAATAAATTACAATCTAATCCCATGTTATTGGATCTCTCTAATCATATCAGCCGTTTAATTCTATGCTGAAGTTTGGGATTATTATTTTTTATATAATTTTCATTTTAGTTATAAAATGTAAAATATTATATGAATTTAAAAATCAATTTAATATCTTTATATATATATATATATATGACTATTTTAACAGCAATTAAAAATAAACATTATATTGTTTAAAAATAATTGTAAAAAATCAATCCCATGTTATCGGATCTCTCTAATCTCATCAGCCGTTTAATTCTATGCTGAAGTTTGGGATTATTATTTTTTATATATTTTTCATTTTAGTTATAAAATGTAAAATATTATGTGAATTTAAAATTCATTTTAATATCTTTTATATATATATAAATGAATATTTTAACAGCAATTAAAAATAAACATTATATTATTTAAAAATAATTGTAAAAAAATTATTGATTCCTTAGAAAGAAATTAAATATTTTATAAAAATAAATAAAATAAAATTTTAATAAAATAAGAGATAATATTATTTTTATCTAATTTTATACCATATCAAATATATTAAAATATTAATTTAGACGAATTTAATCCTAACCAGTCTTATTAAAGTAGATTAATTAATTAATCTGGCACAACAAAGACACTCTAAGACTATCTGTAATGAATGAGCTTGTTGGGATGTCGTCATAGAAGATAAAAACCCACATGGCTATCTTCTTTGAATTTGATGCTGACTTACCAATTTTTTATTTCCACAAAATGATCACAGGCTGTAGTATACGATCATTAATTATTACTCTTGTATAATTTATTGCGAAATAAATCAAAACATATGAATTCTTCGGATATGCTGGTGTTGAAACATTTTGCATAAAATTTCATTCTAAGGTGATGACTATGTTTGTCGGCGCCGGTCATTTTTGCATGAATGTATTTGTCTGCGCCGTTCAGCAACTGCTAACAGGCAATCATCATTAACCACAACTTTGAAATCAAAGGGAGGAAAATAAAGGTGGTTCAGTGGTATAAGTCTACTGCTCATCAAACCTTAGGTGTTTGGTTTGAATTCATCTTCGACTTAATATGTGGATAATTTTTTCACGGTATATAGATCACTCTCTTCCATTTCTCAGAGTAGAGATCCAGGTCATACAGTACTCTAGTTTGATGTCAAAAGAAAAAAAAATGAAATCAAAGGTATAAAGTTATCACCGTCCGTATTCATCAACAACTCAATTTCAAAAATTTCCCAAAAAGATGCTGTGATGATTGTTCAATAATAATAAGAAAAATAAAACTCATACTACAGTATCAGCCTTTCAACAAAAAATTCTACTATCACTGTTGAATCATTTTTATTACTTGCATTATGGTTAAACAGACATAACAGAAACAAGATGACAACAAAAGTCACGGTAGAAACCTTTTGTCGGCATAAAATATCTTCCATGAATGCCGGTTTATGAATGAGTATAACTTCATTAGTTAATTTGATAATTTAATTGACTTTTCATTTAAACTGTGGTCTTTAAATTTATTATCTGATATTTATGAAATGAATACAATACAAAAGTTGTATTGTATTTTAATATAAAGACAAATGTTAAGGATATAAACATTAAATAATAAATTTATATAAATTCTGTAAAGACATGGATATAAAAAGTTGTATCATGAAAAAATAACTATAACTTTTTTACTAAATATCTGATTTTTAGGGACATATTTACAAAATTCATAATAAATAAAAATGATTGTTTTCTGAAAAATGTTCACAATAATGATAGTGAGGAAATGATCTGGCTGATCAATGTTTTTAGTCAATAATATTGGACTGGAAAGTTAATAATATTCAAAGGTGATAATTTTCACTCTATAATGATAGATTTCGTGACAATTTTTCTAGTGCTTTAATGTAACAACCCAAATCCATGTCTAGGGTCCAATGTGCCTTTGCTGCAATGGCAGGGGCACTAGCAGAGACCTCTCTGGTTCGAGACACACAGCCACATTTGTGGTTATACCTTTCCTCACCTATGTGTGAGTCTCCTCCCACCTTTGTATGAATCGTTCTCATCTATGTGTTGGTTGTTTTTTCTTATATGAGAATCGTTTTTCAAATCGTACAATCAGTGTTTAATTTTGTTTGATCTCAATTATTTTTTGGATCCGTTTTAATAATATAATGTAATTTAAAAAAAAAAATTATGCCTGCGTCGACTAGCTTGTTTCCTTCAACAAAATATTGTCAAGTCAAAATTCACTAGAAACATATTCATGGTACTCCGCCTACCACGAATATCAATAAATATTATTTTGTTTACTTGTGTCTATCGGAAATGCATTTACTGTGAGATACGCATAGGAGCTGCTCAAGTGAGTGATTGAATGTAAATAATCAATTAATTGTTGTTTATTTATTTATGTTAATTTAAAACCTTACCGGTTTGTGGGCCCGTATAATGAGGAGAGCTCGAAGACTTTATTAATGGAAATTATGGGAATTCTATCACAAGAAATTGAAAAAGTTAATTGTTTGCTTTCCCAATTTTCTGCTTAATTGCCGGTTAAATTTTCTTTTTTATACTGGAGAGTGGAGACAATCTTATTTGACTGGAAAATTTTAAGGTCTCTGTTATACAAAAAGTCTATGAACCCAATTTTGGGTTTTGGCCTTGTGAATATGAATAATGTTACGGTACTTTCAAAAATTTTCTCAAATTCTTCGTTTAAATAATATGACAAAATGATTTATAACAACTAACTTAATTATAAGATGAAATATTAATAATGTAATAATTACATATAAATTTACTAGATCATTTAATTTAGACAATAAATTTAGATAAAAATTATAGGATAAAATATTAATTGATGGATAAATTTATTCAACCACTAAATAGTCAAGCCCAATTTTTATAATATTATTAAAAAAATAAAAAATGGAAGTGTAACTAATTCAAAATCCGGGATACGAGTCAAACTCTAAGTTTGTAGGATTATATATATTTTTTTGAGCTAATTACATCTACTAAGACTACTATGATGAATATTATAATATAGGTTGGATCACAAACCCCTATTTTAAGGAAAAAATTACCTTTACCATCTTGAAGGATTTATCCATAATTTATCCCCGCATAAAAGGGATCTAACGAAAATTATTTGTATTGCTACAATGACATTGGAACGTGTGCAGTTTATATGAGATGCAAGTGTGCTACTACGTTGCTGTTGAGGCATGACAACTTGGAGTAGTTTGTAGGGCATTATCATTCAAGATTCAATTAATCTTATCCAGTTGACTGAGACTCACATGTCATGTGACCAGATTGTAATTTATTATATATATATATATATTCTTTTTGAGATAGTAATTTATGATAATTGTTGATTATGTGCTATTTTATTGCATAATAAGTTTTTTTTTATAAAAAAAAATCTAATTTTCTAGATGTTCCAATGAATCTAGTACCGACTTGTCTTGCTCCAGTATTGTTGTCCCGGCCGGCCCCCAACGGCTGCTAGGTTTTTCTTGGTTTCGACAGTTTTATCAATGTCAAAATCGAATTTTCGAAAAAAAAAAAGTCAAAATCAAAAACGAACTCTATATTTTAAAATAGATATTTTAAAATAATGTTAAATTCAGTTTGAATTTTCGAACTAATAAAAAAATTAAAGTTTTTTAAACACAATTCCTTATATAATAAAGACAATAATTTGTAAATACGGATGAAACTTAAAAAATATATATTTTATTTTTCTTATTTGCTAGTTCAAAAACTTGATAATTTTTTAATGTCGTTTATATGATTTTCTCATACTACTGTAATATCCCCTCATTGGAGAATGTATATATGAGCCAAGCAAGTAGCTCATTGGACGTATAATATGACAGTAACCATCCCATCCTTAATTATGTTTGATTGAAGATTTTTTTCCACTGAGAGGCAGCAGTACCACCGGTCCTTTTGATCTGTACCAACAATAAATATTGCTGTTGAATGTCTAAGTGATTCATATATACTAATACAATATGCTCCATACTTGATTACTTTTTTTTTTATTTTCTAATTTTTTTGATATCTTTTCTGAATCAAAGCATTATCGAAACCAATCCACAAAAACTCTAATAGCACGATTCGAATAACTACTCTTAAAGATTGAAAGAGGACTATCCACATCATTAATATAAAGGATGAGACTTATGACACTCAAACAAGTTATTTGAAAAAGCAGGAGTAGGTGGAGGTGGCCACGGTTGAGCCACCTCACTTTATTTTTTTTATTTTTTAAAGAATTGAACCACCTAACCTGTGACTATATTTGATTACTATTAATACAATAAAATATATAAATTGAAAATTGAGTAGAGAGAGAGAATCAACAAGTCAAGCAATAATGGAATAAGTTTTGTGTTCCATGACATCTCCTGTCTCACATCATATGATGTAATTTAAATTAAAAGAAAAGAAAGCAGCAAATATGGGATAGTAGACTACACCAAAATTCTTCTCCTATCATGGAGGATATATTATACTTGCACACAAATGGAGGAGGCAGGCGCTGAGTTGTGGAAAAAAAAAATTGTGAGATATTTCTAGAATGAAGTACTACTTCAGATTAAGGATGCTGCCTACCTCCAATTTCTCAATTTCACATCATTTTCAATGAGGAATTTGAGTTAAACAGCATCACTACTGACTCAAAATAGTATTTCGTTTTAGAAATGTCTCATCTCGCAATTTTTCTCCCAAGTTAGCGCCTCCTTTCTCCACTTAGAAAGCGCATGCATATACATTTTGTAATCATGGATCCCAAATGCTCTCGTCTTCATGTAAAATTTCCACCATGATAAGACAAAGATTTTGACTATTCTTTAAGTAAGTTTATCTTTCATTCAAATTACATTATATTAGATAGCGTTAGAGCTTATATAATTGACATGGAATAGAAGACCTATTCCATCATGGATGCGCTTGACTTGTTGACTCATAGTATATATTGTGACATCAAAATGATGTGATTATATTGGTATATTGTGTTAATATCACATACAATATGGTATGAATCTTACATGAGTGAAAATATTTTGCACTTAAACTCGGATCTAAATCCGAGAAAATTTGCAGGTTCAGGTGTGGGTGGAACCCAAACCCCACCCATGAACCCACAAGGGCTGCAACATTTCAACAAAATATTTAAATACCAAATTTTATACAGTTGTTCTCCTCAAACATCACCTAATAAGCTCAAATGATATCATTTTCAAATTCTAACAATAACATCAACCACAAAATAGAATTAAACTTTATATTTCAACCTAATATTCAGTTCTAGCATCGAACATAATAAATTTAAAATAAAAACATAAATCCTAGAATAAGTTTAAAATAAAATACAAAATATACCAAAACGTTGTCCAAATACATAACAAATTTTAACTCCAAAGTCCAAAAATGTAATAAACAAGTGTAAACGCTTTCATCAAATAAATATAATTTTTCTTTCCAATTGCTGGTTCGCCGGTTTGGGTGCCGACTTTTTTCCCGCACCCGCATCTGAATCCTAACCCATGCCATTTCGGGTTTGAAATTATGCATCCGTCCCTCCCATTGCAGGTGGAAATCCTCGTGTTCACGTGTTCGCGGATTGAATTGTCATCCCTAGTAGACGAGTAGAACCAATGTTTGCTTGATTACCTCATCTTAGATTTTGGGCTACAAGCATAAAATATTACAAACTATATAATATAGTTGGATGTGCAGAACATGCAAAAATTGGGATCCTATTATCGAAAAATAAAGTGTCATTTTACGAGGAATATTTAAATTTGTAACCACAAGAATATTTAAACTTGTGCTGAAATTATATTAGCAGCTATTATTACTATTGACATTATTTTTGTAGTTTGGAGCTACTCAATTTAATGGAGTTTTTTCCATTTTATACCCTAGTAGATATACAGCAAAATTCTGGTGCCATGGCAATCACTTGGTAGTTTTGCCTGCCCAGTTACCAAAGCTGAGCAGCTACACTCACTAAAAGAGGCCCAACCTGCTCATGAGCTCTCCTAAGCAGGCTTACCCTCACAGGCTCAAGAAGCCTGCCAGCTTATTTTGCATGTAAAACTATTAAGAGCGGCGGTATTTCCACCCTTTAAAAAATTTAAACCCCATAAAAATTTTAAAATTTTCTTAATTTGTTTTTAAACTTTACTTAATACCAAGATTATCCTTTTTATTTAATTTTATTATACAATCTTTTTGTTTTATTTTATTATACTCCATTTTTATAAGTATACATCAATTTTAGAATATCAATATTCTTTAAGTATTGAGAAAACTTCATCTTCTCTTCTACATTTGGATGTCTCTTTCCTTTTAGACTAAAAGATGAACTTCAATTTCTGTTCTATACTCAAACGTATCTATCATTACGAATCAAAAACCAAACCTAATCAAACCACCAATTTATAAGACTTCAATCCAAATAGACCCAAAATATTAATTAAAACTCATGTTATTGTTATTAATTTAGTTTAACTCAAGATTTAGAAATAAATAAATATATCGATAAATATTCATTCGGAGGATTTTTTTAAAAAAGAAATCATCAAATTTGAGAATGAAATGAAAAAGATCATAAAAAGGTGTGAGAGTAAAATGCGAAAAAGCAAATCAAATATTAAGACAAATTGGTGTGACCTTGCATGGATAGAAACATGGATAGAAACAAAGAGAATGAAATGAAATAAGGATAAGAACAAGAAAGTGAGATTGGAAAGAAAAAAGCGGGTGGACAGATGTCTGTTTTGAATAAAAAGGGGTATGAGAATGAGGGAAAGAGAACATGAGATGGTGCCATTTTTAAAAAAAAAGAAAATGGACATGTGTTACTTATGTAAGCATGGTAAACCAATTAAAAAGTTAAAGAAAGCATGAGATAGACAATTGAAAAAGAGAGGTGAATGAGATAAGGGAGAAGTGAACATGGCTTGCGGCGTGAAAAAAAATAATAATAAAAATGAATGAGTTGGTGGATTTGCTTGAGATAAAGAGAGGACAAGTGTCCAAGCATAAAAGGTGAATGATGTCTAGCGAATGAGTGTGTAAGTAAACAAAGGGATAGCAATTGATCAAGAGAGTGATGAGAGAGCACAAGTGGGTCAATTTTTTTTAGAGAAAATGTGTTTAGTCATGGTCATGTCTTGCAGGATAAAGCTAGAATCGTTAGAGAGAGACATAAGATTTAAAAAAGAAAAAAAGACTTGAAAGAGACGTGAGTGAGACGGTACAATTGTATGTATGTATGTATATTTGTATGCATGTATATAATATATATATATATATAGACAGTGAACATAGAGAATGGACGAGCAGAATAAGAAATAAAAGAAACCTGGATGAAGCCGAGAAGAGAGGAAAAAAAAAAAGAGAAAAGGAAAAAATGAAGCAAATTTATGAATGCTTGTATAAAATGTTTGAGTGTCTGATTTATCCAAATAAGTGATTTTATTTCAATAGAATTTGGAATCCAAAAAATTAGTTTATTTTTCAATAAGTTTTAAATTGAGTTTTATATGATTTTTTGGTAGATCCAAGTTTATGAGGAATTAGATGATAACTTATTTTAGATCCAGATTTGAGTAAAGGAGTTATGTGAGTAGATTATTTATTTAATTTGAATTAATTATTTACAATTGTATATTCCAGATTTTATTTATTTATTTGTTATTTGAAGAAAATTATTTAATTAGTTTATTGATTTATTGATTTATGATTTGATTAAAGAATATTTATATATTGATAATTAAATATATATTCAAAAATCGAATTATACAATTTGCATATGAAAATTATTTGAGCTTTGAAAATGAATAAAATGAGATTTTTATAACACTAATAGTATACCCTTCTCTCTAACGGTCAGACAGGCTATACGTGTGAGACCTAGACTCGTTCAACACGTGTATGATAGATGTCAAGAAAGTCATTGAGTTGTTGGAGGAGTCATTGAGTCACCCAGCACATGTGTGATAGATGCTATCGCTTGCTCCGTATGTTTGTTAAGTCTCTTCACTATGTATGACAGTTTTCTCTAGATACTAGTTGGTGTAGATTTTCGATAACAATTATCATATACTAAGATTGATCAGTATAAAAAGAGATTTATAGAACATCAAATTTATAAAAAGAGATTTTTGAAAAGTTTTAGAGATTATATTATTTCATATTTTATATTATTAAAGTTATAAAGATTATTTATATATAAGTTTACAGTTTTACTGTAGATCTGATTTAAATTTAGTTTTATTATTCCAGATATAAAATTACATGAATTATTGAGAAGTATTTATTGTTATCAGAAATATGTTATGCTTTAGTTAGAAATATTTTTATAAAAGTTATATCCACTCATTGAACGTTAGCGCTCACTCTTTTATAATTTTTTTTTTTTTAGATATCCATCGCAAATTGGTGCAGATTATTACATATCATGAGAAGAGCCACAAAGTGATTACAAAATGCATTATTATTTTTATACAGAAACATTTTTTGCATCAGTGTATATTATTTTTAATTAACTTGATTTCGTAAAAGTGTTTCCAGAATAGTTTTATAAATAAAATATTTTTTTTAGATATTTTATGAATATTTTGATTATTTAGCCCAGGATCTAACACAAGAAATGTAAATATTTTCGATTTGTTCAGATTAAATTTTATAAAACAACTACAAGATTTACGATGATTTTCTAAAGGATTTTCAGTAAATCCATATTTCGATTAAAAAGACCCTAATTTTTACAAAATCCTCCTGAACTCGAGATAGGAGTCATAATGGATCCCATCACAATTGCTATGGGACATGCAACTATGGCTTTTTGTAATATTGAATTTTTTGTTTTTTAATCTATTCAGTATTTGAGTTATGTTATCTATGTATGCAATGAATTATTTGAATAAATTTTTTCACACCATGAAGCCTATGCTTATATACAACTTCTCAGCACTAAAAATTTTAGTTATGAAATATACCAACAATATGATCAATGAATTGTTTAAATGAAGTTTTTTACAACAAGAAGCTTACAACTATATATAACAAACTTCTCAGCACTAAAACAACAATTAATTTAAAACTTACCCTTTTACAATTAATTTCAATTGAAGATTTTGTTTCATTCTCCATACTTTGCAATCAAATTATATTCCCTAAAAAAATTTAATGTTTAAGATTAACATTTAAAAAAAAGGTTATATAATATTTTAATTAATAATTTGTTGATTTACTTATAAAATATTTACTATTTTAATAATTTTGTTCAAGAATAATATTGGATATTAAAAAAAAAACAAAAAACTAAAAAAAAAGCTAATTTGAGGTGTACACACAACTTTTTAGGAGTGCAAATATCGCCACTCAACTAATAACATCTTTTCATTCTTTAAATCCAAACATACCCTCAAAACAAGCCCCTCCAAATCCACAGGTTTGATAGTGAAGCGCAACCCACCCAACCATAAGGCCTGAACACAACCTTGGCCCTCACTTTAAGGGCTGCACAGGGGCCGGGCTTAGGCCACCCCATCCTCCATTTTAGGTACTAACTACTTCTCAAGAATTTGGATGGTAATACATTCTTCACATTAACATGCCAGGTACAAATAATGCCAGGTACAAATACATCAGAAGGCGAGTAAGCATCACTGATGACAACAAATCATGCTCTATTCACTTGAAATAACTTGTTTAATCCATAACAAAGCCAGCCTCGAAGACCTCGGTCTTCAAATTCAAAACAATTCTCAAAACCAACATTTTGTTCTGCTTAAAAAAGAAAACGGTTTTTCTAAATAATTTAACAGCTCCTACCAAGCCAAGTTTACATAAACTTTTGATCAGTTCAAAGTTGAACCAAGTACAGTAATGGATTGGTATTTGGTGCTGGCTGCTTGTTTCAAATATATAACATTTCCCAAAAGCGGCCTCTTTGTCTAGGAAAGAGCAAGTTGTAGATAACAATGATAGCATATGACTCTTCTTAGACAGGTGGTGCAACCGAACCTTCAAATAAATCAATAAAAGATGGACACTCACCTAAGTTTGAATCTATATGATTTTTTCTCTACACATCCAAGCCAAAAATGGCCATCATGTGGAGCCATTGACGTTTCCCGGAATTCTAACAGTTTGATCAGCCTTAAAATTCCCATTCTGCTATACATGAGATAAAAACAAAAAGGTGAAAAGTATTTAAAAAATTTACAGCAGAAACAATAAAATTTTAAATCCACATGCGTGCAGACAACAAGGTATTTTTCATAAATAGTAGCCACTCAAGATGCTTACCTCTTCATTCCTGGTTAAGGAAGATGTATTTCCACTCTGGGGTGTTGCCTTGGAGAGATCCCTCGAAGTTCCCTAAGGTTCAAATATTTACATCACTATAAGTAAACAGATAGATAAATTAATTAATTAATTAAAAAAAAAAAAGGCACACTGTACCTGTGCTACTGAGAAAAACAAGATTGATGCCAGGACATCAAATTTGTTCCATTAAAAACACTTTAGAAGTGAGAACTGGTGACAAACAAAATCAAGCCCAGTGGAAAACAAAATTAATCCCCATAACCAGAACCTTCTTGTCTTCAGTACTACAACTCAAACGTACACAATAATTGGTAGATACCTAGGTCCTTCAACTCAATTCTTTGAAATTTAACCACTACCACACAACCCTGACAACCCTCCACACCTCTTCCTAAAGCGCCCTTTGCCTAATCAAACCAAAAAGCCCATACTAGCCATGAAACAGCAAATGCTAATAGTCATTCCTCATTTACTGCAAAGGAGCCTAGATAAACACTGGAGGATTCCGCAAATGTTAGCTGTTGCCATTCTACTTAAGGGTACCAAGTGGAGGATGCTTTGTTTACCTTTCCTTTACCACTTACAGCTGCTAAATTTTAAATGCTTTCATTTTAAAAGAAATGAGAAGTGCAATTAACGTGCACCTTACCAACAATTTCTTTGCAATTTAAACTAGTAGCCAATTCTATTGCTTATTTTTGTCAATGTTTGCATTGCATAGAACACAATCAATAGGCCAACAGTTTTCGTTTCTAGGCCAAAAGAGCTCAATGCAGTTGGTTTGCAATTTCCTGACATACAATTCATAACTAAACAGGCAATGCTATACCAGCTGGCCTATTGAGTGCAACAACAACATAAATATAACTGCATTATAATACACAAACAAATCCATGGAATTTTACCTTGTTTGCCCACATAAGTCCACAAGCATTGCAAAGGGTCCTTGGCCCTTCAGGTCCACGTCGCATCATTGGGGTAGACTTCTCATTGATACCACAGTGTCGGCAACTGATAAGCAAGTAAACATTAGACATCATGAAATGTCATCATTGCATGGAATTAATCGTAATAACCGAGTTCGAACAGATGTGTTTTATACTATGCAAAGGACTGCAATAAATGCTTGTGGAGACCACAATAATACAGAATTGGCTCCCAACTCATTTTGATCATGATTTTGGGTTGTTAAAAATGCTAGCATATTGTGGCATTGCTCATTTGAAAAGATACAACTCCACATAACCCAATTCTTGGGTGTTTTTCTAGAATCCAATAATATGAGATTGTTCAAGCGATTTACTCTCACCAAGTTCAAACTAAAATTTTATTTGCTCCCAGAAAACTATTATTGTTCTTTATACTATTCTTTCAACAATAGATGTCATTTTATGAGCTGTCTTGCTATATTAACCAATTTCAGAATTCTCAGTATCCTAACTATTTCTTCAACCAATTGCCTATGGAATCAGATACCCAAAATGTCCTATTGTCAGATGCTACAACCTTGGAAAACGAGAAAGTTATCAAATATAATATCGGTTGCCCCTCAACAGATTAATCCCACACCTTGAGATCATTATTCAACAGAATCTGACAAAGCAATTTTGCATCTATATTATACCTAAAATTCGCATGCACCGGTTGTTAGTGGTATAAATTTCTTCTATGTGTGTTCAAAGTTCCGTTATATTGGAAAACTAGTGATCCAACCCTCTACAATTTGGCACCGTCTATATTGGAAAACTAGTGATCCAGTCCAACTAAGTCAAATAGACCTACCTGCACTATGAAATGGCAAAACAACAGAACCAAACAATGCATGAAGCTCAAGTTGCTACCTTGATTAACCAAATGAGTGTTTAGAAGCAGCGGATGTTTACAGAAGCATTCCCCTGCAACGTCAGAAAACTGTTATATGCAAGGGGTTCGAGTCAAGCCTCATGGGGGCCACGTTGCAATGATTCATGAATTTGCTGAACGACAACATCGAGTTGTTCGCACAACTCACAGATGTATTCATGGAGCAATTAGCCAGTAAGTTTTTCAATTAAAACAGTATTATAAATCACAAGGTCGTCTTTATGTTGTCGATATTGAGCAATGCATATCATGTCCACCAATCCCATGGATTTCATATCTTTTTGAACCATTGCAACAAACGGATCACCCTTTTATACTCTAATCCATTCCACTGTTCGTTGTAGTTTATTATCAACTTGTTTATAGCCATTGTTGTAAAAATAAACAAGAAAGTTAGTTTTTGAGATAATTTTCATGTAATTAAAGAAAATACAAACATTTCACATCCTAAACATAGTCGGATCCACGTGAAGTTTCAGGTGGCTTCCATGTAAAAATTTTTATGTAAGAAAGTAGATGTCAAACTTCTCATGTACAAATTATTCATGTATTGTGAAACTTCTCATACACGTTTCATATGCAACACGTGACCTTTACATTTGACATATTGACGATGCATGAAATATTCTAGAAAGACTATAATTACAAGTTTTGCTTTATCTCTACCATACAAATCTAAATCCATGCAACTAAGAACTAAAGTCCCTTCATTTGCAATCATACAACTAAAATGAACTTATTTAACTAATAGAAATACGTACCTTTAACAACTTCAACCAAAATCACTTTACCCAAAACTTTTTCCTAACTTTCTTCACAATCTTCAGCTGTTTTTTAAGAAAAAGACATACGAAATCGATTTTTTCCAACAATGTGGACAAATATGAGTGGGTAGAAAGCTTAAGTCAATTTATGATGAAGGGTTAGGCAACCTAGATTGAAGATCGATGAAAGGAGTAAGCAGATAGAAATTATAATATTCAATGTATATTCAATGTTTAGGCGTATGCAGTTCTGTAATATAGGGACATCAATTGAAAATGAATTTGGCTAACAAGCTAAAAACGAATGTAAATTTTGTTTGGGGTTAAAAACAAATTTTCAATATTTGTTTGTGGTTATAGGTAGTAATTTTCACTAATGTTTAGTATATATTATTGTTAGAATACTATTAAAATTGATCAAAACTTAAACTCTTTGGTTAATCTCAATAGTTTGTAATATTATTGATGCTTTTCTTAAAACAAAAACCAATGATAAAAGGGCCAAATTGTATCCCTAATATACAAAATAAAAACAAAATAATAATAATAATAATAATAAAGGACATGAAATCAAGATGTTGCAACAAAAATCACGGATCATGTTTTATTGCTCAGACATTACAAGTTTATTACATCTCATGAGCTTTACTTCATTTTTCACAATTTAATTTTTTTGATATAAGATTGTTGATCAAAGTCAACATATTATTAAAAAAGGAAAAATCATGTGAAGCTTACAATCAGACCATAAGAAGGAAAAGACAACAAAAGATTAAGTCAAAACCAAACATTTATAAATCAAACCCTATAGCAATTCATTACAATCTGATTTTCTTGAAACAATTTACAAGCTTTTCTAAGGCAGTGGAACTTTCCTGCAATATTGTGCTAAAGCTGCCAATGGAAAAATGTTCCTATACAATCCATAGTGTAATACACCAGTCTTCATAAAAGATCCAATGATTTCCTATAATCAAAAGGGAAAAACTTAGTGATATGTAATGAATCAAAACATTTGACGATCAATCTCCCTCACACCAACCTTGGGATAAAAGGTCGTTAGTTTTATAAGAGTTTGCCGACACATCAAAGAGTGTGTGTTGAAATTAAAAATAAAATAAAATAATTAATGCAATGTTTTAGAGATATAAATGTATATATATCTATATACCTGTTGGGGGTAGTCACCATTTTCCAATTGAGAGTTAATCAACAATTTTGCACCACGATGAATAGGATTTGGGTCTCTATCAGCCTATTACATAAATATAAAAGTGTTTTAATGATCGATATTATTAATTAAATGACTGAGAGAATTGATACTGGAAAATTGAGAAAATAATGATTGATTAAACCATAAGAAAGCTTACCTGCCCAGCATGAATTAAGCCTATCACACCCAATGCAGTCTGTGCCAAATTGGATCTATTTCCTTCAAGAGGAGTATATCTCTGTATTATAAAACATTAATGTGAAAGGTACATTCTATTATTATAGAGATTCAAGTGTGTATCTCAAAGTGATACAATGTATAGTATTTGTGAGTAAATTTTTTTTTGTTTTTTTGGAGCTTCTTGAAAAAGAACTTGTACTGAAGCAGTCACTCAGACTTAATGGGAACAAGTATCTATTAAATGTTTTTCAAAGACATGGTTGTACTTATTTTAATTTTTTAACCCTAATGCAACAAGAAAAAAATACATAGAATATATATTCATATGTATGCATATGAAATTAATTACCATATTTGTACAAGAAAGAGAGCTCTCTCCCCAACCACCATCTTCTAATTGAGTTCTAAGCAAAAAATCAACTCCTTTGCGAATAGCCAAACTATCGTTGTAAGTTTTGCCAGCAGCAGCCAATCCTCCAAGTGCAAAAGCCGTAGCATATATGAAGCATATTCCCCAATTTCCATACCTATACACATATTTGTTAATTTAATTGAATATTATTATTATTGGAAATTGACATTGAATGGTTCAAATAAGGGGATTGTCAATTTATTTTTTTCTCTTTCTTTTTTTCTAGAAAATTAACATTAAAAAGGGAAGATAAAGACAAAAAAACTATTCACACAACCTTTAAAATACGTCTAAAGAGATTTCAACCCTTATCATCGTAGTGAAAGGGGAGGTGTCCAAACCTATGTATTAAGAGGTGGTGACATATGATTAACTTAGTTGATTGAAAATTACAAATGCTTAAAATTGAGGAGAGAGAGAGAGAGAGAGAAAAGAAAAACATATACCATGAACCATCAGTAGTTTGTTGATCTTCAATGTACTTCACGGCTCGCATTAGGAATTTCTCGATCTCTTTCTTTTTGTGATGTGGGTGTAATTTATTGAACAAAACAAGAGCTTCGATTGCTGATGCAGTGCACTCAACATACCTGTTTAAATGCATATTTTAGCACTAATGGAATTATCAATTTATTGTAATTGACCTTATCATAAGTCTTGTTCAAAACAAATTTAGATACCGTTTGGTATTTCCTTTGAGAAATTAAAATCTAATTATTTAATAATTTTAATAAAAAAGAAATTGATAAAATTTTCAAAAGTGATTATTTATTAATTTAAGTAGATTTGACAATAATTTTAAAAAGCACATAAATGATTACTTTTATAAAGTGATTATAAAATAATCTGCAATAGATTTTAATGAATATTTTCAATGACCCAATCATCCCCATTAATTTTAATAAAAGATCCTTATATCCAGGGGTGGGCGTTTTCGGATTCGAGTTCGATTGGGTTGAAAATCCCCCAACCCAACCTAATTAATTCTTCAACCCAACCCAATCCAACCTAATAATAGTCGGGTTCAATTGGGTTAAGATGATCGGGTTGGCTCTAAATACCAACCACAAGTCAGAATAATACATTACACATCAACCTAAAACATGAATATGAACCAACAAAAACATAACAATGCACATGTGATTGAGCTTCTCACAACATCCAAAAATTAATTCCATCATGCTTGCAACCTTACTGACTAGCATGTGCCATAAGTAATCAATGAGAAACACTTTTTTCTGGCAGAATATAATACAAATTTACAAAGAAAATGATGCATCTACTGATCTACAACACTTCTTATTGTTGATAGATAATTTAATATTGATCAACCTATATTCTTTTGTTTAATAAATCTCATGTTCCCTATAAAAAAACAAATTGTTGATCAACCAACTTCAGTAGCAATAAAAATTTTTTAACCAAAGGAGACATTATTTCTCTCCAAAATGGTTTACCGTTTTCATTTATAAGGAACGAAATGACAACAATGTAGAATTGGAAATTAAAAATGAGAAACAGTGGAGATGCAATAGAACAACAAGTCAACAACAGTATCATCAGCAAAAGCTATTTACTGCCCTACATAAAAAGGAAGCACCTTTCCATGAGAAAAATAAAAATCAAACACAAGATACAGACATTATAACAAAGTCACTGCAATAGCAGACTCCCACAGATCTATAAGTTATTAAGTGCAGAAGACCTATACAAATACAAAGGGTCGGAAGCCCTCAGCTAAATAATCAATGCCCTGAAGGAGGACAACCATGAAGGAGGTCGTCGAGCAGTGTGGATGACCGGTCTGCGTGGATGAAGAAATGAGATGGGCTGACTGACCAGCATGGCTGTGTGGATGGATGAAGAAAAAGAGATGGAGGGGAGGCGCCGAGGAGGAAATGAAGCGCTAATTGACCGGCGACAAAGGAAGTGGATAGTGGATGGAGGAAAAATGAGAGAAGATGTGAGAGAAGTGGAGAGTACGACTAGGGTGCACATCTTTTTGCTTATATTGTATCGGGTTCGGGTTAGGTTATCGAGTCACCCACCTAACCGACCCAACTCTAGAACAAATCAAGTTGCTTTATTTTAAAGATTGAAACCCAATCCAACCCGATGAAAAGTGATCGGGTTGGGTCGGGTTACTTGGGTTGGGTTCAAAATGCCCACCCCTACTTATATCCCAACTATAATTATATAGAATTATATTTATACTAAATACTAATTAAAATATATTACTTTTGTATTTATTTTAGATATTTAAGATATTTTACAAATTCACAATAATTAGCATAAAATTTACCAAATGTAGGCATACTTCTTTTGAGGTTTATAACAGTTTTCACAACAAGATTAACCAAACATTAGTCTAATTAGAGTTGATTATTTCTCTAGCACAACTTATAGTGATTATTTAAAAGCTACAATAATATCAAATCGGCTGTTATGATAAAAAGCTTGAATGATAAAACAAATTAGTTTATTTTATGTCTTTTCTCGTAGAGTGACAATATTTGTATCCCTATAAAATTGTATGTGCATCCAAAATTTAATATATTTTTTTTCGAAATTTCAACATTGTTCCCAAATTATAAATTTATTAAAATAATTGTGTATACTCTTTATTGATAATATTATTACATTATGTGGTATTTTGAGTAGTTTAACAAAAATTTATAATAACTTTTGATCATGATAATAACTATTTTATTAGTTAATTAAATTTTTAATTGGAATTATATAAAACACTAAGAATATTAAATAACCATTATAAAATTTTAAAAAGAAATGAAAATTAGTGAATTTAATTTAAAAGGTAAGCTAAAATAATAGTTAAATTAATTAAAAGAAAAGGAAGTGTTTTCCTCCTAAATCTAAAAGGATTTGCACCTCACATTTTTTATTTATATTTATTTTAATTATTTTAGATTTATTAATTAATAATATTTAATAAAAAGTGGAAAAGGATAATAATGATAATATGTGAGGTGTGTTTACAAATGATAACATACTTTTCCTTTTTCTTTTTTCTCTTTTTTTTAAAGTACAAACAAAATGGTGCTCATACACTTTTTCAAGGGTTTTAATATATCCCATCCCACAAGTCTGGCCCTCTATGTCCAAGAGAGAATCATACATAATATGGATAAAAATTTAGAACGGCAATTAGGGAAATGATAGGCGTCTTACGTTTGATCAGCAACAATGTCCTCCATGAACTCGACTGAATTGAACCACTGAAATTATTAATTAAAAAGTTTGAAACCAAAACCAAGTATCAGTCAAAGGGTTCTTATAGATAATGTTAAACATTTGCGCGCAACAATGAGGTCTAGAGGAAGTATTTTACCTTTAACAACGATGTGGATTGTGCTGGCTCCCAAACAGCCATACCACCATCTTTAGCCTGCCATATGTACATGATAGAGCTCATTAAAAAAATGTGTAAATTTAAGAAATACTTATATAAATCCTTGAACATCAGAAGTATAAGAAAAATTTAAGAGAACATGTTTATAATGAGTGTTATGATTACTCATCATATCCGTATGCAATTGAAAACTTTACCTGCATATGAAGTAAGAAATTGACAGCCTCATATAGCCACTCAGTTTCCAAGTTCTCACCAACAATTTCTGGTGGCAACATGGAGTAAAGTAGGCAACACTGTGAAATACATAACATGTTTTTGTGAGGAAAGTTTTAAAATTATCAACAATATTCAACTCTAAATAAGATTTAGAAATTCGCATTTTTAACAGGATTTGACTATCTTACTGGTTAGGTAAATCTTATGCAATAATTATAACCATTATTGACTTAACAATACCAAAACCACTCCTAATTAAATATGTACCATTAGTTAGTTACCTTCAAACTTATTGCAGTACCATCTGAAATTTGCCAACCATGATCTTGATCAGAGAAAGGCCAAGACCCTTTCGAAAAGATGTGACGATACATGCTTTTCCAATCACCAGGAGGATTGTCCCTTATCTTCAAAATTGTCAAACATCATACTAGTTTAGCCCAAGATATATGTATATAATATATGTAGATTCTGAAGTTATTAGGTGAAGAAAAGCTTGTAAGAATTAAGTATGGAAAACCTGAGATTTCTTCAGGAATTCAAATCCTCTAGCGAGTGTAGGTCCAATTTCATTAGTGAGATTTGCAGCAAGCAAAGCTTCAAGTGCAAGACAAGCATCCCACGCTTGACTGCCAAATGTCTACATAAAGATCGAGCAATTATATATCAATGAGTACAATATTTTAAAAATTTATGGATTCGACATAGGTATCTCTACTTTATATATTTCCAAGTACTAACCTGAGTTTTCATTCCATCTTCCCCAAGCCAAAAATAGTCTCTAATTCTTGCAAGATGCTTCTTAAAGGCATCTCCATTGGGATCTTCAATCCAACAAGCTAGCATGGCTGCTGGCTATTCAATTCAAATGACATGCGAATGTCAAAAACATGATCATGAATACAAAGTTTTTGAGAAAAGAGTCAAAGTTTGATCATAAATATTTATGACTATCAAAGTTTGATCATAAATATTAATCTCCTTGTCTTCTGATTAATATTGATCATGATTATAAAAACACTATCAATATGTTTCATCTATAATCTGTAGCCAGAACTGAAAATGTGATAACCTTCAAAAAATTGGAGATGTACCTTCACCAAACATCCTGCGGTAATGTATCGACTGCTCTCATCTTCGAAATGAATATTATCAATTACCTTTTTGAGGGCCTTTTCTCTAATTAACTTATTTAAAGGCCAACGACTCAGGAAAGGTTCAGTAGTCAAGTAAAGAGCATCAAGAAATAAATCCAGTAGGAATGAATGGGGGTTATATAGATCCTCCTGAAATACAAGTTTTGATAATCAATTAGTTAGCAATAGAATATGGATATAAGAGGGTCTCTTTTTTTTTTTTTTTTTTTTTTTTTTAGTTTAATTGACAAAAATTTTTATCACAACAAATTTAATTATTATATAATTTCATTTGACAATTTTCTCACATGTATCACTTTTTTTTGAATTTGTAATAAGAAATCACCTTCGCACATAGATGGCGAATCCCCCACCAATTGATTTCATTGTAAGGCTGGGTGTGAAGTTCATTTCTTAGTTCCTCAATTAATGGAGTGATTGGAACACAAAACCTTTTCCCATATAAATAAGCCATAGATGTATACACTGTTCTGCCATAACACCACAAATTTCCTACATAGAAAGGAAAATTAAAAGTGCTATTATAATATAAATTAACAGGCTCCAAATAGGTAGATGCAAACATAAATATATATATATATATATATATAGACAACAGATGTGAACATATATATATTTAACGGCTCAGAATAATTTATATTCATTAAATTTAATGTAATGGTTTAATAAATTTAAAATTTACAAACAAATTGAAAAAAAAAAAAGAGAGAGAGAGAGAGAAAAGGCTTATGGACATTCTCACAACTATATATCGTATATGATAATAGTCATTCTGTGTAGAAAAAGGTATATGAAAATCTATATTTAACTAGTGAAGTTATTATGCAAACCTGGATGTATTGGTAATGAAGAAGGCATGACCCATAACTCAGGGGTCAATGGGTTGATCCCAGACCAATCCACTAATCCAAGTGTCTGTAACAAAAGGAACAAAACAAATCATACATGTGTGGATTTTTCATTTTGTGATATAACGATATTATGTTTAGATTGTCTATGACACTTCGAAATATTCGAAAACTGTTTTATATTTATTATACAGTATGTGATGGAAGAAATTAAAAATGCACTTTTACAATTAAAGAAAAGAAGATTTCCAAAAATACCCCAAAGTTTTCACATTCGATCTTTTTGGAAAACAAATTTGGTCCCTGTACTATATTCCAAAAACAACATAATTTAAACACTTTGTAACAAATTCTCTAGGTGGAGCAGCAAAAAAACCCCATGTCAATGGTGTTTTTACCTGAAGATTGCTTTTTAAAAAAATAATTAAATTCAAACCTTAATGTTTTCTTAAATTTCTTAAAAATTGTAGAAAAGAAAAAAAAAAAAAACCTTAAAAGAAATTTCTTTTACTACTTTTTTCAAACTATTATAATTTACTCTTCTCAAATATACTTTACTCAAATTAAAAAGTACTTATGGTCATTATAAATACCGCGAGCCAAATCTTTCCCCAAGAGGGTACATAAGTAAGACCACCGCGGTCAAGAATCCATTTTCGAGCTCTTTGCAAAGCATTGTTTTCACCATCATCCGGCCCCAATCCGAGCAAACGCATGGTAACATAGTAGTAGACTGTAGCATACATGCTGCTGGTTTTGGACTCTACATGTAACCCCCACCCACCATCTTCACGCTGCATCACCACAATTTTTTTCTCTTCCGTCACCTTATTATATTTTTCTAGTATATAAACTAATTCATTAGCACTAGCAGATTCAAGTGATATAAATCTTGATTAAACCTCTTTTTTTATAAAGAAATTATGCTACTAAAATTCTCTACGATTTGTTAGAAACCTCTCAAAGGTTGTATTTTAAGGGAGATTTGCAAAAAGAGGGAAAAAAAAAAAAACCCTAACGTTTGATTCATCTTATAAAAAAGACGATCTTTTGTTTTACATTTAGATCAAAATCGCCCTATAAAGGGTTTATCGTGCACAATTAGGGGCTTTTCAACTAAAATTCTGAAGTACAAGGTCTTTTTGGTGGTTTTTGCCTAAATTTGAAATAAAAGGGTTATTGAATAGGGAATATTGCAACAACACCCTCGCGTTAGGTGAAATTGAATCTAAATACAAAAAATCTGTTAATTATACAACTCTTCTTTTAAATTTGTTGGTCAAATGGTTGACTAACTAGGACTTAACACTGTGAAGGGCAAAATAGACTTTTCAAATGTAATATTAAATAAATTAAAAATTATCCGTAGACCAATCATAACATGACATATTACATCCCACAATTTTAAAATAAAAAGAAAATAATTTAAAAACAAATTCATAAAAATGAAAAAATATATATATAAATAGAAGAGCAGATCTATTTTTATTTAAATCAATTTATTTTTTTATTTTATTATATAATTTAATCCACTAAACTTATTTAATAAATGAACATGATAATGATATAATGTTGATTCAAAATAAAATTTAAAATAATATAATTGATATTTAATCTTGTTAAATGAGTCAGTGGGTTGATACAAGCCGCTTAACGAGATTAATGTGTTGAATCATCACTAACCCAAACCCAATAAGCTCTAACTCATATTTACTAATTTCATGTTCTGTCTTTGAGTCATGGCGACAATAGTCATCTCTAATTAGGGGATGGATTTTTAACCGATTTTTAAATCATACAAATTTGGTAGTATGTATTTATTTTAAAGATTTTAGTAATAAAAACTATTAAGGTTGTTGCCCTTTTCTTTTTCTTTTTTCTTTTTTTTTTCAAATATCAATATCATAATTCTTTTCAATATTATTCTTAACCAAAAAAAATTCTTAATGACATAATTTTTATCCTTTATTGGGCTAGACTAGCTTGCAGACAGCTGTTACACGTTCTATGGGCCTGCCCCAGTAAAAAAGGGCACCTGCAGAATTACTAAAACCAGCTCCATCTTAGATTGTCTACAATCAGCGTTTTTAAGCACTTTGACATATATGATAAATTAAAATCCTATAATGAAGTCTATAGCTGATAATTTGTAGAGATAACAATTCAAATCTTATTATAGAGTCTATACTTGAAACACTTTTAGATGTCAAAATTCTTATTACTAAACCTATATATACCTGATGATTGTAGACGTAACGAAGGATTTCTCTACGATGTTCAGGAGAAATAACTAAATTAAGATGTCCAACAGCATGCAAAGCAAATATCTGTAAATTTTCAGAGAAGAATCAATGGAGTTAGCAGCCATAATCACTTAATAAAGTAGTACCAACTTTTGCAGCTATAGTTTTGTTAATAGTGCATGTTGGAATGTTTAATTTGTAGAATTAAAGCACTTTTTCATTAGATAAAGCCTTCAAAAGAGGTTTATGAAAGTAATTCTCATGTCAAATAAAAGAATTAAAAAGAGAATAAAAAAGAACCGAAAAATCTCCTACAATGGAAAATAATATATTTTGCTAAACCCCAATTTTCAACATAAAAAACGGATGATTTCACGGTAGTTTCATTTTTAAAGAATATTTTAATAATATCCAAAAAATATACTTAAAAAATGTACTTAACTGATTAATTCTTCTAATTTTAATGACAAAATTATTAAGAGAAGCATCTAGTGCTACTTCTTTGTCCCAAAAACACTGAAGATTTATCTTTTTAAATGATTCTTCATAATGTTAAAAAACACTTTTAAAAAAGTTCTTTCGTCAAGTAGAAAAATCGTATCGAATAAGCACTGAATTAAATGAATAATTGAAAGGAAGAGAGCTCACAAATGGAGGCATGAAATAACATGAGCCAGAATTTTGAGCAGGCCAATGGCCATCGTGGGTCTGTAAGGCAGAGAAGAAGTGAACAGCCCTCCTCATTGATGTCAAGGCTGTTTCATACGTAATTTCCTCTCCATCTTTGACCCTCACCGGAGGAATTGTTTGTTTCCAGTTCTTCTCTCTCAGTATCTGAATATGTGATAAATGTAATAAACGCAGATTGTGAAAATTAATAAAACTGGTCAAATTAATATATATATATATATATATATTTGTTTTTAATCTAAAGAAAAGTTATTCATTTTTAACCTTTTTACATTGCCGATAACATTTCACATTGGTGAATTTAGGTGAATTTCATCTACGTGAAATCTTACGTAAATATATTCTAGGGAATACATCAAATTTAGTCAAAAGCAATTTCATGAAATTACTCTACCTTAAAATCACATCTAGTTATACAGTTTCACTTAATGAAAAGTCTATTCGTGAAAACTCTACCTGAAATCTCCAAAGTAAGTCGCTGTCAGCAGGAACCTGATGCCGATTCTTGGTGAAATTTTCACGAGCTTCTTGAATCTCAGCCAACTCCTCAGGGCTGGCTACATAATTATGATCAAATTCCCATACTTGCCGTCCAGCGTAGTTGTTTGTACTCCACAGATATGGGCTGTCTTCACCCTCTGCAATCTTCAACCTCCACATGTCTTTTCACTATGTTGTCTGGTACCATCAAGAATGTAATTAATCAGTCAATTCAAGATCCTAATCTGAGAATTTCTAAATAAATTTCATCCATATATTGGTATATGTGACTTTGCATAACTTTCTTTAGAAATGATAGTTATAGATCTCAAAGTGGTCTCATTTATGAATATTTGATGAGACTATCTCACAGTTGATATGGTGAAACGGACCATAATAAAAATAAAAAAAACCAATGGAAAAAGTAAAAGAAAAAAAAATAACATTATTTCATTAGTCCGTCTTACCGTATTTACTGTGAAACAGTTCCATGGAAGATATTCTACAAATTTAAGACTCAAATTTTAATTCACTCAGCACTTCGAATGAATGAGGTTGCGGTTGTATCCACTGTATTAACTATGCATATATGTACATATGATAGAGAAATTTATCTTATAATTCATATTTTAAAAAAAAGAAACCCAAAGGAAAAAAAGAATAAAAGAGCTACTGACTTTTTGCAACGGAAGAACAAGTAGAATTGTTAAAACTTACGAATGCAAAGAAAAGTTTGAGAGAATTGTGGTTCAGATTACTGAAACTACTTGTGAGCTTTAGTTGTACGATAATAACATTTACACAATCTATATTTATAGACAAATGGTATCACTTTGGTAACAGGCTATTGCCAGTTTCCCAGCAAATTTGCGAAACAAACAGTTAATTACAATTCAGTATAAACGTCAACGTTAGTATATTCAATAAAGGTTTGCCATGGCAGTCAACAACAAACTGCTTATTTATGACTCAACTAGTTACTAGAAATTAGTTGCAATGCCAAATGATGTATCTGTGACGTATAGTTTTGACTTGTAAATAATATTTTTATGCATGAAAAAGTAGTCTATGTTAATAAAGGACAAATTGCACAAGCCACTCCTGAAGTTTGACAAAATTGCACAAATATTACGATGTTTGGATAACTCACACGGACACTACCTGAGGTTTCAAAAACTCTACACGAACCTCCCCTGTCGTCAATCAACCGTTAGTCAACCAAGGCTAAATCAAAATTTTGAAGGGTAAAATGGTCAATTCACAGCTAATAAATATTTTAATTAAAAATAATATTTTTAATTACTAAACTAATATTATAATATTAAAAAACAAAAAAAAAAACACACACACCATCTTCTTCTACCTCCATCATCATCATCTTCCTCATCTCCATCTCCCTCATCTCCATCTTCTACATTTATGAAAATCATCAAATCATTCATCCTCATCAAACCAATCAAATCAATTATCATCATCAAACAACCAAATCAAACAAAAATATATCAAAATTTGAAAATTGAAAATATTAAACAAAAAAAAAAAAAGCTTGGTCTCCATCGTTGGAGACGGCGGCATCTCCAGCGATGGAGATGGCATCTCCATCGCTGGAGATTACTCCAGCGATGAAGATATCGTTGGTTTGGAGACACCAGCGATGTCTCTATTGCTGGTCTCGACCAGCGATGGAGATCGATGGAGATCTCCATCATTGGAGATTCCAACGATGGAGACGTCTATCGCTAGAGATTCCAACGATGGTTATCTCTTTGGTTTGGTGGAAAGACAAACGTACATGCATTAATTACTAAGTCGGTTAAACCAATTTCAAATCTCACAATGGTTTAAAATAATGGTGGAGTCCGCACCGTTCATGACACTCTCCCTTAGGTCACTGCAACAAATTTTATATTTTATAGCGTTGTTTAATAACATTCGCATGAAAAAGTTATAAATTTTTCATATATAATTACATTTTAATGTAAAATGCTATGATTGATATATGTCTAGGAACACTTAATTTTTTATTACCATTTAATAATAATATAGCATTTTTTGAAAGTTACATAATAATTAATAAATTTATTAATTTAATTTAAATATGTAATAAATAAATTAAAAAAAAAAAAGGCCTCAAAAGCCAATGCTGGGAAATACACCCACCAAAAACCTTCATAACCCACTCAAAAACATGGGTGCCAACACAAATAATGTTTTAATAATGTTATTATTATATTATTTTTAATGAATAACCTTTGTAGCTTGTCTGAACCATCATCAATCCTGTGTTCTTTCTCAGAACCTCACATCTTCTTCTAATAGACTATATCTTCATCATCCGCCACCGTTCTTCTGCATCTTTGTTCGCCTTTTTTCTTCTTTGTTCGCTGTTCTTCTCTCTCATCATCTGCTTCTTTGTTCGCCATTCTTCTTTCTCATCATCCATTGTTTAATCCTGCTGTGTTGCCTCATAATCCATCGAACTCTAGTAATTCGGTCCCTCCAGGTTCATCAAGCTAGGTACTTTTTCGAAATTTTAGCTGTGATTTGTTATTTTTTATGATACTCTGCTCCAAATTTTAGCTATGATTGGTTATTCATTCGGCTTCTAAAACCTCTTCCTTCCAGTTTGTTTGGCGTAATGTAGGCATCACAATATAATTAGCTTAAAGTGTGTGTGTGCGGCAAATATATATGGAAGACGCGAATTTCTTGATGACAGGTTGCCAATCCATTTTGTCTCAAATCAACCACGAAGACCAGTAGTTTCTACTCAAAAGACTGTCACTTCCTCTTCCCTTTTTTACTTCCTCTTTTTTTCTAAATGAAAAGAAAATTATATTTGAAGGTAGCCTACTAATATGTTGTAGAATTTTTTGTTTTGCCTGCATTATGATAATTTAATTCTTAGCTGGGCTGTCAGTTTATACATGAGTTTTGTTTGAGATTTATAGTGTGGGTAGTTTAACAACTTTAGTTGTCTAATTTGTTGCATGGTGTGGTGGTTTCTTTTTATCCAAGTGTAGTAATTTTTTTTTTTAGAATTTGTTGACAAATAGCAAACAATGTTGAAAGGTAGTATATTCTACTGTACCAATAAGCTTAACCTTCTGGGAATCCAAGGCCGGACCAAGGGTCTGAGTTCCCCCATGTGGTCGTACTTTATTCTTATTCGTGTTTGTTCTACAATTGAATTTGTGTTTGGTTTGTGTGACATCTACATTTGTCTTGGTGGCAGCGGTGGTGTGTTGGAACACATGTACATCAATCTGATATAATGCTGATTATGCAGTCTAAAAGTTTATAGAATGCTTAAGGGGTGACAAACTGCTTTCCAATTTCTCTTGCAAGCCCTTTTGCTTATTGAAATCATTATTTTGTTTATTTTCTCTTCAAGAAACAATTCCTAACTAGACAGCTCCATGCAAATGGTTGATGCCTACATCCAAATCGAGAACAAAGCAATTGGTCATGAAACGACCCAACTTCTTAAAAGAATATAGAACACTAGAATCTTGAATTAACTTGATTCTTGGTAGTTTATAAGGTCTTGGTAGTTTATAAGGTAGAGGCAAGGCATGGCGCGGCGTGATTATGTACCATTGTGTTGGGTGAATGGATTTTGGTTAAGGAGAGACTAATGAATTTCTTAATTTTAACTATGTTATGTATTTACCTCAAGTTTCACTCTATAGTAGATTATATGGTATAGTTTGACTGTAATAGCACATTTTGTCTCCTCTTAGTCTTATAGCCAATCACTATTGTGTTTTGCTTGTGTTATCCTTGGTGTTAATGGGTTTTAGAGCAAGAAATAATTGTGCTCAGGTTAATTATTAGATATGACATGTTTACTAATGTCAAATTAGTTCAGTTTGTTTTAGCTAGATTTGTTTCTCTTTGTAGGTAACAGAGCAAGACATGGAAGACGCAAATGAGCCACCATTTTGTAGTTGCATTGAAGATGGTAAAGCAAGCTGCATAATGTGTTCCTACAATTATGTTAATTGGGTGCCCACATGTTTGAGAGAGGATTTGTTTCAGAAAGCTTGAAATAAATGGAGCCTCAAAGGGTAAATAATTTTAAGAGTTCATTACATTTGATTAATAAGAATGAGAAAATTTGAAACTTAAGATATGATTGTTTGCAAGACTTACATATAGAGACCACTTTGTGGGACAAGTGTTACCTCATATTGTGATGCTATGGCCACGATCTATGAATATCAGAATTACACAAAAATATGTGAGGATGCACTTGTTGGTGCTCTTAAAGCAGGTTATTATCAATGTTTCTTCTCTTAAATTTGTTGGACAGTTTTTAGCATTAACAACAAAGTAGTGTTTACTTGGATCGTAATTTGGATTGTAACTTGAATTTTTTTAACTATTTCTCAATTCTAAATTTACTGCAGTAGCAAATTATGATGAATTAATTTTTGCAAAGTTGAGTGATTATTGGGGTTTGCCAATCTTATAGAAGATCCTTTTTGGTAGTGTTTGGTGCATTGGATTTGAGATGAGATTGAGATTGAAAATATCCTAAATTCTCAAATTCCATGTTTGGGGTGACCAACTTGGGAATGAAATCTAAATCTCTTCCTCACTTGAATCCCAATTTCATGGGAATCTTGAATCCCATGCTATCCCATGTCATTCACTGGGATTGGACTTCATGGGAATGAATTTTTCTCTCTCTCTCTCTACCATCTCATTCCCATTTCTCTCTCTCTCTCTGCCATCTCTTCTTCTTGTTCTTCTGAGTTGGGACAAAACCAAAACCAATATCTGGTTCAGCGTGCTGAGCCCAGAACTACCATCTATCGAACCCAAAACCAAATCGGTTCTACGTCGTCGAACCCAGAACCAAATGGTTCTTGACGCGACCCAATCTAGATATCTCTAAACTCTTATCCGAAAAGATCTCGTCGGGCACCCTAACGGATCCCTGCTAAACTCTATTAGACGGATTAAGAGAAATTCGCGGAGCGAACCCTTAAAGTTTCTCTTTAAACTCATTAATTCAACTCTTTTTTTAAAAAACTGGTTGGGTTGGTTTTGTTTTAAAACTAAAATCTCATTTCCATTTTAAAATCCAAATCTCATTTTTCAAACTAAAATCCAGTAGCATAACGGCTGCATTTTTTACTTTTCCAAAATAACCTATAAAGAAAATTTACACTTCTAAAATATTTTTCAATCACCACCCAACTTCTTTACCCCAAACAAACATATCAAATCACATTTCCAATCTCAAATCAATTTCATCAAGAACAAAAGTATGAAATCATAATTCAAACTTTCCTCAAAAGCAAATTAAACTTTCAGTTCTTAAAAGTCATTAACCACTTATTACAACTCAAAAATATGATTACAAACCATTTCTTTAAATTACAAAATATGCAAAAGATAGATATGCGGAAGCTTTGTCGTGTCAAGCCCACCTAATCTTCGGGAGGAGTTATCGCTTTTCAGCCGCCCACGTCAATACCTGAGGAGGTTTTTAAATAAAAATAGAAAACTATGAGCTATAAAAGCTCAGTGAGTGTTTATAATACTTTTTAACTAAAATTTTTGTTTACTAAAATATCTCCTTTAAAACTTTGAAGGTATAAATTTCTATTTCATAATCATTCTCAAATTTAAAACTCATTTAAATGTAATACATAAATATATAATTTGTAAACTCATATATGTATCCAAATGCGTATAAAACTTATAAATTCAAAAGCATCCAAATGCTAAACTTTCATAACTTGCAATATAGCTTTAAAATGTTTTTGTTTACTTTTAATATCTCAAGTATTTGATATATTTTCTAAAAGCACAATTCGTACCTCTAAAAGCTCTAACCACATGGCGACTAGCTACGCCACTCATAGTGGTAATGTCACGTGGCGATTTTGAACCGACAGTAATCATGACACAATCTGAGACATCTCACGACTATATGCGGAATTCTGCATTGCTAACCATAGCACAAGATAATATCCCACATAAGTAGAGGTGACATAACAGACTCGATTTCCCCCCAAATTAGTGACGCATCCCCTCAGGGCTTTACCATACTAATGTGAGATATACTGATCGAGTCTAAAACTGAATCTGTTATCTGAAGGTCTATTCATAGCCTTTGAAAACTTTCTTTTTGTTTTAGTTTTCTAGTGCAATACGCACAAATCTCTTTTCTGGGTGCATAAAGCACCAAAATCTGATTTCTGAGTGCAATAAGCACTAAAACTCGTTTTCTGAGTGCATTAAGCACTAAAACTCATTTTCTGAGTGCATTAAGCACTAAAATATCTTTGCTAAGTGCAAAAACACAAAATAACATCATTTCAAGTTCTAAAATAACATGTAACAATTACATAATGCTTAAACATTTTAAATAAATATAAACTTGAATAAAACTCATTTATGCACTCACCTAGATTGCAAACTTGGTTCAAGGCTCTTCAATGGCCCTGCCATGCCCCGTTTGCTTCCTCCTCACCTATATATCACATTCTCGCTTAGAATATACAACATTTAACTTTATAAAACTCGTTAAATAACTTCTAACTCAAGTAACCCATAAAATGACACTTTTCATCAAAAAATTTTCCTACTTGATTTCTACTTAATCGAAGCTCTAAAATTCCGATTTCTTTTTATGGACCTTATTTATATTCACCTAGGAACATCTCCATATGCCCGAAATAATTTTCTAGAGCCTGAAATGAAAAGTCACATTTTTAGCATCCCATTTGGCTGAACACTATTCATAGCCCATCTTAGGGCTGCTCTTCGTTTCATTTTTGCTCCATTCATCTCCCTAACTCGCACTTAGGTCACCCGTAAAACAGTTCTGAAAAATTTCAACTATTGCATGATGAAATATAGTAAAAACCTCACTTTTTCACCACTTTTTCAAGGTAATTTTTACACTTTTAGTTTCTAAACTTAATTCTCTTCACCACTAACTTGAATATGCTTAATAACACTCATCTATGTCATTAGAATGCATATAAAAAGTGGCATTTCATGAAAACCGAAAATGCCCTTTATTTAGACCAAACTTCAAAAAGTTATCCATATTGTCTACTAATACTTCCATACATTTGTCATAGGTTTTTCTAGTATGAATTCCACATGAAATCATTCTTAAAACCATCAAATTTCATTGGCATTACATACTCCTTACTATGGCCTTTAATGGTTCAACACACACCAAACTTATTTCACTAAATTTTTTCATGTTAATTCACTTAGGCATTTCATCAAATACTTGGTCTACAAATTATTTCAACCAAACAAATCTCTATTTAAATTTTAGGGTTTTTCCAACACAACTCTAACATCTCAAACGTTAATGGCTCTACATAATATACTCTTGTTTTTGGTCACTAATTACTCAAATCACACCATTAATAAAAACCCACATAAAAACTCAACAAAATCACCAACACAAATATCAACATAAACATCATTCAACAATTTCGAAATGGACAACCTTACTTCTTTTCAGTTTGGTTTCTTGTTCCAATTCGTTCTTCTAGCTTGGGTGATCTTGAGAACTTGCTTGGAAGCTCGAAAATGGGGTGAAATCACTTGATCTCTCCTCGTTACCAAGCTTGGTCGAACACCCTTTATCTCTCATTGGTTTCACGTTTTGCTTCTTGATCTTATTTCTAGCTTGATCTTCTAGTTTGGGATGGCTTGGAGGCTTGATTTGGAGGTTGAAAATTGATGAAACCCATTTGATCTTCTTCTTCTCCCACTTGGCCGAACACCATCTCCCTCTCTCACTCTCTTCCGGCCTTGTTTTTGGTTGGTCACAGTTTCTGCGTTTTGAACGAAATAGCTTGAGTTTGGAGGTTGAAAATTACTTGGATTCCTTGGTCTTTTTCTTCCTCTTGGCCGAAACTTCTCCTCCCTCACTCACTTTCTCTCTTGGCCTCTTTTGTTTTGGCGAGAAATGGTTCTACGTTTCTCTCTGCTTTTGGCGAGAACATGGCTTAAGTTTGTGTAAATGGTGGAAGCTTTTCACAATTTTTAGACTAAAAATTTCAAAAATGGCGATATTGTCCTGGAAAATTTTGTTTTTGTCCCTCAACTTTAGCTTAATTCTACTTGACCCTAAATATTAAAACTTGTTTTCATTTTAATCCCTATGTCACACTTATAATTTCTTAATGTCATTTACCATTTTACCCTTCTAATTATTCTCCAATTGGGTTCACATAAATCTTTAAAGGTTCTCTACAACATTAGGCACTTTCATTGATTATTTAAAGTCTCAAATCATTACTTAGGGACTATTACTGAGGAAACCATAAATATATAAACTAAGGATTTACAATTTCACCTTTCTTTATAAAAATTTCGTCCTCGAAATTAAATTATATACCTGACTTAAAAAGATGCGGATACTATGCACGCATCTACTTCTCATGCTCCGATGTAGCTTTCTCTGATCTGTGGTTCCTCCATAACACTTTCACAAATAGGATGACCTTGCTACACAACACTTGATCTTTGTGCTCTAAAATCTCCATTGGTTGCTCCTCATAGGTCAAATTCTCTCTGGGTTGTACTGGTTGCTCTCTCAATATGTATGAAGGAACAACTACATATTTCCGAAGCATGGAAACATGGAAGACATTATGAATGTTGGTTAGCTCTGGTGGTAACCTCAAACGGTATGCCACTTCACTCACTCTCTCTACAATATCATATGACCCAATATATCGCGGACTCAGTTTCCCTCGCTTTCCAAATCTTAGTACTCCTTTCCATGAGAAAATCCGCAAGAACACTCTATCACCCATTTGAAACTCTAAATCTCTTCTTCGATTGTCTGCATAGCTTTTCTGTTTGCTACTAGCTATCTTCAACCTGTCTCTAATCACATTGATCTTTTCAGTTGTGACTTGGACAATCTCTAGTTCAATTAACTTTCTCTCACCCACCTTATCCCAATAAACTAGGGTTCTACACTTTTTGCCGTACAACGCTTCATAAGGTGTCATACTAATATTAGATTGATAGTTGTTGTTGTAGGCAAACTCTATCAACGGTAGGTAGGTATCCCAGCTCCCTTTAAATTCCATTACACAAGCTCTCAACATATCTTCAAGGGTCTGGATTGTTCTCTCTTATTGCCCATCCGTCTGTGGGTGAAAAGTCGTATTGAAGTGTAATCTGGTGCCTAAAGCTTCATGTAACTTAGGCCAAAATCTGGAGGTAAACCGTGGATCTCTATCTGATACGATGGATATTGGTGCACAATGCAGTCTCATAATCTCATCTACATACAACTAAGCTAACTTCTCTAGGGAATAAGTATTCTTGATGGCTAAGAAGTGAGTGGACTTCGTTAATCTATCAACTATCACCCAAATGGCGCCATGCCCGCTCTGAGTCCGAGGAAGCCCTACTACAAAGTCCATTGTGATTCTCTTCCATTTCCACTCCGGGATAGATAGGGGTTATAATAAACCTGCTGGTTTCTAATGCTCTACTTTAATCTACTAGCAGGTTAGATATCTGGAAACAAACTCTGCTATCTCTTTCTTCATTCCTCTCCACCAGTAATGGTCTTTTAAAGTCCAATACATTTTAGTACTCCCTAGATGCATGGCATATGCTGATAAATATGCCTCTTCCATGATCTCTTTCTTTAAGTTTCTCACATCTTGCACATATAATCTCTATCCTAATACTAGTGTCCCATCATCTCTCACTGAGAAGTCACTCTGTTTCCTAGCTTCTATCTTATCTCTTATCTTGGTCAAGTGTCCCATCATCTCTCACCGAGAAGTCACTCTGTTTCCTAGCTTCTATCTTATCTCTTATCTTGGTCAAGTACGGATCCTAGGCCTAAAGTTCTCTCAGTTGATCCACTAACACTGCACAGACCTGAAATGTTGCTAATAAGGCTCTGTTGAGTCATTAATTATCATTATTTTATGCCCATATTACCTATTATTTACGTTACGTTTTTGTGTGGAATTGATACTTTTAATTTGTTTTGTGTTTTTATTCTTTGAATTAGATTTTGAGAAGAAAAATGATGGAATCAAAGGATTTTGAAGATTAATTGCAGCTCAAGGAATTGGAGAATGTTTTAGAAGGAAAGTGTAGAATTTTGGGCAGAAACGTGACGTGATTTGCGGGAGCTCGTACGAAATGTACAGTTCGAGTTCTGTGAGCCATGACCTATCAAATTAAAGCCCCGGATGTCTAGTTCCTATAGCCACTAATGGTTTGTCAATTAGAAGTTTCTAGAGAAAGTTATGATCGATTTAGTGTCTGAATGTCAGACTGTCATGTGACCTGACAGCTACGGGAAAACATAGGAAATTTGAATTTCCTCTTTTAGCATTCCTAATCAATTTCCTAAACCTTGAAATGTCCTAATTAAATGAGTTAAGAAAATTAAGAAGAGTTTTAGTCCAAAAATAAAATGGATTTATTTTCCAAATCAAAACTTGATTCTAAATTAGAGTTGGAAGTGGAATCCTTCTTAATTGAGGAAATCTTGTCTTTCAAGGATTGGATGCCTATAAATAGGTGCTTTCACCATTCAATTAAAGATGATCAGAAGATAGAGAGAGAAGTAGAGGAGCAAGGCTGAAGGCTTTGGTTTCATCTTTTCTTTTCTTTATTTTTATTTAGTTAGTTTATTAGTTGGGGCGAACTTGAAGCTCTAAACATGAACTCAATTTGTTTATCTTTTCAATAAAGATTTATATTTTGCATGATGAAATTAATGTCTTTAGCTTAATTTTATTCTATTTATTTTGTTTTTTTTATTGATCACCTTAGAAACATATTTTTAGAATTATGTTGTAAGAATATAAACTGCACATCATATGGGCATATTCTTTGTTTGCAACAATCAATTGCTTACGGACTAATTGAGGAGCATTAATTCATAGATACCTAGAATAGACATCATATTTTAGGATTTGTGTGATATTCATATTCTTCTAGTGCTTAATGGGTTCCACTTATTAAACCTAAGTAGACATCATGCTAGGTTATAATTAGGAATACAGGCATCTACATAGACATCATGCGATTTGCATACTAATTAATGAAGAATCTATATGACATGAGTTAATCACGCTATGTTTTTGTGTGGAATTGATACTTCTAATTTGTTTTGTGTTTTTATACTTTGAATTAGGTTTTAAGATGAAAAATGATGGAATCGAAGCATTTTTGAAGATTAATTGCAGCTCAAGGAATTGGAGAATGTTTTAGAAGGAAATTGTAGAATTTCGGGTAAAAACGTGACGTGATTTCCAGAGCTCGTACGAAATGTAAAGTTCTAGTTATATGAGCCAGAACCTATCAAATTAAAGCCCCGAATTTCTACTTTCTGTAGCCACTGACGGTTATCAATTGGAAGTTTCCAGAGAAAGTTATGATTGATTTAGTGTCTGAAGGTCAAATTGTCACGAGATTTGACAGCTACAGGAAAACATGGGAAATTTGAATTTCCTCTTTTAGCATTCCTAATCAATTTACTAAACCTTGAAACGTCCTAATTAAATGAGTTAAGAAAATTAGGAAGAGTTTTAGTCCAAAAATAAAAGGGATTTACTTTCCAAATCAAAACTTGATTCTAAATTAAAGTTGAAAGTGGGATCCTTCTTAATTGAGGAAATCTTGTCTTTCAAGGATTGGGTGCCTATAAATAGGTGCTTTCACAATTCAATTAAAGGTGATCAGAAGACAGAGAGAGAAGTAGAGGAGCAAGGCTGAAAGCTTCGGTTTCATCTTTATTTTTATTTAGTTAGTTTATTAGTTGGGGCGAACTTGAAGCTCTAAACATGAACTCAATTTGTTTATCTCTTCAATAAAGATTTATATTTTGCATGATGAAATTAATGTTTTTAGTTTAATTTTATTCTATTTATTTTTTTTATTTGATTAATCACCTTAGAAACATATTTTAGAATTATGTTATAAGAACGTAAACTGCACATCATACGGGCATATTTTTTGTTTACAACAATCAATTGCTTACGAACCAATTGAGAGACATTAATTCATAGATACCTAGAATAGACATCATGTTTTAGGATTTGTATGATATTCATATTCTTCTAGTGCTTAATGGGTTCCAATTATTAAACCTAAGTAGATATAATGCTGGGTTATAATTAGGAATACAGGCATCTACGTAGACATCATGCGATTTGAATACTAATTAAGGAAGAATCTATACGACATCAGTTAATCATACCTTGTCGTGAATATCTTCATCATGCATTATCATGAATTTGCTTTATTAATCTTTTTAGCAAATTGAGGGATTGTTTAGTGTGGATACAATGTCTTAACTAAGCTTTTATTCATTGATTTTCTTTTATTTAATTTTATGCATTAATTTAGTTTATTCTCAATTTAATTCCAAAAGTCCTTTTCATTTATTTTAATTGCTCTAGTTTAGGTCTTGAATAAATTTAAAATTAAATTAAGTTGAAACTCCTCGTGGGATCGACCTTTGTTTGTCGCTATACTCAGTCAAATGATTTGTGCACTTGCAAGGTTTTAATAAATTTGGTTTATTAAAAAATTAACCAATAGGCTCCTGAGTCCGTCGTCTCCAATCTAACACCCATGGATCTCAACTCTACTAACATAGGCAAGTACTCTGCCTTCAGCTAGGCTGGTGAACTTGTGGACTTTCGGCTTAGTGCATCTACTACCACATTCGCCTTACCAGGGTGATACTTAATGGTGCAGTCATAATCTTTAATGAGCTCTATCCATCTTCTCTGTCTCATATTGAGCTCCTTCTATGTAAACAGGTACTGCAAACTCTTGTGATCTGTGAAGATCCTACAGGGTACTCCATATAGATAATGCCTCCAATCCTCACAGCGAACACCACAACTGCTAACTCCAAGTCATGGGTCGGATAATTTTGTTCATGCTTTCTCAACTACCGAGATGCATAAGCAATCACTCTCTCATTCTGCATCAACACACACCCTAGACCTTGTCTGGAGGCATCACAATACACCATAAATCCATCCTCCCCTGATGGAAAGGTAAGTATAGGTGTTGAGGTCAATCTTCTCTTCAACTCATCAAAACTGTGCTGGCACTGATCTGACCATACAAATTTCTCTTCTTTTCTTGTCAACCTCCTCAAAGGAGCAGCTATTTTTGAAAATCCTTCCACGAACTTCCTATAATATACTACTAATCCCAAGAAACTCCTAACCTTTGTCACACTTGTGGGTGGCTGCTAATTCATTATAGCAGCCTCTATTTTCTAGGGATCTACTGATATCCCATCTACTGACATCACATGACCCAGAAATGTTATCCTGTCCAGCCAAAACTGACACGTACTAAACTTGGCATATAGCTGGTGCTCCCGTAAGTTCTGCAATACAACTTTATGGTGTTCAGCGTGATCCTCTCGGCTACTTGAATACATCAAGATGTCATCAATGAAAACAATCACAAACTTATCTAGGTAAGGCTTGAAGACTCTATTCATCAAGTCCATAAAACCTGTTGGGCATTCATTAAACCAAATGGTATCACTAAAAACTCAAAATGCCCGTAGCGAGTTCTAAAGGCCATCTTAGGGATATCTTCCCTGTGGATCTTCAACTGATGGTGTCCTGACCTCAAGTCAATTTTTGAGAACACTCTGGCTCCTTGAAGTTGATCAAAAAGATCATTAATCTGTGGTAACAAATACTGATTCCTGATGGTGACACTGTTCAACTGTCTGTAGTCCATAGCATAACTTAAGGCTCCCATCTTTCTTCTTTACAAATAATATTGAGGCTCCCTAAGGCAAAGTACTCGACTTAATAAATCCTTTGCTAACTAATTCTTCCATCTGGACCTTTAACTCTTTCAACTCTACGGGGCCATTCTATATGGCGTTATAGAGATAGGCTTTGTACCAGGAGCTAATTCAATCTCAAACTCTATCTCTTTGCTTGGAGGTAGCCCTGGAAGGTCCTCTGGAAGGCATTTGGATACTCTCTGACTACTAGAACCTCTTCTAATCTCAACTCATTGTTCTCTGGTTCCACTGCATAGGCTAAGTACTCTTGACACGCCTTTCTGAGCATTTTATTGGCTTTCATCACATTGATTATACTCATGGGAAACGTCTTCCTCACACCACAAAAGATCACATCTAGCTCCTCAACTCTACTGAACTTCACTTCCTTTCTGTAGCAGTCCACTGTAGCTCTATGTTTAGATAACCAATTCATGCCTAATATGACATCAAAGTTATGTATATGCAACAGAACTTAGGTCTGCCTTAAACTCCTGACCTGCTATAGTCACCCTAGTACCTACATACACTTTATCTGCTATTAGTAAATCACCTATGGCATTGACACTAAAATGCTACAATTGGAGGGTTCACTGGCTACTTTGACTCTAGTAGCAAACTTTACTGATATAAAAGAATACGTAGCTCTCGGGTCAATTAACACATGAGCAGTCAAATCAAACAAGGAAATGATATCTGTGACTACATCTGGGGCTACATCTACATCTTGCTGGGTGACAGCAAAAACTCTAGACTAGGTAAGAGGTCTGCCAAGCTGTCCTCTGAGTGGTACTCCCCTGCTGGATCTACCACTAGGCTACTCATGACCTGTAGCTGCTCTAATCTAGTGGCCTCTCCTCTCTAGTCCACGATCCCCACTAGTCTGTCCTGATCCAGATGTGGTAGTCCTGCTCTTTGGTTTATTTGATGCAGCTACACTGGGGCAATCCTTCATAAAGTGTCCCTACTGTTAACATTTGTAACACCCAGTGCTACCCATAAAGCACTCATCTGAGTGATTTCTATCACATTTTGGGCAGGTAGGTCGTGACCTCCAGCTATCCTTGATGCTTCCAAACCCAACTTGATTGCTTCACTGAACTCTGACTACACTAGGTCTCCTGACTCTGCCTCCCGCTCCCTGACTAGGAAGATTTCTCTCCACTCTTTATAATTTTACTAGATCCTCCCTAATGGCTCCCTGTCCAATTGCGCTTCTAGCTGAATTTCCTCGGTTAAGGAATGGTCATCATACTCCTCTTAATTCTGATAGCTGCTTCTACCAACTCCCTATACCATGTATTCACAGAAGATGCCACATAAGTCTTGATTCTTGGGTTGAGGCCTAACATGAACTTATTTATTTTATGTTTTTCATCATCTATAATGGATGGAACAAGATGACCCAACTTTAAAAATCTCTTGTCATAATCTACTACTGAGAGGTTGCCCTGTTTTAACTCGAAGAACTCCTCAATATTGGCTTGTTTGTAGTTTATGGGGTAAAACTTCTCTAAGAACTCTCTCTTGAACACATCCCAAAATACCCCATCAGCTTACCTCCTCTAAAGCACCTTCCACCAGTCCTTTGCCCTGTTTTTCAGCAGGAAGGCTGAAAAGGCGACCATTTGGTCCTCTGAGCAAACCATAACCTGAAAAATCTCATCATTTGACTCTAGCCATGACAGTGCGCGCTCTGGCTCTCCTGTGCCATCATATGGCCTCGCGCCCAATTTCTGTGCACACTTAATAGATGCTCTCAACTCGCGGGGTTGATGTAGGGCTGCTACTAACACTTGAGCCATTTGTTTCAATTTCATCTGTGCACCATTTGGTCCTTATGTTTGTGGTTCTACTTGGGGCTGATTTTCTGGCACGTTAACTGACTCATCAACGTGCGCCTCCTCATGTATGGGTGCCTCTTCAGCTGCCTTTCTCGTTCTTGGGCGACCATAACAACGCATGCTTCTGAAAAATTCAAATATGAAAAAAGTGGTTATGAAATGCTCAAAACAATTTTAAAACTTTCTAAAATCTTTCTCAAAACTTTACAAAAACTCGGGCTCTCATCCCACTTTGACGCGACTTAATCTGGATCTCTCTAAACTCTTATCATGAATGGTCTTGTCAGACACCCCAATGGATTCCTCCTATAACCTACTATACGGGTTAAGAGAAATTCACGGAGCGAACTCTTAAACTTTTTCTTTAAACTCATTAACTCAACTCATTTTTCTAAAAACTGGTTGGGGTGGTTTTGTTTTAAAACTAAAATCTCATTTCCATTTTAAAATCCAAATCTCACTTTTCAAACTAAAATCCAATAACATAACAGCTGCAATTTAAACATTTCCAAAATAACCTGTTAAAAAAATTTTCACTTCTAAAATATTTCTCAATCACCACCCAACTTCTTTACCACAAACAGGCATATCAAATCACATTTCCAATCTCAAATTAATTTCATCAAGAACAAAAGCATGAAACCATAATTCAAACTTTCCTTAGAAGCAAATAAAACTTTCAACTCTTAAAAGTCATTAATCACTCATTACAACTCAAAAATATGATTACAAACCACTTCTTTAAATTACAAAATATGCAAAAGATAGATATGCAAAAACTTTGTCGTGTCAAGCCCATCTAATCTTCAAGAGTAGCTATGTCTTCTCGACCACCCACACCAACACCTGAGGAGGTTTTTAAATAAAAATAAAAAACTATGAGCTATGAAAGCTCAATGAGTGTTTATAATACTTTTTAACTAAAACTTTTGTTTACTAAAATACTTCCTCCACAACTTTTGAAGATATAAATTTCTATTTCATAATCATTCTCAAATTTAAAGCTCATTTAAATGTAAGGTATAAATATATAAGTTGTAAACTCATATATGCATCCAAATGCGTATAAAACTCATGAATTCAAAAGCATACAAATGCTAAACAATTTCATAACTTGCAATATAACTTTAAAATGTTTTTGTTTACTTTCAATATCTCAAGTATTTGATATACTTTCTAAAACCACCATTCGTACCCCTAAAAGCTCTAATCACACGACAACTAGCTACGCCGCTCGTAGTGGTAATGTCATGTGGCGATTTTGAACTGACAGCAACCGTGACACAATCTGAGACATCTCACGACTATGTGTGGAATTCTGCATCGCTAACCATAGTGCAAGATAATATCTCACATAAGTAGAGATGACACGACACGACAGACTCGATTTTCCCCTAAGTTAGTGACACATCTCCCCTAGAACTTTGTCATCCTAATGTGGGATATATCGGCCGAGTCTAAAACTAAATCTGTAATCTGAGGGTATACTCATGGCCTTTGAAAGTTTTTTTATTTGCTTTAGCTTTCCGGTGCAATAAGCACAAATCTCTTTTTTGGGTGTATAAAGCACAAAAATCTTGTTTCTAAGTGCAATAAGCACTAAAAATCGTTTTCTATGTGCATTAAACACTAAAATTCATTTTCTAAGTGCATTAAGAACTCAAATATATTTGCTAAGTGCAAAAGCACAAAATAGCATCGTTTCAAGTTCTAAAATAACATGTAACAATTACATAATGCTTAAACATTTCAAATAAGCATAAATTTGAATAAAATTCATTTATGCACTTACCTAGATTGCAAATTTGGTTCAAGGCTCTTCAATGGCCTTGTCGGACCCCGCTTGCTCAATCCTCACCTACATATCACATTCTCGTTTAGAATACACAACATTTAACTTTACAAAACTAGTTAAATAACTTCTATCTCAAGTAACTCATAAAAGGGTACTTTTCACTAAAAAGCTTCCCTACTTGATTTTTACTTAACTGAAGCTCTAAAATTCTAATTTCTTTCCATGGACCTTATTTATATTCACCTAGGAACATCTCTATATGCCCGAAATAATTTTCTGCAGCTCAAAACGAAAAGCCACATTTTTGGCACCCCCTTTTGTCGAATACTATTCACAGCCCATCCTAGGGCTGCTCTTTACTTCATTTTTGCTCCATTTATCTCCCTAACTTGCACTTAGGTCACCTGTAAAACGATTCTAAAAAATTTCAACTATCAGGTGGCAAAATCTAGGAAAAACCTCATTTTTTCACCACTTTTTCAAGGTAATTTTTGCACTTTTGGTTTCTAAACTTAATTCTCTTCACCACTAACTTGAATATGCTTAATAACACTCATCTATGTCATTAGAATGCATATAAAAAATGGCATTTCATAAAAATCGAAAATGCCCTTCATTTAGACCAAACTTTGGAAAGTTATCTATATTGTTTCCTAACACTTCTATACATTTGTCATAGGTTTTTCTAGTATGAATTCCACATGGAGTCATGCTTAAAATCATCAAATTTCATTGGCATTACATACCCCTCATTATGGTGTTTAATGGTCCAACACACACCAAACTTATTTCACTGATTTTTTCCATGTTAATTCGCTTAGACATTTCATCAAACATTTGGTCTACAACTTATTTCAACCAAACAAATCTAAATTTAAACTTTAGGGTTTTTCCAACACAACCCTAACATCTCAAACCTTAATGGCTCTACATAATATATTCTTGTTTTTTGTCACTAATTATTCAACTCACACCATCTATAAAAACTTACATCAAAACTCAACAAAATTACCAACACAAACATGAACATAAACATCATTCAACAATTTCGAAATGAACAACCTTACCTTTTTTTCACTTTGGTTTCTTGTTCCAATTCGTTCTTCTAGCTTGGGTGATCTTGAGGACTTGCTTGGAAGCTCGAAAATGAGGTGGAATCACTTGATCTCTTCTCTTTACCAAGCTTGGCCGAACACCCTTTATCTCTCATTGGTTTCACGTTTTGCTTCTTGATCTTGGTTCTAACTTGATCTTCTAGTTTGGGATGGCTTGGAGGCTTGATTTGGAGGTTGAAAATTGATAAAACCCACTTGATCTTCTTCTTCTCCCACTTGGCCGAACATCATCTCTCTCTCTCACTCTCTCTCGGCCTTATTTTTGGTTGGTCGCGGTTTTTACGTTTTGAACGAAATAACTTGAGTTTGGAGGTTGAAAATGGCTTGGATTCCTTGGTCTTCTTCTTCCTCTTGATTGAAACTTCTCCTCCCTCACTCACTCTCTCTCTCTCTCTCGGCCTATTTTATTTTGGCAGGAAATGGTTCTGCGTTTATCTCTGTTTTTGGCGAGAAGATGGCTTAAGTTTGTGTAAATGGTGGAAGCTTTTCACACTTTTTTCACTAACAATTTCAAAAATGACGATCTTATCTTGAAAAATTTTGTTTTCGTCCCTCAATTTTAGCTTAATTCTACTTGACCCCAAATATTAAAACTTGTTTTCATTTTAATTCCTATGTCACACTTATAATTTTTTAATGTCATTTACCATTTTACCCTTCTAATTATTCTTCAATTGCGTTTAAATAAATCTCTAAAGGTTCTCTACAACCTTAGACACTTTCATGGATTATTTAGTGTCTCAAATCTTTACCTAGGGACTATTACTGGGGAAACCATAAATATATAAATTAAGGGTTTACAATTCTAGGTTTTGTTCTTAATTTTTTTTCTTTTTTGGTAAATGATATGATGATTTGATATTATTGTTGTGAGAGATGATGATGTTGATGAATTGGATTAATGATATTGATGAACTGTGGGTTGATGATGTTGAATTGTGGGAGATTATGATATTGATGAATTGTGGATTTTGATATTGATGATGTTTGGTTTTTTAATTTTTTTAGATTTTTTATAAAATTAATTTTATAGAAAAAAAATTTAAATTAATTTTGTTTCAATCTAATCTAATCCCAACCTATACCAAACATGATACAGTATGATTTTTTATCCAATCCCAAGTTCTATCAACATGTGATGGTGATTTTTCATTTCAATCCAATCCAATTTAATCCAATCCAATCCATTTCATTCCAATCCCATCTCACATGCCAAACGGAGCCTTTGTTTCTAGACTTGCTATAACAATAACTTGAGGTTATGAATGTTGTAGGAGTTCCACGTAGCCTAAAGAGCCTTTTTGAAGGACTTAAAGACTACATAAAGATGACATCCTATGCTCCCAATTACTTTGATGTACCTTGTGATTATGATGCTGGGTTTAATGAAGCATTGCCAAATATGCTGATTTTGTTATTCGCTAGATTTTGTTATTGTAATTAATGTAACTATCATGAAATCTCCATACATTTATGATGGACAATGTAATAATTTTGGTATTTAAACGGAATGACTTCAACCCTTTTATATGCTTATATTCTTTTTTTATCTATTTAGAAGAATTCCAATGTTCATAATTAGTATATAATGAAATTTAATTTTTTTAATGTTAAAAATAATAGTATTGAGGACATTATTATAGTTTTTATGAATTGCAACCAAATACTTTTCATAGCATATAGGAAAAGTTATAACATAGAAAAGCTACTAGCTTAAACACCATTATCGCAGTTCAAAAAGTTACGATTGTACATATATTAGTCTTTTAGAAAATCATATATAGCATTTATAAATTGCAATAAATGAGAAGAGACTTTTTATAGCTTGGGTCGTGATATCATCAGTTGAAATGCTATCTAGTACCTATTATAGCGTTCATCTCGTGCCAATTTTGTTGTAGTGGATGATACCATATATTTAAATTTTGCTAGTAAAAGCCCAATAGGATAAAAACCTAAGCAAAAGATGTGTCATGATTTGTTTAATCAAAAATACAATAATCTTCTGGATTCATGAATAATATTTGGATGTGCTTAAATGAATTGCCTCGTTAAAAATCTCGACAAGAAAACTTAGTGGGATAAAACTTGATAAAAAAAAAAAGAGTGTAGTGCACGTATATTCATGTTAACTTAATATAATCCCTTTTAAGGAATGCTCCCCCTGATGTAGTGATCACTCTGATGGGATACTTTCTATGATAATATTCTTCCAAAATAAATTTTCAACTTGAGTAATACAAGTGAGAGAAACATGCATGTAGTTTAAATATGACAAATAATATATCTCAACCATAAACATGATTACCTTGTTTTATGAACAATATGAACAACCAAATCCATTCTTCCACAAAGATAACGAAAAATATGTTTGATCTCATTCTAGTGATGTTGTGTTGGTTCAAATCTAAACCTGACCAATAGATTTACTTAAAAAACAATGTTAGCCTTAGTACACTGTGCTAAATATAATAAAACATCAATTGCACTTAGATATGGTACTTCTAGACCAAATATTTGTTCATTATCCTCTTTAGATCAAAATATATCTTTTTTAGGATCAAGAGATCGAACAACTATTTATCAATATTGTTTTAGAAATTTTTCAATATATACTTATTGATGGATAAGTACTCCATCTGATTTATGCTTGATCTTTAGGCTGAGACAACATTTTGTTTACTCAAAAATTTTCATTTCAAATTCTCTTTTTAACTATTCAATAGTTTTTATGAGTTTTTCAGGAGTTCTAATTAAATTTATGTCATTGATATATACTGTTATAATTGCAAATTTATTTTCTGATTTCTTTATGAATACACATAGATATATAGGATCATTAATATATCATTCTTTATGAGGTATTCATTAAAACGATTATACTACATTGATCTGGATTACTTTAAACAATATAAAGATTGGTGTAATTTTATTGAATACAAGATATGCAAAATTCGAGTTATGTGCTTCTGGTATTTTAAATCCTTCAAGGATTATTCTTATCATATGAAACTAATTACAATACAATTTATTTCTACATTATCAGTATGGGTTTTTGCAGTAAACCCTTTGAGTTGAGATGCAATTATATCTCATTATTTCAATTTTCATTTGAATAATTATTTTGATCAAAACATATGACGTCTTCAAGTGTCCAATAATGAGTCTAATAAGAATATATAAGTATAGTTTTGCTTTTGTTTTGATCAATAATTTTTATGTTGACATTTATCCATAATCTATGATTCAATATTCTCATCAATATTCTGTAATATGCAAAGTAATAAAATATATGATATCTCTACCTTTCCTAAGTTTCTAATACATATGCCTCTTTGAGGGCTATTGTAAGCTTTCACACATTCTTAAGACAAACTATAATATTTATAGTTTGGATCGATGCATTTTTTCACATGCAATTAAGATCCTTTTTATGAGTCTCATAGAGGGAGATTACATGTATTTATATCTTGTTCAAAAAGTTCTATCTCTTTAGAAACAATGAACTCTTCAAGAGTTATTATTTATATTGTGAGAATTACATATAGCTCGAGCGTAATCTTTAAAATAATCATGATATTTCATTGTTCATTTCTAGGAATAATAACTTTACAATAACATTTACTTTTTACAGGTCTATGTGTAATAAATGATTTATTTGTTGTCATTTACATAAATTGTTCTTGAAGAACAATCACCTAGGTTAATATACTTACTATAAGTATAAAATCATTTAGATATGCAATTTGCAAGTGAATAACCTTTTGAACGTTATGTTCACAATAATCGTCATAATATAAAGATGTAGCATGTCGATCGTAACTTCACATCGTTATGTTTTCTAACTTTATTCATGTTCTCCTCCTAATGACGATAAAACTCATTTATTGACTTTATTTTGTTATCCTTCATGGACTTATTTGCATTCAACGTAATATCCTTTTAAGACTTATTTATATTGTCTTACTTTCTTTTAGGAATAAATTGGACTATCATATCATTTTTCAGTGACAAAATGTCATGCCACATAGTATCGTTTAGGGACCAAATTATGATGTCAACTATTGTCCTTCACAACATTTACTATAAATGTGGTGTCATCACAATTATACTTATAATAATATGATAGTCTTGATTGTTAAATATGCTTCTGGCATAGGACAATATAAATAATACGATATACTTTTCTTAATATATATCTAAATAGATTCATTCATGATCTATTAAAGTAACAAAATTTCACTTATACAATATTGTTGTTTTTCACTTTGTAATACATGGTTTACTCTTCTAGAACCTTTATATATAATTGGTAAAAAAATATTATGATATTTATGCATACTTTAAATACACAACTATTGTAATTTCATATTCCACCAATAGTAAACATTTTTCTTACTTTGCTTTGGAGTGAATTCCACTTCTTGTGGTTAAAGCTTGTTATGATTACCGAAACTTTATTGACCATAATCATCATCACCAACATGACTATTAAATGATTTAACATTCACTTCTGGAAATAACATTAATTAGTTTAGTCTTATGAGATAAATGGTTTTTCACCCATAATTATTAACATTGCTATTTCAGGAACAAATTTAAAGTACGAATTATTTCAATCATCCAACTTCATGTATTTTGTGGTCATATATATATTTAAAAAAATATATATAAATGGCTTTTTTACCAAAAGGATATATATATATATATATCGTAATCCTTTTGATAGATTACAGTAAATTAATAAACAATTCTTCAAAATAGAATTACAATTAATTGTAATATATATTTAATAATCAATTAATAGATAAATATATATATATATATATCATGTACTTGGTTTCTGCATCTTGCTTTTCTTCTCAAAAAACCAAAGCTTCAAGCTATGATTTGACTATGTTTCATAATTACAAGTCCAAATTTGATAATACTCAAAACTTCAGGTTTTGATATAATTCAGATTGGAATTTTTTTCCAAATTGCATCAATCACTTTAATTAGTTTTAGAACTTCAAATTCTAATTGAACAACCTTGAAACTTTTTGTCCAGATTTTAAATAAATTTTGAAGTACAAACACAATCTTAATTCAAGAAACATAAGCGGATTTTCTCAATAAATTTACCACGCTTTCAAACAGTTCTCAACATATTCAATATCAACTCAAACATGGGTTAAAGGCTTCAAGCGATACTAGAGATCTTATATTATAAAAAATTATAGGGTCAACCGATTCAGTTTTAATGCAAAGCAAATTCATAAACAGCAAACATGGCAATATAAAACAAACATAATATTGAATTTATTGAATCAATTTTTCAACTAATGATAAGTTTAGTCATAGGTCTTAAGCAGATAAATTTAGCATTCATAACAATATAGTCAATGATTCAGTTCTTGGCATTACAGGATTAAAGAAGCATGAGCATTATGCATTCAACACGTTAAGGAATAAGACCAATCATGATTAACATGTTTAAATTAAAAATCTCATAATGTACCTTAATCCACAATCTATAAATTCTGAAATCATGAACAAAATTATTGGTATAAGGGATCTTCTGCTCTCTACTCACCCTTTTGCATATTTTCTAATAGGGAGACAAGTTTCTAATTCTACAAACTCGGCTTTGAGACAGGTACTGACAGACCCCTTTCCTTAGGCGATCTGCTGGCACCCTACGGTGACCCTCCAGCTAGCCCTTTCGCTCAACTAAAGGATCCCCTGCAGAGCTAAGCCATATTCTTTCTCAATCTTTTTGAAAACAGCGGAAACGAGGGGAAATTTTTCATTTTTATTTTAAAACATTTTCAAAATATTTTATAAAAATTTGGGCAGCATCCCATCTGTTTTTCGGACTTTGCCACCCTATAAATAATAAAATTTAACACTTCTAAAATCATAAAAACAATTTCCCCCAAACTACGGAGCCTCAGGCTCTCATTTTTCAACACAATCACAACCACAATTTCATGTTTCAATTTATGAACTGATTATCACTAAAATCATGTCATGCATCAGTTTACTTCAAAACCATAATTTAAATCCACAAAAGAATATTTACAAAACATGTGGATATAACAAAATATATACATCACTTAGTATTACGCAAAAAGATAATTAGGAAATCACATTAGCACTGACGCCGCGGCTGCCTAGTGTCGCCCGGGGAAATCCGCAGCTATGGTACCTGTGCCTGGGAGGTTTGTTTAAAAATACAGAAAACGTTGGGTAAGCTTTAAAAGCCCAGTGAGTGTCATATAGTATCATTTAAAATCATACTTTATAAAAAACCTCCCTAAAACATTTTCAAATCGATTTATTTATAATCAAGTTTCATGCATTCATAATATAAAACATATATTGCACGGTTTTCAATTTCATAATGGGATCTCCTATGGTTGCGGGGTTTTTATTCAAAAATCATTTTTCTTTTCATAACCCGAATATGGTCCGACTCCGCTCGAAGGTGTCCAGCCAACCAATCCGGCTCCCGCCAACCTATAGTGACCCGTACCTCATGGCCCCCTAGTATGGAGCGGAATCCTACATCGCTCTTTCCAGGTCATGCAGCGGAATCCTACATCGCTACAGAGCGGACCCTGTCTCGCTCGGGTAAGCTAGCAAATAATATACCTTTCACGTGCATTGGCCTAATCTCTCAGACATCTGACTGACACGACATCTTGCGGGTATCTCCCGCGGTTAGTTTAGTTAGTGACATACTGACAGTACTCATTCTACCAATGCACGCTTCGGGTACTCAACCCAGACCGTACTCATATGATACTATATGGGAAAGCCATAGGTTTTATTTTCATATTTTCAATCCATTTCACATATAAGCAATTCAAACATGAAACCATCATTTCATGAAATCACAAAATCATATCATCAGTTACCGTGCCATTTATCATTTAAATCATATTTCATCTTCATCAAAAATATCAAAACATGCATGAAACATCCATTCATTTATCAAATCAACAAAAACGTATTAAAATCAGTTTGACACTCACCTTTAGCTATCACTTCCGAATAGATTCTCGGAAGCCTCTAAAACTGCGCTCTAGCGCTCTTCCCTTGCTCCACCGGATTGCTCGTCACCCCTTTTCCTATCGCGTTTACTTGGCTTTAAGATTGATTTTGGGGTGGTTTTGGGCTGATTTGAAGATGGATCTGAGCTGAGATTGGGCTGATTTTCTTCCTCTTTTCTTCCCCTCTCTTCCTCTCTCTCTTTCCCTCTCGGCCTCGCCGTCGCACGGCGTCGTCACTGCCGCTGATCTGCTGTCAAATCGTGCGGGTAAAGGGCTGTTCTGGCCATGGTTCAGTTCGATCTTGCTCCGTTCAGGTCGGGTTTGAGCTGATCTTGGTGTGGGTTGGGTTGGAGCAGCTCGTCTCCTCTCTTTTCCGCGCCGATCGGAGCTAGATCGCCGGCGGGTTCAGCTCGGTTCCACCTTGATCTGTCACGGTTTTACTGCAGATTTTGGCTTCTGTTCGTGGCGACTGGATGGCTGGACGGCGAGCTCCACGGCTGGTCGACGTTGGCTTGGTCGTCGCCGGCGTCACTCCTCCTTCTTCTCTCTTTCTTTTTTCTTTCTTTTCTTCTCTCTTCTCCTTTCTTTCTCGCGAGAGAGAGAAGCTTCTGGTTTGCTTTTCACTTTTAAAAGTCAACATATTTCTTGGCTTCTATTTTCCTCTACACAAGTCTCAATAATTCCACTTACGCCCTAAGACAAATCCATTCTCCTCCCTAAGATTCTAGTTTAATCTTACTACGGCCACAATTATTAAAAATTATTTTCACTTTAATCCATTTCTACTTTAAAAATTATTCAACTTCATTTATCATTTTAACTTCCCGTTTAATCTCCAATTGAGTTTAAATCAATTCCAATGGGTTCTCTATGACCTTAAGCGTCTCCATAATTAATTTAGGATCTCTAATCACCACTTAGGGACGATTCCTAGATATCCATACAATAATAAAAATAGAGGGTTTACATGTACTTTCTGTATCAAATTTGAATTGGTTTATTTTTCTCATTCTTTTTCATTTGTAGGATATCTCTAGAGTTCTAAATCTAAGTAAATTGCAATTTGGAATTTCTAGTTCCAAAATCTAAATAAGTTATAATCTAGAACTTCTAATAGCATAGTAAAGATCTAAAACTTCTGGTTTTAAGATTAAAATAAAATTGAGAATAAATTTATTGAGAATCGAAAACTTCTAGTTCTAAATTTAAAATAAAATATAAAAATCTAGATTCATCAAGAATCCAATCAATTAAAGTGAATTTGACAAAACCATTATGTCATATGCAAGAAAACAAGAACATGACATCACGAGATCAAATCCACTCGATCTTTGTTTATTTAATTTTTCATAACCCGAGAGAGCCACGTTGCTTTATGTGCATATGTATATGCATAACATTGACTTTAAACATAATGCACAATCTAATGTATTTTATTCCCTTCGCGTTTTAGACACATTATCAAAGTCACACTCTTTTTATAAAAAGCTAAGACCGATTATATTATTTCAGGCAACTATAATTATTTGACATTAACAATTACCCATATTGGACGTGAAAGCGAACAAAACTTAATTGGAATTTAACTAGAATTTATGGTTTCAAATAAACCAAAACTATAGAGCTTCTAGTTCTAAAAAATAAATTGGATATAAGAATTTCTAATTCTAGTTAAACAGAAAGTGTAGAATTTCTGATTCTAATTAAATTGAAAATTTAAAACTTCTAGTTCTAATAAATTTAAACTTTAGAACTTCAAGTTCTATTAATTGAAATTCAAAACTTTAGTTTCTAATAACTTAAAGTCTAATCTAGAACTTCAGGTTTTAATAATGTATAATAATAACAGTAAATAAAATCGATAGAGTTGCACATATAGTGTATATAAATAGCAATTAATAAAGTCAACAAAACCGCACATATAGTTTATATCAACAACAATTAATAAAGTTGGCAGAGCTGCACATATAATGTATATCAATAACAAGGTTGTACATATAATGCATAATAATAAATAAATAAAGTCAGGTAGTTAGATAGATAATGCATGATAAAAATGACAAATGAAGTTAGTGCAATAATTGAGTCGACAGAGCCATGTATTGATTGAGTTGGTAGAGTTGTACATTAATTTAGTCGATAGAATTGTACATTAATTGAGTTGACATAGCCAAATTTCTCAGTTAGAGCATCAAAAACTTCAGATTTTGATAAATTGGAATCAAAAACTTCAAGTTCTAATTGAATTTGTTCAGAATTTCAAGTTCCGAATCGTACTGATAACATTTTATATAACGAATGGAAATTAGATGAAAAATATGAATAACCATGAATAAAGTAAAGCAATAATATAAGAGAGGAGAGAATTGAGAAGGAGCATGGAAAGTTTGATTCATTGATACTCGGCCATCTCTATTTTGATAGGCTTGGTGTAGTATATATAGTCAAAACAATAAGCTATGTTACAAAGATCATGAGAAGCATGACAGGTGTTGTTTGCTTTTGACACTACAGGTGAATAAAGGACACGTGTTTTTCTTGCTGGTTGGGGAAGACAAATTTATATGGGCTACGGGGTCGGTTGAACCATGAACTTCAAATCTGACAATATATGGTTTAAAATATAGGAAAAACTTCATTTTAGTTCTCAAAGTTTCATAAAATATCAAGTTTTTAAAACTCTTTGGAAACACCTCTTTTCATCTCTAATTTTTTCAAAACTCTTTAAAAAAATTCAAACCATTAGTCACTTGACGGTCAATGATGACTTTAGGCTATTTTTAACAATTTAAATTCAAAGATATTTTAAATAATTTAATTTATAAATTTATTATTTTATTAGGATAATCAGATAATTTACGTTAAATTAAAAACCATCAAGGGTAAAAATATTGTTTTACATATTCTGTTAATATTGATCGTCAATTAATTGACGATTTTGGACATTTTTTAAGAGTTTTTGAAAAATTATCAAAAAAAATTGTTTTCAAAAAAACTTTGAAAACCTGATATTTTTAAAAATCTCAGGATGAAAATAAAGTTTTTCCTAAAACATATGATGATGGAGTCCACACCGTTTATAACAAGGACTTATGAGATATATTTCTTTATTTAGACAAGTTGAGAGGGACTGTTTTATAAATGTATAACAAAACGCTGATGGCTTTTCTTGGATAATGTAGAGACACAAGGTCTGCTTGAGGAGCAACAACTATTGGATGCGCTACTATAAACAAGCAATATCATAAAATAAATCAGATCAGAAGAGCATCAAACTCTTTTATATAACTGCTATATTACAAAAATCTATCTTACCGTTTCATTGACATTTTGAAGAAGAAGTTGTTTTTAAATGAATGTTTAATTACTTTTTTAGACAATTAATTTTTCCAATCAATTTAATTACTTTTGATTTAAATAGGGTAGCTGAGTTCACTTCAGGGATTTTTTGGAAAAATTACCAACGGTGAGATTAATAAAAGTCAAGATTAGTTTATTAAAGTTTTCAAGTTCCATCACTGTATCGTCATCTTACCTTGAATTAATATCGGAGACAAAATAAACTGTCCTTATTTATTAGATTACGTAAATTAGGTGATTTACAAGCAACATTCCTTGAAGAATTCAATTTTTGACGGTCGTCATGGCATGATATGAATTTTGATTTTTTATGCCAAATAATTGAAATGCTGAAAACGAAGATTTAAACAAGCAAAATTCGTTTTAATTAAAAAATTTTGTTTAAATGTTGCAGCCATTGTAGGTTCGTGGGTGGGGTTCGGGTTCCACCCACACCCACAGCCGAACCCACGAATTTTCTTGGGTTCAAATGTTAGTGTAAGTGTAAAATGCTTTCACTCATGCGAGATTCATACCATACCATATGTGACACAGTTGGACACAATATACCCATATAGTCATGTCATTCTGATATCACAATATATATTATGAGTCAACAAGTCAAGCGCATAAATGATGGACCAGGTCTTGATTCCATGTCAATTATATCAACTCTAACACCATATAACGGAATTTGAATGGAAGATGAACTCACTTAAGAATTGTTAAAATGTTTCGCTTATCATGGTGGAAATTATACATGAAGACGAGAGCATTTGGTACCCATGATTACTAACAGCATGCGCATGCACTTTGTAGATGAGAAAGGATGCGCTGACTTGGGAGGAAAATTGTGAGACATCTATAAAACGAAATACTATTTTGAGTCGGTGACGCTGTTTAACTCAAATTTCTCATCGAAAAGGACGTGAAAATGAGAAATTGGAGTTAGGCAGCATCACTAATCTGAAATAGTAATTCATTTAAGAAATATCTTACTTTTTTTTTTTTCCACAACTGAGCGTCTGTTGTCTCCATTTGTGTGCATGTATAATATCCTCCATTGTAAAAGAAGAATTTTGGAGTAGTCTATTATATCATGTATATATCTATATATATATATTAATTTAAATTACGTCATTTGATGTGAGACAGTAGATGTCATGGAACACAAAACTTATTCCATTATTGATAGACTTGCTGACTCTTTCTCTATTGAATTATCAATTTATATAAGATTTGATTATCTTATTAATTGAATAAGATTACTCATCAATAACAATCCTTGAATTAATAATCATTTTTACAATCAATCCAAAAATTATTATTGATAGCTAACCTTACCTAACCAATAGGATAGCCAAACATTTAAACTCAAATTACTTTTCATTTAAATCATCTACTTAAACATTTAATTTTCTAACTTCTATCCCACATAAACTTGGGTGAGATGGATGCACTGTGCAAAACCCTAGCAAAATCACGCCAACTACAAATTCTTTACGTGACATGAGAATTTACTTAGCAAAATCACATAAACTTGGCTTCATAGACTTTTTGTATAACAGAGATCATATAATTTTCTAGTCAAATATGATTGTCTCCAGTATAACAAAGAAAATTTAACCAGCAATTAAGCAGAAAAACGGAAAGCAAACAATCAACTTTTTCATTTTCTTGTGATAGAATTCCCATTTCCATCAATAAAGTCTTCCAGCTCTCCTCATATATATATATATATATATATATATATTAATAAATATACCTTCTAGTTAGTGAGTCAATATCAAATTCAAAGAAGATAATCTAATGGGTTTGTATTTTTTACGACAACATCCCAACAAGCTCGACAATTAAAAATAAATTAGTATAAATGATTAGCTTAGAACCAAGATAATATAACAAATTTAGATTCAATGAGTGCTTTACATATAATTAACAAAGGGCCCTTGAATTAAAAATACTCACCATTAAAAGTCTAATTATTAAAAAAAAAAAAAAAAAACTTAGAGTTAATAACACTAAAATTAGTGAAAGTTCCGCTACCATTAAATTGAGATTTTTTAACATCATCAATTCTCATAAATAATTATTTGGGAATAAAGGATACAAATTATTGTCATATTGGTTTTTAGATTACGTACTATAATTCACAAACACTATAATAATAACCAAAAACTGATTTTAATAATTTAAATACTATTTTTTATGTTATTCAAAACTTACACCAACTTAAACAGTATAATAAAGTAAAACTACTAATGTGAGGATGTGGTCTAAATCAGGCTAAACTACTTCTCTAAGAGGAATAACAATACAATCACCCAATTATACTAGTCATTTTTGGGTGACTTTTTTTCCCCTTTTTTTTTAAAAAAAAAGAAAAAGAAAAAAGAAAAAAGAAAAAGAATTCTTTTAGTGACTTTTCATATGGTAGAATCAAAGCATATAAGTCATATATAAAAGGTTGAATCATTGTTATGAGGTATATATATATACACACATACATACATACACACATATTTATATATATAAAATCATGACCCATTTTTATATACAAATTTATAATAAAATTAAAGATGATTATTACTATTATTAGTATTATTTACTTTTTTATTTTTCATACCAGAAATCCAAATTAAAAAAAAAAAAAAAAACACCTAAAAGATCTGAAATATTTTAATGTTACTTATAAAATTAATGATAATAGAATCTAAATGTGTATTACAAAATCTTCCAAATCTGTTAACAAATGAAATTCATTTTCCAAAAATCTTACATAATTTTCCAGATATGTTATATAATGATAACATTGATAAGTCTAAATAGAAGAAAATATTGCAAAAATCTTGTAGGCGTGCTGAGCGTTGGGGCCGGCTGCACATGGTCATACTTGTCACCCGAGAGAGGCATTCCATACAACAGTTTAGACTACAAAATATTTCAACTAATTTAAAAAGGGCAAAAAAAAAAAAAAAAAAAAAAAAAAAGCAGCCAAAATCAAAACAAAACAATAATTCAAAAGCAATACCCAAAGGATTAAAACCTTTCAGCAACCTAAAGCACCCAAAAAAGATTATCAAGAAATTGATTATTTTTATGGAGAGAAAATTTATAACCTTTCAATAGAACAAATTATAATTTAGTTACCCAAATAAAATCTTAATTCAAGCAAAGCAATATTTTCAGCTTTATTACAATTTCCCCCCAGTTAGTGAATCTTTGTTAGAGTTAACTGACTTAGAGAAAAATTATCTTTTAACCTTATTTTTATTTTTCTTTTTAAAAAAAAATTAAAAAATTTTGAAATAAATTAAATAAAAAAAAATCAAACTGGGTGATCAATTTGGAAAATTAAATAAATTAAGTAAAATTAAATTTAAAGTTAATCTTCAATCATCTTCTATCTCTTCTCAATATGTTCAATCATCTTCCAGTTCAAAATCATCAATCATCTTTCACATCATCTTCTCTCCATCTTCTCCCCCCTTCTCTCTCTCCTGTTTTTTTTCACTGGAAACCCAAACTTTTTTGAGTTTCTAGGTCATTATTCTCATTAGAACTCAGAATTTCTAGGTTTCCAAACTAGATTTTCAATTCCCTAGAAACCTAGTTTTCGGTTTCCAATCTAAAAAATGGCCCAAACATCATCAACTATCATCAATTAACCTCCCAACATCATCAATATACGCTTGGAAACCCAAAAAATGACTCCAAACATTATCAACCATCATCGATCAACCTCCTAGAAATCTAAAAAATGGCCCCAAACATTGTCAACCATCATCAATCAACCTCCTAGAAACCCAAAAAATGGCATTGAACATCATCAACCATCATCAATCAACCTCCCAACATCATCAATCCAAAAACAAACATTATCAATCAAAGCCAACATAATCAATCTCCCACGAAACAAAATAAATCAACCTCAAACAGAAAAAAAACAAAAAAACAAAAAAAAAAAAAAAAAAAAGCAAAACAATAAAAACAAAAACCAGATAAATCAACCTCAAAATCATCGACAAACCCAAATGATTCATCTGGGTCCAAATAGATGAACCCAAATAAACCTTCATTTGGGTTCATCGATGAGAACCCAAATAAAGGTTCATCTGGGTTCAATAGATGAACCTAGATGATGAAGGAGAACCCAGATGAAGGTTCATCTGGGTTCAACAGATGAACCTAGATGATGAAGGAGAAGAAAGCGGTGGCAAGAAGAAATGAGAGGAAAGGAAAGAGGAGAGAAGAGGAGAGGACAGAGAAGGAAAAGAAAGGAAGGTTTATTGGCAGAAAGAAGAAAGCAACGGAGAGAGGATGAAGGAGAAGAAAGCGACGGCAGAGACAGATCTAAGGGATTATGCTTACCAACAGAGAGATGAGACTAAAGCGGTGACAGAGAAGAGAGGAGAGGAGTGGGCTTGTGAGGATAAGGGTTTAATTTTCATTTTATTTAATTTTTGGTTTAATTTTCTTTTTATTTAATTATTTAATTTTTTTTTTCAAATTAATCTCCACTATCCATCTAAAGATGGTCGATGGAGATCTGATTATTTTTTTTTTAACTTGTTCTTAAATAATTTTTTTTATTTATTCTTTTTTTAATTTTTATTTGGTCAACTGAGTCAAAACAGTTGCTAAAAGTATTTTTGTCTTTTCACTATTTGAATACTGTTCAATGTCAAATATAACAGAATCTTACTAATGGCAAGGGGGTAAATTATAATAACAGTGAAAAGGTTGCTCCGTTTGAATTCAGGTTTCAACTGGATAGATAAATTGTAATTTGCTCCTTTCAATATTAACTTTCCAGTCCAATATTATTGACAAAAAAAATTGATTAGCTAAAGTGATATATTTATATTTATTTTTATACTTTTAAACTCAAAATTTATAAAGTAATATAATTACCATTGAAGTTATATAAGTACGACTACTTCATTCATTAGACTATATATTACTTGAAATATGTTATTGCAAATTTAAATTAAAGCAACATATAATTTCATAATTTTTGTAAGTAAAAACTTATGTAACATAAAAAAATAAAAATAAATAAAAATAAAAAAAAACATGCGGATGGCGTGATTTTAGTAGGGTTTTGCACACTGGGTTCATCTCACCTAAGTTTACATCAAATGGAAATTAGAAAATGAAACGTTAATTAAGTAAATGATTAAATGAGAAATATTTTTGTTTATTTAACTTACAATTACTTGACAACTCAACTTAAACATAAATTACAAAATCCTCCAAATATTATTAAGGCAAAATTCGATTTATAGACTTTTTGCATAACAAAGACTTTAATTTTCCAGTACACAATCTTAATTTTCCAATATCTTGTGATAGATTATCCATTTCCAAAAATAAAGTCTTCGGGCTCTCCTCATTTTTGTGGGCCCAAATTGATGTCATTCTGTGATAGGTCATATAATCCATTGGCTTCTCCTTTTTTTTTGTTAAATATATTTTCTCTTACCGTTAAGGTTTCAAAATAAAATAAATAAATAACCATAAATTGATCACTATAAACAAGCTGGTGGTAAACTTGTAGTAGACATGTGTTTGGGTTATGTTTGAGTTATATTCTTGGGTTGGTGGCACCAAGTGACCTCATCTCTATTCTAATTTGAGAGACGTCTGTTTTATTATTATAATTATTATTTTACTTTTCTTTTCCGGACCAGAAATTCAAATGTCAAAAAAAGCACCTAAAACATCTCATGAACTTTTAATTTAATTTATAAATATATGGAAATATAACTTAAATCTGTATGAATAATGAACAAATCCATTTCCTTAGAAGTACCCAAATTTTTGTTATCAAATTAAATTGATTGAATTGTTATAACAACTTACAATCAGTAGTTATAACAACTAATGGATAGTTATTGTAACAATAAAAAGTAAATTGTTATAATAGTATGAACTAAAATGTTATAACAACTAACAAACAGATATTGTAACATAATAATAAAAAGGACAACAACATTTTTAACATGATTTGATTTTTACCTACATTCACGAGATCACGCCTAGAGAATCTAAACCGATAATTAAAAATATAAAAGTATAAGCACAAATTTGTAGGATATAACTTTAATAGGCCAGAAAAAAAAAAACTAACTAAAATTCGAAAACTCATATTAAATCATTAAGAATTATTACAGAGAAAAGACATATCTGATTCCATGTTGATAAACATGAGAAAGATTGAGTCTTCCAAAGTCAAATCCTCTTAGGATGCTCTATAGTTTTCTTCTTGAATAGGAAAGGAGAAAGAGAGCAAAATTACACGTATGATGATTTGACTTAGGGACCATAACCCTTTTAATATTCTTTATATACTAACCTAATTAGATTTCCATTAACCTTAATTAATTAGTATTGGATTTCTATACACTAAAGCTCATAACCAATGAATATTTCTAAAGCTCAATTAATAGATCACTTATTTGACCCTATTAAAATAAATAATCTATTATATGATTGTTATTTAATATGTAAGCTCATAATAAGAAATAGAAAAAAACCCAATAATCTCCCACTTAAGCTATATATATTTCTTGAAACAATTATATTATCTATAGTCTTAAGTGTACATTAAAAAGCTATCAATTCTAAAATATCTCCTTAGTTACAATCTAGTTCATCTACTATATTAGTATGGGATCAAAGCGACCTTTGTTACATATATTCGTAACTAGACCTATCAATGGTCACCATACCAATATGCTTAATGACACAGATCGACTATGAATGCATAGCATGGAAATTACATGCAATGTGATCTCAAACATGCCTATTTCCAATTTGTCCTACTTTAATCTTCAATGAGATCAAACACAAATAACACTTAGAGTTTATAAATTAACTATATATTTTATTCTGCAAGAAAATAAATATAAAATATGTCTATAACAAAGAACATCATATACTAACTCCCACTAAACATGCACATCATCAACCAAAACAAGACTCATATGAGTAGTATGCTCATGAAAGACCTTGGGTGGTAATCCCTTAGTAAGCGGATCCGTATTCATGGAGTTTGTCCCGATATATTCTATAGCCACCTAATTACTCTAAACTCTTTCGTTAACAATAGGAAACTTGAAGTCTATGTGTTTCCACTTCGTAGAGTTTCTATTGTTATTGGAAAAAAAGCATAGTCGAACTATTGTCATAATATATATTTAATGGTCTTTCATTACGATCCACAACTCGCAGCCTTGTGACAAAATTTCATACCATATTCCATGATTAGATGCCTCAAAACAAGTTATAAACTCAGCTGCCATAGTGGAAGAAACTATGAGCGTCTCCTTAGCACTTCCAAGAAATAGGTCCTTCAGCTAGCAGATAAATATAGCATAATATGGATATTTACTATCTTGGCATCCAGCAAAATCAGAATCAAAATATCCAACAATCTCTAAATGATCTGATTTCCGATAAGTGAGCATGTGATCTTTGGTTCTCTGAAAATAATGCATAACCTATTTGATTGTTTTCTAATGATCCATCATTGAGTACTTAAATATCTGCCCAACATTCCCACCATGAATGCAATGTTCAGACGCATGCATACTTGAGCATACATTAGACTTACAACAGCTAATGCATAAAGAATTTTTTGTATTTCTTTCCGTTCCAACTCATTCTTAGGGCATTGACTGAGAGAACTTATCTCCTTTAGCTACAGAGGTATCTCTTAGTGCACAACCTTTTATGTCAAATCTATCAAAAACTCTTTCAATATAGCCTTTTTATAATAACCCAAGAATACCTGGAAAGTGATCTCGATATATCTATATGTCTAATACAAAAGAGGCATCATCAAGATCTTTTATCTTAAAATTATTTGTTAGAAGTCACTTGGTTTCGTGCAATAAGCCTATATCGCTACTAGCAAACAGTATGTTATCGATATATAACACTAGAAATATATATTTACTTCCACTGAACTTATGATATGCACAATATTCAACTTTATTTACTTCAAACTCATATAAGATAATAACTTAACAAATTTGTGATACTATTGAAGGGAAGCTTGTTTGAGACCACAAATGAATTTCTTCAATTTGTAAACCATTTTCTTTGGGTCAATGGATACAAAGTTTTTTTACTGCATCATATATATTGTTTTCTCAATGTCACTATTGAGAAACGCAGTCTTTACATCCATCTAATGTAGCTCCAAATCAAAATAAACCATAAGTGATGTTATGAACTTGAAAGAGTTTTTCGTTGAAACTAGAGAGAAAGTCTCTTTGTAATAAATGCTTTCTTTCTTAGTGAAACCCTTAACAACTAGACAGTCTTATATCTCTCAACATTGCCTTTTGAATCCCTTTTGGTTTTAAATATCCATTTACAACCAATGGGTTTCACACCTTCAGGCAATTCAACGAGATCTCAAATGTCATTATCCTTCATGGATTTCATCTCATTATTTATGGCATTAATCCACTTTTTAGAATTAGAACTTTGTTTGGCTTGATGGAAGTTGATTAGATCATCATCCACCACTCATATATCAATCTCATGTTCTTGGAGAAAAACGACATAGTTATCTAGAATCTCATTTCTCCTTTCTCTAATGGATCGTCTCAATGGTATATCTTCTTGAGATTGTCAAGTTTGCAATTTAGGTATAATTTTCTTCATTTGCATAAGGAGCTCTTCTACATTGTCTTGAAATTCCATATTTGCATTTTGAACAACATCAGAAATAGAAGTATGATCATTATCAATAACAATAGTAGAAAGAGAAATAAATTTCTCTTCAAAGATAATATCTTTAATCTTATTTCCCCCGAGAAACTTAACTTCCTTAGGAAATCTTGCATTTTCCGTCTCGAAAATATTCTAGTAGTGGGATCGTAGAAGTTGACCGTTCACAGTACCTAACAAAGTAGTAGCTTATAGTTCTTGAGTCCAACTTCTTTTCATTTGGTCTGTAAGGCCTTGCCTTAGCTGGACAACCCCAAATGTGTAAATGTCTAATACTATGCTTTTATCTGTTTATAGTTCATAAGGGGTTTTAGCTATCGTTTTGCTCGAAACCTTATTGAGGATATATGTTGTAGTCTTTAGTGCTTCTCGCTAGAGGGATTCTGGTGAAGAAAAATAATTTATCATACTTCTTACCATGTCCTAAGCGTTCTATTTCATCTCTCAATAACACCATTCATGCTAGGTTTGCTTGGCATCGTGTATTATGGGACGATACTGCATTCCTCTAGAAATTTCGTAAAAGGTCCTAGACGTTATTCCACCAGATCCATCATATCTACCATAGTAGTCACCAACACGGTCAGATTTGATAGCTTTAATTTTTTTGTCAAGTTGATTTTTCAACTTTAGCTTGGAAGGTCTTAAATACATCCAGAGATTGAGACTTCTCATGAATCAAATGTAGGTGCTCATACGTTGAATAGTCATCTATGAACGTAATAAAATATTGTTGACCATTCCAAAAGGTTGTAGAAAATGGTCCACAAAAATCAGTACAAATTAGTTCTAAGATATCATAACACCTATTGGTACCTAATCTCCTAATTTTTGTCTGTTTCCCTTTAATGCACTTAATACATACTTGAAAATCTATCAAATCAAAGGGATCAAGAATCTCATCAGACATAAATCTCTGAATTCTCTATTTAGAGATATGACTTAATGGTTATGTCATTGTGTGATAGAATCTCTGTCAGTTAATTATCGTTTTGTACCTCGTGAACTTGTATATAAGGTTTCATTAATTGAGGCAATTGTATTCAACAAAATAGGTTGTCACGCAAAGATAAATAACCGACACCAATAAGATTTGAATCTTGAAAAAGAATAAATTTATTATTTCCAAATGAACATAAATGACCAAATTTGTCCAAAATAGAAATTGAAACCAAATTCCATCTAAAATACAATACTACATAAGTCTTTTCCAAATTAAAAATTGACTAGTTTTTAATAATAACTTAAAAGTTTTTATAGCCTTTACGGCAACTGTTTTGCCATTACCAATATAGATGAATCTTTCAGTATCACTTAGCTTTCAACTCCACAGGCAACTCTGTATAGACACACTTATAGGAGTAGTGGCATGAGAATCTATCCAATAAGTGTGTTTAGGTATGAAAACTAAATTAACTTCAAAACAAACCAAATTAAGAAACATACTTTTCTTGACATGTCAATTAGCATATTTAAGACATTCTTTCTTCATGTGTCTAGTTTTCTAGCAAAAGTAACAGATAAACTTCTCATCTTGTTTCTTTTGCACCTTATGTTGTGATGTCTCAACTTAAACTTCTTTTCCTCTTTTCCTTTCTTATCCTAGAGATGGTTGCTAAGTTGGCACTTTCAAATCTTTCTCGCTTTAGTTTTTCCTCTTCTTGCATGCAGTGAGATATGAGCTCATTAAGAGTCCATTTGTCTATTTGAGTGTTGTAATTCACTTTAACTAACTGTATTGTGTAGGAAGAGAAATCAAAACTAAGTGCACCAACAATTCCTTAGACAATTGTAACTTTAATGTCTTTAGTTTGGAAACGACATGAGACATTTCCATAATGTACTCTTTTATTTTCCCTTTTCCTTTGTACTTCATTGAAACAAGATTAGCTAAAATGATACTTGTTTCAACCTTTTCGTTTTTTGCAAAACATTGTTTATTTCCTCAAGGAACTTCTTAGTATATTTCTCTTTGAACAGAGAGCCCCTCAAAGTTTTCGGAATGGAAAGTTTTATGATTATAAGATTTATGCAATTAGAACCGTCCCACTTCTCCATGCCCACCTTTTTATCGATGGAACTATTCTCATTGAAAGTTGCAAGTCGTTCTTCTCAAAGCGTAAGGTCAAGATCCATGCAACCAATAACAATTATAACGTTCTCATTCCAATTTTTGAAATTTGTACCATTAAGCTCAGGAATGGAATTGATATTGGCAGATATTGTTGAAGCAGAAGTAGTAACTAAATCAAGAATAAAACCAAATACAAGCTCACAATTAATAATCATATCACAACATAAGAATACTCAATTAATAAATTCATACATGACATGATTAAACAATTCTCATAATATTGGGCCTTAAAACAAGATACCTAGTATAACATTAACATTTAGTTTTTGGACAGAAATATCAATTGTAAGTGGTACGCTCCGTGCAGTAATCAAATATTGACAATTAATTACGTCAAGAAATAAGCCTTTCTTTGGACCAACTTATTGCTCACATGAAAAAACCTAATAATCGTCACACATTTATTACCACAGGTATGCGCATTATTTGACCAAACAACAACCTTCCTTTGGGCCAATCATTATTCACGTAAACAATATACATACACACCTTAATAGTCCAAAATAAATAATTTAATACGAGTTGGCTCTGATACTATTTGTAGGATATAACTTTAATAGATAGAAAAAACAAAAAAAGCTAAACCAAAATCTGGAAATTTATGTTAAATCAATTAAGAATTGTTATAGTGAAAGACATATATGATTCCATATTAACAAACTTGAGAAGGATTGAGTGTTTCTACAGTCAAATCATTGAGAATTCTATTCCTAATGAAGTTACCTTGACACTTATCTTTTGTTTGGTTGTCATGATACTCAAACATTAATTTAACAAGTTACTATCTAATAAATTATTAAAATTAACGTTTCCAAGCAAATGTAAGCTTATTCAAAAGAATTCAAATGTTTTGATTATCAGGCAATAAAATATATGCAAAGTGAGTCAACTTTCGGAATAAAAAGTTGTAACTCTGTGTCAAATTCAGAGAAGATAATCTAATTGGTTGGTATTTTCTATGACAATCTCTCCAATTAAAAATAGTATCATAAATTGATTATTGACATTCAATCACTCAGTCGGCTAGATGCTTGTCAGAGAGACACAACTAAATATATTATTGATAGTCCTAGTAGGCAGTGGGATACCTTCACCGTTCCCCAGTCTTCTTATACAATTGCGTTTTGACATGACAATAAACAAGCTGGTTGTAGACTGGTAGTTGACATGTATTTTTTGGTTTTTTTTCTTTTTTTTTTTTTTACATATTGCAAATATATTATTATGTACCATAATCAACTATCAGACTCTCTTAGTTGAGGCACACTCAAATTTAAAACTTTCAAAAGTGGGAGGAGATAGAAGCTTCTAAGAGGGAGGAAGAACTCGAAAACTGCCTACCAACTATTCAATGGGAAGGGTGTGCATCGAATCTAAAACCTTGAACAAGGGAAAGGTTTGGGTGTCAACCAGTCAGGCACCCCACCTTGGGCTAGTGGACATAAATTTGGGTTGTTATATTTGAGTTATATTCTTGGGGTGGCGGCACCAAGTGACCTCATTTCTATTCTAATTGGAGAGATGTCCCCATTTCCAATCTAATTGGAGAGATGTCTTTCTTATCATTATAATTATTATCTTACTTTTCTTTTCTTCAACAGAAATCCAAATACATTAAAAAAAAAAAAACACCTAAAACATCTCATGCATTTTTAATCTTGTTTATAATTGTATGAGAATAGAACTTAAATGTGAATGAATAAAACTTAAATATGTATTTCAAGTTAGTTTCAAAACATGTTAGCAAACAAAATTTATTGCCCGAATTTCTTAACTAACCATAAGAGACCATTAGGATTTTTAATTTTTTGATATAATATTAAGCCTAAATGGCACGTAAAGATCTTATAGGAGTGCTACGTGGTGGGACTGACTGCAAACCACTTATTCCAACGCAATGGCAATATGGAGAGAATTCAAACTTGGGAAAACTTCAATTGAATCACTAATCTGTTTGTTTAAACCTCCTGTGATTCCTAAATTGTTAGAAAATTCATCAATTCAGTATCTAATGTTAATTTTATACAACCATGACCCATTCAAATTTATCTTTGACTATCCATATGGTTGAATGTTCCGATCGATGAAATTTGAGCAAGTCCTAATGATTTCAATAGAATATGTGATGGAAATTTTAAAACTATTTTAAAAGAAAAATGATTATTTACAGCAACTATAAACGTAAGTAAATATGCAATTAATAATGGACCATCAACACCGTTTGCTTTGCCCAATAAGTTTTCTTGATGAATACCATTAAAAGTATAATTATTGATATTCCTATTTAAAATTCAGTACTTATCGAAAAGGAAATTATGTTGTTGATTATCCTCCTAGTGTTGCTTTGGATATCAATAGTTACACTTGGTGGGATTCTTTGAACAATTTCAAGTTTACAGTAGAAGAAAACAAAGAAAAGAATGATTCTTCATTATATCGAAAATGATCAAGAAAATGTTTATATACAAAACAAAGGAGTAGTTAGCTAGAGACACCTGTTTCATTCACAATCTGTCATCTGTCCTTTTACTAACTACTAATTTTTCTAACTAAGCTAATGACTTATACTATGCAGCTTACTAACAGCATTAGCGCATTAGTACATACATGCTGACTAACTATGATAAATATACATATGTTTACATCCCCCCTCAAGGTGGAGCTTGATGAAAATCATGCAAGCCCAACTTGGATAGTAAATAGGAAATAAAGGTGCAGAAAGAGATTTAGTAACATATCAGCCACTTGCTGCTTGGATGGAACATGTTTAGTTAGTACAAAGCCTTGCTTATATTTATCTTGAACCAAATGACAATCAATCTCTAAGTGTTTCGTTCGTCTCGTGAAAGACTGAATTGGCAGCGATATGCAATGCAGCTTGATTGTCACACCAAAGAGTAATAGGCAATGTACAGGAAAGAGCAAAATCTTGCAGAATGTAGGATATCCATTGTAATTCACAAACCGTTGTAGCCATGCTCCTATATTCTACCTTAACGGTGGATCTGGAAACTGTTGTTTATTTCTTAGTCTTCCAAGAAATTAAGGTTGAACCTAAGAAAACACAATAACCAGTTAAAGACCGTCTAGTATTCTGACATGATGGCCAGTCTGCATCACAGTAAGCTTGCATTTCCAGGTCATTATTGGATGGATAGAACAACCCTTTTAATGGACAACCTTTTAGGTATCTAAGAACATGTGTGGCATCATCCTAATGTTCTTTGGAAGGATCATTCACAAACTGACTTAATTGTTGGACTGCATAGCTAATGTCTGGCTTTGTGAACCCCAAATATAATAGCCTTCCAACCAACCTTCGATATTTATCAGGTTCACTCAGTTTGGAACCACCAGTAGTAGAAAATTTTTGTCCCTTTGGAAGTGGTGTGGAAACTGGTTTTGCACCTAGTAAACCGACATCTTTCCAGATATCTAAAATGTACTTTCGTTGATTAATGTATGTATCGGTAGTTGATCTAGCAATCTCAAGACCAAGGAAGTATTTAACATACCCCAGATCCTTAATAGTGAACTAAGAATGAAGAAATTGCTTAACATCAACAACTTCTGCCTCATGAGTTCCTATTATGAGCACATAATCTACATAAACAATCAAAGCTACAAAAGAAGATGATGAATGCTTAACAAAAAGACAGTTATCATGGGCTAACTGATGGAACCCATATTGGTTCAATTTGAAAGTGAACTCTTGGTTCCACTGCCTGGAAGCCTGCTTTAATCCATAAAGAGAACGTTTAAGCTTGCAAACTTCCCCATTCTTAGCCTTTGCATAGCCTTCAGGAGGTATCATGTACACTTCTTCATCTAAATACCTGTCTAAGAAAGCATCATTAATATCAAGTTGATGAATTGCCCAAGATCTAGCTGCTGCAATGGCTAAAAAAATCCTCACAGTCACTAGCTTAGCTACTGGAGAAAAACTGTCAAAGTAACCTACTCCTTCTATTTGATTATAACCTTTCGCGACAACTCTAGCTTTAAACCTCTAAATACTACCATCAGGTTTAAGCTTAACCTTATATACCCATTTTGAACCAATAGCTTTCTTTCCTGCAGGCAAGGCTGTTAGCTCCCAAGTTCTATTAGCTTCCAAAGCATCAATTTCCTTATTCATGGCCTCAACCCATTCTTTTCTTTCACAAGCTTGATTATAAGAATTAGGCTCTTGAAGACAAGACACACTAACTAAAAACTCTATGTATGTTGATGAAAAATTAGGGGAAGTATAGTATGGAAAATTAGTAGGTGTATGTTGTGAAGATGAAGAAATTTGCTTGACTGAAGTATCATGGATAGTAGGTACAGATTCAGCTTCTACAATGTTGGAAGCAAAGTCTCTTAACCAACTCAGTTTATGCCTCACTCTAGTACTTTGTCTAATAGGCTTTGGTGATAAAGGGATAGTTGTTAAAGGAGCATAGGTAAAGATATTGTGTCTGTGACAACAGGTATAGTTGCAGCAGGTATATGAAATGTATCAATGATTAATGGGTTGGTTTGAAGGTCTTGATTAGTAGAATGATAGGTAATGGTATTGAAGAGAAGTACAAGATGTATTTTTATAAGGAAAAACTTACTCATAAAAATAACATCTCGTGAAATGTAGATATTATGAGATTGTATATCATAGACTTTGTAAGCCCTTTGACCAGTCCCATATCCAATAAAAACTCATTTATAAGCCCTTTGATCAAACTTGTCCTTGTGTGGTTGTGTATTTGTGCATAACAAAGACAACCAAAAACCTTAAGAAAATCATAGTTGGGTGTTCTACCATAAAGTATCTCATAAGGTGTTTTCCGATGTAATACCGAACTAGGAAGCCTATTAACAATGTAAGTTGCAGTTAATAAAGACTCCCCCAAAACTTTTTGGTAAATTGGATTAAAACATTAATGATCTTGCTATTTGCAATAAGTGTTTGTGTTTTCTCTCCACCATACCATTTTGTTGTGAGTGTAAACACATGAACTTTGATGCAAAATCCTAGTTGAGAAAACAAACTTTGACACTCTTGATTTACAAATTTTGATCCATTATCAGTTTTTATTTGCTTAACTTGAACTCCAAACTGATTATGAATCATTTTAAAAAACTTGTTCAAAGTTTGAGCCACTTGTTGTTTATGTGACAATAAAAAAATCCATGTGGCTCTACTAAAATCATCTACTATAGTGAGCATATAATGAGCTCCTGTAATAGATGGTTGTTTGTATGGTCCCCAAAGATTTACATGAATTAATTCAAAAACATGAGTAGAATGTATTTGACATTTTTGAAAAGGTAACCTTTGTTGCTTAGACATTGGACAGACATCACAAGGGTCACAAGTTTCAATATCATAATTAATGAAAGACAAATGGCTTAACACGATGGAAGATGCATGTCCAAGCCTTTGATGCCAGGAAGAATTGCAAGGAATTGAAACTTTATTTATGTAACAAGCATCATTACATTCTAGAGATTTGGTACTAACAATGGGTACAATATTTCTTTGTACAGTTTGCATTACTTGTGCTTTATAGGTCTGTAAAGTATCAGCTGAAAAACTAGACTTATCCAACACATATAGATTTCCTAAAACTTTACCAATTGCCAATGCTTCTTCAGTCAGTAGGTCCTGTAAAATGCAACATGTGGGATAAAACACAAATCGTATTTTGGCTATTTTTGAAAGCTTGTTTACTGATAGGTTGTATTTAAAACTTGGCACATGTAAGGCATCTGTCAAAACAAGTCTAGGGTGTAATGCAACATTTCCAGTATGATGAACCAGTTTAATTGTTCCATCAGGCAAGTAAACGGGTGTCAATTTAGTTAAACTAGTTGGGTTATCAATGCGTTTCAAGTCTACACACATGTGGTTAGAAGCTCCTGTGTCTATGATCCAAGTTTCTAATTCTATCAAATCAAGTACATGTAATGAATGGTGTAGAAAAGTACCTGCAAAATCTCTCATGTGTGTAAAGTTTACTTGATTACTTTCTTCTGCAGCCTTCCCTCTTATAAACTTTGCTATCTCTTTCTGAATAAGATCAACCATTGTGGTGGTCCATTCAAGTCCTTTTCCAACTAGTACTCCACCCTCATTGTCTAATGGTGTCTCTACCATATTAACTCTTTCTTTGTTCTGCATTTTTCCTTGTTCTTTCAATTCTATATACCAATTAGGGTATCTGTGTAACTTAAAACATGTTTCCTTCATATGTCTTTCTATCTTGCAGAAATCACAATATCGATCAGCCTTTTTCCAGTCTCCTTCTTCCTGTAGCCTGTCTTATTGTAGCCTTCTTTTTTAACATTCTGTTCTCTTGCAAACATAGCAGCACTTTCTACATTTTTTGCAAAACTCATATGGACTTGTCTCTGTTTTTCAACCCTTAGAACCATTGAATATGCCTTGTTTACACTTGGTAAAGGATCCATCAACAGAATTTGGTTCCTAATATGATTATATATCGTTCAAACCCATCAAAAATTGCATCAAATGATTGGAACTTGTTATTTCTGTAACAGATTTTGCAGCTCCACAAGTGCACTGTGGAATAGGCTTCAAACAAGTAAGCTCTTCCCATAACTTTTCAGTTTGGTATAGTACTGCACCACGGACATGTTCCCCTATGAGATCGAACTAATCTCTCTTTGTAATTGGTACAATAAAGGTCCATTGCACTCTCCAAATCTCTCTTCTAATTCACTCCATAACTCTTGGGCAGAGGTAGTATACAAAAAAGCTTCCACTATTTCTTTCGAAATCGAATTTAATATCCAAGATGTTACCATGCAATCAACTCTATTCCATTGTTCATATTCAGGTGATTCTAAATCAAGCATCACACACTTCCCATTTATAAACCCTAATTTCACCTTTGCACCTAATGCTATCTTCATAGACCGACTCCAAGAAAGGTAATATTACCTGTTAACGCAGTTGTGACCAGTGTCATTCCAGGATTATCTGAATTCTGCAGGTAGAGAGGATCTCCATTGTTGTACGATCTTGCTTCCACTGTATCACCTTCATCCATTCCTTGATTCGAACCAAAAACCGAGTTCCTTAAATTGCTCACTATTGTTGCAAGAAACGATCAAACCAAATATCACAAATATAGTTAAAAAATGAACCAAGAGTTTTTACAAGCTCTAGCCAAATCAACCGAGCTCTGATACCATGAACAATTTCAAGTTTACAGTAGAACAAGAAAACAATGAAGAGAAATGATTCTTCATTTTATCAAAAATGATCAAGAAAATGTTTATATACAAAAACAGAGGAGTAGTTAGCTAGAGACACCTGTTTCATTCACAATCTGCCATTTGTCCTTTTACTAACTACTAATTTTTCTAATTAAGCTAACGACTTATACTATGCAGCTTACTAACAGCATTAGCAGCATTAGTAAATACATGCTGACTAACTATGATAAATATACATATGTTTACATTTTCCCCCAGATGAAAGTAGATATTCTATTTGACTAAGGCTGTGGGTGGAGTGTATTTAAAATCGTATTAGACACGTTATTATTATTATTTTTTTCAAATGTTTGGCTACTGCTTGGATTAGACAGAGTTAGGTGTATGGTACTTTTGAATAATACAAACACGGGAGACATGAATTAAACCATATTAAACATGTAATCTACCCTTTTAATTTTTATTTTTTATTCAGACATCAATAATTGGAATTTAATTGAAATCTATTAAGATTTAACACCATATTGGGTTAAAAATCTATTTCACAATATTATGTGATATTTATTCTTATAACACTGAAGATATTTATTATATACAGTAAAACTCAAGTTTTTTACAACGGATATGAAATAGTTGTATACAATCACTCAAATTATGAAGAGCATGTGTTAAGAGACTCATTCTAACGACTTTAAGTTATTTCAAACTAGTCCTGCAAAAGTTAATGGCTATCACCAGCTTACAATAAAGTTGATTGCAACTACTCCACCAAAAGTCTCTGGAAGTACCCGATCTTTAATTTGCATGTGAAACCTGACTAGAATGCTGGGTCACTTCAGTTATATAACTTGTCGAATTTTCAGCTGTGGAAATTGCAAGAAAAATGATCTTATCCTTGACCATCCATTTGGTTGAATGTTCCAATCGATGAAATTTGAGCAAGTCCTAACGATTTCAACATAAATATGTGATGGAAAGTTTAAAAACTATTTCAAAGAAAAATGATGATTTACAGAAACTATAAGCGTAAGTAAATATACAATTAATAATGGACCATAAGCACCGTTTGCTTTGCCGAATAAATTTTCTTGATAAATAACATTAAAAGTATAATTATTGATATTCTATTTAAAATTCAGTACTTATCGAAAAGGAAATTATGTTGCTGATTATCCTCCTAGTGTTGCCTTGGATATCAATAGTTACACTTGGTGGGATTCTCCCCCATATGGAAGTAGATAATCTCTTTGACTAAAGCGTGTGTGGAGTGTATTTAAAATCCTATCGGACACACGTTATTATTATTATTTTTTCAAATGCTTGGCTACTGTTTGGATTAGACAGAGTTAGGTCTACGGTACTTTTGAATAATAAGAGACTCATTCTGGTGCGACTTTAAGTTATTTCAGTCTAGTCCAGCAAAAGTTAATGGCTGTCACCACCTTACAATAAAGTTGACCGAAACTACTCCACCAAAAGTCGCTGGCAGGACCCCGATCTTTAATTTGCATGTGAAACCTGACTAGAATGCTGGTCACTTCAGTTATTGTAACTTCTCGAATTTTCAGCTATGGAAATTGCAAGAAAAATGATCTTATCCTTGATCATCCATTTGGTTGAATGTCCCCATCGATGAAATTTGAGCAAGTCCTAATGATTTCAATATAATATGTGATGGAAAGTTAAAAACTATTTTAAAAAAAAATGATTATTTACAGCAACCATAAACATAAGTAAATATTTAGTTAATAATGGACCATAAGCACCGTTTGCTTTGCCCAGTAAGTTTTCTTGATAAACACCATTAAAAGTATAATTATTGATATTTCAGAAACTTAAATTAAAGCAGTATTAAATTTTGACCAGTGGTGGTATTAAATGTTGGCAGTGACTATCTGTCCACCAGATAAGAATGAAATTTCCATGCAAAATGCTTCTGCATGAACCCAGTTTGTGGCTTTATCCAAAGAATTCAAATGTTTTGACTTTCTAGGCAATAAAATATATGCAAAACTTATGGCCAGCTAGTGAATCACTTTGGAAATAAAATTATTTAATAAAAGTGAAAAAATATATATTAAATAAAACTTATATTAAGACATTAATTAAAAATTATATCAAATGATTTATTTATCATGTAGAAATCAATCTCTTAATATTATTGACATGATATTTTATTTTAAAACACAATTTATAGGAGCATTGCAAATGCTCTTAACCAACATAATATAAGATATTTAGATTCAATAAGTGTTTTATGTATAATTAAGGCACAATTTTTAAATTAGCTCTTGAATTAAAAAACTCGCCAATAAAATTTTTATTTGGTCTCTTTGTTGACTTTTTTATTATGACAATATTTCAAGAACTTAAATTAAAGCTCTATAATAGGGTGTCATGAAATTAATTATTATTATACAGTGAAAATTTATTACCTTTGAATATTAACACTCCAGTTTTATTTTTTAAGATAAACCGACCGAAAAAATTTTGATCAGCTTTGTGAAAAGTTTTCAAGATAATTATAAATATATATATATATATATGTTGAGAATTAAAAGTTGTGGGTAATGATAACGGTTGCCAACCGTCAGCGACAAATGTATTATTCATGTAAATGTGACCGGTGGGTATATTAAATGATAGCATCATCCCGACTCCTCTCTTAAGATCAAGAGAATCTCGTATAAATTGAGTTCTTTCTATTTAAATATCTTGGATTCTTCGAAAATCCTTTCGAAAACCATCGTAATTCTCATAATCACTTTAATTAAAATATAAATTAAACAAATAAAAATCTTTATATTTCTCTGGTTGGACTCATAGATTAAATATATAAAAGATTAATAGAATACTTGAAAAAGATATTTCATTTATATGATTATTTAGAAAAGACATTTATGAAATTTGGTTAATTAAAAATAATACATAAATGTAAACTGTTCATCATCATGTGACCCTTCTCACAATCTGCAATAATCTGCACGAATCCTTTCTTTCAATTCTCGGCCATTATATTTATCACAACACTCGACCTGCTAAATTTTCATTGTGCAACCCACTTTTTGTGTGGTCTTTTCCCTTTCACACCCAACTTTTTAATTTCTTTAAAATTATCCACCAAGAGTCATATTTGTCCATGTGTCTTTTTATTCCAAAAACTTGAGCCTAGTCAAATTAATACAATAAACTAGATTTATTAATCTCTTGGATCCACTTGGATTGTGACGTTACATTAAATGTGCGCATTGGTCTATTTGTCACCTCATAAGAATAGCATTTCCATGCAAATGTAAGCTTTATCTGAAGAAATCAAATGTTTTGACTTTTAAGCAATAAATATATGCAAAACTTATGGCTAGCTAGTGAAACAATTTTAAGAAATAAAAAATTGACAAGTTAGTATCTAATTCAAAGAAGAGGATCAAATGGGTTCGTATTTTCTACGAAAATATCCCAACAACCTCGTCAATTAAAAGAAGTATCTTAATTAGTGCAGAGTTTGGCTTCCTTATTGGAATTCTTATAATAGGTTACTATCCAATAAATTATTAAAATTAAATCCTTTGTAGTTTAAAATATAAAAAATAAATTATAATTTCATAATAATATTACTGAAAATAATAAAGTTAAAATATATTTAATATAATAAATAAACATACGATTTTTTAAATATATTTCATAATAAATATTTTCAATATATAAATTAATAATTTTATAAAATTATTTCAAGTAGTTATATATATTACAAAATAATTTAACGTATTGTTACTATTGTTATGTATATTTATTCTAAAGTCATTAGTTATTAAACAACATAAACAATACAAGTTAAAAATTTTGTTGCAAATTAAATATTGAATATAATCATTCTATTATAGTTTGGTTGCCATATAAACATAATCATTGCAAGTTAACATGGTATTACAATTAATACGTTGAATATACTATTCTAACATAATTAATTACCAATAAACGTAAATGTTTCAAGTTAATGTCATATTGTATATATAAATTGTGTTGCAAATAAAAACGTTGAATATACTCATTCTCACATAGTTTGGTTACCATATAAACGTAATCATTGCAAGTTAATGTAATACTGTAATTAATACGTTGAATATACTAATTCTAATGCAATTACGTACCAAATAAACTTAAGTATTGCAAGTGAACGTTATGTTGCATATAAAAATTGTGTGCAAGTACAACGTTAAATGTACTTATTCTAACGTAGTTTGGTTACTATATAACATGAAAGCTATAAGTTAACGTGATATTGCAATTAATACGTTGACTATATTCATTCTAACGTAATTAGTTACCAAGTAAACATAACATTGCAAGTTAACCTAATGTACATATAAAAATGGCATTGCAAGTAAAATGTTAAATGTACTAATTCTAACGTAGTTTGGTAACTTTATAATTATACATGTTGCAAGTTACCGTGATGTTACAATTACACATTAGATATACTCATTCTAACATAATAGGGTTGCCAAATAACGTAAACATTACGAGTTAGTGTCATGTTGTATATATAAATGAGTTGCAAGGTAAAACACTGAATATACTCATTCTAACGTGATTTGGTTATCATATAAACGTAAACGTTATAAGGTTAACATGGTGTTTTAATTAATATGTTGAGTATATTCATTTTAACATAATAAGTTACTAAATAATCGTAAACATTGTATGTTAGTATCATGTTGCATATAAAAATTGTATTGCAAGAAAACGTTCAATATAATCATTCTAATGTATTTTGATTACCATATAAACTAAATGTTACATGTTAACATGGCATTGAAACTAATACGTTGAGTACACTTTATTCTATTGCAATTACTTACCAAATAAACGTAAGCATTGAAAGTTAACGTCTAATTGCGTCATGTTGCGCATAAAAATTGTGTTGCAAATGAAATGTTAAATATACTTATTTTAACCCTAGTTTGGTTACCATACAAACGTAAACATTACAAGTTAACGTAATATTACAATTAATTCGTTGAGTATACTCATTTTAATATAATTAGTTGCTAATAAACTTAAACGTTACAAGTTAACGTCATGTTGCATGCTAACATCCATACTGCATTGTAGTAAAACATTAAATATACTCATTCTAATGTATTTAGTGCTATATAATCATAACGTTGTAAATTTAACATAGTTTGGTTCAATTAATATGTTGAATATATCATTCCAATGTAAATTAGTTTACTAAAGAAACATAACGTTACAAGTTAACGTCACGTTGCTTATAAAATTTGTGTTGTAAGTAAAACATTGAATATATTTATTCTAATGTAGTTTGGTTACAATATAAACGTAAATGTTTAAAGTTAACGTAATATTGCAATTAATACGTTTAAAGATACTCATTATAACGTAATTAGTTATCAAAGGAACATAAACGTTGCAATTTAACATTATATTGCATATAAAATTTGTATTGCAAAATAAACGTTAAATATACTTATTCTAATATAGTTTGGTTACCATATAAATGGTAACGTTGCAAGTTAATATAATGTTAAAACTTAATTCGTTGAATATAATGATTCTAATGTAATTAGTTATCAATAAATGTAAATGTTGCAAAGTTAACATCATATTGCCTATAAAAATTGCATTGCAAGTAAACGTTGAATATATTTATTCTAACGTAGTTTGTTTACCATATAATCATAAATGTTGTAAATTAACCTAACACCGTGAGATTCTCCAAATTAATGGAGATCCCAAATACGAATTTCCACCCTAATTTTAAAATAATGGAAAAAAAAAGTCCTTACACAAATGAAAAAGGAAAAAAAAAAAATAAGGGAATAAGATCTCCACCATCCATAGTGTCCTAAAAATGAAAATGTAATTTAATCTTCTCTCTCATCCTCTACCTTTTTATTCTCTGATCTCATCGTCCTCTCTCTCTTTTCTTTCTCTTCCTTTTTCTTTGGGTTGCGGGCTGAGTTGATGATGGTGAGGGTCCAATCCTAGATTAGGTGATGTTCATCTATGTTTAGGTTGATAAAGAATGGGTTAATGTTATCTGCGATGAAGAATGAGTTGATATTCTCCTACATTGAGGTTCATAATGATAGATTGGTTCATCCTAGTTTTTTTTTTCCTTTTCTTTAATTTCCTTTTTTTTTTCTATTAGAGTTCTTTTTTCAATTATTAGATCTCTACTATCCATATAGACGGTGGATCCACCGTCCATATCAACGGGGAGATCAATTGTTTTTATTTTTAAGAAAATTTTAAATTTTTTTACTAAAAAATTTATATTAAATTTTATTTTTGAATTACTCACTATCTATTATGTAGATGGTTGAGATATCTTTTTTTTTTAAAAAAAAAAAACCGTTTTTTATTTTTAAATCTAATTTATTATTATTATTTCTTTTAACAAAAAGTGTGGTTATCACTAACCAAATATGTGTGATGGTCCAAAATACTATCTAAAGCAAAGAAATTTTATTTGGGGATGGAAAATGGATCGAGTCTACTATAACATACCCATATAAAACATTTCGGATATAAATCGGAATCGTGCTTTTGAGACCCTTAAAAGAACAAGTATGTAATATCCATTTTAATAACGAATAGAATACGGGTCTCCATGTGGATCTCCATAAGACCTGCAAAAGTCTCATTTTTCAAAGACTCTTTGCCCATTCTCTTTCTTTTAAAAATAAAAATAAAACCCCTAACATAAAATCTCAACACATCCTCTTTCAAAGAAACCAAAAAAAAAAAAAACTTGAGCACCTCTGCCCTCTACCGTCTTAACCTTCATCGATCATCTCTTCATCAACTTTTTTTAATGTATATTGAGATTTAAAAATGTATAATCATTTAAATATAATTTTAACTATGGTTATGTAATGACATGACATTATCAATTATATTTAAAAAAAGTGTTAACAGTATCCATATATCCATTTATTTCTAAACCTTGGGCCAAACTAAATTGTTAACAATAAATTGAATTTTAATTAATCTCTTGGATACATTTAGATTGGGGTTTTACAAAGTTAAGATAAACCTGTCCAATACAATTGTCACTCGTCAATGTCAAGCTGAGTTGACAAAAAAAAAAAAAAAAAGACTGTCAACATGATTATCTATTTTAAAAAACAGATTAGATAGTCATGTAAATAAATCAATAATTATTTAATTCTAATTTTTAAATTTAATTAAAGTAAAAAAAAAATAAAAGCATTAAATAGAAATATATTGATATATAAATGAAAACACATGGATGCATTGCCAAACAATTTTTCAATTTGAGTCAATTTTTGAAAATAAAAAACTGGCAAGTCAATATCAAATTCAAAGAAAATAATCTAATGGGTTCGTATTTTCCATGAAAATATCCCAACAACCTCACCAATTAATAAACAGTATCTTAATTAGTGCAAGGGTTTAGCTTTCTTACTGGAATTCTATTCCTAATGAAGTTACCTTGACACTTATCTTTTGTTTGGTTGTCATGATAGTCAAATATTAATTTAACAAGTTACTGTCTAATAAATTATTAAAATTAACATTTTCCAAACAAATGTAAGCTTTATTCGAAGAATTCAAATGTTTTGATTTATCAGGCAATAAAATATATGCAAAGTGAGTCAACTTTCGGAAATAAAAAATTGTAACTCTGTGTCAAATTCAGAGAAGATAATCTAATTGGTTGGTATTTTTATTAAATGCCAATTAAAAATAGTATCTAAATTGATTATTGACATTCAATCACTCAATTGAGCTAGATGTTTGTCAGAGAGACACAACTAAATATTTATTGATAGTCCTGGTAGGCGGTGGGATATCATCATCGTTCCCCCAGTCTTCTTATACAATTGCGTTTTGACATGACAATAAACAAGCTGGTTGTAGATTGGTAGACGACATGTATTTTTTTGGTTTTTTTTTCTTTTTTTTTTTTTACATATTGCAATATATATTATATATACCATAATCAACTATCAAACTCTCTTAGTTGAGGCACAACTCAGAATTAAAACTTTCAAAAGTGGGAGGATAAAGAAGCTTCTAAGAGGGAGGAAGAACTAGAAAACTACTCACCAACTATTCAGTGGGAAGGGTGTGCATCGAATCTAAAACCTTGAACAAGGCAAGGGTTTGGGTGTCAACCAGTCAGGCACCCCACATAAATTTGGGTTGTTATATTTGAGTTATATTCTTGGGTTGGCGGCCCCAAGTGACCTCATTTCTATTCTAATTGGAGAGATGTCCCCATTTCCATTCTAATTGGAGAGATGTCTTTCTTATCATTATAATTATTATCTTACTTTTCTTTTCTTCAACAGAAATCCAAATATATTAAAAAAAAACACCTAAAACATCTTATGCATTTTCAATCTTGTTTATAATTGTATGAGAATAGAACTTAAATGTGAACGAATAAAACTTAAATATGTATTTCAAGTTATTTCAAAACCTGTTAGCAAACAAAATTTATTGCCCGAATTTCTTAACTAACCATAAGAGACCATTTGGATTTTTAATTTTCTGATATAATATTAAGCCTAAATGGCAAGTAAAGATCTTGTAGGAGTGCTACATGGTGGGACTGACTGCAAACCACTTATTCCAACGCAATGGCAATATGGAGAGAATTCAAACTTGGGAAAACTTCAATTGAATCACTAATCTGTTTGTTTAAACCTCTTGTGATTCCTAAATTGTTAGAAAAATCATCAATTCAGTATCTAATGTTAATTTTATACAACCATGACCCATTCATATTTATCCTTGACCATCCATATGGTTGAATGTTCCGATCGATGAAATTTGAGCAAGTCCTAATGATTTCAATATAAATATGTGATGGAAAGTTTAAAAACTATTTTAAAAGAAAATGATTATTTACAGCAACTATAAACGTAAGTAAATATACAATTAATAATGGACCATCAACACTGTTTGCTTTGCCCAGTAAGTTTTCTTGATAAATATCGTTAAAAGTATAATTATTGATATTCTATTTAAAATTCAGTACTTATCGAAAAGGAAATTATGTTGCTGATTATCCTCCTAGTGTTGCTTTGGATATCAATAGTTACACTTGGTGGGATTCTCCCCCAGATGGAAGTAGATAATCTATTTGACTAAAGCTGTGTGGAGTGTATTTAAAATCGTATTTGACACACGTTATTATTATTATTTTTTTCAAATGTTTGGCTACTGCTTGGATTAGAAAGAGTTAGGTGTACGGTACTTTTGAATAACAAACCTGGAGACATGAATTAAACCATATTAAACATGTAAGCTACCCTTTTTTTTATTTTTTATTCAGACATCAATAATTAGAATTTAATTGAAATCTATTAAGATTTAACACATATGAATGGGTTAAAAATCTATTTCATGATATTATGAGACATTTATTTTTACAACACTGAAGATATTTTATTATATACAGTAAAACTTAAAATTTTTAAATGGATATGAAAGAGATGTATACAATGACTCAATTATGAAGAGCATGTGTTAAGAGACTCATTCTGGCGCGACTTTAAGTTATTTCAAACTAGTCCTGCAAAAGTTAATGGCTCTCACCAGCTTACAATAAAGTTGATTGCAACTAGTCCACCAAAAGTCTCTGGAAGTACCCCGATCTTTCATTTGCATTTGAAACCTGACTAGAATGCTGGGTCACTTCAGTTATTGTAACTTGTCGAATTTTCAGCTATGGAAATTGCAAGAAAAATGATCTTATCCTTGATCATCCATTTGGTTGAATGTTCCCATCCATGAAATTTGAGCAAGTCCTAATGATTTCATATAAATATGTGATGGAAAGTTTAAAAACTATTTCAAAGAAAAAATGATTATTTACAGCAACCATAAACATAAGTAAATATTTAGTTAACAATGGACTATAAGCACCGTTTGCTTTGCCCAGTAAGTTTTCTTGATAAATACCGTTAAAAGTATAATTATTGATATTCTATTTGGTCTCTTGGTTGACTTTTTACTATGATGATTCCAGAAACTTAAATTAAAGCAGTATTAAATGCGACCAGTGGGTGTATTAAATGTGTGCATTGACTATCTGTCACCAGATAAGAATGAAATTTCCATGCAAAATGCTTCTGCATGAAACCCAGTTTTGTCGGCTTTATCCAAAGAATTCAAATGTTTTGACTTTCTAGGCAATAAAATATATGCAAAACTTATGGCCAGCTAGTGAATCAACTTTTGGAAAAAAAAATTATTTAATTAAAAGTAAAAATATATATATTAATAAAACTATATTAAGACATTAATTAAAATTATATCAAATGATTTATTTATCATGTAGAAATCAAATCTTTTGATATTATTGACATGATATTTTATTTTAAAACACAATTTATAAGAGTGTTGCAAATGCTCTTAGAACCAACATAATATAAAATATTTAGATTCAATAAGTGCTTTATGTATAATTAAGGCACAATTTTAAACTAGCTCTTGAATTAAAAAAACTCGCCAATAAAATTTATTTGGTCTCTTTGTTGACTTTTTATTATGACAATATTTCAAGAACTTAAATTAAAGATCTAAAATAGGTGTCATGAAATTAATTATTATACAGTGAAAATTTATTACCTTTGAATATTAACACTCCAGTTTTATTTTTAGGGAAACTTTAAAATACATTGATCTATCACATTATTACAGTCATAATGCGAGTTTAAACTAAATTACACATAAATACCCTTGACCCGTTTTGACTAACATTGATGTGATAAAAAAATTAAAGTTTGAAGGGTAAATGAGTCTTTTTATATATTAAATAAATTAAAAAATAAAAAATAGTTAGTTCCCAATTAAAAACTGTCACGTCACACTAAATTTTAAAATAATTTAATTAATTATTTTTTATACAAAACAACTCAATTAATTAATATTATTATTATTTCATAAAAAATTAAAAGAAAAAGTTTCTAACACTCAGATTCATCGCCATTATCAACATCAACACAAACTTTATTAACAAATCATCATTAACAAACACCAATAGAAACTTCATTAACAAAACACCAAAAACACTTATCAACACCAAAAGAAACTTCACTAACAAAACGCCATTAACACCCATCAACACCAAAAACATTCATTAACCCACAATTATCATCATCAAACCATCATCACCAACTCATCTTAAGAAACATTTAAACAAATCTTAAGAAAAAATTTAAAAAAAAATACAAATTAAAGCATCTGGGTTCAAAAAAACTGGGTTCACGACAAACTCAATCAACCTAGAACCCATATGCTTTGTCGAACCCAGATTCGACTAGGTTCACAGTCGAATATGGGTTCACGATGAACCCAATTAACCCAGAACCTAGTCGAATCTGGGCCGACGAAGCTGGATTCCACTGGGTTCTTGACTGGGTGAACCTACTCGAATCTGGGTTCAACGTAAACCTAGATTCGATTGGGTTCATGACGAACCCAGTCGAATCTGGGTTCTAACCCAGATACCCAGAAGAACAAGAAGAAGAGAAGAAAAAGAATAAGAGAAGAAGAAAAAAGAGAGAGTGACGAATCCAGAAACCTCAAAGAAGAAGAAGAAGAAGAAGAGAGAAATAGAGAGAGAGGAGAGAGAGAGAGAGACAGAGATTTTGTTTTTTAGAGACAGAGAGATATTTTGTTTAAATATATTTCAAATTATTTGACATATAAAAGATCAATTTGCCCTTGAGATGTTAATTTTACCGTTAATTGATTGTTAGTCAAACCAAGTCAAAGGTATTTATGTGTAATTTAGTTTAAACTCGCATTATGACTAATAATTCAATAGGTCCAGGTACTTTAGTGTAATTTTCCCTATTTTTTAAGATAAACTGACCGAAAAAATTTTGATCAGCTTTGTGAAAAGTTTTCAAGATAATTATATAATATATATATATATATGTTGAGAATTAAAAGTTGTGGGTAATGATAACGGTTGCCAACCGTCAGCGACAAACGTATTATTCACGTAAATGTGACCGGTGGGTATATTAAATGATAGGATCAATCTTGACTCCTCTCTTAAGATCAGGAGAATCTCGTACAAATTGAGTTCTTTCTATTTAAATATCTTGGATTCTTCGAAAATCCTTTCGAAAACCATCGTAATTCTCATAATCACTTTAATTAAAAATAAATTAAACAAATAAAAAATCTTTATATTTCTCTTGTTGGACCCATAGACTAAATATATAAAAGATTCATAGAATACTTGAAAAAGATATTTCATTTATATGATTATTCTGAAAAGACATTTATGAAATTTGGTTAATTAAAAATAATATACATAAATGTAAATTGTCATCATCATGTGACCCTTCTCACAATCTGCAATAATCTGCACGAATCCTTTCTTTCAATTCTCGGCCATTATATTTATCACAACACTCGACTGCTAAATTTTCATTGTGCAACCCACTTTTTGTGTGGTCTTTTCCTTTCACACCCAACTTTTTTAATTTCTTTTAAAATTATCCACCAAGAGTATATTTGTCCATGTGTCTTTTTATTCCAAAAACTTGAGCCTAGTCAAATTAATACAATAAACTAGATTTTAATTAATCTCTTGGATCCACTTGGATTGTGACCTTATATCAAATGTGCGCATTGGTCTATTTGTCACCTCATAAGAATAGCATTTCCATGCAAATGTAAGCTTTATCTGAAGAAATCAAATGTTTTGACTTTTAAGCAATAAAATATATGCAAAACTTATGGATAGCTAGTGAAACAATTTTAAGAAATAAAAAAATGACAAGTTAGTATCTAATTCAAAGAAGAGGATCAAATGGGTTCGTATTTTCTACGAAAATATCCCAACAACCTCGTCAATTAAAAGAAGTATCTTAATTAGTGCAAGAGTTTGGCTTCCTTATTGGAATTCTTATAATAGGTTACGGTCCAATAAATTATTAAAATTAAATCCTTTGTAGTTTAAAATATAAAAAATAAATTACAATTTTAATAATATTACTGAAAATAATAAAGTTAAAATATATTTAATATAAAAAATAAACATATGATTTTTTAAATATATTTCATTAATAAATTTTCAATATATAAATTAATAATTTTATAAAATTATTTCAAGTAGTTTATATATTACAAAATAATTTAACGTATTGTTACTATTGTTATGTATATTTATTCTAAAGTCATTAGTTATTAAACAAACAACAATACAAGTTAAATTGTTGAAATTAATATTGAATAAATCATTCATATAGTTGGTTTAATACCCATAACACAAGTTAATCAATTAATACATGCATAGTCTAACAAATAAATGTTGTAATGAATATTATACTGAATAAATGTTGCAATAAAACGTTGAATATACTCATTACCACATGTTGGTTACCATATAAACGTAATCATGCAACGTTAAGGTAAAGCTGGCAATTAATACGTGACACCATACTAATTCTAATGCAATTACTTACAAATTAAACTAAGTAGTGCAAGTGAACGTTATGTTGCATATAAAAATTGTGTTGCAAGTAAAACGTTAAATGTACTTATTCTAACGTAGTTTGGTTACATATAAACATGAAAGCTATAAGTTAACGTGATATTGCAATTAGTACGTTGACTACATTCATTCTAACGTAATTAGTTACCAAGTAAACATAAACATTGCAAGTTAACCTAATGTTACATATAAAAATGGTGTTGTAAGTAAAATGTTAAATGTACTAGTTCTAACGTAGTTTGGTAACTTTATAATTATAAATGTTGCAAGTTACCGTGAGTTACAATTAACACATTAGATATACTCATTCTAACATAATGAGTTGCCAAATAAACGTAAACATTACGAGTTAGTGTCATGTTGTATATATAAATTGAGTTGCAAGTAAAACACTGAATATACTCATTCTAACGTGATTTGGTTATCATATAAACGTAAACGTTATAAGTTAACATGGTGTTTTAATTAATATGTTGAGTATAATTTTAACATAATAAGTTACTAAATAATCGTAAACATTGTATGTTAGTATCATGTTGCATATAAAAATTGTATTGCAAGAAAAACGTTCAAAAATCATTCTAACGTATTTTGATTACCATATAAACATAAATGTTACATGTTAACATGGCGTTGAAACTAATACATTGAGTACACTTATTCTAATGCAACTTACCAAATAAACGTAAGCATTGAAAGTTAACGTCTAATTGCGTCATGTTGCGCATAAAAATTGTGTTGCAAATGAAATGTTAAATATACTTATTTTAACCTACTTTGGTTACCATACAAACGTAAACATTCCAAGTTAACGTAATGTTACAATTAATTCATTGAGTATACTCATTTTAATATAATTAGTTGCCAAATAAACGTAAGCGTTGCAAGTTAACGTCATGTTGCATGCTAATACTGCATACAAAAATTGCATTGTAAGTAAAACATTAAATATACTCATTCTAATGTAGTTTAGTTGCTATATAACCATAAATGTTGTAAATTAACATAGTGTTTCAATTAATATGTTGAATATATTCATTTTAATGTAATTAGTTACTAAAGAAACATAAACATTACAAGTTAACGTCATGTTGCTTATAAAATTTGTGTTGTAAGAAAACATTAAATATATTCATTCTAATGTAGTTTGGTTACAATATAAACGTAAATGTTTAAAGTTAACGTAATATTGCAATTACTACGTTAAACATACTCATTATAACGTAATTAGTTATCAAAGAAACATAAACGTTGCAATTTAACATTATATTGCATATAAAATTTGTGTTGCAAATAAAACATTAAATATATTATTCTGATATAGTTTGGTTACCATATAAATGTAAACGTTGCAAGTTATATAATGTTAAAATTAATTTGTTGAATATAATGATTCTAATGTAATTAATTACCAAATAAATGTAAATTTTGCAAGTTAACATCATATTGCCTATAAAAATTGCATCGCAAGTAAACATTGAATATTTATTCTAACGTAGTTTGTTTACCATATAATCATAAATGTGTATTAAACCTACACCATGAGATTCTTCAATTAATGGAGATCCAAATACGAATTTCCACCCATAATTTTAAAAGAAATGGGAAAAAAAGTCCATACAAAAAATGAAAAAGAAAAAAAAAAAATTAACAAATGAGATCTCCACCGTCCATAGTGTCCTAGAAAAGAAAAAGTAATTTAATCTTCTCTCTCATCCTCTACCTTTTTATTCTCTTCTCTGATCTCATTGTCTTCTCTCTTTTCTTTTCTCTTCCTTTTTTTTGGGTTACGGGCTGGGTTGATGATGGTGAGGGTCCAATCCTAGATTAGGTGATGTTCATCTATGTTGAGGTTGATAAGAATGGGTTAATGTTCATCCGAGATGAAGAATGAGTTGATATTTCCTACATTGAGGTTCATAATGATAGATTGGTTCATCCTAGTTTTTTTTTTCCTTTTCTTAATTTTCCTTTTTTTTTTTCTATTAGAGTTCTTTTTTCAATTATTAGATCTCTACTATCCATATGGACGGTGGATCCACCGTCCATATCAACGGTGGAGATCAATTGTTTTTATTTTTAATAAAATTTTAAAATTTTTTTACTAAAAATTTATATTAAATTTGTTTTTTGAATAATTCCTCGCTATACATTATGTAATAGATGGTTGAGATATCTTTTTTTTTTTTTAAATAATTTTTTATTTTTAAATCTAATTATTATTTTTTTTTAAACAAAAAGTGTGGTTATCACTAACCAAATATGTGTGATGGTCCAAAATACTATCTAAAGCAGAAGAAATTTTATTTAGGGATGGAAAATTGATCGAGTCTACTATAACATACCCATATAAAACATTTCAGATATATAATCGGAATCGTGCTTTTAGACCCTTAAAAGAACAGGTCTGTAATATCCATTTTAATAACGAATAGAATACGGGTCTCCATGTGGATCTCCATAAGACCTTCAAAAGTCTCATTTTTCAAAGACTCTTTGCCCATTCTCTTTTTTAAAAATAAAAATAAAACCCTTAAAACATAAAATCTCAACACGTCCTATTTCAAAGAAACCAAAAAAAAAAAAAAAAAGCCTGAGCACCTCTGCCTCTACCGTCTCAACCTTCATCGATCATCTCTTCGTCAAACTACCACTTTTTTATTTTAAAAAATATTTATCAACTTTTTTTTGTATATTGAGATTTAAAAATGTATAATCATTGAAATATAATTTTAACTATGGTTATGTAATGATATGACATTATCAATTATATTTAAAAAAAGTGTTAACAATATCCATATATCCATTTATTTCTAAACATTGGGCCAAACTAAATTGTTAACAATAAATTGAATTTTAATTAATCTCTTGGATACATTTAGATTGGGGTCTTATAAAATTAAGATAAACCTATCCAATACAATTATCACTCGTCATGTCAAGCTGAGCTTAATTAGTGGGTTCGTATTTTCCATGAAAATATCCCAACAACCTCACCAATTAACAAACAGTATCTTAATTAGTGCAAGGGTTTAGCTTTCTTACTGGAATTCTATTCCTAATGAAGTTACCTTGACACTTATTTTTTGTTTGGTTGTCATGATAGTCAATATTAATTTAACAGGTTACTGTCTAATAAATTATTAAAATTAACGTTTTCCAAGCAAATGTAAGCTTTATTCGAAGAATTCAAATGTTTTGATTTATCAGGCAATAAAATATATGCAAAGTGAGTCAACTTTCGAAAATAAAAAATTGTAACTCTGTGTCAAATTCAAAGAAGATAATCTAATTGGTTGGTATTTTCTACGACAATCTCGCCAATTAAAAATAGTATCTAAATTGATTATTGACATTCAATCACTCAGTCAAGCTAGATGTTCGTCAGAGAGACACAACTAAATATATTTATTGATAGTCCTGGTAGACAGTGGGATATCATCACCGTTCCCCAGTCTTCTTATACAATTGCGTTTTCACATGACAATAAACAAGCTGGTTGTAGACTGGTAGTTGACATATATTTTTGGGTTTTTTTTTTCTTTTTTCTTTTACACATTGTAAATATATATTATATATACCATAATCAACTATCGGACTCTCTTAGTTGAGGCAACAACTCAGAATTAAAACTTTCAAAAGTGGGGGGAGATAGAAGCTTTTAAGAGGGAGGAAGAACTCGAAAACTGCCCACCAACTATTCAGTGGGAAGGGTGTGCATCGAATCTAAAACCTTGAACAAGGCAAGGGTTTAGGTGTCGACCAGTCAGGCACCCCACCTTGGGCTAGTGGACATAAATTTGGGTTGTTATATTTGAGTTATATTCTTAGGTTGGCGGCACCAAGTGACCTCATTTCTATTCTAATTGGAGAGATGTCCCCATTTCCATTCTAATTGGAGAGATGTCTTTCTTATCATTATGATTATTATCTTACTTCTCTTTTCTTGAACAGAAATCCAAATATATTAAAAAAAAACACCTAAAACATCTTATGCATTTTCAATCTTGTTTATAATTGTATGAGAATAGAACTTAAATGTGAACGAATAAAACTTAAATATGTATTTCAAGTTATTTCAAAACCTGTTAGCAAACAAAATTTATTGGGCGAATATCTTACCTAACCATAAGAGACATTTGGGATTTTTAATTTTGTGATATAATATTAAGTCTAAATGACAAGATCTTGTAGGAGTGCTACGTGGTAGGCCTGACTACAAACCATTTATTGCAACTCAATGGCAATATGGAGAGAATTCAAACTTGGGAAAACTTCAATTGAATCCCTAAGTTTTGACATTGTCACTACTTTTTAAATCTATATTTAAACCTCTTATGATTCTTAAATTATTAGAAAATTCATCATTTTAGTACCTAATGTTAATTTTATATAACTATGACCTAGTCAAATTTATAATAAAAAAGGTATATTTTTTTATAATTTTCTGCAATCCTAAATCCATATCCTTACAGTCAAGTTCTGGTTTCAGTAGCCAATGGAACTGTGTTATAATAATTTTTTGTTTTATTGACAACATTATCCTTGACCATCCATTTGGTTGAATGTTTCGATCGATGAAATTTGAACAAGTCCTAATGATTTCAATATAAATATGTAATGGAAAGTTTAAAAACTATTTCAAAGAAAAATGATTATTTACAGCAACCATAAACGTAAGTAAATATATCGTTAATCATGGACCATAAACACCTTTTGCTTTGCCCACTAAGTTTTCTTGATAAATACAATTAAATGTCTAATTATTGATATTCTATTTGGTCTTTTTGTTGACTTTTTTACTATGATAATATTTCAAAAACTTAAATTAAAGCACTATTTGTCATGCGAATGCGACCTGTGGGTATATTAATTAAATATATTTTTCTCATACTGTCAAGGTTTTAAAAATAAATAAATAAATAACCATAAATTGGTTATTTACATTCAATCCCTCAAAATGTTCTTCAGAGAGACACAACTAAATATATTTAATGTGGTCCAAGTAGGCGGTGGAATATCATGAATGTTCCTCTAAGTCTTCTCGTACAATCGCATTTTGACATTGTTGGCTAGAAAAAACAAAAATCAACAATTTGTTTTTCATAAAATTAAGGATTTTGCGGAATATTGAGTTTCAAAAACTTTTTAGAAAAATCAAGAACCCAAGATTCATAAAATAATGAAATAAAATAATATAAATAAATAAAAATCATATTTTTACCTTCTGTATTGATCTCTGTGGATTGCTTACCACCTTATCTTCCTTCATATATCACAAAACTAAGAAATAAATGAGTGGGCACAATTATATAGAATTATGTTCACTTACTTTTTGATTTCTTTCTAAAAAAAAAATCAAATTAAATCAATATTTATAAGAGATGAGTGTTTGATTTTTGGTTATACAAAGAACAAAGACACAAATTCTTGTTCTTTGTATTTGTTGTAAAAAAAGACTTTTTCTTTTTATTGTTTCACAAAAACATAAACAACAACCAAAAACTCATTCATGTAGAAAAGAAACTTTTTCTTTTTATAGGCAAACAATTAGGGTTTTAATTAATCAATATTAATATTGACACTAATTTTATTATAATTAAACTTTACCCCATATAATATAATTAATTCAAAATTAGTTCATATTATATTGTGAAATAGAACTTGTAACTTTTAATAAATTAATTCATAATTAATTTATACCAAAGTCACTAAGAATCGGATTCAAGACCTCTTATAAAATTAATTAAATAATTATTAATTCATAATTAATAATTAAATAATTTGAATAATCAATATTATTCAAATACCAAGTGAACACAAATTTTTGTTACTAATGTAACACCTGTAATTGGACGGTCCAATTACTATACTCTATATACATGTTTCTTATAGTAAAATGAGCTATCAATGGGACCCGATGGACCTACAGTTTTAAGCTCCAATAATATTGGAATTATTAATTAAACTCTTTAATTAAATAATTCACTATTATTAATCTTAAAGTTACTCCATTAAAAACTTAAGATTGCACTCTCAAAATTGTAGATGTTTTTTATACAATCTGAAATTTTTCAGTGTCCATTAATTTAATCACTATATATGATTTAACTCTCCACAAATAGTTCACAATTAGAGTAAGGTCAAATGTCCGTTTTACCTCTCTAATTATTTTTTTATCCTTAAGTACAATTGATTCTGTAATGAATAATATATTCATAACAACTTATGAATTTATCTTTCTGTTTACATATAAACAAAAAGTTGAGCGCTCATATTGTTTAAGACTTGAATCAACCCTTAAAGGAACTACTTTTCTACTTCTCGCAAGAAGGAGTGGATTCCACTATTGTATAGAATGTTCCCAGCTACTTACTAAATCATATCCCTAAAGTACGAAGTTATTGATCGGGTATCTACACCGATCCCACCCATGTAAATCAAAGGAAATAACTTAACAGCAGGAGTTCATAATACACTCAGAATTAAGATCAATTCATATATGATCATCTGGTTGATAAATATAAATCTCTAAGATTAACGGATATTATTTAGAAACTTATATTTATCGTGACCCAGTCCTATATAATCTTTATTATATAAGGCGCCTCCATTTTCATGTCACCACATGAACAGTCTTGGATAAGACTATCGTATCAAATACGAAAGGAACCGCAGCTGTAGATTTACCACAAATGAAGTACCCAGCTTCGTTTGTTTTCTACGGACTCTTTAAATTACTTATCTCAAACTAAATCCACCTGTATATAACACTTATGCACTTAGTTTGAAATTACATCAGTAATCAAGGATGTTTCTCATGATATATACGATTTTTGCAAAATATATAAATTGAATGAAATGAATATTTTATTAAAAATTTATAAAACCGTTTACAATATTACAAGCTCTTAGGACAGAAACCCCAACAATCTCCCACTTGCCCTAGAGCAGATGAGACATATCTCATAATCGTAGACCCTCTAGATGACCTTCAAATACTTTAGCCGTTAAGGTCTTCGTAAACGGATCAGCAAGGTTGTCTTGTGATGCAATCTTCTTCACTTTTACATCTCCCCTTCGTACGATCTCCCTAATGAGATGATATTTCCTCTTTATATGCTTCCCTCGTTTATGACTTCTTGGTTCTTTGGAATTGGCCACTGCACTACTATTGTCACAATAAAGGGTGAGTGGTTTATCCATGTCTGGAACAACTTCCAGATCAGCCAATAATTTACTTAGCCATACCGCTTCTTTAGCTGCTTCACAAGTTGCTACATATTCGGCTTCCATAGTGGAGTCAGCAATGCATGATTGCTTAACGCTCTTCCATGTAATGGCTCCACTACCAAGGGTAAATACTGATCCGGACGTAGATTTTCTAGAATCTTTGTCCGACTGAAAATCAGAATCTGTATATCCTAATGGGATCAAATCCTCTCCAGAATATACTAGCATATAGTTTCTCGTTCTCCGAAGATACTTGAGAATATGTTTTATAGCCACCCAATGATCAAATCCTGGATTAGATTGATAACGACTAATTATTCCCATCGAATAACATATATCCGGTCTCGTGCATAACATAGCATACATGAGATTGCCTACTGCAGAGGCATAGGGTATCCGTCTCATATCCTCAATTTGTTGAGGTGTCTTAGGACACTGTTCCTTAGATAAATGAACTCCATGATGAGAAGGTAAATCACCTTTCTTAGAGTTCTGCATCGAAAATCGCATAAATATTTATCGATATATGATGCCTGAGACAGCGCTAACAGTTATTCTTACAATCCCGTATTATTTGAATCCCAAGGACATAATTGGCCTCTCCCAAATCTTTCATTTGGAATTGGCTAGCGAGCCAGTTTTTTACGTTTGATAATATTCCTATATCATTCCCAATGAGTAGAATATCGTCAACGTAAAGTACAAGGAAAATCACTTTCTTATTGATCATCCGTTTGTATACACAAGGCTCATCAATATTTTGCGCAAAACCATAAGACTTGATCGAAGTATCAAACATTATGTTCCAAGATTGAGATACTTGTTTAAGTCCATAAATGGACCTTTGCAACTTGCAAACCTTTTGCTCTTGACCTTGGGATACAAATCCCTCTGGTTGTACCATATAGATACTTTCATCAAGATTACCATTCAAAAATGCAGTCTTAACGTCTATTTACCAAATCTCATAATCGAGACATGTAGCAATGGAGAGAAGAATCCGAATGGACTTAAGCATAGCTACTGGCGAGAAAGTTTCCTCATAGTTAACTCCCTCTTTCTGAGTATAACCCTTTGCCATTAGTCTAGCTTTAAAGGTTTCTACCTTTCCATCCACTCATTTCTTCCTTTTGTAGATCCACTTGCAACCTATGGGTTTTTTCCCATCTGGTTGATCTACAAGTTCCCAGACAGAGTTGGAATACATAGACTCTATCTCGAGATTCATTGCTTTAAGTCATTCTTCTATATCATAATCCTTCATTGCATCATGGTATGTCAATGGATCATCTACACTCTCATCAGAGATAGCAATCTGTGCCTCTCTGATCTTTTTGTAGCAGACTAGTGGTCTAATAACTCTCCCACTACGACGAGGTGGTAGATGATTCTGATAAGAATCTGTCTGACGTTCAGACGTGGTCTGAATTATGTCTGACGTGGTCTGAATTATGTCTTTGTCAACAACTATTGTTGACGGGGTACTGGTCGAACTAGAAAGTAATTCATCTAATACAACTTTACTTCGAGGTTCGTACTCTCTCATATAGTTCTCTTCAAGAAACATAGCGTTTGTCAATACAAACACTTTGTTTTTTTCAGAACTATAAAAGAGTCCGGCCCTAGTCTCTCTAGAATAACCTACAAATAGGCAAACTTTTGAATGTGGTTCTAGCTTCCCAGTCTTGTTCTTCAACACATGTGCTGGACAACCCCAAATGCGAAAATGTCGTAAATTAGTTTTGCGACCATTCCACAACTCCAAGGGTGTCTTTGGAACTGACTTAGATGGTATAACATTCAAAATATACATTGCAGTTTGCAATGCATATCCCCAGAATAAACTAGGTAATGATGAGAAACTAAACATAGATCTCATCATATCCAAAAGGGTCTGATTTCTCTTTTCTACAACACCGTTCTGCTGGGGTGTTCCAGGAGCAGTCAGTTGGGATACAATCTCATGCTCAAGTAAGTAATCCTCAAACTCTGTATCGAGATACTTACCTCTACGATCCAATCGTAGAGTTTTCAATGTTTTACCTAATTGATTTTCAACTTTAGCTCGAAATTGTTTGAACTTTTCAAAAGTTTCTGACTTCTGTTGCATCAAGTAAACATACCCATATCTAGAATAATCATCAATAAAGGTGACGAAATATTCATAATTGCCTCTAGCTTTAACATTCATAGGACCGCAGACGTCCGAATGTATAAGCTCTAGTGGTTCCTTAGCTCTAAGCCCTTTACCAGTAAAAGATCTTTTGGTCATTTTACCTTCTAGACATGATTCACAAACAAATAAAGTGTCGATCTTTAACTCACTTAAATATCCGCTCTTTACAAGTCTATCTAATCTGTCAAGGTTAATATGACCAAGTCTTAGATGCCAAAGATATGTATCATCATTTTGAGAAATCTTTTGTCGTTTTGTCTTTGGTTTTTCAACCTTAAACATTTCAGTATTAAACAGTGGGTTATGCATTAACGGTCTTAACACATATAAATTGTTTTCTTGTATCCCTGAACAAATTTTCAAACCATTTCTAAAAATAATAACTGATTTATTATAAAAAGAAACAAAATAATTAAATTCCAAAAGTTTGGATACAGAAATCAAATTTCTTTTAAAACCTGAAATAAAATAAACATTGTTCAGTACAATAAAACAATTATTATTAAAATGAAGTCTAACTTCTCCCACTACCTTTGCTGAAACGACTTCCCCAGTCCCGACTCGTATGTTGAACTCGCCCTCACCAAGCTACCTATAAAAGTCAATCAACTGCAAAGAAGAACAAACATGATTAGTGGCTCCTGAATCAATTATCCAAGTAGATTAATCATCCTCCACTAAACAAGATTCAATGACTAGTAAATCATATTTACCTTTCATCTTCTTCTCTTTGAGCTCATTAAGGCACTTAGGATAGTTCCTCCAAGCCTTCTCGTACAATCGCATTTTGACATTGTTGGCTAGAAAAAACAAAAATCAACAATTTTTTTTTCATAAAATTAAGGATTTTGCGGAACATTGAGTTTCAAAAACTTTTTAGAAAAATCAAAAACCCAAGATTTATAAAACAATGAAACAAAATAATATAAATAAATAAAAATCAGATTTTTACCTTCTGTATTGATCTCTGTGGATTGCTCAACACCTTGCCTTCCCTGATATATCTCGAAACCAAGAAACAAGTGAGTGGACACAATTATATAGAATTGTGCTCACTTACTTTTTGATTTCTTTCTAAAAAAAAAAAAAATCAAATTAAATCAATATTTATAAAAGGTGAGTGTTTGATTTTTGGTTATACAAAGAACAAAGACACAAATTCTTGTTCTTTGTATTTGTTGTAAAAAAAAAAACTTTTTCTTTTTATTGTTTCACAAAAACATAAACAACAACCAAAAACTCATTCATGTAGAAAAGAAACTTTTTCTTTTTACAGGCAAACAATTAGGGTTTTAATTAATCAATATTAATATTGACACTAATTTTATTATAATTAAACTTTTACCTCATATAATATAATTAATTCAAAATTAGTTCATATTATATTGTGAAATAGAACTTGTAACTTTTAATAAATTAATTCATAATTAATTTATACCAAAGTCACTAAGAATCGGATTCAAGACCTCTTATAAAATTAATTAAATAATTATTAATTCATAATTAATAATTAAATAATTTGAATAATCAATATTATTCAAATACCAAGTGAACACAAATTTTTGTTACTTATGTAACACCTGTAATTGGACGATCCAATTATTATATTCTATATACATGTTTTTTATAGTAAAAAGAGCTATCAAGAAAACACGATAGACCTACAGTTTTGAGCTCCAATAATATTGGAATTATTAATTAAACTCTTTAATTAAATAATTCACTATTATTAATTTTAAAGTTACTCCACTAAAAACTTAAGATTGCACTCTCAAAATTGTAGATGTTTTTTATACAATCTGAAATTTTTCAGTGTCCATTAATTTAATCATTACATATGATTTAACCCTCCACAAATAGTTCACAATTAAAGCAAAGTCAAATGTCCGTTTTACCTCTAATTATTTCTTGATCCTTAAGTACCATTGATTCTGTAATGAATAATATATTCATAACAACTTATGAATTTATCTTTCTGTTTACATATAAACAAAAAGTTGAGCGCTTATATTGTTTAAGACCTGAATCAACCCTTAAGGGAACTACTTTTCTACTTCTCGCAAGAGGGAGTGGATTCCACTATTGTATAGAATGTTCTCAGCTACTTACTAAATTATATCCCCAAAGTACGAAGTTATTGATTGGGTATCTACACCGATCTCACCCATGTAAATCAAAGGAAATAACTTAACAAGCAGGAGTTCATAATACACTCAGAATTAAGATCAATTCATATATGATCATCGGGTTGATAAATATAAATCTCTAAGATTAACGGATATTATTTAGAGACTTATATTTATCGTGGCCCAGTCCTATATAATCTTTATTATATAAGGTGCCTCCATTTCCATGTCACCACATGAACATTCTTGGATAAGACTATCGTATCAAATACAAAAGGGACCGTAGCTGTAGATTTACCACAAATGAAGTACCCAGCTTCGTTTGTTTTCCACAGACTCTTTAAATTACTTATCTCAAACTAAATCCACCTGTATATAACACTTATACACTTAGTTTGAAATTACATCAGTAATCAAGGATATTTCTTATGATATATACGATTTTTGCAAAATACATAAATGAATGAAATGAATATTTTATTAAAAATTTATAAAACCGTTTACAATATTACAAGCTCTTAGGGCAGAAACCCCAACAGACATAACTATAAACAAGTTTGTTTTTTTTTTTTTTTTTGAAATAGACTATAAACAAGTATTTTGGTTGTTATATTTATTTATATTCTGGGTTGGTGGCACTGAGTGCCCTCATTTCTGTTCAAAAGCTATGAGCAAACAAAATTTATTTCCCAAAATTTTTAACTAACTATAAGAGACCTTTGGTATCTTTTATATTGTCACATAATTTTAAGTCTAAATCAGATGAAATATTGTAAAAATCTTTTAGGCGTTGCTAAGTTGTGGGGCTGGCTGCATAACACTTATTCCAAATCAAAGCAATATGGAGAGAATTCAAACTAAAACAATGGTCAAGAAATTAGTTATCGTTATACAGTGAAAATTCATCACCTTTGAATATTAACTTTCCAGTTCAATTTTATGATATAGGGATAATCCAAAAAAAACTCATTGTAGTTTACAAAAATGTTCATTTTGCCATCTATAATTTCATTTTTATCCAAAATCTCTAATGATGTTAATAAAAACACTCAAAATACCTCTCGGAGACATATGAAAGGATGAAAATACCCCTAATGGTCATAAATTGATGGGATCATTATAAGGAGTAAAATGATCATTTTTTGTTAATTTTTTAACATCAGGGGGATTTTAATAAAAATGAAACTAGAGTGGTAAAATTGATATTTTTACAAACCACAATGAGTTTTTTGAAATTATTGCTATTATATATTGAAAAAAAAAAATGATCAGCTTTATGAAAAGTTTTCAAAAAATAATCATTTGTATTTATTATGAAAATTATCGATATATATCTAAAAATCAGATGTTTAGAATTAAAAATTAAACAAAAAAGTATTCATTCTTCCATGATATAAATTATAAGGTATCTATGTCTTCAGTCGGTTATGATATACTTATTCATGCAAATGTGACCTGTGGGTTATGGAAAATGTGTGCATTGGACTATTTGTCACCTGATAAGAATGAAGTTTCCATGCAAAATGCTTCAGCATATAAATCGGTTCGTAAGCTTTATCAAAAGAATTCAAATGTTTTGACTTATTAGGCAATAAAATAAATGCAAAACTTATGGCTAGCTAGTGATTCAATTTTTGGAAATAAAACAATTGGTCAGTCGGTATCGAATTCCAAGAAGATAATCTAATGGGTTCTTATTTTCTACGACAATATCCCAACATACTCGTTAATTAAAAATAGTATCTTAATTAACTAGTAAAACAAAAAGAAACGATTAGCTTAGAACCAAGATAATATAAAATATCTATATTAAATGGGTAGTTCTTCCCTTGATCCTAAAGAGTTAAAAGTTGAAGTCTCATTTATGTCTTAAAATATAAGATAAGGGTAATTTTATATAAATTTAATCCCCTCTCAAAGAAGGCAAAAGAAAAAAAAAAAAAAACAAACAAACAAACAAACAAATAAAACAACAACAACAACAACAAATGGCACACTTTTATAGTTGCCCTTGAATTAAAGTACTCACCATTAAGATTTTATTGTAAAGGAAAAAGGGATATCACTAAAGTTAGTGAAAGTTTTGCTACCATTAAAATAAGTTTTTTGCGAATTATTATCGTTTTGATTTTTTCTCAAGGACTATAATTCACAAACACTATGATATTAACAAAAAGCTCATTTTAATAATTTAATACTTTTTAATACTATTTATGAAACTTATATTAATTTAAACAGTATAATAAAATAAAAATTCCAATATGAGAATATGGTTTGAATCGGACTACACTACTTCTAAGAGGAATAACAACACAATGACCCAATTATACTAGTCACTTTTGATGACCATTTTTATTTTTTCCTTTTCTTTTAAATAAAAAAATATTTTTAACGACTTTTCATATCTTAAAATCAAAATGTGTAAGTCATATATAAAAGATTGAATCATTTTATATATATATATATATATATGAATGTTTTTATAATCAGAATGTCCTAACTTTAAAAAGTTAGGACGAACCAATCAAATTCATTTATTGCATTTCCTTTCCTATTTAATTCAAATTAAATGGATTAATTTGATTAGTTCATCCTAACTTTAAAAAGTTAAAATGTCTTAATTTAAAAGCACTTATATATATATATATATATATATAAATGTCCCATTTTTAAATACAAATTTATGATAAAAAGGTGATATTGTTTTATAATTTTCTGTAACCTTACATATCGTTACACTAAAGTTTTAGCTTCAGTAACGAATGGAACTATTTTACAATAATATATTGTTTTATTGACTAGATTATCCTTGGTCATCTGTTTGGTTGAATGTTCTAATCTATGAAATTTGAACAAGTCCTAATGACATCAATATCGATGTGTAATGAAATGCTTAAAAAGTATTTATAAGAAAAATGATTATTTACAGCAACCGTAAAAACATTCTTATTAGGTACATTAGTAAATATATAATTAGTTATTGATCATAAACATGGTTTGCTTTGCCCGGAAAGTTTTCTTGATAAACACAAGTAAATAGGAAAAAATCTGAATAACCCCTAAAATATAAAATAATATCATTTAATTTTATTTTTTAACATAAAAAATATATAATTTCATATTAATTTCATTTTTAAGGATTATTTTCATAATATCTCCAAGTAAATATATAATTATTGATATTCTATTTGATCTCCTTGTTGACTACAACAATTTACGAGTGATGAATTTTAAACAAGTCCTACAATCAAGAAATTATGGCAACGTAAATTCTTAGAAACTATTGTTTTTGAAAAATCGATGTTTTGTTGTCACAATCATAGATTACTATTGCCATAAAAGTATCTTTGAGACTTTGACTTGACTAATTGTGTTATATGATGTTTGAAGATGACTTGACTAGCTATTAAAGAAAAAACTAGCACTAGCACTTGTGTCGCAATTAATATTTCTACGATATCTATATGAAACTCTATTTTGGCATTTAACTTTTTCAACTCAGACATGTATACATCTATAATGATAGTATTAAAAGATAATTTGTAACTTTTGGCTATGTCTAATAGGTTTGTTCTTTTTAGTTTTCATATCTAAATGATGAGATATATGAATTGTTAATACTGTATAAATCAGTAGATGGTATGATAATTTACGTCACATGTCATATCATTTGATCATAAATTTAGATAAAACATGTAAGAAGCATAATATTACTCTTTTATAAAAGTTGATCAATCCCTTTTAACAACTTTTAATGATGTGGATTTAATAATTTACGTAATTATTACATCAATTCAACTACTCTTCATAAGGTATGGGTTTTTTTTTTTCCTTTGGATTTTTGAAAGAATTTTCTATTTAATACTAAATACCAAAATGTTATTAGACAACTAAACTTTAAAGTCAATGATACAATGTGGACTTCAATTTTGTCAGCATTAAAGGTATGCCCAATATTTCAAAATTTGCTACTCGTTACTCGACCAGTAAGATAACGAGTAGCGAGCAATCGGTTACTCAATGAATACTAGACAAATACTCGATTTAACCATTAGTCAACAGTCAAACTATTGACTCATGATCAAACTAGGTCAAACCTGTTAAAAAAAACAAACTTTAAAAATTTTTTATAGGATCAAAATATAATCATATGATCACAAAACACCATCAAACTATCTCATGCAAGCTCCAAAGCCACTTTAACATAATCATATAACTACAATATACTAGATGCCTTAAAAATTTCAGAAAACATAACTACTATTTTTTCAATAATTTCACCTATAATAAATAAAAATAACAGTGCTTCAAAAGGTTATCACATCTCAACTAATTAGGACCTTCCTTCCTTCTTTCAATCTCAAACACAACCAACATTATATATAACATGTAAATAATAATATAACAAGTACAAAATAGCAACCAACAAAAAAAAAAAGTTCAAGAAAGTATGTTAAGGCCCTAACCATTTGAAGGGTTAGAAGGATGCAACCACTCATCATCTCCATAAAAGTCTTTCATAACTTATTCATTGTTGAACTCAAACTCTAAATCAATGTTCTCCTCCTCATCTCTCCCTCCTTGTCTCTAGAATCAAAATCACCTTCACCAAGTTGTGTCGGTCACTCTGAACCAAACCTTACTTCATCATCATCATCACCACCTAGAACAAGTCATCCTTGTGCATCAATAGCATCAGCATCAATTACTAGTAACATATTAACATTTTTCTCAATCTGTTTGTTCTTTTTGCTTGTTAATTGTGAATTGAAATTGACAAATACTAGATTGTTTAATCAACTTGTATTTAATCTATTCCTTTTCTTCATATGTATCTACATAAAATTTAAAAATTGAAATTAAATAAATCAATAAATAATTAAAATTTAAATCATTAAAAATAAATTATGGATATTGCACTTACCTATTCAAAATTGCTCTAATTTTTTTCACATCTGGATGAACTAGTTGTCAATGAAAAAATCTTTTTTGCCCTTTTTGCAAGTTAGATGTTTGATCTCCAAACATACTGCACCAATCAACTACATTTAAAATAATCAAATATAGAATTAGTTCTTGAAAGATATATTTTAATAATAAAATATTGAAAATATAATCTATAATGGTAATTAGTAAACAAGTAAAACAACTAAAAACAATTTATATGATTTAAAAGGTTTGATTTTTTACCGGGATCCTTTGAATCACTGTCACATCCAATGGTCTCCCAAAAGAACCCTCCTTTGTCTTATATTTTGGCCACTCACGCATGATAATCACATCTTGAGAGGATAGATCACCATGATGAAAAGCCTTCTTACACCCCATAAAGGCATCCAACAACTTATTTTCATCGAAAATGTTTGAATCCTTGTAATAGTAATAGGGGTTTAATAGAAAGACCATTATATACAATGAAGAATCTAGCCGATCTTTCATTCTTTCATCAATTATTTCAGTGATTGGTTGACGTGACCTTTCTTGGATACCTCTAGCTCTAATTCGGTAGGTCACGTCGGGCACCCTCAACAGATCCCTCTCAGACCCGACTTGTCAAGCTAAACGAAACCCACAGAGCGAACCCTACATTTTCTAATACTTTCTAAAACATATTAGGTTGGTTTTCTTAAAAAAACTAAAAAGGCGTAGGAATATTTTTTTTATTTTTAAACCTATTTTCTAATGAAATTTCAGCAGCATAACGGCTGCATTTTTTATGTTCTAGAAAAACCTGTTTACAAAAATCAACACTTTGACTATTATTTAGCACCAACCGAACTTCTGGTTGCCCGAAGGCCTCAAACATGCATTCAAATTCCAAATCAAACTTGATAAAATTTAAAACACAATTTGTAAACCACATTTAATTCAAAAACAATTTAAACACGGTTATGAACATATAATCATAAAATTACAAATTATTTATACAATTCAAAAGGGGTTTACATGTAAATAAGGCTTATACAAAAATATGCTGCACAAAATGGCATCATGTCACGCTATCTCGCCCGCTGGAGGGGATGCCACTACTCGGCTACCTACTGAGAGTACCTGAGGAGATTTTTGTATAAAAACAGAAAAATAATGAGTTAGGAGCTCAGTGAGTGCTGATTTATCTTTAATTTAAGAAATTGATTTCTAAACGTCTTCCTCGAAAAACGTTTAAAAACAAATCTTTATTTCTCTAAGCATTTCAAACATTAATTTCTTAAACTCAATATCAACATGAGAATTTATATAATCGGAAGCATGCATTAACTTCAAAAACTCATAACTTAAAATTATAAGTAGTTTGAATAAAAAAACAAAAAATTTCTTTTCTTTTCGAGTTTACTTTTCATTCAAAACTCTTTCTTGGTAGTTTTAGAAAAACACCATAGTATCCTTAACTTTGGGGTCACGTGACCACTGTACGAGGAATGTTTCAACGTAAAGGACCAACCTGTGACAGCTCTAAGACATCTCGTGGTTATGTGCGAAATTTCTCAGTGATAACCATAACACAGCGAAACACCACCCCACATCAGCAAAGGCGACTAGACTGACAGACTAAAACACTTTGTCCCCCCAGGTTAGTGACTCATCCCTCCTCAGAACTATGCCAATTGATATGGGATAAACCGGTTGGATCACATCTTTTCTGAAAATCTCTGAGGGTATACTAATGGCTCTGAAAGTGCTATCTTTATCTTTTCTTAATTCAAACTTGAAAACTTGGTTTTTGAAACTATATTTTAACAACCATATATATATAAATTCAAAATCCTCATTTCAAACTATAACCCATGCATATATTAACACATTTAAAACAATTTCAAGTAAGCAAATAATTTCATCGCATCAAACACAATCAATTTAAAATACGTTTAAAATCTTAAGAAAAACACTCACAAAATGAAAAACTGCAAACGGCATGTACAGAGCCTCTACTCCTCTTGTCTCAATCCCTACACGTCTTCATCACCTACACAACATATGTATACATAAATTTACATTCGCGTCAACTTCTAGAAACTTGAAATAACTAAAATTACATAATTGCCCCCAAGTACCCTTTTTACACGTAAACCTCCCTTCTTGGTTTCTTTATTGATTCTAGGGTTCCAAACTCTGTTTTCTTTATCTGAAACCTATTTATTATTACCTAGGGATGTTCTGGTACTAACGGAATTGCGTTCAGAGACCCGAAACAAAAAACATTCAACTTTGACCCATTTAGGTCGAACACTATTCACAGCCCTACTCGGGGCTTTTCTTTGTTCCGTTTTCGCTCCGAACACCTACCTAACTCGCCCTCTAGTGGGCCATCGGGTAGGCAGTTTTAGGCTAAAAACGCGTCATTTTCGTTACTAATTTCGGGCGTTTTCTTGGTTTTGATTTCTAAATTTAATCTTTTACTTTTAATAACCTCAATACGTCTAATTAATTTCGTTAGAGTCATTAGAACACTCAATGGACACAGTATAGGTTAATTTACGAAATTGCCCTTCAAACTAGTATATTGAGCATTTTGTTTTATCTTTAAGATTTTGGTGTTTTTCTCGGTTTCCTAGGCCTCCAATAAGCTCAAATAAAGTCCATTTTGTCCAACTTTTCATTGGACCATTTTACCCCTATAATAAACTTAAATTTCCAATTAACCTTAAACTAAAATTTTCAAACTTTAACACCAAAATTCTACTCACAAATTTTTATCAACACAAGTGTACATTCCAAGCTTAACTTTGATTCCAACATTAATCAACTTGGGCAGCCCCTTAACACACTCTAATTCATCAATTTCTAAACCACATTCACATGATTTTTTTCCACTTTTAATTACCTAACAAATCAACAACAATAAATCATATTAAAACAACCAACATCAACACTAATTTATGGCAGCTCATACACCATTCAAATCTCATTTTTTCCAACATCCTCTCACTTGGTTTTTACCCATTTTTAATCACAAACAACCAACAAAACAAATCATATCAAAACACACATCAAAATCAACTTAAATCTCCAAAACAACATCAACATAAACCAATATGGAAACAACAAAGTCAATACAGAATAGAAAAATTGATGATACAAAGTGGCTACAACACAAAAGAAGACAAAAAAGATAGATGCAAAAATAATATAAAATTGATAATGGTTAGGTGCGTGATGCAGCAACTCAAAGAATATAAAATTGATGGTGGTTGGTGTGGCAGATTAAGGAATTGAAAACTAAAAATAGCAAATTGATGAAAGAATAGAAGATTAACAAATGGTTATGTGGCAAATTAAGGAAAAACACATTCTAGGATATGCGGCTAAAGTAAGAAAATAAGAACAAGAAAAATAAAAGAAAATAAGAACAAGAAAAATAAAATAAAAACTCAAACATGAATTAATACTCAAAGCTCTGATATCAACTTATGTGAACCCCATATATAAAAACACGACACCACAACTAAATTGAAATACAACCTTAAAAAAGATTAAAACAGGTTTATAACGAAAACTTTGACCTATTAATTATGTCGTTCAATAACCAAAATTATCACAAGAATGATATTGACGCCACTCCCAAGATATAGATGAGAAGGTTGGAGAAAAATTATGATTTCAATCGTCACAAGTACAGCTTGATAAGATTACATGTTCATGAAAAACAAAAGAGATCATTCACTCTCTCAATTAAATATAATCGGCCTCATCATCATTGTTCTTATGTTTGTTTAGAGTTACAAGCCTTTTTATAGACAAACAAATCAAACCCTAACATGAAATCCTAGCCCCCTAACAACTGAGCTCAACTAAATACACTTGTAGGTTTAAATTAAATTAAATGTCTCAACCTAAAAGCCTAACATAAAATTAAATAATGTAAACTCAATTAAAACCCAACCCATAACATAAATTAGACCCAAATTAATACAAATAAATAAATAATAGCTCAATTTGAATTAGGATTGAAGCCCAATAAAGTCCAATTGCCTTTATAATTGATAATCTTCAAGAAACCAGCCTGATTGAAGCCTTCAAGCTTGATTCTCTTAATTTTGTCCCTTGTCATTTGTCCATCATTAATGTTTAAATGATCGTTAGGACGACTTTGATGAATACCTTAATAAATTATTTGCTTGCTTCCTAGGTTTCCATCACATGAGATCCAAAACATGTTTAGCGTCTTCTCCTTTATAATCTTGGTAGCAGCCATATTGTTGTTGGCATTGTCGATTACTACTTGAACAACATTTTTAGGTCCAACTTGTTCCACACATTCATTCATTCACATACTCAAAAATGTGCTCCACAATGTGTGCCACATCAAAACACTCTTCGAAGAAAGGAAAGAGATTTCTAACCTATAATAATCAATTATAAATTAGATAAAAGAACACATTAAGAAACACACTAAAAGCAAAATATATTAAATTTAAATAACAAAATATGCAACTAATATTGTATAATGGATAAATTATATGAAATTCATATATGCAATTCACACTCCACTTCCTTATGCTCCTTCTTTGTCTATCTGCCCAAGCATCCGTCATAATTGAGCATCCATTATAAGTCCACTCTTTTTCTTGCCTCTTCAATAATAAATTGGTCTCTTCCACCTTATTGGGTAAATATCGTTCTCCGACTTCATAACAAGTCGAAGGTCTATAACCCAACCCAAACTAACCTATTGCTCTATAAGCAAACATGAAATGTTTTCTTCATTGCAGCATGCCATGAACGACACCATTAAACATCCAACTAGTCACCCATTTGTACACATGATCGAGTCTCTTTTTAAGAAATGCTTTATTGATGTTTTGTTGTCATATTGCCTTCCCTGAACCTAGTGACAACTCCGGATTAATGGGCCTTGTAAACCTATCTATAGGGCCAACAAAATGGGGCTCTTTCTTGACCCCTCCTACCTCTACTTCTTCCACCCCCTCTTGTTCCTTGATATTTACTTCTCCTCTCCCCAATTTCTCCTTAATCTCTCCTCAGTCATCTTATTTTTCTTTTTATTTTTTGACTCCATAAGTGCATTCCTACATTTATTTGTACCCTCTAGTGTTGCACTTGGACATTTGGCCACATTTCTGAATATGTGACCCATTTGTTCTTTTAATCTATGTATCCTTCAGGATATAACCTTCCTGCACAGCATGCACTTCACTTTTTCCATATTCTTACATCAACCAACATCCCATAATCGCATCTGATATCACTTAAATTTCGTTTGAGAGATTGCGTAACGAAGGCTCCCAAAGATTTATTATCCATGATTTATGAACATCAGACAATCTAATCATCAAACAATTATTAAAACATTACATATTTACACAACAAATATTAATTATCAAGCAAATTTATCTGAAAATATCAAGTACTAACCTCATTCAAGTAAATATCAACATAATCATCCAACAAATATGATTTATGAACATCAAGCACTAACCCCATTCAAGGAAACTACAACCCTAATATCTACCCAAGAAAATATCAAATATGACAATCTTAATTAAAAACCAATTTTTGGATCATTTAAAACACAAATTCTAATAAAATATAAGTTCCTAGTGCCTGCCAATTTGAGTCCTAAACAAATTTTTGTGAAAAAAGATTGTTAAAAGAGAAAAAAAAAAAAAAAAAAAAAAAAACTCATGGTGATCCTAAACAGCGACACTGACAGCGACGACATCGATGACAGCAACAGTGACGGACTACCCAAATCTAGGCAAAGAGAATACAGCTTTGAAACCCAAAAGAAGTGAAGAATGAATATGAAACCCTTGGTATCGATCCTTTTTGTCAATTTTGCAATGCTAAAACTTGTTTTGGGCTAATTTATTATTCTTTTTAAATTAATCAAAAACGACGTCGTTTTGGCACACCAAAATGACGTCGTTTTGACATTACAAAATTTAAAAAAAAAATAAAAAGGCGCAATTGTGTTGGGCTGAGTGCTCGACCAACTTGGCCATATAGTCACCTAACCTGAGTTGAACCCCTAATCTAGGGATTCTCATATCAACAACTGGCCAAGGATCAATTTTCGCAGAGAAATCAATCAACTTGGCCGAGTTTCTATACCATAGGTATGCCCATACAACTGGTGCATGAGCGAAACAAGAAACTGGTGATCGATTGGAATTGTAAAAGGAAGAAAATGAAAATGTAACAAGAAAAAAAATGAAGAACTCAATTACAAGAAATAGAAAAATAATGAATTGTTAGAAAGTATCTAGTCTCGAAGTCCTTAGTTTCTTCAAAATCCAAATTAATTTTAATATCTTCTTTTTTCAAACTACAAAAGTGAATATGTGTGATGTTGATTAAGTGATTTATTCACAATTCATTGTAACATTCCATCCACTAGTTTGGTTGGTTGAATACCTCGCCTCTTTACACTAGGTTAGAGGTTCAATCTCTTCTAGTAAATATTAATAAAACACTAATATGGGTAGCCCTCTCTTCTATTAATGTTGCAAGTTTTCTACATTATGCTATTCTAATTTGGTAACTAAAATAATATTTTGAAAAATAACAGTCAGCAAAGATTTTCAAGACATATGCTCGAACAATTCTATTGTCATCATACCTTTAGTTGGATACAATGTCTTTTCATTGATAAATTAAACTTACTCACTATTCACAACATGCACGTAAAGAGCTATATTGAACAAAAGTGATGAAAAAAATTATAAAATAGCATGAAATCAATAAATTATAACCCCCAATTGCGAGAATAGTATACTAGGTAAAAAAATTATTAAAGAAGTGGTTGCATTGACAACTTCCTTCACTTCAAAATATAAGAGATTTTATATGATTAGTTAGACCTTTAGTTAACAGATTAAGTTTTTAGGTATAGAGGTTACTAGCATGATATAAGAGCTTTGCCATCCTAGAAGTCCAAGGTTCAAATCCACTCATGTGCATCTATTAATTTCAACTTGGTCCACATGTCAAACTAATTGATCTGACATGTGAGTGGGTGTGTTATAGAGCCTTATGTAATTAGTTAGCATGTATTTAAGCTTAGTCCATGTGTTAAGCTAGTCAATTTAACACATGAAAGAGTATGTTAAAGAGCCTTATATTATTAGTTGGGCATGTATTTAGGCTACTTCCATGTGTCAAATAAGTCAATTTGGCACATGAAAGAGTGTTTTAAAGAGTTTTATATCATTAGTTTGGGTATTAACATGTGTTAGAAAACCTTATGTCATTAGTGGGCCATGTATATGTGACAATCTAATCAAACTAGCACATGAGAGAACGTGTTATAGAGCTTTACATCATTAGTTGGGAATTTACTTGGTAGTGGCTTGGTCCATGTGCCAAACCAATCAATCTAGCACGTGAGGAAATGGGTTAGGGAGCTTGGGCAAGTATCTAGGCTTGATCCGCATGCCAAGCTAGCTAGTCAATCTATCACTTAAGGGAATGTGCTAGAGAACCTTATATCATTAGTTGGGGATTTACTTGATAGTTTAACTTTTATGATGGACTTTGACCCAAGACATTTTCAGACATAGTATCAAAGATAGGCTTGGTTTACATGCCATGTAAATCAATTTGGCACATGATGAGATGTGTTAGAGAGCCTTATATCATTAGTTGGGAATTTTACTTATCAGCTTAAGCTTTTGTGGTGAAATCAAACCTAAGACACTTTTTTATATGATATTAGAGTTGGACCTTTCTATGATGGGTCGAGCTCTACTTATTCAGGCTCACCTACATGTGAGAGAGTATGTTAGAAAACCTTATATAATAATTGGGGATTTACCTAGTAGTTTGAACTTTTATGGTGAAGTTAGGCCGAAGACATTTTCAAACATTATGTCAAAAACAAGCTTGGTTTACATGCCAAGCCAATCAGTTTGGTACGTGAGTGTGTTAGAAAGTCTTATATCATTAATTTGGTATATATACGTAATATGATATTATCTCTACCCTTAAATATATTGAAGTCTTTTTCCGGTCTATCGAAGTTTCTATCGACCGGTTGGTAACCATCAAGGTACACATTTTCTATTAAATTCTTGTTTTTGTTAACCTTTTTATGAGAGAAAAATATAACAATTTTGATCATTCATTATTTTTTTATATTAATATATCATTAAATTATCAAAAATTAAAAAAAGAAAAAAAAGAAAACACAAAAAAAAAAAAAAAAAAAGAGAGAAAGACAGAATCGTTGCTCTAACCACCCACTAATGGTCGCAGTCATCTTTTGTCTTTTGGCTACCCGCAAATGCAGTAAACCCTGTTAACATTTTTACTCAGGAAAGGTAGTTAAACTCCACTGCGTTGACTGAAAAGTCGATTGAATGATAAATAAAATGGCTAGTAAATTATTAAAATAAAACACAATTTCAAAACGAAATCAATATAGTACCATTATAATATATGTAGAAAAGAAAAATGGTTATCTTCAAGCCTTTGCCTATAAATATAGCAACCCTAGTACGTAGGTATTCTCATCAAACCAATTCAAGTTCCTTGGTTTCTTGATACAATCATCAAAAATTAAAAAACATGGATCCTGATTTGTATCAATACTTGCTTTACTTCATAGTCCTGTATGTCTCAGTTGGGGTTATCTATTTTTTCCACTTTTATAAATCTTCTAAAACCAACCTTCCTCCTGGAAACAAAGGCTTTCCTCTAATTGGTGAGACTTTCGACTATGTCATCAACGCCAAGAGAGGAATTCCTGAGAAATTTGTCAATGACAGAACCTCCAAATTCTCTCCCGATGTCTTCCGGACGTCGTTGCTAGGACAAGACATGGCTGTGTTCTGTGGTGCTTCAGGCCACAAATGTTTGTTCTCAGGAACAAACAAGTACATTCAAGCATGGTGGCCACCCTCCATGAAAAAGATCATGATGCATGACAGTCGAAACCATTCTTCCGTGGAAGAATCAGCCAAAATCCGGGTCATCTTGCCTCGGTTCTTGAAGATTGAAGCTCTTCAACCTTACATACCTGTAATAGACTCCATGGCAAAAAACCATCTGGAGAGAGAGTGGGCTCCTTACAAGGAAGTGAAAGTGTTTCCACTTGTGAAAAAATTCACATTTGGATTGGCATGTCGGTTGTTAGTGAGCATTGAAGAACCAGAAGGCGTAGCACGAATCACGGCACCCTTTGATCGTGTGATTGCAGGGTTGATTTCAGTTCCTATCAATCTTCCAGGAACAACTTTCCATCGTGCAGTGCAGGCAGGCAAAGATGTTCGTGAAATCGTGATGGGATTGATTGAGAAGAGGAAGAAGGAGCTTGCCATGAATGTAGAGCCAGACCAAATGGATGTGATGACAAGCATGCTTCATGATGGACTTCATGAGGTTGATATCTGTAACAAACTTGGAGCCTTCTTTGTTGCCAGCTTTGATACTACAAGTAGTGCTATCACTTTCATCATCAAGTCTCTTGCTGAGTATCCTCATGTCTATGAAAGAGTTTATCAAGGTAAACTAATTGATTTCTCTTTTTTATTTTTATTGAAACTAACTAATTGATTTCTTTGATTCAATTATATATATATATATGATATATTCTCCAATGCATTTGGATATCGATACATTTGATGAGTGATTGCATTTTATAATTACTTATTGTATTTTATTATATCTAATTATATATATATATCATATATAATATAATCAGATATAATAAAATACAAGAAGTAATTAATTTTATAACCTAATCAGTTTAGGTGTATTCAAATACAATGTATTAATATTCAAATACATTGTAGACAACTTCTATATATATTATTTTTTATATTTTTATTTATTTATTCTGTGAGTGTTTGAACTGATGTAGAACAAATGGAGATCTTGAAGTTGAAAAAAGAAGGAGAACCATTGAATTGGGAAGATGTTAGGAAGATGAAGTATACATGGTGCGTGGCTTGTGAAGTACTGAGGCTGTACCCACCATCCATTGGAGCTTTCAGAGAAGCCAAAACTGATTTTAGTTATGGAGGATATACAATTCCTAAAGGATGGAAGGTTACTACATATGATTACACTTGATACAATTAAGCACTTACTATAAAGTACTTTTTCAAATTTAATTTTGATTGAATATAAAATTTTCACCATTTTTTTTTCCAATCATATACAAGGAGCTCATTGACTTATTAGCAATTTTGTTTTCAGATATTTTGGAATGCCCATACAACACACAAAAATCCTAAATATTTTCCGGATCCTGAAAAGTTTGATCCTTCAAGATTCGAAGGGAGCGGACCTCCACCCTACACTTTTGTACCATTTGGAGGAGGACCTTATATGTGCCCCGGAAAAGAGTACGCTCGATTACAGATACTTGTTTTCATGCATAATATCGTCACAAAATTCAAGTGGGAAAAACTGATTCCGGATGAGAAGTTCGAATACATTGCAGCCCCATTTCCAGTGAAAGACCTTCCTGTTTCCTTGAAGCCTATTCAAACTTAAAAGTAGCTTGAAAAAAGTTCTAAATTTGTGTTAATGAATAAATTTGCATTGGTAGTTGTCTCAAGAAATCACAACCCAATAAATTTGGCTTTGCAATGTTATATAGTTTTTGTATAACTATAATGATCGATCTGTATATACATGACCTCCTAGTAAAAGTAGTTAAGCACTTCCTGTAATTTTAAAAGGTCAGGGGTCTGAATACCAGCCTTCTCCTAGAGCATAAGATGTGGTTCTGTTACATATATCATCAACTATAAATCTGCTCCCATCAAAATTGTTAAATATATATAAATTGTGGTACTTTCTATTATATTACTGTTCTCTATATTTTTGTGTTAATATATGGACCAAGTTTTACAAATCTATCTTATTTACAATTATAAATCTTCAACAGTACATATTTGCAAATTAAGGATTCCACTTACAGAAAGAATGTAAATTATTGTCATGAAAATGTGCATTTGATTAGCAGAAATTAAATTATTATAGATTAGATCGGTTGATTGAAGACAATCTAAAAGATATCATGAATGGGGTTCATGCTAACCTTAATTAATAAAAATATAATAAAATAAAAATACGTGTTGAAGGTCAAAAGATATTTTGTACAAATTAGAAGGCTTTCAATAGATGGAATGAAAATAGATGAGACAAAAAGAAAAGCAAAGTAACTTGGTGATAAAGTCATCTCCCACCTGTCTCACCACTTAAGTGACAAGTTCAAATCTCAACACTTCTACCATTTGTATGGATAACTCTCTCCCAATTCTGACAGTAGAGTTCTGAATCGTTCTATTAGAGTCTCATCCGTGTTATTAGAGTTTCATTTTAGTTAGTCTCGATAATAGTCTAACATGTAAAATATGTTAGATAATAAATTTTTTTCAAAAAAAAAAAAAAAAGAGCTATTAGAGTCTCATCTAGGTTTATGAGTAAAGATAATTTAAAAAAAAAAATGGAGCTATTAGAGTCTCCCAATTCTAAGAGTAGAGTTTCAAGCCGTGCTATTAGAGTTTTATCCTTGTTATTAGAGTCTCATTTAGGTAGGTTGATCTCGATAGTAGTCTGACCCATAAAAGGTGTTAAATAATAAAAAATATATATTTAAAAAATATTTAAAAAAAAAAAGAGCTAGTAGAGTCCCATCTAGGTTTACGAGTCAAATAATAATTAAAAAAAATGGAGCTATTAGAGGCTCGTCTATTAGGAATTTAACAAAAATAAAAGAATATATCAATCTCACATCAGAAACAAAACGAGAGATGATGGATTTTGAAGACTCTAAAAGGAGTCAAAGGCCTTTGTTTCAAATTGCCTCAGTCAAAAATATTTTAAGTATTGTTTTTTACTCCATTTAAATTTCTTTCTTATTCTTCTTATTTTAGAGTATAAGAAAGTGTGAGTTAATGTACGCTTTGAAAAGTATAGGTGTATTGGGGTCGTAAGATGTGAGAGAATAGTCTATGTGATTATAATAATTTTTCATATGGTGAATTCTTTTTTATGATCATGATTTTTTCTTTTGTTTTGAAGTTTTTTACATAAATTCTTATGTTTTGATTATTATTATTATTTTCTATTTTATTTTTCTGTTATTTTCAATATTCTTACAAAATGCAAGTTTTTAGAAGAAGTTTTGGGAGACAAATTTTTCCAACATCATCTAGGTTGGTCTCAATAGTAACCTGATCCGTAAAAGTGTTTGATAAAAAAATAAAATATAAAATATAAAATGAAATAAAAAAAGAAGAGACAAAAATGTGAACAGTTTTCAAAAAAGATATGGCTACCATTTGATGGAAGTGCTAATGTCAATATATACAATTCAATTAAAATTGTGAATTTTCAATATTATTAGTAAAATTTTACACAATGCTAAAATTATAAAATTGTAACGTTTTTATTATTGTCATTATGAAGATGGAACATAAAATTCAGTACTCTACCATTAGCGAATCTCTGTACATTGAATTTTCCTTCAGTACGAACCGTACTTCCTTTATTTTGTTGCTACATATCAAATAGGACTTAAATATAAATTATTTACTTGAGATGTGACCTAAAATTCAACCCCTATACTGTTAAATTGAACCGATAATATTTACGGCAATAATTGGACCAAAAAATCTTTAAGATATAAAGAAATGGTTGAATTGACAAATTAGATTTTATAAATGACAAAAAAAAAAAATTATCAATGGCGGGAATATATGTAAGAATATTGTAGGAGTTTGCAAATATTTTAAGGAACTATACCAAAATATGTTGATTTTTAATGAATTAAATTGTTAATTATAAGGTTAATTTTGGGATAATGATAATTGGAATGTTAATTTTAGAAATTAAATTGATCATGCATGTCACCTAAAAGATTTAAGTCCACATGTTACATAAAAAAATGGTTGGATTGACAAGTTAGTGAAACTACATTGTGTTGAACTTGTAATCGTTAAGTGTTGATTTTGTGAGGTTCTGAGAAACACTAACTTTGAAAATAATGAAAAAATTTATTTATGATTTTATTAACAAAAAAAAATTGTTTATAATTTTATATTTTAAAAATTGTTCATACATTCTAAAAAGAATTTGATCAAAAATAAAATATAGAAATAATCAGCAATTAATCTAAAATAAAAAGTACGATAAGTCAACTTTGATTCCACAATCATTCATTATAATTTCATTTTTTCTAATTTAGAAACATAATTTATATTATAAATGTATTATATTTTAAAAAATTACTTCCACATTTAAAAAACTAAATATATTTAAAAACAAAAAAACAAAAAACAAAAAACAAAAAACAAACGTTTGGTGACATGGACTAGTTATGGTTGTTACAAGATCTAGTACATATTTGAATTTGATAAACTTTTTTTCTCATATATATTATCGTCATTTATTTTTTTTTTTTTTTTGTCCTTTTATAGTCATAATTTGTTAATCCTATCATTTTTTTAAATCTCAATAACCTTTTGGTCTTCATACATATGATAATAACTACCATTAATATTAACAATTTAGTATAAAGTTAATAAATTTAAGGGTTAGGTCTGCTTCTTTTAAGATATACCTCAGGTAAGTCGTTTGTATTTAAATTTATCAAATTGAGAAAATTCAATGCAAGTTCATACCAAACTTTAATCATAATTAAATGCTTGTATGAGAATTATTTTGGGTAAGATTTACAAAATACCTGTCTATCCTAGAAAATTGTTAAATTGAATCAATTCCTAAATTAGACCGTCGTTTACCTTTCTTTGACCCTTCCTTAGGTATTGCTTTTGAGTTATTGGTTTGTTTTGTTTTGGATTTTTTTTTTTTTCCTTTTTAAATTAGTCGAAATATTTTGTAGTCTAAACTGTTGTATGGAATGTCACTCTTGGGTGACAAATGCGACCATGTGCAGCCAGCCACACCACTCAGCACGCCTACAAGATTTTTACGATATTTTCTTCTATTTAGACTTGACATTATATAACATATTTGGAACATTATGTAAAGTGTTTGGAAAATGAATTTCATTTGCTAACAGATTTGGAAGATTTTGTAATATACACCTAGTTTTCTGTTCTCATTAATTTTATAAATAACATTAAAATATTTGAGATTTTTTTAGGTGTTTCTTTGACATTTGGATTTCTGGTATGACAAAGAAAAATAAATAATAATAAGAGATAATTCCAAAAAAAACTCCTTACTTTTAATAGATTATCCATTTTCCTCCATTTAGTTTTGTTTTTATCTAAAATATCATCTGAGTTTTAACTAAACACCCAAAATATCCCCCTGGAAGCATATGAAAGGACAATAATACCCCTGACGATAACAAATTCCATTAGGTGGACATGATAGACCGTTTGACTCCAAGGGTAAAAAGAGAAATGCAATGAAATAAATAATTAAAATAATATTAATATTAACTAAAAAATCAAAAATCAAAATAAATAATATCAAATATAAATTAAATATAAAAAATAAGATAATTTCATTTAAAAATAAAAAATAATAACGAAATGAATAAAATTCTTTTTTTTTTCTCTTTTCTACCTCTTCCTCTCTCTTTCCTCTCTTCCTCTTTTCTCTCTCTATCTTTGGTGATCCTCTTTCCTTTATATCTCTGACCGGCAGTATAGTAGAGACCAAGGTGGTCTCCACCATGGGAGACCCAGGTAGGTCTCCCCATGGTGCGAACCATCTGGGTCTCCACGATGGAGACCCAAATTGAGTCTCCATGATGGAGACCACCGTGGTCTCCACTACGCTGCCATGACTTCGACTTGAGGCTACCTTGCTCGGCAATCATCGATTCCATCTCATGGCGGTGGCAAACGATTTCGACGACAACTAAAACGCCCCAATCCGGACCGTCACTAGGCTCCTATCCGAATGGTACGCCCGGGCACCCCAACGAATCACTCTAAGCCCATCTTGATGGGAAAAAGGCATTCGAGGAGCGAACCCTCTTAACTTCAAACTTAACTTTAGCAAAAGCTAAATATTTTAAACCTTAAAGTTGAAATGGTTTGGGTTGGGTTGATACTATTCATTTAGTCATTTTTAAAACTCAAACCGATAGCATAACGACTGCAATTTGGATAAACCAAAAATCTGAAAATCAATTTGAACACTTCAAACTATAATCACAATCCAACCCAACTTCTCGCAATCCAGTTTATCAACATAAACACAAGAATTTAAAACCTTCAAAGACAAGATATAAACATGTACTTTTAAATCTAGCAAGCTTGATTTTTCAAGCACAAAATGATGCCCTTTTACACAACTCAAAAATGTCACTCTTTTTATGCAAAATGTACAAACATATGCAATATACAAAAGACCCAAAATATGCATATTACATTCTTCAAGAAGTGAATGTCAACACTTGCGCCCACTTGAATACAGAGGAGGGAGGTTTCACTAGTCTTCACCCACACGAGTACTTGGGGAGGTTTTTATAAACAATTTGAAAAGTGAGCTATAAAGCTCAGTGAGTGCAATGGTTTATAAACTTTACTTTACTTTCTGAAAGCTTCCTCCTTAGAAAACTTTAATAAAAGTTTCTAATTCTTAAAAATATTTAAAGCATAAATCTCATTCAATTGCATAGCATTAATATAAACAACATCTAATAAACTTGTAAAGCATAAATCTGAACATACTTAAAATAACTGAACTTTATAAAAGCACCATTCATAACCTTAATCTCTTGACCACACGGCGACTTAGCTAAGGCCGCAGGTGTGGTAGGTCATAAGGCGATGTATCTGACATCCACCGCAACCAACTCTCTGAGACCTCTCAGCAACTACATGCGAAATTCTGTATCGCTAACCGTAGTGCGAGACCATATCCCACAAAGTAGGGCGACACACTCACTCATAACTCTAACCACATAGTTAGTGACTCGTTTCCCTCAACCCTTGCCTTACTAAGTGGGATATACCGTACGGGTCTGAACTCGATAAACTGGTGGGTACTTATGGCCTCTGAAAACTTATTTTTCTCTAATGTCATGCCTTACAAATCTTTATACTTGGTGCACAAGCACAAAAGCTTTAACTTGAAAGCTTTAAACTTGAGTCCTTGGACTCGTTTACTTTACAAATACAATACATTATTTAAATACAAGAACTTATACATGCAAAAGCATAAAATCTAGCTTATCAATGCAAAAGCATAAAATCATTTTAGAAAACTCTTTGAAAGTGCACTCACCTTAAACTTGGGCTTAACTAGGATGAGCTTAAAAAGCCCTCTCGTGATCCGGTCGGATGCTCTTCATCTACACAACACATATATACGTAAATTTACGTTTGCGTCAACTTCTGGAAACTCGCAATAATAAAAATTACATAATTGCCCCCTAAGTGACCTTTTTTAGGCGTAACTCTCCATTTTTTTGATTCCTTAATTTAATCTTCAACTTTTAATAATCTCAATACGCCTAATTAAACTCATTAGAGTCATCCAAACTCTCAACGGACGTCAAATGGGCCAATTTATAAAATTACCCTTCGAACTAGTTTAGAGCACGTTTTAGTTTCTCTCTAAATCTTTGGTATTTTCTTAGTTTTCTAAGCTCCCAATAAACTTAAATCCACTTATTTTTCAACTCATTCTTACTCAAAATCAACCAATAACCAAATCATAATAAAATCCATTTCAAACTCAACTTAAATCACCAATAAAAATCATCAACGCAAATCAATTTCGAATTGAATAACTTACCCTTTTTCCCTCTCGCGTTGATTTTGCTTTGAGACTTGATTTCGAGCTATTTTTGGGCTAATTTTGGTGACAGATCTGTGCTAGAATTGGATTGATTTTCTTCCTCTTTCTTTTCCTCCGCACGGCTTCTCTCTTCCGGCCGAACTTCCCTTCTTCTTCTTTCTTTCTTCTTTCTTTCTTCTTCTTCTTCGCGATTTCGCGACTGCTTCAGTCTGATTTCTGTTTTAATTTTTGAAAGTCAAAAACCATATTTTTGGCTTCTAATTTCCTCCCCAAACAACTCTAAAAATAACGGTCATGTCCCTTAAAAATTTCAATCTCCTCCCTTGACTTTTAGCTTAATATTACTAGGACCACAATTTTAAATTTTATCTTCAATATAGTCCCTTTTTACCTTAAAAGTTTTTTTATTTCATTTACTATTTTAACTTCCCGTTTAATCTCCAATTGAGTTTAAATCAATCTCTATGGGTTCTCTATGACCTTAAGTCTTCCCATAAACTATTTAGGGTCTCTAATCAATACTTAGGGACTATTCCTGAGAACCCGTACAATATAAAAATAGAGGGTTTACAACAACAATGGAGGAGGAGTCATATTGGAGAGTGAGGGAGAGGTTAACTACTTTTTTGGGTTCGAATCGATGGTTTGTTGATTGAGTTTATTTTTACTTTTATTTTATTTTTATTTTTTCCCTATGGTGTTTGTTGATGGGTAGAGACCTAGAACCTGGGTTTGTGGTTTGGTGGTTCAATTGATTGATTGATGATTTAGGTTCTAGGTTTAGGTTCAGTTGATTGATGATTTTTGAGTTTTCAGCCATATTTTCTAGGTTTCCAATCGCTGGAAACCTAGAAGGAGGGAGAGAAAGAAAGAGAGGGAGAGAGAGACACACAGAGGGGGGAAGAAGAAAAAGAAAGGTGGCGGCTACGACAGTGGTCTGGTGGAGTCAATAACTGGTGTGTTAAAGGTTGATGATGAAATTAATGATGATGAAGATAGAGGTTCAAGGTTTATGATGAAGACAATGAAGTTGGATGGACGATGATCTTCACTTTTTTTTTTAATTTTTATCAATTTTTTATTTTTAATTTGGTGTGTTATTAGTTTATAATTCGTTTGTTTTAAAATATTATTTTATTTTTTTTCTATTTTTATTAATTTTTAAAATTTTTAATTTGGTAGGTTAATTTGTATCTATCAGGGTTAAAAATGTCTTTTTATATTTTACCTCACTTTTCTGTCAACTTATCAACAGAATGGTGATTTTGGATAAAAATGAAATTACATAGTAAAAAATGAACAATATATCAAAAGTTAGGCGGTTTTTTAGGATTTTTCCGATAAATTATTTAAATTTAGTGAGTGCTTTACGTATAATTAACAAAGGGCACAATTTTAAACTAGCCCTTGAATTAAAAATACTCACCATTAAACACTTAATTATAAAGGAAAAAACTTTAAGTTAATAGAACTAAAATTAGTGTAAATTTTATTACCAATATTAAAATGAGATTTTTTAGTATCATCAATATTCATAAACAATTATTTGAGAATAAAGAATACAAATTATTATCATTTTGGTTTTTTGTTTACAACCTATAATCCACAAACACTATAATATTAACAAAAAAAACTCATTTTAATAATTTAATAGTATTTTTATTTTTGAAACTTACATTAATTTGAATAGTATAATAGAACAAAAATTCCAATATGGGAATGTGGTCTGAATCAGGCTAAACTAATTCTAAGAGGAATAACAATGCAATCATTCAATTATACTAGTCATTTTTGGTGACTTTTTTTTTTTAAGCAAAATCTATTTTTACTGACTTTTCATATGGTAGAATCAAAACGTATAAGTTATATATAAATGTTTGAATCATTCTTATGATTATATATATATAATCATGACCCATTTTTAAATACAAATTTATAATAAAAAGATGATTATTACTATTGTTATTATTAGGGATAATTCTAATTTTCCCCTATAGTTTGATACAGTAGCTAAAAAACCCTCTTAACTTTAGAAATTGCTAAGGACCCCTTATAATTTATAAAAACAGCCAAAAAAAACCCCAATCATTTATAAAAATAGCTAAAAAACCTTCTACTATCAATTTGGACGTTAAAAGTCAATAATTAATCGTTAATGTAGAGGAATAAAACTGTCAAAGCAAAATAAAATATATAACAATATTAATTAATTAATTAAATTTAAATAGATTTTTTTGATAAAAATAATGTCATCCCCACCATCCATTTTTGTGATGGACGGTGGAGATGAAAACAAAATATATATATATATATTAAAACAAAATAATTACTAAAAAAACTTAAAAATTTTAATAGAAAATTAAAACAGATCATATTCACTGTCCATCATTATGATGGACGGTGGAAATGGACAAAAAATATTAAAATAAAAAAAAATTATTAAAATGAAAAAAGAAAAGATCTTTTTCAATCTTTTTCTTCATTTTCATTAACAAACTCCAATCTTCATCTTCATCTTCATCTTCATCTTCTTCTTAAACCAAAGGTCAACAACATCTTCTTCTTTTTCCATTTTGAAGAACGACGTTAGCGACATGGAAAATGGGTCTCCTTCATCAGAGACCAAGGAGTCTCTTGCTAAAGAGACCTCATGGTTTCCATCACGTGGAGACTAGAAAAAGACCTCACGGTTTCCATCGCGTGGAGACCAGTTCTAGTCTCCACGCGATGGTGACCATGAGGACTTCTTCTTCTTCTTCTTTTTCCATTTTCAAGAGCGGCGTTAACGACATGGAAAATGGATCTCTTTCGTCAGAGACCAAGGAGTCTTTTGCTAAATAGATCTCATGGTTTCCATCACGTGGAGACTAGAAAAAGACCTCACGGTTTCCATCACGTGGAGACTAGTTCTAATCTCCACACGATAGTGACCATAAGGACTTCTTCTTCTTCTTCTTCTTATTCTTATTCTTCTTCTGCTTCTTCTTCTTCTTCTTCTTCTTTTCCTTTTTCTCATTCTCCTTCTTTTTCTTCTTCTTCTTCTTCTTCTTCTTCTTCTCTTCTTCTTTCTCTTCTTCTTCTTCTTCTTCTTCTTCTCTTTCTCTTCTTCCATTTTCTTCTTCTTTTTCTTCTTCTTCTTCTCCATCTTTTTCTTCTTCTTCTTCTTCTTCTTCCATTTTCAAGAGCGACGTTAACGACATGGAAAATGGGTCTCCTTCGTCAAAGACCAGGGACTCTCTTGCTAAAGAGACCTCATGGTTTCCATCACGTGAAGACTAGAAAGAGACCTCACGGTTTCCATTGCGTGGAGACCAGTTCTAGTCTCCACGCAATGGTGATCATGAGGACTTTTTCACTGGAGACCCCTTAATCTCCGACGAAAGAGACCCAAAGTTTTTTTTTTTTTCCATTTTTTCTTTTTTATTCATTTTTCAATTTTTTTTTACATATGAATGATAAAGATAAATCGTGTGTTGATGGTGGGTTAATGATAGGTTGATGATGATGGTGATGAATGGGTCGATGATGGTCGGCTGATGTGATGGATTGAGGATGATGAATTTGGGTGTGTATTGTTTTTTCAATTTTTTCCAAATGCAGTGTGTTGATTTGGTGTTTGTTGTTGTTGATTTGGAGTTTGTTGATGAAAAATGATGAAGTAGAACATTGTTGATTGATGTGGTGTTTGTTGATCTGGTGTCGACTGGTATATTGTTCTTTGATGTGTTTTGATGTTCTTCATTGAGGAAGAATAAGTTATAGGACACTAGAGATCCAATCTCCATATTGGCTCTCCACCATCCATTATCATTGATAGACGGTGGAGATCCAAGGTTGGATCTCCTTTTTTTTTTTTTTTTCAAATTTTGTTTCATATAAAATTCAAATTATTTTTTTAATTGAGGGCAGTTTGGTCTTTTTACAATTGTCATGGTCAGAATCTATTTTCCACTAACAAAATTAATAGAAAGAGGAAAATGGGATTTTCGCAAACTATATGGGGATAATTAACGATTAGATCAAACAACAAGGAGATATTAGAATTTTTACTATTTTATATTATCTTGGTTCTAAGCTAAAATTTGTACTAATTAAGATACCATTTTTAATTGGCGACGCTATTGGGATGTTGTCGTAGAAAATACGAACCCATTAGCTCAACTTCTTTGAATTTGACACAGACTTACAAGTCAAAACATTTGAATTCTTTGGACAAAGCTTACAAACCTGGTGCTGCTGAAGCATTTTGCATGGAAATTTCATTCTCATGGGGTGACAAATAGTACTCCAATTAATGCACATATTTTACATACCTACCGGTCACATTTGCATGAATAAACATTTGTCACAGCCGGTTGGCAAATGTTATCATTACCCACAAGTTTGAAGTCACAGTTTATAAAGTCCTCTAACGGCAAGGATGTTGTAAGATTATAAAATTAATGGTACTCCACCTGCTCCAAGACGAGTCACCTGAAGATTTATATGTCAGTTACTGTATTATATGTCAAAATTATATGTAGTCAAGATTTTTGCTTTCTATTATAGCTTGTTCGGTTTTTCTAAAAAAATACCACCCTTAATCTAATTAATTATTAAATGAAAAGAGATAGACTCCAATTAAATGTATGACAACGACCGAATCCTGCTTGTATCTTGAAGAACTTGCCACCAACCCCCACTTAATGCAAAGAAGTCCATCACTTGACCATTCCATAAATGAGAAATGTTGAAATTTTCTTTGAAAGATCATGGTTGAATGGAATCAAATTATGGGTATGTTATTATGGGTGCAATGTTTCTCATTACATAATCACAAATCTACTCTTATAATAGAGAAAAAAATTCCTGACGCATGATCATAAATGAGTATAATATAATTTGAATTTCGATCTCAAATATATATATATATATATATGTAAATGGGTAGTGCACAGAGTACTTGATTAAAAATATAAACGTAAAAATTGTGTTTCATACTTAATTTTAACTTTTCATACTATTGCAGTTCCTTTAGGCCATACATGCTTCTACTCGTTTGCTTAATGGGCTCTTTTTACTTTGTTAAAAATTTAAATAAATTTGAATTTATGAATTAGCACTGAAACTTTTAAATAAATTTTTTCAACATCATCTGTGCTCGCAAACAAGGATAAAAAATGATCATAATTCATATTCTCTATTCGAAAATTATAGTTTGTGAACATTAACCAATCCTTTGTTAATGTATTGACAAGGATAGGAACAGAATATTAGACAACATTTCTAATCTAATCCTTTGCTTATTTAATACTACACTTTGTTTGGTGAAACATTAGGTTGGATTAAATTAAATCTATATTTATTTAATAAAATATGAGATTTGATTATATATACTAATTTTAAATTTAATGGCATTTCAAAATTAATTAATTAATTATTAAAGTAAATTGTTTTAAATGAAATAACTATTTCATTCTGTTATTATTATTATTTTAAAAATATTAAAAGCCTTGTAATTATATCATCTTTTATATATGTTAATACTAAAATTTATAAATAAAAACAATAAAAAAAAAAATGTTAACATAGTCCCGCCCGTCAAGGACTGGTGGGCCTAAGACTGGTTTGACGAATCCTACGCAGTGCCCAAACGCTTCATTGGACTATATGATTCAATCCGGAACTAATTTTACTTCATCACAACCAAAGGACACCAAATAATTAACAATATTATTTTATTTTTATCCAATTTTATACTGCATCAAATTAATACGTATTAATTTAGTCTAATCCAATCATCTTCAATAATATCAATGTAATCCGACATAATCTTACAAATCAAACACACCTTTGGACCTTATTTATTACATGAGATTAGATTGGAATCAAATAAATTACAATCCAATCCCATGTTATTGGATCTCTCTAGTCTCATCAGCCGTTTAATCCTAAGCTAAAGTTTGGGATTATTATTGTTTATATATTTTTCATTTTAGTTATAAAATGTAAAATATTATATGAATTTAAAAATCAATTTAATATCTTTTTTATATATATAAATGAATAATTTAACAGCAATTAAAAATAAACATTATATTATTTAAAAATTATTGTAAAAAAATTATTGGTTCATTAGAAAGAAATTAAATATTTTATAAAAATAAATAAATTTTAATTTTAATAAAATAAGAGATAATATTATTTTTATCTAATTTTATACTATATCAAATATATTAAAATATTAATTTAGACGAATTTAATCCTAACCAATCTTATTAAAGTAGATTAATTAATTAATCTGGCACAACAAAGACACTCTAAGATTATCTGTAATTAATGAGCTTGTTGGGATGTTGTCATAGAAGATAAAAACCCACATGATTATCTTCTTTGAATTTGATGCTGACTTGCCAATTTTTTATTTCCACAAAATGATCACAGTTTGTAGTATATGATAATCAATTCGTACTATTGTATAATTTATTGCGAAATAAATCAAAACATCTGAATTCTTTGGATATGCTGGTGTTAAAACATTTTGCACAAAATTTCATTCTAAGGTGATGACTATGTTTGTCGGCGCCGGTCATTTTTGCTTGAATGTATTTGTCTACGCCCTTCAGCAACTGCCAACAGCCAATCATCATTCACCATAACTTTGAAATCAAAGGGAGGAAAGCAAGAGTTGCCCGGTGGTATAAGTAAGAGTTGCCCGGTGGTATAAGTCTACTCCTCACCAAGTCTTAGTTGTTTGGTTCAAATGCATCTTCGACTTGATATGTGGATAATTTTTTTCGCACTATGTTGATCACTCTCTTCTATTTTTGAGAGTAGAGGTCCAGGTCATGCAATACTCTAGCCCGGTGTCAAAAAAAAAATTGAAATCAAAGGTATAAAGTTATCACCATCCGTTTTCATCAACAATTCAATTTCAAAAATTTCCCAAAAAGATGCTGTGATGATTGTTCAATAATAATAAGAAAAATGAAACTCATACTACAGTATCAGCTTTTCAACAAAAATTTCTACTCTCACTGTTGAATCATTTTTATTACTTGCATTATGGTTAAACAGACATAACAGAAACAAGATGACAACAAAAGTCATGGTAGAAAACTTTTGTCGGCATAAAATTTCTTCCATGAATGCCGGTTTATGAAGGGTATAACTTCATTAGTTAATTTGATAATTTAATTGACTTTTCATTTAAACTGTGGTCTTTAAATTTATTATCTGATATTTATGAAATGAATACAATAAAATGAGTACTTTTGAACTTTAATATAAAGACAAATGTTAAGAATATAAACATTAAATAATAAATTTATATAAATTCTGTAAAGACAAAGATATGAAAAGTTGTATCGTGAAAAAATAAATATAACTTTTTTACTAAATATCTTATTTTTAGGTACATATTTACAAAATTCATAACAAATAAAAATGATTGTTTTCTGAAAAATGTTCGCAATAATGATAGTGAGGAAATGAGCTGGCTGATCAATGTTTTTAGTCAATAATATTGGACTGGAAAGTTAATAATATTCAAAGGTGATAATTTTCACTCTTTAATGATAGATTTCGTGACAATTTTTCTAGTGCTTTTAATATAACAACCCAAATCCATGTCTAGGGTCCAATGTGCCTTCGCTGCAATGGCAACGGCACTAGCAGAGACCACTCTGGTCCGAAACACAGCTACATTTGTGGTTACACCTTTCCTCATTTGTGTGTGAGTCTCCTCTCATCTTTGTATGAATCGTTCTCATCTATGTGTGGGTTATTTCCTCCCATATGAGAATCGTTTTTCAGATCGCACCATCAGTGTCTGATTCCGTTTAATCTCGATTATTTTTTGGATCCATTTTAATAATATAATGTAATTTAATATATATATATATATATATATGCCGACGTCCACTAGCTTGTTTCCTTCAACAAAATATAGTCAAGTCAAAATTCACTAGAAACATATTCATGATACTCCACTTACCACGAATATCAATAAATATTATTTTGTTTACTTGTGTCCATCTGAAATGCATTTACTGTGAGATACGCATAGGAGCTGCTCAAGTGAGAGTGATTGAATGTAAATAATCAATTAATTGTTGTTTATTTATTTATGTTAATTTAAAACCTTACCGGTTTGTGGGCTCGAAGACTTTAATAATGGAAATTATGGGAATTCTATCACAAGAAATTGAAACAGTTAATTGTTTGCTTTCCCAATTTTCTGCTTAATTGCCGGTTAAATTTTCTTTGTTATACTGGAGACAATCTTATTTGACTGGAAAATTATAAGATCCCTGTTATACAAAATGCCTATGAACCCAATTTTGGGTTTTGGACTTGTGAATATGAATAATGTTACAGTACTTTCAAAAATTTTCTCAAATTTTTCACTTAAATAATATAACAAAATGATTTATAACAACTAACTTAATTATAAGATGAAATATTAATAATGTGGTAATTACATATAAATTTACTAGATCATTTAATTTGGACAATAAATTTAAATAAAAATTATAGGATAAAATATTAATTTATGGATAAATTTATTCAACTATTAAATAATCAAACCCAATTTTTATAATATTATTAAAAAAAATAAAATAAAAGTGTAACTAATTTAAAATTCGGGATACGAGTCATACTCTAAGTTTGTAGGATATATATATTTTTTTTTGAACTAATTACATCTACTAAAATTACTATGATGAATATTAGAGTACAGATCGAATCACATGCCTTTATTTCAAGGGAAAAATTATCTTTACTGTCTCGAAGGACTTATCCACAATTTATCGCCACATAAAAAGGACCTGATGGAAATGATTCATATTGCTACAACGACATTGGAACGTGTGCATTTTATATGAGATGCAGGTGTGCTACTATGTTGCTGTTGAGGCATGACAACTTGGAGTAGTTTGTAGGACATTATCATTCAAGATTCAATCAATCTTATCCAGTTGACTGAGACTCACATGTCAGGTGACCAGATTGTAATTTATTATATATATATATATGTAGGTTTTTTTTTTTCTTTTTGAGATAGTAATTTATGATAATTGTTGATTATGTGCTATTTTATTGCGTAATAAGTCTTTTTTTTTTAAAAAAAATCTAATTTTCTAGATGTTCCGACGAATCTAGTACCGACTTGTCTTGCTCCAGTATTGTTGTCCCGGCCGGCCCCCAACGGCTGCTAGGTTTTTCTTGGTTTCGACAGTTTTATCAATGTCAAAATCGAATTTTCGAAAAAAAAAAGTCAAAATAAAAACGAACTCTATATTTTAAAATAGATATTTTAAAATAATGTTAAATTCAGTTTGAATTTTCGAACTAATAAAAAAATTAAAGTTTTTTAAACACAATTCCTTATATAATAAAGACAATAATTGGTAAATATGGATGAAACTTAAAAAATATATATTTTATTTTTCTTATTTCCTAGTTCAAAAACTTGATAATTTTTTAATGTCGTTTATATGATTTTCTCATACTACTGTAATATCCCCTCATTGGAGAATGTATATATGAGCCAAGCAAGTAGCTCGTTGTACGTATAATATGACAGTAACCATCCCATCCTTAATTATGTTTGATTGAAGATTTTTTTCCACTGAGAGGCAGCAGTACCACCGGTCCTTGTGATCTGTACCAACAATAAATATTGCTGTTGAATGTCTAAGTGATACATATATACTATTACAATATGCTCTATACTTGATTACTTCTTTCTTTTTTTTCTAAATTTTTTTATATCTTTTCCAAATCAAGGCGTTATCGAAATCAACCCACAAAAACTCTAATAGCATAATTCGGATAACTACTCTTAAAGATTGAAAGAGGACTATCCACATCATTAACATAAAGGATGAGACTTATGACACTCAAACATGTTATTTGAAAAAGCAAGAGTAGGTGGAGGTGGCCATCGTTGAGCCATCTCACTTTATTTTTTTTATTTTTTAAAGAATTGAACCACCTCACCTGTGACTATATTTGATTACTATTAATACAATAAAATATATAAATTGAAAATTGAGTAGAGAGAGAGAATCAACAAGCCAAGCAATAATGGAATAAGTTTTGTGTTCCATGACATCTACTGTCTCACATCATATGATGTAATTTAAATTAAAAGAAAAGAAAGCAGCAAATATGGGATAGTAGACTACACCAAAATTCTTCTCCTATCATGGAGGATATATTATACTTGCACACAAATGGAGGAGGCAGGCGCTGAGTTGTGGAAAAAGAAAAATTGTGAGATATTTCTAGAATGAAGTACTACTTCAGATTAAGGATGCTGCCTACCTCCAATTTCTCATTTTCACATCATTTTCAATGAGGAATTTGAGTTAAACAGTATCACTACTGACTCAAAATAGTATTTCGTTTTAGAAATGTCTCATCTTGCAATTTTTCTCCCAAGTTAGCGCCTCCTTTCTCCACTTAGCTAGAAAGCGCATGCATATACATTTAGTAATCATGGATCCCAAATGCTCTCGTCTTCATGTAAAATTTCCACCATGATAAGACAAAGATTTTGACTATTCTTTAAGTAAGTTTATTTTTATTCAAATTACGTTATATTATATAGCGTTAGAGCTTATATAATTGATATGGAATAGAAGACCTATTGCATCATGGATGCGCTTGACTTGTTGACTCATAATATATATTGTGACATTAAAATGATGTGATTATATTGGTATATTGTGTTAATATCACATACAATATGGTATGAATCTTACATGAGTGAAAATATTTTGCACTTAAACTCGGATCTAAATCCGAGAAAATTTGCGGGTTTAGGTGTGGGTGGAACCCAAACCCCACCCACGAACCCACAAGGGCTGCAACATTTCAACAAAATATTTTAGTACCAAATTTTATATGGTTGTTCTCCTCAAATATCACCTAATAAGCTGAAATGATATCATTTTCAAGTTCTAACAATAACATCAACCACAAAATAGAATTAAACTTAATATTTCAGCCTAATATTAAGTTCTAGCATCTAACATAATAATTTAAAATAAAAACATAAATCCTAGAATAAGTCTAAAATAAAAAACAAAATATACCAAAACGTTGTCCAAATACATAAAAGATTTTAACTCCAAAGTCCAAAAATATAATAAACAAATATAAAATCATCAAATAAATATAATTTTTCTTTTCAATTGCTGGTTCGTCGGTTTGGGTGCCCATTTTTTTTCCGCACCCACATCTGAATCCTAACGCATTTCGGGTTTGAAATTATGCATCCGTCCCTTCCATTGCAGATGGAAATCCTTATGTTCACGTGTTCGCGGATTGAATTGTCATCCCTAGTAGACGAGTAGAACCAATTTTTGCTTAATTACCTCATCTTAGATTTTGGGCTACAAGCCTTGTTCAAACATAAAATATTACAAACTATATAATATAGTTGGATGTGCAGAATATGTAAAAATTGGGATCCTATTATCGAAAAATAAAGTGTCATTTTACGAGGAATATTTAAATTTGTAACCACAAGAATATTTAAACTTTTGCTGAAATTATATTAGCAGCTATTATTACTATTGACATTATTTTTGTAGTTTGGAGCTACTCAATTTAAGGGAGTTTTGATGAGAATATAGAATGTCACATTTTTCTCTCTTAATGTTTAGTCTCTTATGCTTATTTGGTGCCTAAATGAACTCACTATTCTTATATTTCGATTTAGAATTCAAATGGAGACATTAAAAGTAAAACAGGGCATTTTGGGCGATTTTAGACAGTTTCGATATCACTTCGTAATCTGGACATAACTCTCTCATCCGAGCTCCGATCGAGATGATTCAAGATGCTATGGAAAGACAAGAAAGAGTTCTACAACTTTCATGTTTTGAGTTTTGAGAGATACTAGCTGCATCAAGGTCAAAATCGGGCTTAAAGTTGCTGCACCTGCACTGTTGGTGTTCTGGAATGTTACTTAGCCTGCAAGTTTGATGTGTTGACTTGAAGCAACTTATTTTTGGAAGCTTCCAAATCTGATGCACGAAAATCCCAACTGAAATCACAACTTTCCTTCTAGTGTTGAGGCTATTTTTATTAATTTCCTTAATTAGTTAGATTTGAATATTGTTATTTTAGGACAATGTTTAATTTGTTTAGCAGTTTTTTTTTGTCTCTGAGAGGGGCATTGCCGTGTATAAAATAGAGGAGAAATCATAAGACTGGCATCGCTTCTTCCCTGATCTCTGATTTTTTTCCTCAAGTTTTTATGATGGCCATACTTGGCTAATTTTTATAGTTGGTCGAAGGAAACTGAAACCTCGGAATCAATAAAATTGTGAGATCTAATTTGTTTTTATTGTTCAATTTATGCCTTGGGTATTGGATGTTCTTCTATGCTTATTTTCATGATTGTCTCGTGTAATTACTAGGAGGCCTACTAGTTTATTATTCGTTACAATCTATTGCTAAGTTAGATATCAAATCCGTAATTGTTTGATCTCTCTAATTTGTGAAGCAACTAAAATTTAATGAATTGCTGCATCAGAAATTATTAGATTTTAGGAAGAATGTTCGACTAAATTAAATGCAACGGCTTGAGCTTGTGTTGTTTAGCTTCATCGATTTCTTTCATTCTTAAGGCTACTATTAAATTAAACCTTTAGTGCTTGTCTTGGGTTATTTAATAGTTAGGATTGGTTAAATCATCTGTTTTCTAATTAATTGCAATTAAGGAGAGATAGGAAAAATAAAAAATGGTTCCAACGGTGAATATTTAAGGTGTGAATTGATATATACTTGCATCGATGATCAGTTATAAAATTCCGAAGGTGGATGTTGACTTAGACCAATGTTTGTTCTTCTGATTGATTTTAATATTTCAATTTGAATTGCTCTTTAGTTGTTTTTCTTAAAATTGTTTTTATTATACTCAAATCCCTCTCCCCCATCCTTGTTCGTGTAGCATAAAACTAAGCTAGATACTCTCTATGGAAACGATCCTTACTCATATCACTATATAAATTTTTAGGAGTACAGGTTTAATTTGGTTGCCCACGACAGCACACCAAGTTTTTTCCATTTTGCCCTAGTAGATATACAGCAAAATTCTGGTGCCATGGCAATCAAACGTGTGTTAGTGGTCTTGCACTAGGTAGTTTTGCTTGCCCAGTTACCAAAGCTGAGCAGCTACACTCACTAAAAGAGGCCCAACTTGGTCATGAGCTCTCCTAAGCAGGCTTACCCTCATAGGCTCAAGAAGCCTGCCAGCTTATTTAACATGTAAAATTATTAAGAGTGGCGATATTTCCACCCCTTAAAAAATTTAAACCCCATAAAAATTTTAAAATTTTTTTAATTTATTTTTAAACTTTACTTAATACCAAGATTACCATTTTTATTTAATTTTATCATACAATCTTTTATTTAATTTTATTATACTCCATTTTTATAAGTATAAATCAATTTTAGAATATCAATATTCATTAGTATTGAGAAAACTTCATCTTCTCTTCTACATTTGGATATCTCCTTCCTTTTAGACTAAAAGATGAACTTCAACTTCTGTTTTATACTCAAACGTATATACCACTACAAATCAAAAACCAAACCTAGTCAAACCACCAATTTATAAGGCTCCAATCTAAATAGACCCAAGAGATTAATTGAAACTTATGTTATTGTTATTAATTTAGTTTAACTCAAGATTTAGAAATAAATGAATATATGGATAAATATTCATTTGAAGGATTTTTTTAAAAAAGAAATCATGAAATTCGGGAGTGATGAAAAAGATCATTAAAAAAAAAAATGTGAGAGTCAAATGCAAAATAGCAAATCAAATATTGAGACAAATTGGTGTGACCTTGCATGGATAGAAACAGAGAGAATGAAATGATGTAAGGATAAGAACAAGAAAGTGAGATTGGAAAGAAAAAGTGGGTGGACAGATGTCCGTTTTGAATAAAATAAAATAAAAAGGGGTATGAGAATGAGGGAAAGAGAACATGAGATGGTGCCATTTTTTCTTTAAAAGAAAATGGGCATGTGTTACTTATGTAAGCATGGTAAGCCAATTGAAAAAGTTAAAGAAAGCATGAGATAGGCAATTGAAAAGGAGAGGTGAATGAGATAAGAGAGAAGTGAGCATGGCTTGCGGCGTTAGTACAAAAAAAATTAAAAATGAATGAGTTGGTGGATTTGCTTGAGACAAAGAGAGGCAAAGTGTCCCAAGCATAAAAGATGAATGATGTCAAGCAAATGAGTGTGTAAGTAAACAAAGGGATAGTAATTGATCAAGAGAGTGATGAGAGAGCACCAGTGGGTCAACTTTTTTTTAGAGAAAATGTGTTCAGTCATGGTCATGTCTTGCATGATAAAGCTAGAATAGTTAGAGAGAGACATAAGATTTAAAAAAGAAAAAAAGACATGACAGAAACGTGAGTGAGACGGTGCAATTGTATGTATATATGTGTATACATATATATATATATATATAGTAAACACATAGAATGGACGAGCAGAATAAGAAATAAAAGAAAACTAGGTGAAGCCGAGAAGAGAAGGAAAAAAAAAAAGAGAGAAGAAAAAAATGAAGAAAATTTATGGATGTTTGTATAGAATGTTTGAGTGTCTGATTTATCCACATAAGTGATTTTATTTTAATAAGATTTGGAATCAAAAAAATTAGTTTATTTTTCAATAAGTTCTAAATTGAATTTTCTGTAATTTTTGGGTAGATTTAAGTTTATGAAAAATTAGATAAAAACTTGTTTTAGATCTAGATTTGAGCAAAGAAGTTATGTGAGTGGATTATTTATTTAATTTGAATTAATTATTTACAATTGCATATTTTAGATTTTATTTATTTATTTGTTATTTGAAGAAAATTATTTACTTAGTTTATTAATTTATTGATTTATGATTTGATTAAAGAATATTTATATATTGATAATTAAATTTATATTTAGAAATCGAGTTATACAATTTGCATATGAAAATTATTTGATATTTGAAAAAGAATGAAATGATATTTTTATAACACTAATAATATATCCTTCCCTCTAACGGTTAGACAGGTTACACGTGTAAGACCTAGATTCGCCCAACACTTGTATGACAAATGTCGAGAGAGTCATTGAGTCACCCAACACGTGTGTGACAAATGTTATCCCTCACTCTAGGTATATGTTGAGTATTTCCACCACGTATAACAGTTTTCCCTGGATACTAGTTGGTGTAGATTTTCGATTACAGATATTATATACTAAGATTGATCAGTACAAAAAGATATTTATAGAACATCAAATTTATAAAAAGAGATTTTTGAAAAGTTTTAGAGATTATATATTTTTATATTTTATATTATTAAAGTTATAAAGATTATTTATAAAGAAGTTTACAGTTTTACTATAAATCAGATTTAAATTTAGTTTTATTGTTCTAGATATAAAATTTTATGAATTATTTAGAAGTATTTATTGTTACCAGAAATATGTTATGTTTTAATTAGAAATATTTTTATAAAAGTTATATACACTTATTGGACGTTAACACTCACTCTTTTATATAACCTTTTTTTTTTTTTTTTCAGGTATTCGTCGTAGGTTCATATAGATTATTGCATATCGTGAGAAGGGCGACATAGTGATTACAAAATGCATTATTATTTTTATGCAGAAACATTTTTTGCTTCAGTGTATATAATTTTTAATTAACTTGATTTCGTAAATGTGTTTCCAGAATAGTTTTATAAATGAAATATCTTTTTCAGATATTTATGAATATTTTGATTATTTAGTCCAAAGATTTAACATGAGAAATATAAAGATTTTCAATTTGTTCAAATAAAATTTTATAAAACAACTATAAGATTTACAATGATTTTCTAAAGGATTTTTAGTAAATCCATATTTCGATTAAAAATACCCCAATTTTCACAAGATTTTCCTGAACTCGAGATAAGAGTCGGGATGTATTCAATCACAATTGCTATGGGAGATTCAACTATGGCCTTTTGTAATATTGAATTTGTTTTTTTTTTTTTTTTTCAATTTATTCAATACTTGAATTATGATATCTATGTATTCGATGAATTATTTGAATAAATTTTTTACACCAAGAAACTTATACTTATATACAATTTCTCAACACTAAAAATTTCAATTATGAAATATACCAACAATATGTTCAATGAATTGTTTAAATGAAGTTTTTTATAACAAGAAGCTTACAACTACATACAACAAACTTCTCAGTACTAAAACAACAATTAATTTAAAACTTCCCTTTTTACAATTAATTTCAATTGAAAATTTTATTTCATTCTCCATACTTTACAAGCAAATTATATTCCCTACAAAAAATTAATGTTTAAGATTAACATTTAAAAAAAAAAACATTATATGATATTTTAATTAATAATTTGTGGATCTACTTCTAAAATATTTACTATTTTAATAATTTTGTTTAAGAACAATATTGGATATTTAAAAACAATAATAATAATAATACTAATTTGAGATGTACATACAATTTTTTAGGAGTGTAAATATCGCCACTCAACTAATAACATCTTTTCATTCTTTAAACCCAAACATACCCTCAAACCAAGCCCCTCCAAATCCACAGGTTTGATAGTGAAGCCCAACCTACCCAACCATAAGGCCTGAACACAACCTTGGCCCTCACTTTAAGGGCTGCACAGGGGCCAGGCTTAGGCCACCCCATCCTCCATTTTAGGTACTAACTACTTCTCAAGAATTTGGATGGTAATACATTCTTCACATTAACATGCCAGGTACAAATACATCAGAAGGCGAGTAAGCATCACTGATGACAACAAATCATGCTCTATTCACTTGAAATAACTTGTTTAATCCATAACAAAGCCAGCCTCGAAGACCTTGGTCTTCAAATTCAAAACAATTCTCAAAACCAACATTTTGTTCTGCTTAAAAAAGAAAACAGTTTTTCTAAATAATTTAACAGCTCCTACCAAGCCCAGTTTACACAAACTTTTGATCGGTTCAAAGTTGAACCAAGTACAGTAAGGGATTGGCATTTGGTGCTGGCTGCTTATTTCAAATATATACCATTTCCCAAAAGCGGCCTCTTTGTCAAGGAAAGAGCAAGTTGTAGATAACAATGTTAGCATATGACTCTTCTTGGACAGGTGGTGCAACCAAACCTTGAAATAAATCAATAAAAGACGGACACTCACCTAAGTTTGAATCTATATGATCTTTTCTCTACATATCCAAGCCAAAAATGGCTATCATGTGGAGCCATTGACGTTTCCCGGAATTCTAACAGTTTGATCAGCCTTAAAATTCCCATTCTGCTATACATGAGATAAAAACAAAAAGGTGAAAAGTATTAAAATAATTTACAGCAGAAACAATAACATTTTAAATCCACATGCATGCAGGCAAAATGGTATTTTTCATAAATAGTAGCCACTCAAGATGCTTACCTCTTCATTCCTGGTTAAGGAAGATGTATTTCCACTCTGGGGTGTTGCCTTGGAGAGATCCCTCAAAGTTCCCTAGGGTTCATATATTTACATTACTGTGAGTAAACAGATAGATAAATAAATCTTAAAAAAAAAAAAATAGCACACTATACCTGTGCCACTGAGAAAAATAAGATTGATGCCAGGACATCAAATTTGTTCCATTAAGAACATTTTAGAAGTGAGAACCGGCGACAAACAAAATCATGCCCAGTGGAAAACAAAATCAATCCCCATAACCAGACCCTTCTTGTCTTCAGTACTAAAACTCAAACGTACACAATAATTGGTATACAACTAGGTCCTTCAACTCAATTCTTTAAAATTTAACCACTACCACACAACCCCAACAACCCTCCACACCTCTTCCTAAAGCGCCCTTTGCCTAATCAAACCAAAAAGCCCATACTAACCATGAAACAGCAAATGCTAATAGTCATGCCTCATTTACTGCAAAGGAGCCTACATAAACACTGGAGGATTCCACAAATGTTAGCTGTTGCCATTCTACTTAAGGGTACCAAGTAGAGGATGCTTTGTTTACCTTTTCTTTACCACTTACAGGTGCTAAATTTTAAATGCTTTCATTTTAAGAGAAATGAGAAGTGCAATTAATGTGCACCTTACCAACGATTTCTTTGCAATTTAAACTAGTAGCCAATTCTATTACTTATTTTTGTCAATGATTGCATTGTATGGTACACAATCAATAGGCCAACAGTTTTCGTTTCTAGGCCAAAAGAGCTCAATGCAGTTGGCTTGCAATTTCCTGACATACAATTCATAACTAAACAGGCAACGCTATACCAGCTGGCCTATTGAGTGCAACAACCATATAAATATAACTGCATTATAATACACAAACAAATCCACGGAATTTTACCTTGTTTGCCCACATAAGTCCACAAGCATTGCAAAGGGTCCTTGGCCCTTCAGGTCCACGTCGCATCATTGGGGTAGACTTCTCATTGATACCACAGTGTCGGCAACTGATAAGCAAGTAAACATTAGACATCATGAAATGTCATCATTGCATGGAATTAATCATAATAACCGAGTTCAAACAGATGTATTTTATACCATGCAAAGGACTGCAATAAATGCATGTGGAGACCACAATAATACAGAATTGGCTCCCAACTCATTTTGGTCATGATTTTGGGTTGTTAAAAATGCTAGCATATTGTGGCATTGCTCATTTGAAAAGATGCAACTCAACATAACCCAATTCTTGGGCGTTTTTCTAGAATCCAATAATATGAGATTGTTCAAGCTATTTACTCTCACCAAGTTCAAACTAAAATTTTGTTTGCTCCCAGAAAACTATTATTGTTCTTTATACTATTCTTTTCACAATAGATGTCATTTTATGAGCTGTCTTGCTATATTAACCAATTTAAGAATTCTCAGTATCCTAACTATTTCTTCAACCAATTGCCTATGGAATCAGATACCCAAAATGTACTATTGTCAGATGCTACAACCTTGGAAAGCGAGAAAGTTATCAAATATAATATCGGGTGGCCCCTAAACAGATTAACCCCACACCTTGAGATCATTACTCAACAGAATCTGACAAGGCAACTTTGCATCTATAGTATACCTAAAATTCACATGCACCGGTTGTTAGTGGTATAAATTTCTTTTATGTGTGTTCAAAGTTCCATGATATATTTCCACAAGACCACCTATGGACTTATGCTGTATTTCATTTTAATCATACAAGTGAAATTTCCCAATCCCTAGGGCCTAGCAATTCTGCCATTAAACTAGCTTTAAATACCATACCAAAAATAACTTACACAATCTCTTGAATTTGGGATCCATTACCATCCACTCCCCAGCTCTGGTTTGAGCCCCAGCTTGAAACAGCTGATGCAGAATCTTCATTATTGGACTTTGAAGAAGTAAATTGACCTTTATTCCGTTGCATCCTACAAGCGTAACAGAAGATGTGATCAAAAGAAGCATAAGATACTAGATTCGCTATCAAGAGTTAAAATTCACCAGTCATCCAGGTCACAGTATACCAAAAAAAAATAATATAAAATAAAACCATTGACAAAACAAACTTTACTTTAACATGCCACAGTGATGCCTTAACAAATACAAAAAGTGTCATCTAAAACATGGTAATTCCTGGACAGAGAACAACATAATTGTACAATGGAAGGCATATAAATTTATTTGTGTGCATGTGCAGGTATTTCACATATGTAGTGAAGTACAAAATAAATGTGCTGAAACACTAATATTAGCACTTACCACTAAATGGCACAATAAAGCATAAGCTACACTACAACTCACTACAGTCAAGTTCAAGCAGCAGCATCAATCAAAACAACAAATATACAAGTCAATGCAAAATTTTAAGTAGCAAATCCAAAGATAGCTCCTAGTACTTGGCCCCAAAGATGCTAGGACTAGCTCCCTACGAGATAAACCATTAAGTTCCCAAGTGCATCACATCTCTGGCTGTATTAGACAAATTAAGAGGGAACTTGTGGAACTCACTCAAGGTCTACTCTTGACAGCTAATCAAAGAAATGGGATATTTGCTCCACAACAAAGATCAACTTTAAGAATCCACACTGAAGTAAAGTCAATATCTCAAAGTTCTTTGCCCCAAGAAGAAAATTTAAAATAATCAAATTCAAGGGCAGCCCAACATTCTTGATGTAAGAGCATGAAATGTGATTCTGGCCACAACTGTATTCTGTTACTACAAGCATATCCTGATCAGCCCTATATACTCTGGTAAGGCCTCTTCTACATAAGAGCTAACCAATCAATCAACCGACAGCAATCAGACCTTCAACTATAAGCTTCTCCACTTCCTCTCTTATATGAAATCCAGGAAATCCGCAAAAATAAAGCTTTATAGATGTTATACAGATGATTATAGTACTCCTCGAGAAAGTGGATCCTATTAGAAATTATTTTCACTTCTAGAATTGGTGATACAATGTGATACGGTCGGCCTACAAAGACAAAAAGGAGAAGAAGATAGGATGCACTGGAGACTAATACGCTTATTTTTGGTCTTTTAATTTGTCTCATTTACACCCAAAGAAATATATAAGATAACTCCATGGAAGACAAAGATGCGTACGGAATCTCAGCAAATATATGGCAAATGTTTTCCTTAATTCGGAAATTTTCTATATTAGTTAATTCCCTTCTAAATAAATAGCTGGCAGAAGGAAAGATGCAATTAAAATCTTTACCTCTGGTTGAGTTGTTCTTTCACATGTGCTACATAGTCAAAGAATTTCAAATCTCTTTGTGGGTAAAATCTTGGGGTCCTTTAGATGAGATAGAATCTAGAGTTGGAAATCAATAAAGAACAGAAGAAAATTTCCACATAAAAAAGAGTAAAAGAAATTTCTAGTACATAAAGAAGCATGTTTCATATCCTGCCTCAATAAATATCAGGGTTCGATACATGATAGCTATCAAATTAATAGGCATCACTGGATCTATCACTTGCCAGTCAATGTTCTATGCCATAGCTTCTGTTTTGATTTGCAAATAGAAGCAAACCATACCATTCCGAATCAGAAAATGATCTACCAAATAATTCATTAATTTAATTCCCAAACAATGATGAACAAATAATAGAATTACGCCAATCCACATAATTACTGAAGCATTCATCAAGGGAAACTCAAAATGAGTTATCACAAAGGCAAATTCCATACCTAAGTGCTACTTCTTTACGGACAGTGTAACGAATTTTCTTGTCAAAATTCCTTTCTTTTCGCTTCTCACGGAATCTAATGAGCGAGGCCAATCTTTGCGGGACACTTAAACGTTGTGGAGTACCAGGTAGACCCTGTTTTAGTGATTGATAAGCAAAATAATGGGAAGAGACAAAAGAAATATTCTCTAATTAACTAGTTGGTCAACTATGATACCCGATTATTTTGATGACTACTTATGGGGATAGCAGGCAATGTTGGTGGAACTTCACGGCCCCCCAATAACAGAAGTACAGCTTGGACCTGTGGAAAATTTGCAGAAACGAAATTACAAATATCCCCATTTAATTGGATGTCAATGATTGAAACACACATCAAATTCATTTCAAACATCACGAATATCCCCATTTACACAAAACTCTATTGACAATAACGCTCAAAGAGTCAAATTAAATTTACAACCTAAGATTCTCGTTATGCTCAGACTAAAGATGATTGTCATCACATAATGCTTCAAACAACAAAAGCAAGATTTAATGATGAATTAAGATTTCAAAGCAACTCTAATGCAGACTATACCAATCAAAGAGTTCAAAGAATCACCTTTTCTGCTGACACTGAATCAAAAACATAAACCTGACCCTGGAAAGACAATGTTAGCTGGTCCCCATTGTCAGCACCTCCACGATTATCAGAGAGGCTCCCAGGATCCGACGGTGCATCCCCTTCCATAGCCTCGCTCCCTCCGCCGCCATTCCCGTCAACATTACAATCGTCAGGCTCATCTTCCATCACATTCCCATTTCCCATATGATGCAATTCATGCCCTTGCACATAATGCACATGATGCATTGAATGCTCCTCATCACTCACTTGCAGCTGGTTATTGCTCCCATGCATTCCATCCATCCTTTCTTCCACACTAAAAGCACAATCTCACCAAAATTCACACACCATTCTCTTCAAACACACACAAACAATATCCAATTCCAAAATCGAAAGACCAAAATTTTTTTTATTTTGCAGTTAATATTGTCAAAAGCAAACAAATAAATCGTACAAAAGCTTCAATTTTTTAACCTAAAACAAGTTCAAAACACCCAAAAAAACACTCACTCAACACAAACTTCATTCAAATTCGATTCACATTCCCAATAAAAACAAACAAATCATACAAAAGATTCAATTTCAAACCTAAAACAAGTTCAAAACACCCAAAAAGCACTCACTCAACATGAACTTCATTCAAATTCGGTTCACATTCACAAATAAAACCAAACAAATCATACAAATGATTCAATTTTCAAACCTAAAACAACTTCAAAACAGTCAAAAGAACTCACTCAACATGAACTTCATTCAAATTTAATTAACATTAACAAATAAAAACATACAAACATACAAAAGATTCAATTTTCAAACCTAAAACAACTTCAAAACACTTAAAAAATAAATAAAAACTCACGCAACATGAAATTCAAACAAATTTGGTTCACATTCACAAACAAAAACAAACATACATACAAAAGATTCATTTTTTAGACCTAAAACAACTTCAAAACACTAAAAGAATCCACTCAACATGAAATTAATTCAAATTTGGTTAACATTCATAAACAAAAACAACTTTAAAACGCTTTAAAAATAAGTGAAAACGAAAACTTGATTTGAATTCAATTCTGCTAATATTGTCTCGGCAGCCAAACAACAAAAGAAAATAGTTTCTATCATGCAACTAATAAGATTGAAACTTGAAAGAGATTTAATTGGAGTGGTGGAATAGAGATCGTACCATTCGAGAGCGGGATAACTGAAAACCTGGGACAAAAATATCCTAATCCTACACTGGAATAAATGAAACCCGCCTCCGAGAGAGAGAGAGAGAGAGATCGGATAAGAGGGTGGTTTGGGGCGTCGAGGAATGAGGATCGGAGGATGGAGAAATTAACGGCGGAGAATAAAAGTTGGGAGAGGAGGAAGAAGATGGGGCGAGAGAGGGAGAGAGAGAAAGAGGGTGGTGGTGAGTGATGATGATTGATGGTAGTCTTTCGTTTTTTTAGGATCAAATGTTGTATTTGATTGGAAAAGTGGAAGTGATTTGTATTGTGCACTTTGTTTTTGTGCTAATTTCTGGCCTTTCTTCGTTTATTTATCATTATTAGTATTTTGATTTATTGTATATACTGTTATATAAATCAATACGCAATCGAATACTTTAGATAAGTCTATTTAATACAGTTCGGACAAGAAACTCCCTAGAGTGGGAGAAAGAATTCCAAGAGAGAGAAGAGTATCCTATATGTTGAGGAGAAAACTGACCACTACGAGAGTAGTCATGGTGAGTCGACCTTAACACACTAGTATACCAAAATAGTCTGCCTTTCCACGGAGGCATTGATGCTTTCTTTGTTTAAATATTTAGTCTTATATAGATTTTGTTTTGCCTACTGTATATGAAAAAATAAATAAAATTAATGATTTTGTAATTCTAGGTATAAGTGACTTGCACCTCTCCCAATGGTTACCTCATTCTTTCGATACTTTTTATACTTTTCCACGATTGTGAACCACTAGTTCCTCGTCCAAATGTGGTCCAATATTTGTTTCAACTGAAGAAGAACCCCAACTCTAATGAAGGGTTTTATTATCTAATCGGCCAGCCAAGCACCTTCAAAAACTTGATTACTGACATTAAGTCCAACTCAGAGAATAGAAGTCCCGACATTTCTGGGTCAAAGATTTGTTTGTGGCTAGGGGTGGGCATGATCATGTTCGGTCAAGTCCCTACTTTTGGGTCTAAACATGATCCAGTAAGAGGGAGGAACTAAACGGAACCAATTTCGGGCTGAAATTTTCTTTTATTTTTTAAGCTTTTTTTTTTTTTTAGTCTATGACTGTTCGACCTTTAAGTTAATTGTTTTGGACTGCTTTGTCTTATGGGCGGAACCAAAAAAATTAGGTGGGTGAAGAAAAAAATTAGGTAGGTGCAAAGTGGAAACAAAATATTCATGTTATTCAACATTTCAACTTGCCCAGTGCCTTTAATGTAAAGAAAAAAGAAAAATCAACATGCCCTTGACTCCAAACATTAGCTCCAATACTATCCAGTGTCCACATCCACAAATTACACAAGACAACAAATTACACAAAATAGTAGGCATAAAAATACAACAAAAGTACAAACGTAAAAATATAACAAAACAGTCCATAAACGTGGCAATTGACAACTCCAAAGCTTAGCTTCAAGTCCAACGCCAACCAATCAAAGATTAGCTCCAAAGTTAAACACCCTTCAAAACAAATTTATTATTACACAAACAATAAATAAATAATAAATGAACAGTGATATTAAAAATAACATACAATATAAAATCTTCCATCAAAATTTCAAGAAAAATCAAAATTATCCAATGAAGTTGAAACTTCACTTGCTCCATCCTTGCAAGACATTACATCAAAAATTAAGTAAAATGAAATTATCAAGAAAATTTATATATACATAAGCATAAAACGTAAAATATGAATGTTCAACTTAATTATAAACTCACTAGTTTCAATGGTTTGGTAAAACTAAATATTTTAAACATTATTGTCGTTATGTTTTACATGCTCATCTACATTAATGGTATTGTGCATTAGGTTCGAAGCACTTAACCAATTTTGATAACAAATCACCTCATCCACCATTTTAGGAGTTAATAAACTCCGAAATGGATCTAGAATACGACCACTCATGCTAAAAGCAGATTCCGACACCATCGTTGAAACTTACATTGCCATTATATCCTTTGCTATACTTGCCAAAGTTGGGTACTTAGTGCAAGTATTTTTCCACTAATGCAAGAAATTAAACATCTCAATCTACAAGCTCATATTCTTCCAACAAACACAAATCTAACTCATTCTTTTTGTCCATTCTGGCACTTCATTGCTTTTGTTTGATTGCCTATAATTTATCTGCTAAAGCCATGTCCACTTTACGAGTCCGAGTCTTTTGACCATCACCACCAAGCACAATCGAATCATCATAACAATGATCATCTCCATCCCCACTAAAGTGCATTGATTTATAATAATCAAACAACCCTTCCCATAACCTTCTTTATTTATGCGGTCATGGATTGTGCTTCTGTCAAAGGATAAAAAGTCTCCAACTTATATTGGATATAATCTAATTTGAACCTTGGGTCAAACACTTTTGCTACCAACAACATCATGTTGATTTTATCCAAGCCCCCCTCCCCCAATACGTAAAAAACTTTTGCCTCATGTTAGAGGCTATCCTAACTAGAAGTGGATCAGATAAATTTTCTAACTCAATGATTGTTTGAAATACCGAACACCGATTTTAAAAATATTAATTTACTGCCACTCGCAATGAAGCACTAAATGTCAAAGTGGTCTGATAAAAGGTTCGTAAGAAATCAACAAATACCATGGAATAGTCTCAGTGCTTCAAAGTAGGTGGCCTAAACCGTTTCTTTCCATCCTTACTTTCTACAAAGTAGTTAACATAATACCCATCCTCCTCCTCCAACATTCATGGATATCTTTCAAACCTTCACCCACAATGAAATTCAATATGTGGACACAACATCTAACATGCAAACATTTTCCTCCTAAAATTGTTCTATGCACATGCCAATTATTCAATATCCGAATCAAATAGTTTAAGGCAATAGAGTTTGCAGTTACATTATCAATAGTAATAGCGAAAACTTTATCAATACCTCAATCAAGCAAAACCCTCTCAATACACCTCCCAATTGATTCTCCTCTATGATCTTCTATTGGAGTGAAACTCAAAATCCTCTTATGCAATTACCACTTATTATCAATAAAGTGAGATGTCACAACCATGTAATTAATATTTTGGATCGAAGTCCAAATATCCGTGGTTAGACAAATTCTCACTTTACTTTCCTTGATCCTTCTCTTCGATAGTTTCTTCTCTTCAAGATACAATTTGTACACATCTCTCACTAGTGTTCTCCTAGATGGAATTTGAAATCGAGGCCACAATGCTTCATTATGCCTTTGAAATCCGCTATTCTCCACAAATCTAAATGGCAGTTCATCTTATACAATCATCTCCACCAATCTTTTCCTACATTCATTTGATTAAAGGTATATGTAGTCAAATTACTACCATATCCTTCTAATGTTCTTTGCCTCACTAATGTTTTTTGAGTGACATCAACTTGCTTAGCTTTAAGTATCTTACACTTAAATTTAATATGTTTGTTCATGTTTGTGGTCCCATTAAAGAAGGAATCACAAGCATATGTAGCCCTACAACGTTTACACTTAGACATTCTTTTTCCCTCGCGAGTTTCATAAACCTTAAAATGCTCCCAATAATCTGTCTTAAGCCTACCACTACCTTCACTGTTCTTATCTATTTTTTCACTCACCCCAAGATTATGATTTTTTCCAACTGAACTAATTCCATCATCATCAAATTCAGACCTTGAACCATTCTCCACACATTTTCCCATCTATTCACAACAACAATAACACATAATGAATAATAAGAATAATCAAACCAATCAAGTCAACACACGTATATAAAATCAAAAAAACTGAACTAAAATTCATCAATTTGCTTGTTTTGTTCTAAAACACGAAATTAACAAGACCAAAAAACAAATAGGATTCAAGCAACTAAACAACATGATTTTTATTAAAACAAGACTTTATTAAAACTCATCTTAAAGGATAAGTATTAAAACAAGATTATTAAAACAACAAATAAGCAACTAAGCAACTGGATTCAAGCAGCTAAGCAACAAACAGAATTCAAAACAACAACCATAAAATCATTAAACTACGAACACTCAATCAAGTTTCAACGAAGTCTAAAGTCATTAAGCATGTTAAAATCAAGATTCAAAGCAGCAAAATTAGAGCGTGAATTGAGTAAACTCACCAAGTTATGGGTTGTTAGCATGTGAGGCTTCAGAGGATCGAAATCAGAAGTACCAAGCTACTGCTTCAAAAGAGATTGATGAGTGAAAGTGTCATGAAACTGAAATGAGAAATCAAGGTAAAGAAATGAGAAACCAAAGTAAAAGAAGATAAGAGTTTCACGGCAAGGAGAGCGTATTGAAAACCCAAGGTGAGTGATGGCGAGAAGAGCTTCACGATGACGGACGGTGAGAGATGAGAAATAAGAAGAAGAAAACAAGAAGGGATGTGGCAACTGCGGGAAGAAGAGAATGGGAAGAAGAGATTCAAGAGAATGATCTATCACATTTAAGGTTGAGGGGTTTATATAGAGGCATGCTAAATTACCCATGTACCCCTATTCATGGATTGGGTCGGTTTTGGACCCTTAGACTCGACCCGATCCGCGAAACATGATATTTTTTTAGTAGAAGGTCCAAACATCTTGAAAATGAACATAAAAACTAACTCGAACACCCGTAGGTCGGTTCGGGTTAAGTTATTCAAGTCGGTTCTATGTGTTCATGCCCACTCCTATCATAGCTTATTAAATTTTTATCCTAGCTCCCAACAAGAACACGTATTATGCTTTGGTCTTGTCTTAATTGTAATAACTTATTTTTCTTAATAAATCTTTACTTGTCTTTTTGAAAGGGCTTAGGTTTTGTGCATTTCAGATCTCTGAGGACGATAGTAGAGCTTTAGTTCAAATCCATGAGCTAGATCTTTTTTAAAGGTCGACTAAAAAACTGGTGACCTTAGAAAATTGCGTGGTTAGTATTGGTATTCTTGTTGTTACGAAGTAGCTTTTTTGTTCTTAAAAGAATGTGAGCCCTAACTCTCAAGAGGACGAGTCTGCTAGGATGGACCACAAGTTGAAATTGGTGGACCCTTTTATTGGGAACACTACTGTATGAGCCAATACCCTTAGAGAGCAACTAACAATTCTGACGAGGTATGGTGAGTACCTGATGCCAACATAGACCATCTTTTGGTACAACTTCCCTTTCCCCTCTCCATACTGATACCTCTATTAATGGTAGGGGAAGAAAAAGTAGAATACTTCATAATCGAAGGATTATACTGTCGGTAGTTCTCAATCCATGGGAACTTCTTCTCTTATCCATTCCTCTCATAAAGAGAAAAAGATTGTCCTTTCTGATGATATAGAGAAGGATGCTGAATTTGGCCCTTTTTGCTCTTGACTTGTGGATAGACTTGCCCATACAACTAGGATGACCTTTAACCAAGCCATGACGAACCTTGTGGAAAATGTGAAAAATTGATCGGATTTTTAACAAAACATGGGGCTTTGTTCTTCACTACAGGTATTGTTGTTAGAGTGTGAACTTAATATTTCTTCTTTAGTATCCTAATCTTTTGCTGTTTTAACTTATTTCACCTACATTTTTTGTTTTTGTAAAGCTTAGACTTCTCTCGATGAAGATATATGATGCCTATTATGACACAAGTAGAAAAGTGAGAAAGGTAGAGGGTAAGCTCAGCAGATAGCTAAAGGATGTCATAATAGAGAACGAAAATCTTGTTTAGAATCTTATAAAGACTAAACAAGGTAAAACATAGGCAAAGCGAAATAAAGATTTCTAGAAAAGACAAGCTGAATCTAAGAGTGTTAAGGTAACACAACAAAGACAAGTTGTTCTAGATAAAGAGAAGTCTCTCTTTGTCATAGAGATGTGGTACCAGTGAGAGGTGACTGGTCTCAATAAGGAACTCATCTCGGAAAAGGAGACAGCTAATTATTTGGAGAAGGAACAAAGCAACGCAGTGACCAAGACATAAATCTTTATGCTTTACACGATTTGGCTTAATAATAAGGATTACGACATTTCCTTTTTAGGTGATGATATCGATCCTATGTTTAAAGATTTTGAGGCATGGACGAATTTTGCAGACCAAAAAGGTCCAGCAAAAGATGACAAAAAGCTCGAAAAGGAAAATAAGGAACCTGTGCCACCTACTATTACCTCTTTTGTTCCTATCATTAGTGTTGCTATCCAAAATGTGGTGAAGCTACTACACATTATGTAAAGGCTACATGCCTTAAACAAGATAAGGTCGAGAAGAATCTGAATGATAATCTCAACAACTTTTCATTTTTTACTTCTGATTAGGGCAATGTTGTCTTTATTGCCCTCCTGACTATTTGAATGCTTTCTCCGTTTGTAGTTTCTTTGATAATATCTTTTGTTTTTTTGTTTTTTTGTTTTTGTTTTTTGTTTTTCCTTTTGTAGGTCATACTTGAACTACTAGAGTCTTTTTCTAGGTTTTTATCATTTGAATTCTTTATTTGTCCAACTCGATCGTGAGCAGCTAATACTTATTAAGTTTCCCTTTTGCAAAGTTTGACTATAATAACCCTTAAAATATCCATGGAACTTTTGCCGCGTATATATATCATTGAGTTATAGCAATATACCTTAAAGCTATGACCCTATCGCCATAGCAATGTGAAGAAAAACTAATAAAAAAGAAAAAAACAATCAACACCTAAGACAGTTTATCAGCATATAAAAATAAGCTTTTACAATACTACACAACTCGAAACCCTAGTAGCTCTCTTTCTATAGATCTATATACTCTTTTAATGGGTTTTGAGCAGAGGAAATCTCCCTTCAAGAGTCACTTTACATCTTTATTAAGGCTGAAACCAACTAAAACATGTTTGTTTTTCCCGTTTATTTCGATAAGAGCTTTGAAAACATGAAAAAGATTGATAAAAAAAAAAAAAAACAACTTTTACAAAATTAGTAGCAAAAAAGCATATATCTTTCCTCCACAACAACTACTATTTTTTTGTTATGATCAGACAGTGCAACTGTACAAATTTGTAATTAGTATAAAAACATATATATATATATATATATCTCTGTGTGTGTGTGTGTGCGCGCGCACGTACGTGCATGCATGTGTACATATATATTATTTATATATGCAATGCAGGTAGAGATTACTGGTAGTTTGTGATAGTCTCAATTGAAGAAATATAACGTTATTTGTAAAGCTTTAATTTTTTATTTTTCTAACTCCATTTTCATTAATGGCTAACTGATGCATCAACCCTCTATGTAATATATCCCTAAACATTATGTTACCATGTTTTACTATTACTTTCTTCTTTACTACTATTTTATTTTTGATAAAACTTTCTTCAATGTTGCCTTAGGTGTTGATCAGTATATAGAAAGAGCTTTTATAGTAGTATATGACTCAAGACCCTAGCTAGCTCTCTTTGTAGATCTATATGATCTTTTAATGGTTTTAAAGAAAAGAAAATTTTCCTTCCAGACCCACTTTACAACTTTACTCTTCTTTTCCTATTTATGGATGTCAAACAACTTTTCAAATGTATAGGCATATATTACATATGGGGTTGATGCATCAGTTAGCCATTAATAAAAATGGAGTTAGAAAAAAAAAAAAAAGCTTCAAAAATAGCCTTTTATTTCTTCTACTGAGACTAATGTTTATTCGATTGAGTTCTAGGTAAGTAATCACCAATTAGCACCCAGCCAATTTGATAACCCCCAGATTAGGGGTTCAACCTAGGCAATATGAGTACTTGACTGAGTTGGTCGAGTACTCAGCCCAACTTATGCACGGGTCTGTTTTTTCAAATCTATGACAACAAAACAGTGTTGTATTGGTATGCTCAAAACGACGCCTTTTTGGGTTAATTTAAAATTTTTTTAATTAACATCATTTTGAGTACACCAAAATGACAACGTTTTGGGTGCACCAAAATGATGCCGTTTTGGTGTGCAAGGGTCAAAAGGGTTAAAAGGGGTTGCAAGTTGTCATCCTTCTTCTTCTTCAAAACCTTTCTCAATTTTCCTTCATTCTTTTCAACTTTCTTCTTCTCTTGCTCATTGATCTACTTCCATCTGTTGTTGTCGAGTCACCGTGAGTATTGGGATCCTCACCTTCATTAGTTCACTTCTCAATTTTCCTTCTTTGAAACAAACCCTTGTCCCTAAGTCTTAGTTTTTCTTCTTCTTTCATGCTCGTCTATCTACACCTATATCGTGTCACCGTGAGTTTTATTATTATTATTATTATTATGATTTTGCACTCAAGGTCACTATCGTAATCGCACTCGAACTTGTAACCGAGTGCTCGTTGAGTAATTGAGAACTCGCTACTCATTGTCTTGTCAGTCGAGTAGTAAGTAGCGAGATTCAGAACCTTGACTAAAACTATTACGCACTACACACACACATATACACATTACATATGTTTGTATTTATACTCATTACAAATTTGTACAACTATACTATTTGATCATAACAAAAAACTAGTAAAACTGTTGTGAAGGAAAGGTATATGTTTTTTTGCTACCAAATTTGTAAAAGTTGTTACTTTTTTATCAGTCTTTTTCACATTTTTTAAAGCCCTTATTGAAAAGTTGTATGACATCCATAAACAGGGAAAACAGAGATGCTTTAGTTGGTTTCAACCTTAGTAAAGATATAGAGTGACTCTAGAAGGGAAATTTTCTTTTCTTAAAAACCATTAAAAGATCATATAGATCCATAAAAAGTGAGCTAGTTAGGGTATTAAGTTGTGTACTACTGTAAAAGCTTCTTTTATATATTGATAAGCTACCTTAAGTGTTGATTTTATTATTATTATTATTATTATTATTATTATTATTATTAGTTTTTCTTACTTAAAATCATCTCATCATATCCAAATCATGCATTCATCAAGTGTGAATAGTCTTTTACTAGTGCGGATACGCAAAGATTTAAGTAAACGAAACAAAATTATCTACTTGGTAAAAGTATTTATATACTTTATCAATGTTTTAACTCAATAATTCATATCCTAACATTAGAAAATGAAATTTCAACTCAAAAAAGTTAAAAAAAAAAAAAAAATGAAGTTATTTATTTTAAAATGTGTGTGTGCATGTATTTTTTTTTTTTTTTAATATTTCAACTTGCTTTTGAGTAACAATTATAAGTACATCAAACAATTGAATTTTACCATTCAATTAATGACAAAACTAACAATTATGAATAACAATCTTGGTTATGTCATCTCTTACTCATTTTGGTTCAAGGAGGACATGACAGTACCAAATCTCTGTCATATTCCTCTAATGATAAAGCCAAAGCCCATATGAACAAATAGGCACCATGGTGACTAACGATCACTACATAAAATGCCTATGTTTTATGTAATGACCCATAATCATCACAGTGGTCATTTGCCCACGTGGGGCTTTGACCTTACCTCTGAAGAGTGTGGTAAGGTAGAATGTTTTCATATCCTTCTTGAACCACAGGTCAGAGTGTGACAGAGGCGGGATACTATCATGGCCTTTTGAACCATAAATGGGAAAGGTAACGTTTTTCTAAGATTTGAACCAATAACCTTGATGGTACTAGGTTTGCAACCAAGACACTTATAAAATTACTATTTCAAATTCTAGGAATGTCACCTTGCCTATTTATGATTCAAAGAGGACATGACAGCACCTTACCTCTATTATACTCTAACCTGTGATTTAAGGAGGATAAGATAATATCCTGCCTCCATCATACCCCCTTTAGGGGCAAAGTCAAAGCCCATGTGGACAAAGAGTCACAATGGTGAATTACGATCATGTTTCATGTAATAACCCTTAGTCACTACAATAGTCATTTGTTCACATAAGATTTGGCCTTGCTTGTGGAAAGATGCAGTAGAGGTGTGATGCTGCCATATACTCTTTGAAAACAATATATTCAAGATAGGTTTGAGTGTGGTAGAGGTAAGGTATTGCCATTTCCTTTTTGAAAACCACAAATTGACAAGATAATGTTCCTAGAATTTGAAACAATAACCTCATAGGTGGTGGTGCCAAGTTTGCAACCAAAATACATATAAGGTTATTGGTTCAAATCCTAAAAACTTCGTGTTGCCCATTTGTGGCTTTCAAAGAGGGCATGCAGCACCCCATCTTCGCCACACTCAAACCTATCTAAGATTTATAGTTTGCAAGAAGAATATGATAGCACTCCGCCTTCATCGCACCCCTCTAGGGGCAAAGTCAAATTTTATGTGGATAAATGGCCACCGTGATGATTAAATGTCACTACATAAAACGTCAACATTTTAAGTAGTGACCCTTAATTATCATGGTGGTCATTTCTCCACTTGTAGCTCAAGAAGGACATGGCAGCATCGCGCCTCAATAGTTAGACTTGTCTCAAATCTATAACTTTTAAGGAGAACAGGACAACACCCACTCTTCACCATACCCCTCTAGGTGCAGGACCAAAACCTACATGGACAAATAGCCACTATGGTGACTAAAGGTCACTACATGAATCATGAACCATTAATAATTTTATTTGAGAACTCAATTGAAATGTTTACAAGAGGTCAAATATTACTCATATGTGTCTTAAATTTAATTTTTATCAGTACAAGCATACCAAGTCCCTCTATATTTAAAAACGCTATACCTAACGTTAACACACTTTATGTATTAGTAATTGTACTTATATTTACAATTGATTGACCAATAAAATACACAAATATGATAAAAAAAAAAATTATTAAATCTAACCAATCTATTCTTGTAAACCCTCTATTTTTATATTGTGCGGATTTATCAGGAATAGTCCCTAAGTATTTATTTGAGACCCTAAATGATTTATGGAAAGATTTAAGGTCATAGAGAACTCATAAGATTTGATTTAAACTCAATTGAAGATTTAACTGGAAGTTAAAATGATAAATGAAATCGAGTAAATTTGAAGGAAATAAGGGACTAAGTTGAAAATAAAATTTAAAATTGTGGTCATAGTATGATTTAGCTAAAAGCTAAGGGAAGAGAATGAGATTTTATAGGGCGTAAGTGTAATTATTGAGAGTTTTGAGGAGGAAATTAGAAGCCAAAGAATATGGTGGTTGACTTTCAAGTCAACACAGAAATATAAAAACAGAACAACCCAAGCAGTCGCAAAACGCGACGGAGAAGAAAGAAAGAAGAAAGAAAAGAAGAAAGAGAAGAAGAAGAGAAGAAGGAAGAAGGAGTGACGCCGGCGACCACCAAGCAGCTCCGGTTGACGTCACAGCAGCGCCGACCGATCGCTGCAAAGCCAGATCAAAGTCGAGCAGCTCGTCGGCGGAAGCGACGCGAAAACAGCGCTGAAAACCGAGCAGAACAGCCGCGAATCAGCTCCGATCGGCGAGGAAAAAGGCAGTGGCGAGCTGCTGTCCAGTCACCTGCAGTCCTGCGTGCAGAACCCAGCTGATTCTTCTCCATTTCAGCTGCATCTGAGCTGATTTTCAGCTTGAAAACAGCCCTCCACCCGCGCGACAGAGACAGCAGAACGGCGGCGATTTCAGCCGTGAATCGCAGCGAACTGAGAGGGAAAGAGAGAGAGAAAGAGAGGAGGAGAAAGAGGAAGAAAAATCAGTTCAATCCAGCCCAGATCTGCTATCAAAACCAGTCCAAAACCATCCCAAAATAAGTCCCAAAGCTAAGTCAATGCGAAAGAAAAAGGGGTGAGTTATTTAAGTTTGAAATTGATGATTTCGTTGGTGATTTAAGTTGATTCGAAATGGATCTCATTATGATTTGTTTGTTGGTTGTTTTTGAGTGAAAACGAGTTGAAAACTAAGTGGATTTAAGCATATTGGGAGTTTAGAAAACCAAAGATTTAGAGAAAAACCAAAACGTGCGCTAAACTAGTTCGAAGGGCAATTTTGTAAATTGGCCCATATGGCGTCCGTTGAGAGTTTGGATGACCCTAATGAGTTTAATTAGGCGTTTTGGGATTAATAAAAGCCGAAGATTAAATTAAGGAAACGAAAATTGAGAGTTACGCCTAGAAAGGGTCACTTAAGGAGGATTATGTAATTTTTATTATTTCAAGTTTCCAGAAGTTGACGTAAACGTAAATTTATGAATATATATGTTGTGTAGGTGAAGAGCATCCTACAGGATCACGAGAGGACGTTTGAAACTCATCCAAATTAAGCCCAAGTTTAAGGTGAGTGCACTTTCAAAAAGGTTTTCAAAAAGGGATTTTATGCTTTTGCATTGATAAGTTAGATTTATGCTTTTGCATGTATAAGTTCTTGTATTTAAATACATATATTGTATTTGTAAAGTAAACGAGTCCAAGGACTCAAGTTTAAAGCTTTCAAGTTAAAGCTTTTGTGCTTGTGCACTAAGAAAGTAAACGAGTCCAAGGACTCCAGTTTAAAGCTTTCAAGTTAAAGCTTTTGTGCTTGTGCACCAAGAATAAAGATTTGTAAGGCATAGCATTACAGAAAAGCAAGTTTTCAAAGGCCATAAGTACCCACCAGTTTATCGAGTTCAGACCCGTACGGTATATCCCACTTAGTAAGGCAAGGGTTGGGGGAATTGAGTCACTAACTGTGTGGTTAGAGTTATGAGTGAGTGTGTCGCCCCTACTTTGTGGGATATGGTCTCGCACTACGGTTAGCGATGCAGCATTCCGCACGTAGTTGTTGAGAGGTCTCAGAGAGTTGGTTGCGGTGGATGTCAGATACATCACCTTGTGACCTACCACACCTGCGGCCTTAGCTAAGTTGCCGTGTGGTCCAGAGATTAGGGATACGAATGGTGCTTTTATAAAGTTCAGTTATTTTAAGCATGTTCAGATTTATGCTTTACAAGTTATTATAAATTGTTTATATTAATGTTATGCAATTAAATGAGATTTAAGCTTTAAATGTTTAAGAAATAGAAACTTTTATAAAAGTTTTCTAAGGAGGAAATTTTTGAAAAGAAAAGCTAAGTTTATAACTATTGCACTCACTAAGCTTTATAGCTCACTCTTCAAATTGTTTATAAAAACCTCCTCAGGTACTCGTGTGGGTGAAGACGATTGAAGCCTCCCTCTTTCGCATTCAAGTGGGCGCAATTACTGGCAGTTGCATATTGAATAATGTATTAAGCATATTTTGAGTTTTATATTGCATATATTTTGTATATTTTGCATCAAAAGAGTGATATCTTTTGAATTGTGTAAAAGAGTATTATTTTGTGCTTGAAAAACCAAGCTTACTAGATTTAAAAGTACATATTTATATTTTGACTTTGAAGCTTTTAAATCTTTGTGATTATGTTGATAAACTGAATTTGTGAGAAGTTGGGTTGGATGTGATTATAGTTTGAAGTGTTTAAATTGATTTCCAGGTTTTTGGTTTATCCAAATTGCAGTCGTTATGCTGCCGGTTTTAGTTTTAAAATTGACCAAAAGAATAGTGTCAAACCAACCCAAACCATTTCAACTTTAGATTGAAAAGATTTTGCTTCCGCTAAAGTTAAGTTTAAGTTAAGAGGGTTCGCTCCTCGGATGCCTTCTTCCCCATCAAGATGGGCTTAGAGGGATTCGTTGGGGTGCCCGGGCGTACCATTCGGATAGGAGCCTAGTGGCGGTCCGGATTGGGGCGTTTCAATTCTTATCTTTTGATCCTCAAAATTACTAGCACCTTGAACATGTATCATTGACCAAATTTTACCATAACCATTGATAACACACTAAAGTTACGTTTGGCATGCGAGATTGAAATATAATGAAATAGATTGGATTGGATTGAATTAAAAAATTACTCTATCATGTTTGCTAGAACTTGAAATTGAATTAAACATTAATTATAAAATCAAAATATTTAAGTCAATCTTTCTCTCTCTCCTCATTTCTTCCTTCTCTCTCAGAAAAAATCACCCTCTCTTTCATCTTTCTTTTTACTCTTCTCCTACCGACCACTTACCATAGTCGTTATCTTCATCTCCGGCTCTGGATTTGGCTTCATCATTGGTCCTTCCCAACAAGCTCTTCTTCTTCACCGTCATCGTTATCTTCATCGCCGACATTGTCATCTTCATCTCTAACCTAGGTCTATTGCCTATTCTATCTCACTTATTTCTCTCTCAATTTTTCTTAAGATGGATGTTGATAGGTTGGTTGATTTGGGTTTTTTTCATTTACAGGATCTGTTGTGATTAATTGTGATTTTTTTTTTTTTAATTGTTGTTTAACGTGGTTAATGGTAATGGTGGGAAAAAGCAATGGTGATTGGTGGTGGGAGAGAGAGAGACTGAGATTAGTGGTGGTGGTGCGGCATGATAGCAAGTGGAAGACCCATTCCTACCAAGGCAAGAAACGAAATCTGATCATTTTGGTCAGGAATTCAATTCCTACGTTGGCAAGGATGGGTGATGGACTCGAGAATGGGCAATTTCTCTTCCTTTCCCATACCAAACACATGATTGAGTAGGATTGGGAAATTTTCTTTCCAATCCCACGCCAAATCTCGTGCATCAAACATGCCCTAAAGGCATAAACATTACCATGTTAAGTCAAAGGTTGCAAGGACACCATTTGAAGTTTTATAAAACTTCAATGGAACTTATATAATGAGTGAGCAAGAATTCATCAACTCATATTTTCTTACCAATCACATAAAGCATATGTGGTATGAATAACCTATTAGGGTGAATTTCATTCTGAATGAAGAATGCATATGTTCTAACTCATATCACTATTCAAATACTTTAAGGCTTAACCTAAGTCCATAAGAACTTGCCTTCCTAGAACAATTTAAGGTCTAATATCTTACTAAATCAAGTTTCAATGATAGTGGGGCATATCATGATCGATTCAATAACATAATTGTTAAAGGTGAGCCTCATCTTGACCCTAGCAAGGTGACAAATTCATTTATTTTCAAATTTAAGTCTTAAAAACTTTAGGTTATATTTACAATTTTACTTGGAGTAGATTAGTAATTATCAAAATATTTATGAAATTAAAACAAAGAACAAGACATGTGTTTGATGATGCAAATTGTGCATTATCACACGTCTTAAGATTTAAAAGCTATTAACTAATGGCCATGGATATTATGCAACCGTGAGAATTGAGAGAGGATTGGGATCTCCAATTGGGACCCAAATTTCCATCTCTTTTCAATTTTTTTTCTTTCTTTTCTGTTGTACTTTCTCATAGAAGAGATCAATTATCTCCTCCCATCGAAGAAGTCAATCTCCTCCAAGAAGATAATAATATTTTTTTTTAAAAATTAATTTTAATTAATAAATTGTTTTAAGTTATTTAACTTTTTAGGGCTAATGTGGGGCAGCATGTAATTGGATACTTCTTTTTTTTTGTCTTTTACTTAGCGATATTAAAGTAAAAATACTAAAGCGCCCTTCAACTTTGATGAACTAATGGCGGATTAGTGGTTAACTATTCATCAACAAAATAGAGGTGAATGTAATTATAGGCATAGTTGAGGGATGTCGGATAAAGTCGGATTAAATATAATTAGATTAATAAAGTTTAGACTAAAATAGTAGTGACATGTTTAATATAATTAGAATTAGATTAAAAATAGAGTTATATTTCAATTGGTGTAGTATGTGATTAGATAAATAAAAAAATATATTTTATATTGTGAGGTTGACCAATATATAAAATTAAAATTTTTAAATAACATAAAATTATTTTAAATTAATTTCATAATAAATAAAATATTTTAGATTAAGTTTGATTAAAATTTTGTTTAAACTACATTTTGTGCCTAAAAGATATTTACATTATATTTAAGAAATATGAAGGTATTAACAATTAATTTTAAATAAAATATTTACTTTTTAAGCAATATTAAAATTATTATTCTGAAAATATTTTTTTATAAAATATATTAAATTAATTTTCAAAAATAAATAATAGAAAAATAGGACATGAGATGATTAAGAGCCCTAACTAATCACGCTCGAGTAGAATAAAATAGGAGGTTGTATTAAATTTTGCTCGATCCCAACTTCTTCACAAACGAAGACGGAGTCTCAAATGTTTTCCTAAGGGTGCCGTGAAATTCTGAGTATGCCATCTCATATCTAATTGAGTGCATGCTAACAAAATTGACAATATATATATATATATATATTTTATTTAAACACAACAAATTCATTTATGGATATGTTAAACATGATTAAAAGAAACCTTAAAAAGTTTGTGGGTGCTTAATTCATTGTTCAAGATAGTATTCAAGCTTCAGCGACAAATTAAGAATTTAAATTGTATTTTTAGAATTTTTCTAGTTTTAAAAGAACATTTTTGGTATGTGATGAGAACACTGAGAGAAGGTCTGAGAGGATAAAGCAGAGGTTGCGGCGACTTACATCGATAATTGCACCCTACAATGCAAGTCCCATTAAAATTTCCAAGACGGTTACGACTTGAGTCATAAGGTGCATCCTGCGACACTTAAGTCTCATTTAAAATCCCGAGATGATTGTAACATGCATCGCGAGTTGCATCCCGTGATGTAACTTTTGACCGTTCACCTAAGGCAAACGTGAGTTGCAACTAATGGTGCAAGTCATGATTGATGAGTCTAGTGCAGGTTGATTGACAGGATTTGTTCGGGTTTCTTTTTAGTTTATTACTATTTCCATTTTAGGTTGGACATTCTCTAGTTGGTTAATGTTAAGAACCTAATTTTAGATCGAACAACAAACCCTAATCGTCTAACTTATTTCACACGATAGGATAGATTTTGAATCAATTTTTCTACTGAAAAGAGCAAATTAATTATCTAGAATTAAGCCAATAAATTGACGTAACCCTAACCCAATCAAATCCAAACAAGAATGCTTGAACAAGCCTACATATCTAAACTCAAATTACCAAAATAACTTGAATTTAGCCCAAAAATGCTACATAAAACTACCTAGCAAAGTCGAAATAACAAAAATAAATTACATAACAAATCTGCAAGGTTTTATTAATTCTCCAAGCCAGTACAATATAATGAATTCTCAAGTTCTTGGGCTATTTATAGCCTCACAAGTCTAGTTTAACTAGGAAAGACTAACTAAGATAATTCTAACTTCTAATTACCTAATATTATCTAAAGATAATTATAATCCAAACTTATCCTCTAAATTTAACAAAGATAAATATGATAGACTAGGGGTGGGCATGGAAACATGAAACCGACCCGAACAGCCCGATCCGAACCGATCCGTGGGTGTTCGGTTCGGTTCCCATGTTCATTTTAAGGGTGTTTGGATCCTTCACTCAAAAAAACACCATGTTTCACGGATCGGTTTGAGTCCGATGGTCCAAACCCAACCCAATTCGTGAATAGAGGTATATGCGTAATTTTGCATGCTTCTATATAAACCCCCAAACCCTAAATGTGACAGACCAAGCCAGCCCTTCTTCAATTTTTCTCTTCTTTGCACAGCCGCACGTAACCATTTCTCTCATCTCATCTATCGCCATCGTCATAACTCTGCGCGTGTCGTTACCATGAAGCTCCTACGTTCTTCTCCAATCTCTTCTTCTCCGACCTACACGTGCAGTCACTATGAAGCTTTTGCTTTCTTCTCCCATCTCTTCTTCTCTGACTCACGCGTGTTGTCACCGTCACTATGAAGCTTCTACATGTATCCAAGTTGCTTTCTTCTCCGATCTCTTATGATCCTGCTAGTTATTGTTGATTTCTAAAATATCTAAGCATGTATTAACTGTCAGATAGTTGATGATTTTATTTGGTTTCGTTGATGGTTACTGGCCCGGTGTTGATGGTTGTGGCCAGTGATGATGGTTGTGGGTAGGTTTGGTAACCAATATCTGGGGTTGTTTGCCGTTAATGATGGTTTTGGTATTTGGGTATTTTTGGTTTTGGTGTTTAAGGTTTGCACCTTGCAGGTTCATCATTAAAGATAAAAAAATTTAGATTTTTTATTAATTATTTTTTTTAATGATTTATTTTGGTTTATTGATTGTTGACCCAAAAAAAAAAGTCCAAAATTGGCCCAAAACATGGAACCCGAACCGAACCGAACAGAACATTGGGTGTTCTGTTCGGTTCGGTTCCTGTGCTTTAGTCAATCATGTTTGGATCCAAAAGTGGCAACCCCGTACACTTATCATGTTTAAGTTGGTTCCAGCAGAAACCGATCCGAACATGGTTTTACCCACCCCTATGATAGACTACTCCTAATTTATCTAAAACTAATTAAAGATAATACTAATTTTAATTATTTAGAAATTAATTAAAGATAATCCTAATTCTAAATTATCACAAACTTAATAAAAGATCATTACAATAAAATATTATCATAAACATGATAAATCTAAATTAATAACAATCTTAAATTATTAAAAATCCTAAATTAAATGGAAATCCAAGGCCGAGGTTTTAATTAGTTGATTATTATTTCCCTTTTTTTTTCAAAAGAGATTATTATTTCCTTCTGTTATTAAAAAAACTTTCTTTTTTTAGAGTTTTATTCTAAAAGGGATGTTGTTTCCGAAAGGGATTAGGAGGCTAGTTTAGTTATAAATATGAGCTTAAACGTAGGGTTTGTATTTTATGATTATTCTTTTGACATATTAATAAAATCTTGCTTGGTCAAAATAAATAAATAAATACATAAATCTTGCAATTTGAGAGATAAAATTCTTTTTGGTTTGATTAAGCTTTTCTAGATATTATTGCTTAAATTTGCTTTGGCTATGATTACATTACTTCTTTGATCTAATTCTAGAGAATCAATATACTCACTATGTGGGCTGGTTGGTTCATTTCTAATTTAGTGTGAGGTGCAAATCAGAAAAATTAGGGCTTGTTATTGGATCTTTAATTAAGTTCTCAACAGTATGATATGCAAAAAGTAGTTTAGGTTTTAAAATTATAAAACTGAGTTTATAAAATATCTTAATAGTTAAAGTTAAATCTATTTCTACATTTGGTTGACATATGTTTGAAACAAATATGGGTAATCTGTTTATTAAATGATTATGTAGTAATTTGTATTCTAATAATTTTATGTAACAATAATTTATGCGAGAATATGAGCTACTTTATGGGTAAAAGAAAGAAGTGGATTGTTGCTAAAATGATATATGTCTTTAAAGGACTGATTAAATTATAACTAGATTAACGGGGGCATAAAATCTAAGATTTTCAAATAGGACCAAATAATAAGATAAAATTGGAAATTGGCACATTCAGGCATTTGTCCTATCCCATGGGATGAACACTATTAGGTTCAGTTTGGTGTGTGGAATTTGATGAGATAATATCAGATTGGATTAAATTGAATAAAATAGAATTAAATGAGATTATATATAATTAAATTAGTACTATAACTTGTTTGGTGTAACTAAAATTGAATTCGATAAGATTGAATTTGATTACATTAATTTATAGTAAATTAATTTGAAAATAAAATATAATGAAATAATATTTAAATATATTTAATATTAATAACAAAAAATTAAAAATAATTAAAAGATAATACAACAAATGAAAATCTTGCTTGCCTGGATTTTATAATCCCATGCAAGTGAGACTTTAATGTACGACCCAGACGAGTGTAGGAATTTTTTTTATTTTTTTTCCCAACCATGCTCCCCACAGCCGTATCAATGGAATGATAAATTGTTTTTCCCAATTCCACCAAAAAACCGGGGCACCAAACGGTCCTTTAGTGATAAATTTGGGGAAAACTATTTCAATTTATCAAAAACAAAATGCATATAGAATGCTTTACAACTAGCCTAATCTCTCCACAATTATTATTTGATTTGATTTTGGTCTGAGCTAAAAAGAAAAAGTGATTTATTCCGTACCAAAAATCGATTTAGTTGAGAATTGAGGCTTGACTGAATGATAAGTTAAGCCCAGCTCTCCAACATTGATTGGTGTTTCGATTCTCAGGTGTCCAATTATGTGGGTGATTTTCAGTTGCTCTTCCTCCTGCCTAGGAGTTGCCGTTCCCTTTCCTCTCTTGAAGGCTTCAGTTTCGGATCACTCCTTAAAGTATTCCCATCAAGAGAGTTCGACTTATAGTATTTGTACATGTATTGTGTATTGTACTGTAGTATGTAAAAACAAAAACCAAAAACAAAACAATTGATTTAGTTAAAATGTAGCCGCCCTTGCAAGTCAATTAAGCAAAAAAAAAAAAATAAAAATCAAAATCTATCAAAAGAGTGCTTTAAAGAGAGGTGATAGGTGTCACTGGCCTTGTAGCACAATGGTAACGTACAGATCAATCTTTGCTTTAAGCCAAGGTTCGACACCTTATGCCTCCACCTTATTCAATAAATATGAATTTTTTTCTCATATATATGGATTGTTTTCCACCTTAATGTAGATGACTCATAGTCGTACGAGGACCGTTTATTTGGACCATGTTACTAAAATTCTATCAATTCGATTTCGGTTGTCTTCTGAATTCGTTTCTCTTAATAAAAGAAAAAAAAGTAATAATAATAATAATAATGGAGAGAGGTTATAGGAGGCAAGGTGTAGCTAATGAAAATGGACAGGGTAGCAAACTTTCACTATTACTGCTTACATGTTGACCTTTCATTGGTCCATCCACCTCACTTGACCAATACCACATCTGACGCACCTGTACAAGTAATTTACACCAATTTTTTTTTTTTTTTTTTGTTTTAAATTTGACATAAGATTTTGTCCGAATCTGACATATTAAACATTCGTGGCCCACTTAAAAATGTATTTTCTTCCTTAAAAAAAAAAAAAAAAAAATCTATTTCCCTAATATGAGATAACGTTAACGCCTAGAAGAAAATTTTTTATATATTTTGTAAATATATGCATTATGCAACTCTAACCTTTATCTTTAATGTACAATACATCCCTAATCAAGGGTGTCTTTTGTAATGACATTTTTTTCTTTTGAACTATTTTGTGATGACATCTTAAGTATAACATTTATTAAGTATTTGTTTTTTTTTTGAAATATAGCTTTACAAAATAGAGTTTTTTTTTTTTTTTGCAAAAAGTATAGTGTTGTTTGCTAACCAATTAAGAGGTCGTTTGTTTTTTACACTTAACACTTAATGGTGTTGAATTAAGCTAATTAAGTGATTTTTGTTTGTTTTTTTAAGTGGTCAAACCATTTAAAACCACCCCAAAACCACTGACAATAAAAAGCTATATTTTTTTATTTTTCACTGAATACCAAATCACTTGATGATTTTATAAATTTATTGTTCCAATTTTATCATTCCCAAAATAATAAATTTCCTAATTTGTTCTAGTTTTACATTATAAAAATTTCTTTTAATACTTCAACAAATATATTTCCAAATTTGACGTGATTTTACATTATACATATTCATTTTAATTATATTTCTTTCAATATTATTTTTATTTAAATATATAACAATAGTAATTCAACTTAATACTGTTTTATTTATTTTTATTTAATTTACTTTACTATAATAATTTATTTATATATATATAATTTTTTTTTAAAAATATTTTACTATAATAATTAATCATATTTTAATTATGAATAAAAATATTATTAATATATGCATAAAAGTGTTTTAGCTTTTGCTCAATAATTTATTATAATTGTTTGTATTATATTAAATAAAATTACATAACAACTAATAGTAAAGGATATAAATGTCAAATTACTAGTTTTCAGACAATTTTAACTTTAAAAAACAAACAAGATTACTATACATTCAGATGTAAAGAAAAAAAAAAACAAACATGTCATTCAGATTTCAGGTTTCAGTCACTATTCAGTCTTCAGTCTTCAGGAGTACTATTCAGTCTTCAGACAAAAAAACAAACGACCTCTACGAAAGGTTTTTTAAGTTAAGGGTCGTTTGATTTTTTGTCTGAAGACTGAACAGTACTGTTGAAAATTAAAGATTAAATAATAACCGAAACTTGAAATTTGAATAATATATTTATTATTATTATTATTTTATCTCTAAATATATTGTAAACATGTTTATTTTTTAAAATTAAAATTATTTGAAAATTAGTAACTTGACATTTATACTCTTTTAACTATTTGTTGTTATGTAATTTTAATTAATTTAATACAAACATATGAAAATAAATAATTTAATAAATTCTAAAACATTTTTTTATGTATATATTAATAATATTTTATTCATAATTAAAATATAATTAAAAAAATATAGTAGTATTAATCATATATTTATATTTAAATATATTAATATATTTAAGAAAACAACTAAAAAATGAATGTTTAAATTGTAAATTAAAATATATAAGTTTAATTCCAAGACACTTTGAGATGAGATGTATTAAACTTCTCTTTTCAAATATATTTTTTGTAAGTATCAAGAAAAAAAGAAAAGAAAAGAAAAGAAAATTTGAGTGATATAAAATTAAGATAGATTTGAAATTATGTTATTTTGAGGAGGATAGATTTGAAATTATGTTATTTTGAGGAGGATAGATTTGGAATAAAAACTTTAAAATGTCATTAAGTGATTTGCAATTAAGTGAAAATTCAAAAATAGTTATTTGCAATTTAGTGAAAAATTAAAAATTCTTACTTAATTTTTTCAGTTGTTTTTGGTTAGTTTTAAGTGGTTTAACTACTTAAAAAATAAATGAAAACAACTTAATTGATGTAATTCAGCATTATTAAGTTTTAAGTAGAAAAAACGAACGATCCCTTAATTGATGGTTTTAAAAACTAGAAAAAAAAAAGTGAAAAACAATAATCAAGGAACGAGAACTTGATTCCTTGGATGAGAGAAGAAGAATCAAGTTCTGTTTTGCAAACAAAATTATTTTTTTTTTTATCTAAGTGTGGGGTTCATATAATTTTATTATTTATAGGTTTAATAAATAAAGAATCACAAATTAAGAATTAAGTTTCATTCGCTTTTAACGATTCCTAATCAGTAAAAATGCCATAAGCTTGTTTTCCTATTTCCATTTAATTTTCATTTTTGGATTACTAAGACCACCACTTTACAAAAACACATTGGTACGAATAAAAAAAAAGAAACATATGTAAAATATAATCATTTTTAATTCTAAACGAAACTTCAATTATTTCTAATCTATTTTCTTCAATTATTTCTAATCCATTTTAACTTCGGATAATATTACATATATATAAACCATCATGAATAATTCAAATGGGTAAAAGCTATTGAAGTTCCATTTTGAGACAAAAACAATCAACCATTTCTTATTAAAAAAATGAATTTATCATTTTTACTTTATCCAAAAGTAGATTCTTTTGATTTCAAAAAAAAAAAAAAGTTAATCCTTATAAAATATAGATGGATTTAATTATTTTGTTAATGGAGTAAGATTGCTCATCAATAATAATTTTTTAATTGATTATAAAATTAATTATTAAAATATATTTAAAAATTATTATTAACAAGTAATCATATTTAATCATTAAAATAGACAAATCTCGTAATTTAATATAAACATATAAGAAGTACCGAGACAATAAATAAACAGAAAAAATGGTTAAAGAAATTTCTACGTAACACACAGATGTCACCACGTCATTGGATGGTGTACCTCACAGTTGACTTGACCAAAAACCAAACAAAATCCAACCATTCTCCACCCTTCCCTTCGTCATTCACACGGCACGGCACAAACATTTCCATCTCGCGAAACGGGACCAGAGCCGTGACCTCGAAACGTTTCTCTCCCGTTTCTTCCTAGTCAAGGTCCACACTATTAATAAACAAATAAAAGTTCATTTCTCTTTTCTTGGAGATCTGATTATCTGATGGCGAGGTCCAGATCGTCTTTGTCGTCGTCTTCATCGTCGTCGTCGTCATGGTGGAGATACTGCAATCCGTCGTATTATCTGAAGAGACCGAAACGCTTGGCTCTCCTCCTCATCATCTTTGTCTCCGCCACTCTAGTCGTCTGGGATCGCCAGACTCTCGTTCAGGAACACAAGGTCTTCATTTTGATTTTTGAATTTTTTTAATTTCTTGTTGTTTGTTTTATGATTCACGTTTGTTATAGTGGATTTTTGTGATGTTGTTATTGTTATAGGTTCGTTATGGTGGAATGTAGAAAGTTTAGGTAGTTTGAATTGATGGTTTGTTTGTTTGTTTGGGATTTTGTGTTGGTTGGATGTAGATCATAGAGAATTGATGGATGGATCGAAGTTTGGAGATTGTAGGGGGGTATGTTGTGTTAATTTTAGCTAAGATTGGGATATGAATTTGAATAATTCGAATGATTCGAGTTTTTAGTCACTTAATAGATGTTGTGAGAGGTTTGGTTTTTTGATGATATAGAGCAAATTAGGGAAATGAGTGACTAGGAACAAGAACAAATTAAACAAAATGGAGAAATAGAATGCAAAGCTTATAACTAAAGGATGGATCAAAGTTTGGTGATTGTAGGGGGGTATGTTGTGTTAATTCTAGTTAAGTTTGGGATACGAATTCGAGACATTTGAATTTTTTGTCCCTTGAAAGATGTTGTGAGAGGTTTTGTTTTTGATAGAGCAAATTAGGGAAATGAGTAACTAGTAGCAAGATGGAATTAAACAAATTGGAGAAATAGAATGCTAAGCTTATAACTAGAGTCTTTAAGTTTTCGTCTCGTTTATAGCCTGCCTTGTTATGCTGTGTGGGGACGGAAGAGGAACCGATTTCTAGGGAGCAAATGCTTTCACTTGTGTGTGCTGCTGCCTCATCTGCTGCTCTAGCACTAGTTTTTGTTTTCGAGAAAGTTTTATATGTGCACAATTGATAAATTTAGAAAAGAATGACGTAGGTAAGTGGTGATGGAGATTTAATTGCTACAAAAATTTGCCTTAAAGAATCAACCTTAAGCACCAAATATTGACTAGCATCTAGGTGCTTGTTTCGTGTGCAGAAATGGATTGAACTATTTTAATGTGATTAGATTGCATAGGAGTGAAGTAAATTAGTATTGTGAGTGTTCGGTGAAGTAGGGATAGGACTAAAAATAATAGCGTCTCTTGTTTGGTGTAATATGGGACTGGTAAAAAATTAGGGTGTATTACTATTATGTTTTCACGATGTGAGATAGGTTAGTATACAATAAAATAAATTTTTTAATAAAATAAAGTCATTTTAAATCAATTTTAAAAATAAAATTATTTTACATATTTTGAATTAAATTAAATTTAATGAAAGATTATTTAAATTAATATTTAACTAAATAAAATATTTAAATTCTTTTTTAAAAATGATATTACTATTTAAGATCACTTTCAAATAAAATAACATTGATTTTGTAATTGATGTTGAAAGTTATTGCTTTTAAAATATTTTAATAAAATATATTAGATTAATTTTAAAATTAATTATATATTTTTATGTTCTATATAAGATTATTTGAAAGAGAATTAATGAAAGGAAAGAGTAAAAGAAAAAGAAATATGAAAAGAAACCCAAAAAACAAAAAATGCAGAAGACAATGGCCTTGGATGCTGTGGCTACATGGAATTGGTGAGCGAATCCCATGCTACTTAACAAACATGGGATTGGACTGAGATTTGTTCAATTTCAGTCCAATCCCATCTATCAAACATGCCCTAGATGTTCTTTAGTTTGTCTTTCTTCACAAACTCCACCATAGATTTGCAAAATCATTTGTAGGGTTATGACGTATTAAACAAAGCAACAAAGTCATCGAGTGCCATATTCTAAGTGATTAGTGGATTTGGATGAGACTGGGTGGGATAGGAATGCAGAGTAAAGAAGAATGAGAAACTTTTTCCTGTCCCACTTTCATTGTTGTTTTGATGTAATTATGATTAAATTATGACCATAAGCTTTGATATATGCCCAAATATATGGTACTTGATCACAATTATGCTGATGCTTGTCCATTTTCCTGCAAATTACGTAGACCAGAGATTGAATTTGTTAGCATCTGAACAAAGTTTATCTGTCATGCAGGTTGAAATTTCCAAGTTGACTGAAGAGGCTAAACAGTTGCGCGATATGGTAGGAGGTCCCTGATTCATTCTTGATCTTAGTGCTCAAAAGAATTTATTTCGTGTGTGTTGATGGGTTTTAGGGGTGGGTTGTTGGTGGCGGAGTTGGGCTCCTAGTTTTGGCTGGCATTAATTTTGTCTAAGCATATGATCTTAACGGAAAGAACAAAAATCTGTTAAAAGGCTATGGTTTTTAGTTGCTTTACTAAAATGTACCTGAAAAGGTGTATCATTTCTTCTATAGCCATGTGGGTGATAACGCTTGAAGCTGTCTTTAAGCAATGAGCAGCACCCAGGATTGAGTTTGAAAATAAATGTTATTACTCTTCTCTCTATATGGACTCAGTGGGAATGTTATTCTTGCAGCTGGAAGAGTTAAATAGCAAAAGGGGTGGAATTGGAAATAATGAAAATGGAAAGTCTGGTACACACAGTAAAAACGAGGTTGTCGAAGATCCCATTGATATTGAGCGAAGAGAGAAAGTAAAAGAAGCAATGATTCATGCATGGACTTCGTATGAGAAGTATGCGTGGGGCCAAGATGAACTTCAGGTATTTAAAGTATATATGTCCACTTATTAATGTTTATGTTTGTGGTTGGTTCTAAATGTGACAGCTTGCTAGCTAGTGGCACAGATGTGAGTAGAATATGCTGAAATTATTCTATGAGTTGGATCATGCTATCATCTATCAATGATATTTTTACTTATTTTAATCAGCCCTATTTGTCAAATTGAAAGGGATTTTTGCTTTTTTTTTTTTTTGTGGATAGAAAGGGAGAAAAATTCTATATTTATGCCCATCCCTTGAGCAATTCTTATTTCTATTTTTGAAGTTTTCATGATTGTGTATTAATAGGCAATGATGTGTGGGTATAATTGTTTGTATCATCTTAAGAATCTGCTTATTGATCATTCATATAATGAAGTGGGAGTGTTGTTCTGTCATCTGTTCAACTAAAATCCAAAATTTTTCATAGTAAACTTTAAAATGCTTGAATTTAATCTCATGTGTACTATAATTTGAAAAATGTTACATTCTTGAACTAGTGTATAACAAAAGATGCATACTAATAGTTTAAGGGTCTTGGGTCTTGAGTTATTTCTTGAAGACATGTTTTTGTTTAAGTGTAGTCATTGTTTTAAAAAGCGAGGCGAGGTGGCGCCTTGGGGTCCTGGGCGCCTCAAGGCGATCACTTTAGGCAGTAGGGGTGCAAAATCCCACCTTGGAAGTCTGAGGTGGTCGCCTCAGGCTGCCTTGAGGAGAGGCCGGTTAAGGCGACAGTGAGGCGATTGAGAAAGAGATGAGGGGGGAGAGGCAGAGAGCTAGTTGAGAGAGAGAGAGAGAGAGAGGAGGGGGGAGAGAGCTGGTTGAGAGAGAGAGGAAAGCGAGGAGAACCTCCATCGAGAATCAGCTTCGGTGTTGAAATCAGCGTCGAAGCCGACCAAACTGCTGCTGGAATGCATCAAAAATTCTTTCTACAAGGCAGCAAGGCCTACACCAAGAATTCTCCAATGATTTTGTCTCGAGAAGCCTTCGTTTTGATATTGGAGTTGTTTTTGAGATTGATTGGAGTGAGTGAGGTGGATAATTTTCAATGATGAATGTATGAGGGACTGGTTGAGAGAGAGAGGACAAGGAGAGACGATTTAGAGAGACGCAAATGGTGAGAAAATGAAAGAGAAGTGATTTGACTTTTTTATGTAGTTTTTTAATTATATTTATATTTATTAAGGGATATTTCTTAAAAAACACCCAATTTATGCTAAAATATCCCTATTTATTAAATATTATATTATCATTTTTATTAAAATAGCCCCTCACATTTCATATAATTACACTTTTTAATTGTTTTAAATTTTTTTCATCATGTTAACCCAATTTAGGATTTTTTATGTTCAAATATTTTTGTTAAATTTGTTCTATTTTGTTTGATACTTATATTTCTAACATTGTTTTTCACTATCTCTTTTAATATTATGGATAATTTTGTAAATTAGGATTATTTAAACTTTTTTTTAATTTTTTTTTTCATTTGGAATTGAGGCGGTCCCCTCGATCGCCTCAAGGCAACCGCCTCGCCTCGCCGAGGCTCCATCGTCTTGTCTTACCTTTCGCTTTTTAAAACATTGAGTGTAGTGAATTTGTCTCTTTAACATTGGTCTACATGCTGTATACCAATTCTTAGGCAGGCTTAAAACTTCTTTCCTTGTTGGTTTGACAGAGCTAATGGGTGAGAAAGTCAGGAGCATTCTAGGCCATATAATGTTCTTAGGTAATTGATTCTGAATGGCTATCGGGTAATTGGTTAAGATGTCTTTATTGCTATCTAAGTAATGAAATCAAATTGTCACAATCTGGTAAATTTATCTACATCATCATGCATTCTTAAATTTGATTTTCTGGCTAGTTGGGAGTAGAGGGGTGTTGGTGTGTCATATGCATATAGGTTTTGTTCCTCTGGACTGTTGAAAATTTACCTTGTTATTGGAAACTTTGTATGGATATTCTGAATTTCTTTCTAATGCTCTCGATTCGATTTTTGGAAGTGTTATGGACTAAAAAAGTTGGAAATGAACAGTGAACAAATTTTCTGATGTTTTAAGCTTGGTCTGGAGATCCCCTTGCTTTAACAAAGAAAACCAAACCCTTGCTCTCTGATTAAATGTGACATCTACATTGGTCTGGATTTGATACCTTGGATACATATCATTCTGAACCATTCTTAGCTTAATTCATTGAAATATAGAATTTTCTTAATATGTACAAAACAGCATCAATTTATATCCCGATACGATTAACATGCTAGCATTGTTATTTTCTTCTGTTATTTGTTTAACAGCCACAGTCGAAGAATGGTGTCAATAGCTTTGGTGGTCTTGGAGCAACACTAATAGATGCTCTTGATACGTTATATATAATGGGTCTAGATGAGCAATTCCAAAAAGCTAGAGAGTAAGTTTAGTTTTCTTTTTCTTTTTTTTTTCTTTTTTTTTTTTGTAAATAATTTTTTTAATTGTCTGTTTAATTTTTAATGCATGTGTTCCTATTTGTCTTGTGGTTCCTACTGCAGTACTTCTCAATTTTCTTTAAACTGTCTAAGCAGACTAAAATTATTGTTTTTTTTTTTTTTAAAAAAAAAAGAAAGTGAAAGAGCAATGGTTTTTGGAATGGTTTCGTAACTTTCGTTGAAGTAGATGTTGCCTTGTGTGTGTGTGTGTGGTAATTTACTGGTGGGCGATACATAATGTTAACTGAATATTTACTGTTTGTGAACTTTGCTCATACACACCTTGCATGATGATATGAAATAACTAGAGGTTAATCATTTTTGCACCTCTGGTTATTTATTGTTGAGTTCTTTGTTCATTGGAAAACCCAACAATGCAAGAGGAAAGGCAGATTCAATGCAAGTGAAATTACTATCACTATCCGTTCTGTTTATATTGTGCAGTCAATGGAATTTCAAGTTAACAATTCCTTGAGTTAGATGTTTTGTCAATCATAGGATAGAGATGACAAGTCCATTTTTTCCTTTTCCTTTACTTTTTGAAGTTTCACTTTTTTCGTGTGGGTTTCATTTTTTTTCCACTTCCCATTTAGTATTCTTCCTCTTAGCCTTGTTTAGGTGATTGGACTTTCATTTCATGTACAGCCTGGCTTCTCTTCTTATTAATTCCATTGTTCAAATAAATATTGCCTAGGTTGTCCATTTGTTTCTCTTCACTGTGTAAATTTGTCCATGTTATTTTCGTTTTCTATGTATATGCAATTTTAAGGTATTTGAATCAGTGTTTATTAGTGATCAAACTTTTGTTCATTTTTAATGACATTGGCTGCAGGTGGGTTGCAAACTCATTGGATTTTAACAAGGATTATGATGCTAGTGTTTTTGAAACAACCATAAGGTTGCGTAATCAGGTTTAATAATTAGTTGATATTTATTTTGTGAAACAATTCTTAAGGTGTATTTTTACCTATAAGCCTGTGCAAGTGGCAGGTATATTGTCTTCGCTAATTTATTATTTTTCTTTTTCATGATAATTCAGAGTTGTAGGTGGGCTTCTTAGTGCATATGATCTTTCAAATGATAACTTATTCCTTGAAAAGGCTAAAGATATTGCAGATAGATTGCTGCCTGCATGGAATACTCCCTCTGGGATCCCTTACAACATTATTAACTTGGCACGTGGAAATGCACGTAACCCTTCATGGACTGGGGTAAGTTGTTAATATTAACTCGTAGCAGTCACGTGGTACTTGGAATTGTAGATTGTTGATTTGAACACGGTTTCTAATAATTTAAGTTTACATCTTCCTAATATTTTATAGTTTTCTAAATATTTGCTCCATTATTTGTTATATGGTCATCCAACAATTAAAATTGAATTTACTGGGATTATCATCGTTGATCTGTTTATTATTGCACTTGAAGTCATCATGCTGTTGTTTTGGACAGCTGTGTTGTGCGACATATCAACTGGCTTGGATATTTTGTTGATTCTAGTACATTCATATTTTTAAATGCTGATTTAATTGTTAATTCCATTATTTACTTTTTTCTTAGGGTGATAGCATTCTGGCAGATTCTGGAACAGAACAGCTAGAATTTATTGCTCTCTCACAGAGAACAGGGGACCAAAAGTATCAGCAGAAGGTAAAACTTGCTTGTGCTTATATGTGTACACGAGCTATTTTTTGTTGTTGTTAATTGTGTTAAAGTCTGCTTGCATGCTGTCTACATGTATTCTACTTCCCTCATTTTGAAGATCTGAAAAATATGTTGAACTTTACATTTCTTAGTAAGAAAATTTTCTGGAGGTAAATTTGCTCAGTTTTCACTGATTGGTTGAAATGATGTTTCAGGTGGAGAGGACTATAGCGGAGATCAGTAAAAACTTCCCTGATGATGGTTTGCTTCCCATTTATATTAATCCTGAAAGAGGAGGTGGATCATATTCTGTTATAACCTTTGGTGCCATGGGTGATAGGTATTGACCACTTGAAATTATATGGATTTATGTCAACTTTGTTGGGCCTTAAATTTTGTTATCTTTGGTTTAGTGCTCTTTTATTTTCAAGTTCCACTTCTGGAGGTAGCTCATTGAATGTGGTTTTGTGAGTTATTTTTAGTTTATGGTTAACACTAATGCTTGATTTCAGTTTTTATGAATATTTACTCAAAGTTTGGATTCAAGGGAACAAAACTGCAGCTGTGAAACATTATAGGTGAGGAGATTGTTATCATTCAAAATTATATTTGTTGGATTCGCATTTACCACATCTTGTTGTTTACATTGTATTTATAATTTTTAATACGAAAACAAAAAAAATCATATTCTTTTAAAATTAGCTGTCTTGGGAGCTAAATTCATGATTCATAGAAGAAAAACATCTCAAGTAATAAGAAATATATACATAACTAAATTGATTTTATTTTTCCACCAGTAGCTCCATTGTGTACTTTTGACATGCAAGGAAAGGAATTTCTATATAATGGTAAATAGTGAACTGTTATTTTGGATGAGATTTATTATTTGAAATGGAAAGTTTATATGAATTAAGTGCAGTGACCTTGAAAGAAACATTGACAACTATTGCAGGATGGACTCTATTTGTTAATACTATGGTGTACAGGGATGTAGTCAGGATTATACATTAGAATGGCTAGAACATATATTTTAAATGAAGTTTGACAGTATGAATAAATTTATAAATTGAAAAAATATATATACCCAGCTAAAGGAGACGTAATGAGTCTTATCCTTCTAAATTCATATTGTAAATAAATATGTTAACTAAAAGAAAAAAGAGTTAAAGGACGGAACAAAATATCAAAAAAACATGTAATGCAAGTACAATCAGACCTCAATTAAGATGGATCTAATGATATTTAAGTGATCAATTTTATCGATTATGAAATATAGCATATTAACATTATAACATAAATAATCTCTCCTTCAATATAGACAATTTACTTTTTGATAATTATAATTATAGCAACCACACTTCAGATTAAAGAATGTGTTAGGAAAGACACTCAGAGATGTTAAATTTAGGTAATACAATATTCAATTAACAATGTGATCAAGAAAAAACAAAATGTGGAAAAAGCTAAGTGAAATTTCATATTTAATCTATCAAACAGAGTTTTTAAATATGCAATAGTTGAATAGAAATGTAAATAAATAAGAAAACATGCAATTGGTTTAAAATAATATATATTTATTTTGGTATGAAAAGTAGTAAATGAAAAAATATATTGATAATTTTAATGTAAATGAAAAAAAATATATTGATAATTTTAATATAAATATAATCTTATAATTATATATATTTTTCAAGATGGGTTGGGTTAGGTTCAAACCTACCCTAGCCCCTGCACAGCTCCATCCCTGGGTGTGTACAATCTTAATTGTACTTGATATTGAAATTCTCCTGCTCTTTTTGAAGTTTTAACACTTTTTTTTTTTTAAAAAAATTTCTTGATGTCATGTTTCTTGTGAATCTTGGATACAGGGAAATGTGGGAGACATCAATGAAAGGTCTATTAAGCTTGGTTAAAAGAACTACACCATCATCTTTTGCGTACCTTTGTGAGAAGAATGGTCAGTCCTTGACAAACAAGGTAATTTTACCTCCTAAGTATGGCTTCATTAATATTAACTAGGAGAAGTTGATTGCTTTTATTAACCCTCCATGTGTATGCAGATGGATGAATTAGCGTGCTTTGCTCCTGGAATGCTGGCTTTAGGGTCATTCGGTTATGGGCCTGGTGATTCTGAGAAATTTCTCTCACTCGCAGAAGAGGTATTCATAAGGGCTCATGGAACTTACATTCTAACTTTTAACTTTAGAGTAAATTCTACTTATAATATAAAGAAAAGATGAGCATAACATCTGTAAATAGGTAGTATACGTACAAAAGAGAATCAACCAGAACTTAGGATGAAAAACTTTAAATATCTCTTTGAAAGATGAAGAAGGAGCAAAAATTTTTATAAGCTCTTATTATATATGATTGACAATAAAAAACTATCTTCACTGCAGGTCCATTTTGACATGATTTGTTGAAATTTGGGTGAAGTTTTGATCTCATATTGTCTGAATCTTATTTGATATAGAATAATCTGAGGGTAGCATAGTTGCTGCAATGATAAGTTTGTAGGTTAGTTCAAATAGACACGTGCATGTCTATGTGTGTGTCTCTGTGTTATTCTGCATACCGTGAATGTGTATGTACTGACTTGATTTTTAGCAACTCTCATATTGAAAACATTTTATTGTGGACTAAATTTAAATCTGTTCAAGTGTATGAATATATGTAATTATATATTGCTTAGTAGACATTTTTGTCTGAATCTCATATTTGAGTTCATTTTTAAAAGTGTTTAATTTCACTTCCTCTGTTATTTTGTGTCTAGTTATTTATGAAAAATGAAAAGCAGAAACCCAAAATCTCGAGTTGAAAACTAATTTTAATTTAGGTTGTTGAGTGATCCAATTTCTTAAATAGTGTATATGTATGTGTACTATTGTCTTTCAATTACCCGCACAAAGACAGTGCTTTAGACTTGATTCACTTTTCCGCTTTGTTTTGCAGCTTGCTTGGACATGTTATAACTTTTACCAGTCCACACCCACAAAATTGGCTGGAGAGAATTATTTCTTTCATGCTGGGGAGGTTGGTTGGTCATCCTTATTCTCATTTTGTGCATTTAGTTAAACCCCACTTGTCTGACAGTTTTGATACCTTTCGTCTTCAGGACATGAGTGTGGGTACATCGTGGAACATATTGAGACCGGAGACAATTGAATCGCTTTTTTATCTGTGGCGTTTAACTGGTAACCAGACCTACAAAGAGTGGGGCTGGAATATATTTCAGGCATTTGAAAAGAACTCCCGCATAGAATCGGGATATGTTGGGTTGAAAGATGTAAGTACATCACAAACCTGCTACATCACTTTTTGCCATTGCAGTTTTACAAGGCCTACAACCCCATTTTTTTCCCCTAAATTTTCATTTAATATCTTGGTTATATATATCTAATCAGGTTTCATATATTTTGTACAGTGAAATTAGATTAGTTTTTAAAAATTAAAATGTTTGATTTGATTTGGATATTTGATTGCTTTCTCTGTTCATGGATTTATCCATCTCGAAAGCGATCTGTGAATTGGTTGCATGATAATTGGAAGTAATTGAGATTGTAGGTGTGACAAATGGAAAGGGATATTGATAGACATTTTTGGGTTGTGATGTGTTAATCGTCAAAATCATGAGATTTCTTGTTTTTTAATCCATGGAACCGAAATGAAAATGAAGCTCTGTTTAAAATAGCTTGGTTTGTTATTGAGTCTGAATCTGAATCAACACGACCGTAGCCCACCTCTGTATAAGTTAGTGATGTATGTTGGAAATTGTGGCCTCTCGCTGCTTTCATGATCAACTAAATCATCTTTAAACTACAGCACGTTCAATCTTTTGATTTAATTCTTTGTTAACAAAGAGTTTACACCTGACCGGCAGCTTTTATGATTGGTTTGTTCCATGAGTAATCATTCACCAATCATCAATTGATGTTGGATGCTATCATGTAGTCATCATTAGAGTTATCATTCTCACCACATGCAATCTTAAGTTATTATCGCCGTCCATGTTGCTTTCAGAAACGGAGTTTGTGAGTTGATTATGCTTTTACAGCTAACAATGACTATTTTATTTATCATTGATTGTCATTTGTACAGGTCAATACTGGTGTCAAAGACAACATGATGCAAAGCTTCTTTCTTGCAGAAACACTAAAATATCTGTATCTTCTTTTTTCGCCTTCTTCGGTGATCTCCTTAGATGAGTGGGTTTTTAACACGGAAGCCCACCCATTAAAAATTGTGAGCAGGAATGGTAGTCTGAATTTTGACAGATCAATTAAGGAACCGAAACCAAAGATCAGGATACGTGGTAGGAAGGAAGGTCGACTAGGTGGTCGTGGTGATTAGGGTCCATTCACCATCAATGTTTTTGTATGAGCTCATTTTACAGTTCCAACCTCCCAGTAGATGAGGAGCCAAAGAGTCTAAATTTTATAGTTACAAAATCAGATGGAGGGCCTGATGGATGATGCTATTCTCCATGGCGAATAATAGTGACGACAGATTTTTCGCCATTTTAGTTGGTAGATGTTATTGTATCCTATGATAAAAAAATTTGGGTATAGCCTTTTTCAAAATGGACATGTAACATAGAATATAGGTTATTATTGCCAACAGTAATTATTCACAGCAATGTGGGTTTTGTCCCAACTCCCAACCTGTTAAACAGCGAGAAGGATTACACTTTGTATTCTTTGTTGAAGAATGTTTGTGATTCCTAAATGTTTCTATTACTCTTTGGATTTGTCACTGCTAAAAGCACAAGTTATTGAGGCTTGTTGCCATTCTAACTTAAAAACATGTATTTGATTCTATGAAATTCTGTAAAAATTTTTTGTTGAACTTGGTCAAATGGGGTCAAACAAGTGAGACAGGTAACATGTATTGTAATGGGGGAGTCATCCCCGGATATCCCTAGAGATTTGGGTGGGTATAGGCAAATGGATGATGAATGGTTAGGGCATGAGGATGCCAATCTTTATATTCATTTGATTCATTAATATCCTTAGTGAGTAATTATCTTGATGGGTAGGATCATATATCATAAACGCACAATTTTTAATGCAAGTTAGATAGTTTCGAGTAATTATTTACCTATCAAGATTACCTCTTGTGCTATTCGAGATATCGATGGTTGGGTGTTCAACTTAATTCTTGTAACCAGATAAAAACATATTTTTGAAATAATCAATCAAAAAACTTACACAGATAGAGCAAATCAAGTTATTTTGCAATTGATTCAATTTAATAGATAGAGTAAAATATGGTGACAAAAATAATTTTCACACGGAAAAATCCCAACAGGAAAAAATCACAAGTCAGTCTTGACTAACTTTAAAAATCTTGTAATTGATAAGTATGCATATCTATCATTAAGCTTGGTGAACAAGAATATACAACTATCTCACTTAATCTACTTCGGGTTTTCTTAATAATCTTCCAAGATTTATTAGGTGACTAAGCATATATCCTTAAGTTAATCTTGAGCTTAACACTCCTATTGACAAGAGCTATATTTATTAACTTACAATTATGTTCTAATCATTTTTATTTTTTTGAGATATATTCTAATAATTTTTAGATACATCAAGAGGTAACTATCAATTTTCATCCCAAGCATAGTCAGAAATAACTGTATAAAAATTGAGCCTATTATGATAGAAATAAATGGGATATATGTTAGAATGCAATCTTAAATTGATTTTAGCTTGAACAGTTAAAGAACATGCATCAAGCAAAACCAATTTTAAAAATGAAGCCCATAAAACAGCAATAACATACAACCCATATTAATCTATTAATCTAGATTATTAAACCTACATTTATTATTAAAAAAATAAAAAATAATAAAAAAAACTTGAAGTTTGCTATAAAATACCCAAAACACACTTACTGTTCACAACCCTAGTTGGCCACACTCTCCACCACATCTCTGCCTCCTCTTCGCCAGCCGCCAACCCAAGAGCCTCCCAAATCCCAGTGTTCTGCTTCAAGGACACTGAGGACGTGCACGAAAAGGTAAAGCGGCTGGTAGTGAAAGATCTCTAGACGACTAGGGCAACAAGTTCGCCTTCCAGATCCCAGTTTTTTGATGGCCTTCTTCGGCCATCAAAGTCCCAACTTGCCATCGCCTCCTGCCCCCTCCGGTCCAATCGCCCCTGTCAGTTTGCGAAGCGGCAAAGTCCCCAAAGGCAGGCACTTGATTGGGGGTTCTCGGCTTGCCGGACTGATCGTGATTTCTCTGTCCAAAACAGGGTGCCTGGTAATCCGAAGCTTTGTCGCTCTGTTTATTTGTTTTTGTTTTGGCTTTAATAGTCACTGATTATAATTTTGGTACTGCAATGACAACAACGACAATGTCTTTGTCACTTGAGTTCATTTTGTCAGATGCACGAACTCTGTTTTGATGCAATCTTCTCACCGTCTCCTTTCTCGCCTCCTCCATCCCACCAAACGGAATGCCGTTTCAAACCCATCTCTGCTTTGCAATCCATCATGGTGTCGTTATTGTTGTGTCTCCCTTGTTACACTTCACCACCACCACCACTAGCACTACTACTGACACTGATGAGATGAAAAATCTGAACTTTGTACCTCAATTTCAATGCTTTTCCTTTCTTCATTTCCTGAAATGTTTCGCTTTGGGGAACAATGATGCCCACCATCACTACTCTTGTCGTTGCAGTAACTTTCTGTTCTTGAATTTTGTATAAAAATGTGTATGCAAAATGATTGATTGGTGCTGGTTTTGTTGTTTGAGATTTCTGGTCCAGTAGGTTTCTGGTCCAGGTCCACCAAGGAAGCGAAGAAAATCAGGACACAGGTATCATGTTTTTTTTCCTAATGTTAGTTTTTTTTAGTTAGTTCGTTGTAATGGGGTTGCAAAGTCCCCCAACACACCTCTTATTTTAGACCACTTGCATCTTGTTATTTCAAAGGTTGATAATACATTCTGTTTTTATCCATGGGTTTTCACCCTCAAATCCCAGATCTGGTTTCATTCGCGTTGTCGGGCAACATTTGGTTTTTTCTCTCAAGTTGGGAGCCTAGATACTTTAAACCAGGTATTTTTGTCAGTGAATGTTAATTGCTAGGCTGGTAAGGATGTCCTTTCTTTCTTGCTTACAATGTAACTCAATCTGAAGTAGTGCACTCAATCTGTTGCTTAAAATGTAATTCCTATTGAAATTGTAGCTTGCTCTAGCTTTTGGTTTGATGAGCTCAAGGCGTCCACCAAGTGCCATATCTCTGTAAGTTCTCCATATCATACGCCACCACAACTCATGTTGTTTTGTTGGTGTTTCCATTATTGTTATCTATCAGCCTTATTAATCTAATTGTTTGTAATTTTTAGATAGATATATGCATTATTCCTTTTAAAAAGGATCATGTTTCAAATAAAACAGAATGCCTTTCTTGAAAAATTAGTTTTGTCATCTGTTTACTCATCATTGTGATGAAGTCATTACTTGAACTGATTTGGGATTTGGAAATTTTACTTTGTTGTGTTAATGACAGGAGTGGATGCAGTTATAGGAAATAGTAACCTATCGAATATGCACATATCTGTCTTGCTATATAATGATTTTTTTTTTTTGGAAAATCCTGAGATTTCTTGTGCACAAGTGCTGATAATTTGTGTTTCATATGTTTGAAATATAAGCATGTTTAAGCTCCTAGAGAGGGTCAGGTTAATGTTTAGAGTGAATATGCAATGACATTCTTTTTGTTTTACTATTGCATTGATATCATTTTTTCTCATGTTGTACAGTTATGGCCATTCAAAAGATGTAGTTGTTTGTTGTTTGATATCTGTCAGTTGGGTTGTTACATTATATGATAGAATTTGACACTACTGGTCTTCAGAGGTAATAGAACCAAATTATGTTATCCAAAATTCTTTTTCTGATACTTAGCTGTTCACCATGGTGAATGAAATCAAATTTTATATATTTTATATGTTTTTTCATCAAGTACCTATAGACATTAAGGTTGTTGCTTTAGCGATTGTGTTGTTGTTTATAGTTGAAGGTATAATCATAACATTGTAGTTTTAGATCAATTGATTGTGTTTTTAGTTTCAAACTTTTCATTTGCTTTTCCATCTATGACCACTCACAACTTTACACAGGTGCTACTCTTAAGGTTGCTATAAAAGGTGTCAAGAAAGGAGCAGTTATCAAAAGAATGAAAATGAAAGATTATATTTGGCATGGTCGTGATCCCATATCAGTTGCTATTATGGTAGAGGTGGCTTGCTGTATGGAGCAGATTTCAATGGAGAGAAAGTTATTTTCCCAGATAGGTTAATAATCTAATATTTTATCTCGATTTTTACTTAAAACTTTGTTATTAGGTATATGTCTCGCTTGAATGCTTACATATATGGTATGTGCATAGATTTTTGTCTTTCAAGCATGTTTTGTTGAATTCGAATGTATATGTATGTATATGTTGTTTCTTTTTGTTTCTTTTTGTTACTTATTGATTGCAATCGGTGATACACAGTTCCGTGAAGCTGTAAAGCAAAAGGATGATTTCGCTTCGCTAAAAACCATGACTGACTATGGTAAGCATTGCATATTGTTCCTAGATTAATCTCTCGAATTTCTCTCTTTAACCTATCAACATCACTTTCTCCTATAATTATTTCCTCACTTGTATTGAGAATTCTTAGTATTTATTATGTTATAAAGTTTAAGTCATAAATCACCCATTGAATTGCATCGATGATTTATGACTTGAACTTTATGGCGTGAAAAATACTAAAAGTTCTTAATGCAGGTGAGAAACTGGTTACGACTTTAGGAGGTGAAGTTGATAGACTAGAGAGGAAAATTCGAGAGATTAATCCGGATATTCGACATGTAGATATCAAAGTCTACAACCTAACAAAACCTATCATTGTGATTTAACACTACATTTGAACAGTATATTTTATGCCCTTTCTTTTTTGTACATCCAAAAATAATATTTATAAATGTGATTTACATTTTGAGAACTTTGGTTGTGAGAAGGTTTTGATTTTGAAAGTGAAGTTCTTGCTATCAAATTAGTTGAATTATTTTCAAATAATTTCTGTTGGTGGTTGAGCTTGATGGCTTTTTGCATTTGGCAGCTGAATTTACTATGCATTCAAATTAAAAACCTTGAGATTTCTGTTAGAAGTACAGCAAGTTATGCATTAACAAGAAATCCCTCTTTTAAAGCAACTGTCAAAGGAGGCCTAAGTAACATAACTCCTATCCGAATTTTAGAGGTCTCAATTTGGGATGATTATAAGTCAGGCCTTTAATATTTTTATAACGCTAGGTCCTACCCTTTTTTGTCCATGAGCTCTATTTGGAGCAGGCTTGTCCACACGGGCTTGGGCCTAGTTTGTATGGAGCACGACATATATATGTATATAGAATTCGGGATTTGGTGAGGGAAAAATAGCTCGCATTCATAATCTCTTAAGATGCAACTGTTATAGGTCTATAAATGAACTTTAACCTTCACTTGTTAATACGTTAATATGTACTGAATAACTGTAGTAAGTTCGGGATTTGTGGGGGAGAAAATGGTTAAAAATCATGAACTCTTAGATCTAAGTACTAATAGTATCCACTTAGATCAACCTCAACTTTGTCGCTATAGGGACATATATAGGCTAAAATAACACTTTCACATATTCACTTGGATCAAAAGTTGGAATTCGAAATGTTGTGGTATTGTCGACACCCAATAAAGCGTAAATCTTGGGTTGTTGGGACTGTCATATCCGTCCACTCAAACATAGCCACTTGGTACCAACATTTCACATGAAAGGATGAAGTCATTTTGAATTGGCCCAGGAAGTAACTTTGCAGGTTTCGAGTGCCGATCATGACATCCGAAATTTCCTAGTAATTTAATTGGTCTTATATACATACATATATATATATATATTGAATGAAATGGTAAAGATGAATTACTTTTAAAATTATTTGGTTTGTTTTTTATTTTGTTTTTGGACTAACCTTTTGGGTTGGATAATGAATTTGAAAAGTAAACATAATTCTCATGAGAAATTTTAGTGGAAGAGGCTTTTGACAATTTTGTAGAAATATTTATTTTAGTTTACAAATTTATAGGAAGTATTTGCAGTAAATTAAAATCCATCAAGAACCCATTGAACAGGACAAAATATCCTATTAATAAAGTGTGAAATTCTAAAGAATATATGTACCATGATATAAAGCGTAATTATTACAAAGAAGCATAGCATATAAATTAAGGTGGGTAGGTCCTTGCACCGACCTTAATTTATATGCTATGCTTCTGTGCAATAATTCTGGCATTTGTTTGACCATGACCAAGTTTCAAAGTTGGAACTTATCCTTACAAATGAAAGCTTACAAGTTCTTTAAACATTTTTCCACCCTTCTTGATCTTGACAAGATAATCTAAACATTTTTAATAAATTTCTTTGAATGGTTTATGATAAATTGAAAGAAGAGATTATAAGTTAATTTTCGATAAATTTTCAATGATGAAATTTTAGCATTTCAAAATAAGTTTTTGGTGTATTTTGAAACTAATTAGATAAATTTGTAGAGGAAATTACACTCACACCTTTCAAACTTGATAAATTTGTTGGCATCTCCATCTCCAGGAAGTTTTGGGATTTGTGGTTTTGATAGAGCATTGGAGTGTTGGGTGAGTTGAATTTGTTTCAATAAATTTGAAATGGTAAAAATATATGTGACCTTGGATAAAAGTATAGAGATTTTGGGGTTTGATTTTGAGCCAGTGGGAGATGCATGAGAAGGCCCATGCCTTTCCACATAATTTTTTATATTAAATTCTCTTATGTTTTTATTATACATTTTCATTTACATTTTGAAAAGCCTTTTTATTATTATTTTTTTATCTTTACTTAAAGGGTATTGTTGACATTTAGAAAGTCAAACATGGTCAATTTAAAAATACTAGAAACAGCCAATAAGCGCAAAGATGTAATTGTTGAATAATGCAATTTTTTTTATCCGAGTGTTTTTGTACAAAACTTCAAGCGTCTGAGTGTAATTTCCCCTAAATTTGCATTCAATCAATATAAGGTGCGGATATTACCATCCAAAATTATGATTTACACCCCCAAATTTTATTATAATAGTTTATTATAAAAATAACCTAAAACAAAATGACCATTATAAACAATCTGATTAAAATAAATTAATTAAAATACTTTTCATAACCCTATTTAAGATTTACATAATTGAATCGAAATATTTTCCATACTCATCAATTTGTCTTAATATATCCAACCTTGATTTGAAATCTTACTACAATAAAAGTACATGATTATTACAATTTTTTTCTAAAAGAAAGTTAAAAACAAAAACAAATTGGAGACTAATATTGTAAAACCCCTGAGTCAAAAAGAAGAACCAAAGAGACATCTCGAGCGGAGATTACACCATACGTTTCACGATTATCCATATCTAAGAGATTAGATTTGGGGGTGTTTGAGTCTACTGTTATTACTTGTCAGTTGGTGGATGAACTCTCAACTGATCGAAAGAGTTCATGGAGGAGGAGGTGGACATGCAATTTCGTGAAATCATAAGTAAGGTTCGGAATGATGAGGTGATATGCAAGGTGCTCAAGCCTAGTGAACTGCCATGAATAGAGGAGGGTGGTCTTAAGGTTGATTTGAAAAATGACGAGAAAAAGTTAATTGGACAATAGCACTATCATTAGATCCTTATGAGCTCTTAGAGGGAAAGAGAGGCTTTCGATTTCATCCATATGAGAAATGAAGACGATTCCGGAAGAAATTCAAGGATGGAAGGGACTCAAGCTTTTGGAAGTTCATCTTACACCATGCCAACTAAGACGCATATTCAATGGTCGAGATAAAATCTCCTGGAGTAAGTTCAAATGTAAAGAGAAAAGATTGTTCCTCTACATAAAGACTTACCCGTGGAAACTAGGTTAGTAGGAGTTGTGAAGGAAGTCAAGTTGATGATTATAAATCAGACACTGCTTGAAAGGCAACCCAAGAGTTTTAAATTTATTTTTGTTTGATTTCTTTTATGTTGTTTTTGTGTTTTTGTTTTACAGGGGTACCCAAATGAAAAGGAAGAGCAAAGCTACATTGAGATCATCATTTCATCATGTCTAAGCTTACGAGGAAGTTTATTAACTTCACTTTTATTGTGCTTTTATCGATAATATTGTATAACTTGTGTGACCGACAATTTTAATAATGCTTTAGATGCATGTAAGTATACACGGTCTACTTTATATATGCAGCAAGTCAAGGTCGATCCCATAGGGATAGACGCAAACTTTGCATCAAGTACCAAAATTAATTAAAGACAACTCTATTCAAACTAAAAAAATTTATTTGATTACACGAGAAATTAAACTAACAAAATATGAACCTAACAATTTGGGTTAATAATTGTGTCTAGAGGTGATCGAGAGAGCGACAGCGCGAAGGTCATCCAAAAAGAAAAAAAAAAACAAAAAAGTTGTTTAAAAAAATTCAAATTATAATTGATATGCGAAAGCTGAAAGGAAAAATTCGATTTTAATTCGATTGCGGAAACGTGAATTTAAAATTTTTTTTTAAACAAAACATGCCCGATCGATGCTAGTAATAACGATTCAATAATTAAAATAATAAGATCGAATCTTACCTTGCATAAAGATTGAATTGATCCCTTTTGATTCGCAGATTATTCACCACCTGATCTTCCTTACTATGACTCTTCACAAAAGAAACTGTGTGTGGGCACAATCTTTTTGAAGATCCTTTTGAAGTAGATGGTTATTTGATGATTTTGAATCAATGGAAATTTTTGGTTCAAGTAGCCAAAAATTCTCTCAATCACCACTTCTATTACCAATCATAAAAACATCTTTTTATATATATTGGTAAACTAGAGCACTTCCTATTCAACAAGGAATCCAAATTCCTATTTAAATTGAAAGATTTAATTTATATCCAATATGGAATCAAATTTCTTATTGGATTAGAATTCTATTCTTTTAATTTAATATGGAATCTAATTCCTATTAAATTAAAACTCTTTTAATATAATTTAAATGGAATCTTATTCCAATTAAAATTATTATTTCCATTAATTAATTAAATGATTTTTCATTAAATTAAATGATTCTAAATCATAATTAATTTAATGACATCATTTAGAATTGAATCCATGATCTCTACAAATAATTAAATAATTAACCATTAATTAAATAATTATAAATATTTAAATAATCAAATTATTTAAATAATTTATGAACATGTACATAAATTTATATGTACACCAATAATCGGACAATCCAATTATATTCTTCAACTTGTTTCTTTATGTGGTTGTGAGCTAGCAAGGGGACCAAATGGATCTACAATTTGAGCTCCAATAATATTGGAATTATTAATTAAACTCTTTAATTAATAATTCACTATTATTAACCTTAAAGTTACTCCACTAAAAACTTAAAGTTGCACTCTCAAAATTGTAGATGTTTTACATAATCTGAATTTTCAGTGTCTATCGATTTAATCATTTCATATGGTTCGATCCTCCACGAGTAGTTCATAATTAGAGCTAGGTTATTAAAATTCGTTACACCTCTCTAATTATATCTTGTTCCATTAAGTACCATTGATTCTTTAATGAACAATATATCTATAACAACTTATGAATTTATTTTTCCGTTTACCTCGTAAACAGAAAGTTGAACGCTCTTATTGTTCAAGACCTGAATCAACACTTAAGGGAACTACTTATCTACTTCTTGCAAGAATGAGTGAATTCCACTATTGTGTAAAATGTTCCCAGCCACTTATTAAATCACATCTCTAAAGTACGAAGCTTATTGACCGTAAATCTATAACAGTCTCACCCATGTAAATAAAAAGATATGACCCAACAAATAGGAGTCCATTAAACACTCAGAATTAAGATTAATCCATATATGATCATCTAGTCGATAAATAAGAATTTCTTTGTTTAACGGATACTAATAAGAAATTCATTTTTATCATGGTCCAGTCCTATATAATCTCTATTATATAAGTGCCTTCATTTTCATATCACCATATGAATAATCCCGGATAAGATCATCGTATCAAATACGAAATGGACCGCAACTGTAGATTTACCACAAACAAAGTACCCAGCTTTGTTTGTTTTCTACGGACTTTTTAGATTACTAATCTCAAACTAAATCCTCTTGTATATAACACTTACATACTTAATTTGAGACTACATAAGTAATCATGGATGTTACATGATTTTCGTATGAAGCAAACATTTCATAAATGTACATTAATTTGAATAAAATAAACTTTATTTATTTATTATTTATTTAAACGTTTACAAATTACAAGCTCTTAGGGCACAATGCCTAACAAAAGCCAATGTAAATAAACGATGCTACCATCTACCAGTCATAAACGATGACATGAATGGTATCAATGGAGGGTTTGCTTATATGAGATCAAAAGCAGTACTGATACCACATAATATATAAAACAAGTAGTTTGTGACTTTTGTGAAAATGGAAAATGTCTACTTCAAAAATAAAAAAATAAAAAAAAGGGAAAAATGGAAAATATCTCTTCATAAAAAAATAAAAAAAAGGAAAATATCAATCCCTAAGTCCGTTGAACTATTTTAGTCCCTAAAAATTTTATAATTAACCTAATCAATTTTGTCCCACTGAAGTCCTTTAGTTGAATATTTACATAATTCAATATTAAAACACAAACATATTCTTTTAAAAAGTAACAACTTATATAAATAAATTAAAATAATTTAAATGAAAAATATTTTTATTTTTTTTTATTTTTCTTAAGTTATTTTTTTGAGATATATTTTTCTTAAGTTATTAAAAGCACCCTAAAAAACTATTAATTGTAGAGTCTAGGTTTTAGATTTGGGAGGAGCTTATCCTCAGAAAGCTCCTCGTTGAGTCACTCCACACACATTTTTGATTGACTTAGATTTAGGTCCCTGACTTATGACTTAATTGAGTTTGATGAGAGAGATAAGAGTCTGGAGTTGACTCAGTGACTCGGATGAGTTGGATAACCTCGATGAAGACTAGGGTGGTTTAGTAATGAGGAAGGATGAGTTTGATGAGAGATATACAATTGTTGCTTCCTTGATATTATGGTTTCTTGTTAGAAGGTGGAGGTCTCTGGTGGGCGCCGTGATGAAATGTGGTTTGAAATCGGGGGAAGAACACATAGGTTTGAGAAACAAGAGTTTTTATTTGTGACAGGACTTCCTTTTGGGGGTATAGACCGAGAAATCTTCAATATGGTGCAAAATGACGAGAACGGTATCTTATGGCGATTGCTCAATGGAGTGTCACCGAGTGTGCCTACTCTAGCCACTTTTCTTAAGGCAATGAGCCATACAACATGTCAGGGCCGTGTAGGTGAAGATATAATAAATGATGAGGATTTGTTGAAGTTAGAAATTTTAAGGATCATTTTCCATCTCTTCATGGGGTACGATGACAGAGCCAGCATTAGTCACTTTATGTGGGTCATGATAAAGAATGCAGAGGTGTGGAACTTGTTCCCTTAGGATACATTGAGCAATAGTATGCTGGTCCACTGCCTCTATATGACGATTAATGAAGAGCAGATGAAAAACTCATCGAAGACCATCAATCTTTATAGTTATGTCTCGACATTTCAGGTATACCTAATACGGTTAATATTTATAGTTTCCTCTTAATACGGTTGATATATAGCGTTATATATATATATATATATATTAACTATATGTTTGTTTTTTGTTTAATCATTTTTACATTATAATGGTGGTTAGTGGAAATGTTCCCGGTTTTGAGAGATAAGATAGCGAAAGAAAATCAGTCATTGCAAAATCAAGGTGTAGGAGACAGACACTTAAGAGGACGCCGAAAGGCATAACCAACCTGAATAGTTTTTGTAACACCCCCTACCCGCCCTTTCACCAGACGACTCCAAGGGGCGCTACATTCATATCTCTTTTTACAAAATCTTTAATCATAAAACCATATATTTATTTTATCACATCAAAATACGAAATTTCAAAATCAATTTACAAACAATAGAAAAATCCTTTTTTTTTTAAACGGAAAAACCGACAGAGTTTCCCCTGAAATTCGGACTTTTCCAACCTGTTACAAATCATCATATTCATATACAAAACATTTCTTCCACAATCATATTCTGAATTGGAACCAAACTCCGTTTGACTCATCATTTTTCCAAATACACAACATTATTACAAAATATATACACAACTTGATTTTTCTTTCTCAAAAACACTATTTTTAAAATCAGTATACATATATATATGCGTACAAATATAAATTGAAACTTTTATGTACAAAACCAGAGATATTATATATATACTCAAAAATAAATATGGAAGGATAGATGTGACTGTCTCTGTTCACTGTAGATGTGTTTTCTCTTCAATCTTCACCTTCCTTATGTAATCTACTACCTACGCGCGGAAAATCCAACGCGCTAAGCATATTTGCTTAGTGGGTGTACACAAAACTCAATATTCATATTTTAACACAATCAATAAGGCAATTTTAATATCCAAAAGAAATTTAAAGACGATATATTGATCAAAATCATTCTCATAATAACTTTTCATTTTAACAAAATCAATTTATAAAATCGATAGCAAAATATCACAATTTATCAATAACTCAATTTAATATCCAAAACAAATTTAAAAACGATACGTTGATCAAAATCATTCTCATAATAACTTTTCATGCCCCTAGTAAACACAAGCACGATACCATGGACTGGTAGTCGGGTATTCCGGCATCGGACACTCGGTGACTACCCACCGGACTATTATATAATCATGTATATTCGGGGCCGGACACTCGGTGCCTCACAAAACCTCCGAATTCACTATAGTCGGTATAGAATGAAACGACGCAGTACTGCTCTTGTGACCCATTAATGGCATGCCACTCCAATCCCCACCTATCTGTGTCAAAGCTTACTAGGGCTTGAATAATAATTCATTTTCAAAATTCATTAGGATTGGTTTCGTTTAAACTTTCGGTTTCTATTCTTTTTTCAAACAAAATCTAGCAGCATAACGGCTGCATTTCAGAGGTTTCTAGAAAACCTGAACATATGAAAGAACACTTCTAAATATTTCATCAATCCAACCCAACTTTGTTTTTCCACAATCATACAAATCAATTTTCAAATTCATCATTTCATTTTTGTCACAACAATATAAATTCCATCCATTATCATAATTCCAAAAACATGTATTTAATCAAATACGTATCAAAACACTCAATTATCATAATTCAAAAACATGTATTTAATCAAATACGTATCAAAATACTCAATTATCATAATTCAAAAACATGTATTTAATCAAACACGTATCAAAATACTCGCAAACAATATTTCAAGTATCATGGTATTCAAAAATCGATAATATTCCAGTTATAAAAACGAATTGAATAAAGTGTACACCAACCTTATAGCGTTTTATTCTCCAACGGAAGCTCAAACCTTCTCTTTTCCTTTTCTTTGGCTTCCTTAGGCTATCTCCTCTCCTGGATTTTCAATAATACATAACTACTCAATAAAAACTCATTCCTAATTTAAAATGCATGATTTACTAATCCTAAGGATCCAATTATTTCCAAATCACACCAAGCTCCATTTAAAACTCATTTCATCTTTTAAACTTAATCTTCGACTTTTAAAAATCTCAATGCGCCCTATTAAACTCGTTAGGGTCACTCAAACACCCAACGGACGCATTATGGGTCAATTTACGCAATTGCCCTTCAAACTAGTTATTGCACGATTTGATTTCACTTTAACTTTTCGATATTTTCTTAGTTTCCTAAACTCTCTATCAACATCAATTCACTTATTTTTCAAATCATTATTACCCAAAACTAACCAACAAATAAATCAAACTAAAATTCACATCAAAACCATTTCAATCACCAACAATATCATTAATCACAAACTCAACCAACTCACCCCTTTTTCCTCTTGCTTTGACTTCGTTTTGGACTGGTTTTGGGGTGGTTTTGGTGACAGATCTGGGCTGGGTTCGAGTTCTTTTTCTTCCTTTTTCTTCTCCTTTCTTTCTCTCTCTCTTTCCCTCTCGGTTTCGCTGTGGATGGTGGCTGTTTCGCCGCTGTTCTGTCGCCGTTTCTCACGCGTGGAGGAGCTTGTTTCTAGCTCGGTTCAGCTCTGTTCTGCTCTGTTCAGGTCGGGTTGGCGTCAGGTTTTGCAGGTTGGTCGGTCGACAGCTTCTTCCTCTCCGATCGGAAGCTGTTGGCGAGGCGGTCAACTCGTTTCCTTCGTCGCGTGCGCTGTCAACTTCAGCTCTGTTTCTGCCGTGGATCTGCTCGGCGTCGGCTGGTTTACGGCGAGCTGGTGCGGGCTGTCGCGGTCGGCGGTCGGCGGTCAGCGATCGGCGAGCTATCTCTCTCATCTTTCTTCTTCTTTCTTCTTTCTTCTTTTTCTCTCTCTTTCTTTCTCTTCTGGTTTGGCGAGAATGACTTTGACTTGCTTCAGATTTTTTACTTATATTTTGTGACTTCTGTTTTCCTCCCCAAAAAATTCTATAATATCAATTTCATCCCTTGAAAAACTCATTCTCTTACCTTACATTTTAGCCATATTCCACTTGAACCACACAAATCAAATATTATTTCAATTTAATCCCTCATCTAATTAATCATAATAATACTATTCATGCTCATGAAATTAGGGATGTTACAGTTTTCCTCTTGTAAGTGGCAAACTTTACTTAAATTGGTTTCCTTTTTTTGTTTGTTTTACCTATCCTTATTTATATAAATTATTAATAATACAACTATATATATATATATTACAGATAGTTGGCATTACGCAAACCCTTGAGCCTATTGATGCCGAAAAAGAGACGGATTATTGGAAATCTTTTAATCCAAAGCATTTGGTTGGTGAAAAGGTACATAAAGTTGGCGGCGCAGGGAGTAGGATGATGATGATGATGATGACGATGATAGTGATGATGAACGAGGTGATGATAATTATCAGGTGTAGGATGGAAAAGGTGATGATGAGATGGTGGGTGATGATCGTGATCCAATTGATGAGTTTTCAAGTGAGGATGATGAGCGGTATGAAGACGTCCCAAGTGTACAATCCGAATCAGAGGATATATTTTCAGAGTTATGGACAAAAAAGTCGCACAATGTACGAAAAATACATTATGAGGTACGAATCTTAATCTTCTTTTTATTTTATTGTTAAGTGAATATCCATTTTAGTAAATGAAAAAATTGTGGACATGTTGTATAATCATACAGAGTGAGACAAAGAGACGGAGTCTTTAAACATAATAGACTGAGTGTAATTTTAAATATACAGATTATATTTTTCTGGATACTAAAAAAATAAAGGAAACTCTATCAAAAAAATTTTTACAATTACGTACAACGTGTAAAATGATATATATATATATATTATGTAGGTGAAACAATTGTTTAAGTATCTTGTGGGTTTATAGAAGGCAACCCATAAGAAAGTAAGTAAGATGGACAAGATCGTAAGGAAGATGGATAAGAGGCTGAAACGGGTGGAAGAACATTTAAAAATTCGTATGGACGACGATGACGACGACGATGATGATGATGATGATGGAAGCTTTGTCCTAGATGACCACATCTATAGCCCACCACTACGACCATATCAGGACGAGGAGGTCCATCAGTCACCTCGCCATGACGACGAGGTGGTCCATCAGTCGCCTATCCATAAGGACAGACAACCATCCATCAGGAGGCCCATCAGTTTCATAGTATCCACCAGTTACCCCTCTAGCATGAGGACCAGAAGATCCACCACTCGCAAAAGGTCTCAGGAGGTCTATCATATGCAGATGCTGAACACTGTGATGACCAGGTATGCATAATATTTTTATTGTGTTATAGTTTGATATATAATTCTAAATGTCTAATTGATGGTTTTGATTTGCTTATGGTTGCATGATGAGGTCATCTAGGAACGGGGCAAACAAAAAACAAAGCCAACGGCATCTCTATAGATGCTATACACGGATCCTGGACCACCATACAAGACTCTTGGTAACTGATTGACCCACAATTCTTTTGCGTCTTCAAGCTTTTTCTTCAAAGTATTTAGGATAGTTTTGTTGGTCGACTTTGCTCATCCATTCGACTACGGATATCAAAAAGTAAAAAAGCTTAACTTGATTCCCTATTCTTGACAATAACTTTGAAAATTGTTCAAAATGAATTGTGACCCATTATCGATGACGATCTCCCTTGGGACCCTAAATCTACATATGATTGTCTTCCAAATGAAATTCTTCACTTCTTTGTCTTTAATATTCTTGTAGGCATCAGTTTCAGCCCATTTGATGAAATAGTCGGTCAGCACCAATAAGTACCTATTTCCATCTTGAGAAGTTAGTAGTGGATCAAAAATATCCATTCTCCACTTTATGAAGTGCCATGATGATATGACCAACACAGTGGTTCTGGCAACATTTGGATGAATCTCTAACATTTGTCGTATTTTAGTACATGATCAATTGTATCTTGTCGTATTGTAGGCTAATAATACCCCGCTCTGAACGCTCGTAGTACTACACTTCGTGCTCCTGAATGATTTCCTCTTACTCCTTTATACAATTCTCTTAATACGTAATTTGTTTTAGTGGGATCGATACATCATTGATACGACCCTCATATCAATCTTTTGTATAGATTCCCACCAATTAAACAATGTCAAGTGACTTTAATTTCTACTTTGTTGGCTTCAATTTGGTTGGAAGGTAGAATTTTCTTCTTAGTCGACCAGAACCACTCCTTACTTTTCTTTCCAAACTATTGGCTAATGTAGATCCACGAAAGGGATGAACAAATCCTTTCTTTCATCAAACATTGATCCTAGGCTTGCAAGTGTGTCTACATGGTTGTTCTCTAATTGTGGGATTTGTTATATGTCGAACGCCTCAAATTTTTTACTTAACTCTTTTGCCTTAGCTAGATAGGTGCCCATTCTTAGATCCTTTGCTCGATAATCCCCTTTAAGTTGGTTGACAATCAATTATGAATCACATTTAACTAAAATTCGAGTGACGTACATTCTTAGGGCGATTGTCATCCCCGCGATCAAAGCCTCATACGCTGTTTCGTTATTTGTGATATTGAATTCACACCTTATTGCTTACTATAGCATGTACCCTTCTGGGATATCAATACAATCCCAAGTCCATTACTTTTTAATTACTTGCTCCGTCTACCTCCATTGTCCATTTATCTTCTTCTGTCCCTTCAGTAACAACCATGAGTTTTGTTTTTGCCTATGTGTGTTCATTTAGGGTGAAATCAGCAATAAAGTCTATCAGGGCTTGCAACTTGATTGTTGTTTGTGGTTGGTAGGAAATGTCGTGCTCACTGAGTTCTACTACCCATTTGGTACTCGTCAGTTTGCTTCTATTTTTGCTTTCAAATTTGATAATGATATAAACGTAATTTATAGTTATGTTTTTATATGATAACAAGTTTTGTTTTACATGTTTCACATGACATTGCGTGTTTGAAATATGATTGGGAAGAATGATCGAAGGTCTTAAGTAGTTGAGATTTGACATATTTTAAAAGTATTTATTTCATTTATTATAGGGTGAAATTATTGAATAAATAGCAGTTATACTGCCAGAATTTTTATTAAACCACCATATAAATTAGAAGATTTTTAAATGACTTAGAAAAAGAAAACTTAGAGTCATATACAATTTCTTAGTATATCATAAGGTCTTGTTGGATTTAAGATAGGAATCTGAAAGGGTCTTGTCAGGCTGCACAACGTATCATATTCTTCACTTTGTCGCTCAAAAATTGTCTCAGATGACCATTTTCCAAGAGTAGCCTCGAATCATAGAGCGATGCAGTCCTCTATGCGATGCCCATGGTCGTTATGAAACAACACTTCGTTTTATCCTTTAATTCTAGTGGAACTTTCATTTTCCCTAGCCATTTCACTGCATTTCTTATTTCTTCCATGACTACGATTGCTTCAATTGGGCTAATGGTGAGGTTGTAGATTAGGAGTGGCCTTCGAGGTAAGGGTGGTAATCCGGGTTAACGGGTCAGATTGGACACGACACGATAAATAAACGAATTGAACCCCTTCGACACGAACATGACACGATAATAAACGGGTCAACATGAAAATGATACAATTAACCTGTTTATTTATGGGTCGTTTATTGACCCGTTAGCTGATCTGTTTATGAATTTAACCATTTAATATATTTAAATTTTAATTCACATCTAATAAGAAATAAAAATAAAATACACAAATACAATCCAAAACCTAAAAATATAATCTAAAACCTAAAAATACAATCATCCAGATTTGCGGCATGACGAAGACGAGACGCGGACATGACGGCACCAGATCTACGGAGACAACGTGACGCAGAGAGAAAAAGCGTCACGGTAGAGACGCCACGACGTGACGGCAACAGGTCTACGGAGATGACGCTGCGGGGTAAGAAGATGCTGCATGGAGGATACGACGTAGCGGGACAGTAGCAGATGCTGCGAAGAGACGACACTGCGCGAGGAGAAGATGATAGATGGTAGAGGTGACACGACGTGACAGCAGCAGATCGGCGTGTATAGACTATAGACCGTGCGACTACTGCTCAGGCTTGGCTAGTCGGCTGCTGTAAGAGAGAAATCAGAAAACAAAAATGAAATGAGAATGGAATGGAAGTTTGGTAGGGTTTTGATTTTCAAAGGATATATGTAATATCAGTAAAATTACATAAATACCTTTTGATGTAAAATTACAATTTTACTCTCGTTGACGGGTCAACCCATGACACGATTAAAGGAATATGAACCCGATACGATTATTAAACGGATTAGACGGATTGACCCGTTAATTTATCAAATCCGTTAATGCTCAATCCTAATCCATAATATTTATATCGGATTCGTATCGATTCGTCATGTCGGATTTTAAATTGTCACCTCTACTTTCGGATCCTTGCGGTCGCTCAAGCTGTCTGGCGGGTCGCTCATATGGACGATTGTATGACCGATCATTCCGTTGAATAATACGTTTCTCGATTTTGGTGGAAACAAATGATAAAGATAGATTGGATATCAGTTAAAAGTTTCCAGCTCTATCTGGACTAGTCTCAAAAATTGTGATGCGTCCTTAATTTTGTTTTTGTCTGCCACATATTATTAATAATATGTCGGCCATGATTGTAGCTTTCACTTTTACTTTGTCTGCCACTTGATTGTAATAATTTCGCAGATTGTGTCACCCATGACGCAATTAAGTTTGTTTGCTTTGTTTGCTTGTACCCAACCTGCTACATCAGCAGACGTCCCCTTAGTTTGTATTCAAGCTTGAGAATAAAATAAAAGAAAAGCTATGCTTTCTCAAACGCTCTTTAACTATGTGAAACCATTAAATAATACATTTCTCGAATTTGTTATCGGCAAATGAAAATGATGACACATGATAATGTCAGTCAAAAGATTTCAACAAAGTTGTAAGTTGTGTCATGTGAAACCATTAAATAATATATTTCTCCAATTTGCTGTTCGCAAATGAAAATGAAGGCACATGATAATGTCAGTCTATTACAAGGAGTTGTAAGTTCTGTAATGCGAAACCATTAAATAAGACATCTCTCGAATTTGGTGGAAACAAATGAAAAAAGACAGATGAGTATATCATTTTCCGAAAAAAAAAAATCAGTTAAAAGTATTTTTATTAAAATTTTATTTTTTTTTCCGCGAATTAATCGCCACCCTACGTTTTCAAATAAACGGTAAAAATATGATTAAATTTATTTTTTATTTATTTAAAGTTTTTAAAATTTATTTTTTAAAAAAATAAAAAATAAATTTATTTAGAGATAATTTTATTTTTTAATAGTTTTTAAAAATATCGATCCAAATATAAAATAAGTAGTTTGTTACTTTTGTAAAAATGGAAAAAATCAGTACCTAACTTAGTACATTGAACTATTTTACTTCCCAAAAATTTTGTAATTAACCTAAACCTTGTCCCGCTGAACTCCATTAGTTGAATATTTAAATAATTTAATATTAAAACAAAACAGACCCTTACAACTCATATAAATAAATTAAAATAATTCCAATTAAAAATAATTGAATTAAAATATTATTATTTCTTCTTAAGCTATTAAAAGCACCTTCCAAAACTAATTAACTTTAATTTAAGTAATTTCCATAATATACTTACTTAAATTAAAGTTGCGGCATTAACTTCATATTATTTTCTATTAATATGATTTGAGAACATTGCAGTTGACTATCTTAGACTTTGAAAAAAAAAAAGAAAAAAAGATAACCTTTGTGAGTTTACAATTCAGAATGTATAGTTAGGGGTGGGCAAAAAGATCAGAATCGACCCAATCCAACCCCAAAATGTTGTTATTTAATTTGACTTCGAGTCAGGTCAAGTCGGTTTTAAATGAAAATAAAAAAAAAAAAACTATTTTCGATTTCTGGTCGGTTTGGACCGGAAAAACCAACCCAGAACCAAAAGCTGGCTCTTATTTAAAAAAAAAAAAAGGTCTTTCCATGGATGTGCTAGCCCGTACATACTCTGTGCGACTCTGTGCCGAGTGTCTTTAGTGAATAGCTGTTCTTATCTTAATAAACATGCAAGTAGAATTGTGGCAAGTGGAATTGTAGGAAATGTGAGCATTTAAAAATTTTTGTTTATATGCTGGCTTTTATTGAAACTTTCTTTCTTGCTTAAAGGGTAACTCAATCTGTTGATGATGAAGCTAATTCATATTGAATTGTAGGCTCTTCTAGCTGCCAAGAAAGGAACAGCTGCCAAAGGAATAAAACACAAAGATGATTTTTGGCATGGTCATGATCCCATGATCCCATGTTAGTTGCTGTCATGGCAGAGGTATGTGCTGGTCTTAACTCACCGTTACTTGTTGGAACAAAGTGAGTTCTTAAAAATTAAACTTACTAATTAGAACCATAAGGATGTATTAATAATAATAATAATAATAATAATAATAATATTTATAGAAATAAGCATCGAAGCTAGAAAGATCAGACTTTTGAGTACGGGATTTTTAATGTCATAACCGATGAATTGTTAAAAGCTGAAACTTAGTAGATTATTAAATTTATTAATACTTCGGACTACCACATTATGGTTTTGTTGCTAGTGTTTTGTTCTCTAATCATGTAGATTTCAAATATTGTTCTAATTTTAGTCCTTGAACCTTAATATATTATTTAAATTTTGTAGGATGGCATTGCAGTCACTGGCCTAATTATAGCTGCAGCATCCTTAGTTGTAGTAAAGATAACGGGAAATCAGGTTTATACATACTGCCCTTAGTTCAATCATAGTTAGCAACCTTCTTGGATTGGTACGTAATAGTTCAACCTTCCATTTTGTGCATCTTGATCAGATTGTATGTAATTACTATACGATTGCTTGCAGAGGACCTGATACTACTAGTTAACTATTAGATCAAAAACTTAAACTTGTAAGTTAGCACTCAAACAACAATATTAAGCTGTGATATATTTAATTATATATGTGCAAAATAAATGGACTTTGCATATGACCAAGCCTAAATAGAAACACAAATACTAATACAAACAAATGTCAATTGCATGGTGGTATTAGAACTCAACAATTTTAACCAAAACTGTCTTTTATATCATTCTGCTTCATTTATCTTTTATATTTGTCCATACTTATCTGTTTTGATCAATCTTAAACTTTTTGTAGGTTATGGATTCTTTACATGATTTTAAAAGTGAGGTGATTGAACCTGGATTCTTTTGATTCGTGGTTGAAATGGGTGACTTTTTTTAGGATATCATATAATTTTCTGTTTTCCTTCAATTTGGTTTTTTAATCATTAATTTGATATGTCCATCAATGTTTCTGATTTTTGTGACGTTGATTGATATTTCTGTTGAGATTAAAATCTCAAAAGAATAACTATGTTATCAATGTTAGAATATTGTCAATGAAGTATTTTAATTAGGGGTGGCAAAACGGGTTGGCGTATCGGGTTGAACTCGATTCGATTCGATTCGTTTATGGATTCGACCAATTCGACACGAATTCATTTATAAAACGGGTCGATATTTTTGGATTCGACACGAATTCGTTTATAAACGAATGACACGACATGACACGATTAATTCGTTTATTAATGAAATCATAAAGGATCCAAACCCGTTAACCCGTCAACCCGTTAAACTCATTTAACCGATTTAATTCGTTTAACCTGTTTAATTCGTTTAACCCGTTTAATTCGTTTAACTTAAATAATATTTTAAACACAAATAAAATAAATAATTCACAACTAACCACTTAATTCAACATATAAAAACCAACACATTAAATCAACTACATAACATTCCATATTATCCATAATTAAAAACCATAACAAATAAAATCATGCTCCAACTCAATACAAATCCATAGAAATTAAAATTATTTAACTTTATCATTCTCCAAACGCAAAACATTATAATTTAAATTCTTCCCCATTTGATTCCAAGGGGACCTCCAACCTACACAAAAATCACAAAAAAAAACAACATTAGATATCTACATTTTACAATTTTAAAATATAGAAATATAATTATGAGATTCCAAGAGGACGAGCTGTTGCGACCGGCGGTGACAATGGGAAGAATAAGCTGTCGTGTGGGTGTGGTGCGACCGTGGAGAAGAGGATGAGCGGCTGCGACCGGCAATGACAGTGAGAAGAATGAGTTGCCGTGTGTGGGTGTGGTGCGACCGTGGAGAAGGGGAAGAGCTGCCGCTGCCGTCGGGTGTGGAAAGAGTTGCCGCTGTCACTGCTGTCGGGTGTGGTGGGAGGAGGGGAGGAGCTGCGGGTGTGTGTCGTCGAGTGTGGACCGTGTGGTGTGGCTGTGTGGGAAGAACCAAAGAAGAAGATAACAAGTGCACTGTTCACAAAATGAGTGTGGGAAGAGTGGCGGCTGTTGAAATTTTGAGAGAAATCATGAATTAGGTTTAGCTTTTGGTTAGTGTTTATATATATATATATATGTGTGTGTGTGTGTGTGTGTGTGTGTGTGTATAATTACATACAAATCCCTAAAATTTTTTAATATTACAATTTTACTCCTAATTTAATCGTGTCAACCCACGATTCGTTTAATAAACGAGTTAAGTGGGTCGATACGATTATGACACGAATTTATTTAACTCCAACCCATACCCATTTATTTTTCGCGAATTCATGTCGACCTATCATGTTGTGATCCATATTGCCACCCCTAATTTTAATGTTTTACTTTGTTATCTTACCCTGCTTAGATTTTCCAATTAAAAGTTTGTGAAGTCAAATCTATTGTCGTTTCTTTAGCTGTAAATGCTTCATTTTTCTTTTATTTATATTTGAAAGATATTCTAGAAATTCACCCAGTCATAATTATAATGAATAATGGAGATTTCTTCTAAGGGCCTTTTCTTTCCTTTTTAAGAAAGATGAGTTTTGCCAGCAGTCCTATAATATTCTTATAGATAACGAGATTCTCTTAATTTCGTCAATATGGAGATTTTGTCCCTTCTGGGTGGTTCTTCTTTTATTATTAAGAAATTAAATATGAGTCATGTAATATTCATACAACAATGAAGTTCACTTAACGTTGTCAATAAGGATATATATATATTTTTCCTTCTAAGGAGCTCTTCATTCTATTTTCAAGATTGATGAGTTTGGCCAGTTGTCCTACCATATATACTTACATAAAAAAAAAAGATTTGCTTAAGTCTGTCAAATTTGTTATTGATGTATTTTTTGGGATGAGATCCAAAGAAATAACAATGTCTTCTTTTATTTTCTGTTGATTGAACAATATATATATATATATATATATACACACACACATAACTTTATGCTAGATATAGAAATAACAATGTCTTCTTTTATTTTCTATTGATTGAACAATATATATATATATATACACACACATAACTTTATGTTAGATATACTTATAAGAATGGTATTTTGGTGTCGAATTTTTTGATATAATATGAATTTCTAAGAAAATATTACAAGTTTTATAATTCATGTTCTCTGTTTATATCTCTTTTATTTTTGGAAGTCTATTTCTATGAGGTCCTACAACGGCCAAGTCATAAGGCAGACTGCCTTCAGCTTTTATCAGATTTATTTTTGTGGATTGCTTGGAGTTCTCCTCGTATACCCTTCTATATTTAATTTGCTATCTCTTAGGTGCTTACTAAGTGTCTCGTGGAATCATGCTTGAAAAGGTCTTAAATATTTGGCTTTGTGTCAATATCTTAAATTTTGTTATGATAAATGTTGTACTAGTTTTCAGTTGGACAGATTAAATGTAGTTCTTGCGATATTGTCATGATAAATAGTTCTCGAACTCCAAGATGTACAAAGGGGTTACCAATATGAAACCTATAAGCATACAATTTTACTAATGCCAATTGTTTTCCTAAACATTAATGTCATTCCTCATGAAATTTGGCATAATTGATCTTGTATTAAATTTGCTTTAATGCTTTTTTAATGTGATCTAATGGTTGATTATCACTTATATATGGGTTTGATGACTTTAGTTTATGTTTAATATGCTAAAGAAATTGATCAAATTAACCTTTAAAATGATCTAATGGTGGCTTGCTATATGGAACAGATTTCAATAGAGAGAAAGTTGTGCAGATTTATTTAGAGAGGTTAGGACGTGGAGAATGGATCAGATAGGTTAATAATCTAATCTTTTGTCTCAATTTTGAATTAAAACTTTGTTATTAGGTATAAGTATCGCTTTAATGCTTACATATATAGTATGTGCATAGATTTTTGTCTTTCAAACATGTATTGTTGAGTTTGATTGTATATGTTGTTTTTGGTTTTCACTTATTGATTGCAACCAGTGATACACAGTTCCGTAAAGCTACAAGACAAAACAATGATTTTACTTTACTAAAAACAATGGCTAACTATGGTAAGTATTACATACTAGTCCCGGATTTATCTCTCGAATTTCTCTCTCTAACCTGTCAACTTCACTTTCTAATGCTGTTATCATTTGCTCATTTGCATTGAAAACTCTTAGTATTTATCATATTATAAAGTTCAGGTCATAAATCACCCACTGAATTGCATTAGTGCATTATGACTTGAAATTTATGTCATAAAAAATACTAAGAGTTTTCAATGCAGGTGAGGAACTAGTTATAGCTTTAGAAAGTGAAGTTGACAGGCTAGAGAGGGAAATTCGAGAGATCAATCCAGGTATTCGATATGTTGATATCGAAGTCCACAATCCAACAAACCTATCATTGTGATTTAACACTATATTTGAACAATATATTCTAAGCCATTTATTTTTTGTACATCCAAAAATAATATTTATAGATATGGTTTACATTTTGAGAATTTTGGTTGTGGGAAGGTTTTGATTTTAAAGGTGAAGTTCTTGCAATGAAAGTAATTGAATTATTTTCAAATAATTTCTGTTGGTTGTCGAGCTTGATGGCTTTTTGGCAGCTGAATTTATAATTTTTCAAATCAAAAGCCTTGCAATTTATGGTAGAAGTAGAGCAAGCTAAGCATTAACAAGAAATCCTTCTTTATAAGCAACTCTTAGAGGAGGTTTAAGTAACATTACTCCTATCTAATTATAGAGGTCTCAATTTGGGCTAGTTATAAGCCAGGCTTTAAATATTTTTATAAATTAAGCTAAGTCTTATACTGTGTTGCCCATGAGCTCTATTTGGAGTAGGCTTGTCCACAAGGGCTTGGGCTTGGGTCTAGTTTGGATCGAGCACGAGTGCATATATATATATAGTAAATTCAGGATTTAGGAAGGGAAAAATAGTTCAAATTCTTAATCTCTTAACATGTAAGTGTGATTGGTATACAAATGAACTTTAACCTTAACTTGTCAATAAGTGAATATGTCAATATTTGTTCGACACCCAATAAGGAGTAAATCTTGGGTTGCTGGGGTTAACATATTTGTTCACATTTTGAATTCATTTTGAATTCACCCAGCAGGCCACTTGGCATGTTTGGAGTGTTGAACATGAAATCCGAAATTTCCTAATAATTTACTCGGCTTATGTGTTGCCTAGTCAAAAAGGCAAGCTGGACTTAGTAAATAATTCAACAACTCAATGGCCTACTAGGCAAATTCTATCGTGTTTCAAAGAATTTGCCATATATATATATACGTATATAGTGAATAAAATGGTAAAGATGGATTACTTATAAAATGATTTTGCTTGTTTTTGTTTCTGAACTAACTTTTTAGGTTGGATAATTGTTGGGTTATTAATTATCATTATTTTATGGTCATTTTATCTATTAGTTATGCTATGCTTTTGAGTAGAATTTGTGCTTTTATTTTGTTTTGTGTTTATGTATTTAATTTTAGGTTTTGAGGATAAGAGAATATAATTGGTGATTTTTCATAATTACTTGCCACGCAAGAAAAACAAAGATCCAGACCGAAGAAGCTTGAAAGTCAAGAATCAAGATAGGGGTTAAGTTGTAAACATTCAAAATTATTTGGGTTTAAGTACAAAACAAAAGAAGCAAAAGATCAAATGCAATTTGTCAGGTCAGCCCATGTGGCACGACAGCCAAGTTTGCGTTTTGAAGAGTTGTCGCCGTTTCGGGTCGGTTTTGACCCGCGCTGTACCCATGGATCGCCTTACTGACCCACGCTTTTTTGCAAAGGTGAAGTGTCATCGTTCCGGGTTGCGATCTAGATCTGGATCACTTGGCGGGTCGTGTGTTTTGAAAGATGTCTTTGTTGTTGTTGTTCCGAGTTGAGCGTGCGGATTCAGGTTGGGTCAGAGGATCTGCATACACTATTTTCCTCTTTTAAATCGCCATTTCGGGTACCCACGAAAGATCTGCGTGTTTTTGACTTTTTTTTTTCACCAAGAAACCTATTTTGGCCGACCTAAACACTTTATAAATAGGTGTTTTTACCATTCAGTTGAGACATACATCAGAGGAAGAGAGATCTGAGGCATGGTTTATAGTGGCTACTTTTGGGTTTATTATTCTCTAGTTATTTTTATTTTTATGTTTCCTTTTAGATCCATGTGTGGCTAATTTTCTTGTTAGTTAGGGTTGACTTAAAGTCCTGAACATGAATTCAATCTATTATTATTTTTAATGAAGTATTTTATTTTTGCATGATGAAATTAATTTCTCCATTTAAATTGTATCATATTTATTTTGTTTCTTTAACTGACCATCTTAGGAGCATATTTTTAGGATTGTATTGTAAGAACATAATGACACACCTAACGAGCATATTATTAATTTACAACAATCAATTATTTATGAACTAATTGACGGACATTAATTCATAGATACCTAAGATAGACACTATGTTCTAGGATTTGTGTGGCATTCATATTTTCTCAATGCTTAATGGATTCCTATTATTAAATATAAGTAGACATTATGTTAGGTTATAATTAAGAATACATGTATTTACGTAGACACCATGAGACTTGTATATTATCTAAGGAAGAATTAATACGACATGCAGTATGACCATTACCTTATCATGAATGTCTTCATCATGCATTAATATTACCATGCTTCATTTATTTATTTATAGATTGAATAATTGTTTAATGGTGGATAATATATCCTAGTTAAGTTCTCTTTTATTGATTTCTTTTTTCGAATTTAGTTTTCCTATTGCAATCAAGCTTTCAAATCAAACTTCAATAACTCTTTCCATTTAATTTAATTATTTTAAATAAACTTGGAATTTAAAGTAAGTTGGTACTCCTTGTCGTCAGAAAGAGAAGATTTTGCCAGCAATCAAAGACAAAAATAATTCAATCAACCCATGTCAAAAGGAGAAGATTTTGCCAATAATCAAATACAATTATTTAGTCAACTCAAATTTGTAGCTAAGAGAAGATCTCTCCTAATATTGAGGGATCTTAATTGTATATTATTTTTCCATATCTTTCCTATTATTGGCTAGGTTTTACTATGTGTATACATATAGAACTATAAAGTTCAATTTTGATATAGAAAATACAATTCTCTTTTTGAAATTGTCATGGTATCAGAGCCAGGACAAATAAACCTTTGAATTTGTTTCTGTTTCGATAAATTCTTTTGAGAATTTTTTTTTTATCCTGTAGAGGATCTATTACAAGCTACCTTAACCTCTTCCATTTGTGCTATTTGTATTCAGTCTATAATATGGATAGTAACAAGTACGAGTCCATATCTGTGAAATTCAATGGAAAAAATTATCCTCTTTGGCAATTTCACTTTAAGATTTTCGTTGAAGGAAAGAGACTCTCTTCTATTCTTGATGGGTTTCAAAAAGAAACAAGTGATGCAGGGGAAGAAAAGCAAATGGAGAACACAGAATGCTCAAATTGTTACTTGGATATTGAATTCAGTTGAGCCTCATATTGCACTAAGCCTCAGATCTTTCCAAACTGCTGCAGAGATATGAAAACATCTAAAAGGAATTTATTCTTAAGTAAATCAATCAAGGCAATTTGAACTTGAATATGAAATTGCAAACATCAGCCAAGATGATAGAGTTATCCGTAGTTTTTATGTTGAAATATTGAAGTTGTGGACGGAACAAGATATGATCTCTTCGAGTACCATCTCAAAAGAAGCGTATCCAAAAGTTAAGAAAGAAAGGGACCGTGGAAGAGTGATGCAATTTCTCATGAAGCTTCGACCCGAATTTGAGAATGCAAGGGCCACACTGATCAATCGAGGTAATCTGACTATGGAATCTGTGCTTGGAGACCTGGTTCATAAAGAAACAAGGCTGAAAACACAAGCTTAACTGGACACAAAATCCAATTTAATTGATGCAATGTTTATCACTTCACGTTGTAAATTTCAATCAAAACAAAAGCATGGAGGTCGAGAAGATATTCGGTGTAAACATTGCAATGAATTTGGACATGTATAGTCTCATTGTCGAAAGCGCAATATGTGTAACTATTACAAGAAGCCGAGACACATTATTTTGGATTGAAGAAGTTTGAAAAGTAAACAAAGTCAATCAGGCTTTTGTTACCATGGGTTGTGATCAAGAACAAACAAAGGCTAAAGAGACCGTACTCACACCACAAGCAGTTCAAAAGATGATTCAAGAATCAATGCAATCGATCCTTCCAGATGCTATTTCCTCTGTTTTTTTGTTGTTGGGTTATCAGGTAAAGGAATTAAATCTATTCCTTGGTACCTTGATTCTACCGTTTTAATCACATGTCTGGACAACAACATGCTTTTTCTAAACTCAAAGCTTGCTCTTTGAATCAATCAGTTACTACTGCTAATGGAAGAAAATTAACAATTAGAGTTGGTACCGTGTGTTTAACTAATAAATCTAAAAAATCCTTTTGTCTACCAAATACTCTTTACGTTCCTCGACTAATTACCAACTTGATTTCTGTTGGACAATTGATTGATCAAAATTGTTTAGTTAAATTTTCTTCTCTTAGTTGTGATATACAAGATCTTCGAACGGGACAAGTGATCATGAAGGGGCATAAACATGGACGTTTGTTTCATCTTGATTTAGATCATGAAAAGAAGTCTCAATTGTGTCTTACAGTCTTTCCATCTACATCTAATTTACATGCCAATAATATGTGGAATCTATGGCATCGTCGTTTAGGTCACCCACATGCCAGTAAATTAGAGTATATGTTCAAGTCTAATCTTCTTCCAGGGAAACTAAATGTTAAGTCTAATTTTTTTAAAGATTGTCAAAGTTGTGCTCTTGGGAAATCTACTAAATTACCTTTCACTTCCACCACTACAGTAGTTGATGCACCTTTTTATTTAATACATTATGATTTGTGGGGCCCCTCACCTGTTTGATCTAGATTTGGTTATAAATATTTTGTTTTGTTCATTGATCAATTTACACGTTTTACATGGATATATTTTTTACGGGTTAAGTCTGAACTAACAAACATAGCAAAAAGGTTTATTACTATGATCGAGACATAATTTGGAAAAACAATCAAAACTTTTCGTTCAGATTCTGGAGGAGAATTTTGTGCTTCAGATCTCATACAATTCTTCCATGAAAAAGGAATTTTAATTCAACAATTATGTCCCAACACCCCTGAACAAAATGGGGTAGTTGAACAAAAAAATCGTCATGGTTTGGAAATTGCTCGAACTCTTCTACTCGATTCTAGTGTTCCCCCATAGTTTTAGGTAGAAGCAGTTCATACGGCAGTCTATCTTATAAATCGACAAACTACTCGCATACTTGATAATCAATCGCCAAACTCTTATCTTTATAATAAGTCACTGGATTATTTGCATATTCGTGTTTTTGGGTGTGTTTGTCTTATGTTGCTTTCTTCACATGAATGAAATAAATTAACTGCAAAGGCTGCTAAATGTGTTTTTGTTGGTTATAGTGATAAATAAAAAGGCTATGTTTGCTATGATCCCCAACATAAACGAATACGTGTGTCTCGTCATGTCACTTTCTTTGAAAATGTGTATTTTTATGTCTCATCTCCTCCTTTAACAATTTATAGTTTTCCTATTTCTTTTTTGCATGATTTTTCTTATTCTTAAATCAAAGATGATGTAGCAACATCCATTATGTCCTTGTCCTGATCATGGTTGAAGGTCCTGTCTCCACCCTTTTGATTGATAAGCCGACACCAAATTTACCGTCTTTAAAATGATCCACTCATGTCAATTTTGGCAAACCACCTATAAGGTATTCCCTCTTTACTAATCTTGACTCCATCAAGATTCGTTCTACCTATAACCGGGCAATGGAACATACATGTTGGCGAAAAGCCATGGAAGAAGAACTTGAGGCATTAAAGGAGAATTATACTTGGGATTTAGTTCCTCGACCACCTGAAACTTTTGTGATAGGGAGTAAATGGGTATATACTATTAAGGTTAAACCTGATGGCACTTTAGATCGATATAAAGCCCGCTTGGTAGCACAAGGATACAAGCAGGAGTATGGGATTAACTATGACGAAACATTTGCTCTAGTTGCTAAGATGACCACTGTTCGTACTCTCATTGTTGTAGCATCGTGCAAGTATTGGCCTTTGTACTAGTTAGATGTGAAAAATGCTTTCCTTCATGAAACTTGAAGGAAACAGTTTATATGAAGTGCCCTCCCGGTTATTCACTTGCTGATCATGATATGGTTTGTAAACTTCGCAAATCCCTTTACGGCCTTAAACAGGCATCTCAAGCATGGTTTGAGAAATTTCAGTCCACCATTTGTTCAGTGGGTTTTCAACAGAGTTCTAATGATCACTCACTCTTCATTCGTTCTTCTCATGTTGGCAGTGTTATTTTGGTTTTTTATGTGGATGATATGGTCATCATAGGTAGTGATCACGAAGGAATTATAGAGTTAAAGAAATTTCTTAAAGATTCTTCTCATATGAAAGATCTTGGCGCTCTTACTTATTTTCTCGAATTAGAAGTATCTTATTCTTCAAATGGTATACTTCTGTCTAAGTGCAAGTACATTGAAGACTTACTCAAACTGGTCAATCTCATTGATAATAAAATTTGTTCTACTCTAATGGAACAAAATCTGAAATTGAAACAAGACGAGATCTTAGATCCTACTTTGTACAGATGCTTGGTGGGTAGTCTCATTTATCTCACTATCATGCGTCTTGATATCTCTTTTGCTGTCTAAGTTGTAAGTCAATTTGTTACTGATCCTAGACAACATCATCTCTCAGCTCTTTATCGTGTTCTTCGCTATCTGAAAGGTACTTTGGATCGTGAGCTATATTTTCCTTCTAACACATCTCTTAATCTCACAACATTTGCTGATGCAAATTATGCCAGGTGTGTTGATACTCAACGTTCTACCACAGGGTGGTGTGTCTTCTTGGGTGATTCTCCTATCTCTTGGAAATGTAAGAAGCAAGAACGAGTATCTAAATCATCCACAGAGGCTGAGTATCGCTCTATGTCTTCTGTCAGTTCTGAAGTTGTGTGGCTTCGACGACTTCTTATAGAACTTGGTGTTGCTTGCTCTCAACCAATTACTCTTTTTGGTGATAACACCAGTGCTATCAACATTGCCACTAATCCAGTTCATCAGAAACAAACTAAACACATCAAAGTTGATTGTCATTATATCCGAGAATTAGTTCAGGATAAAATTCTTAGCCTTGTTCATGTCTCATCACATGATCAAATTGTTGACCTCTTTACTAAGCCAATGTCTTCTACACGCCATGCATATCTTGTGAGTAAATTGATGCTTGTTGACAACTATCATAATTTAAGCGAGAATGTTAGAAAGAGAAGATTTTGCCAGCAATCAAAGACAAAAATAATTCAGCAACCCATGTCAGAAGGAGAAGATTTTGCCAACAATCAAGTACAATTATTTAGTCAACTCAAATTTGTAGCTAATATAAGATCTCTCCTAATATTGAGGGATCTTAATTGTATATTATTTTTCCATATCTTTTCTATTATTGGCTAGGTTTACTATGTGTATATATATAGAACTGTAAATATCAATTTTGATATAGAAAATACAATTCTCTTTTTGAAATTGTCATTACAATTCTCTTTTTGAAATTGTCATTACAATTCTATTTTTGAAATTGTCACTTGTGGGATCGACCCTTACTTATCACTATACTCGATAAACGATTTGTGCACTTGCAAGGTTTTAATAAATTGGTTTAATAAAAAAAAATTAACCAACAATAATGATTTTGAAAAGTAAGTAGAATTCTCAGAAGAAATTTTATTGGAAGAGGCTTTTGACAATTTTGTAGAAATATTTATTTTAGTTTTCAAAATTGATAACAAATATTTGCAGTAAATTTAAAATCCAACACTAACCCATTGAACAGGACAAAATATTCTATTAATAAAGTGTAAAATTCTTAAGAATATATGTACCATGATATCTAGCTTAATTATTACAAAGAAGCATAGCATATAAATTAAGGTTGGTAGGTCCTCGTACAGACCTTAATTTATATGCTATGCTTCCTTGTAATAATTCTGGCATTTGTTCGACCATGACCAAGTTTCAAAGTTCGAATTTGTGCTTACAAATGATTCTGGCATTTGGAATTTGTGCTGACAGGTTCTTTTAACACGAATAAAACTAACTACAATTTCCCATTTTTCTCAAACTTTTCCCTTTCAAGAAAATCTTAATCAATTTACTAGACTTTCCAATCTAGCTCAAATTTTAAATTTGAGAATTTTCTTAGGGTAAATTTTTCTGCCCTTCTTGATCTTGACAAGATAATAATCTAAACATATTTAATAAATTTCTTATAGTGCTTTGTGATAAATTGAAAGAAGAGATTTTTAGTCAATTTTCAAGAAGTTTTCAATTATGAAATTTTAACATTTCAAAATAAGTTTTTGGAGCATTTTGAAACTAACTAGACAAATTTGTAGAGGAAATTACACACACACCTTTCGAACTTGAGTAATTTGTTAGCATCTCCCTTGGCCTGAAGATATGTAATTTGAATATTTGTGTGAAGCATTCCATGTTCCATATCTTGAATGAAGTAATTTTAATTAAAAATTTTATTTATGTAATTGTTATGAGAATTTGTTTTTAGTGAAATTGTCTCTTTCGGATGGAATATGTGTTTCCATGAGAGACCATCCCAAGTATTGAAGTTGATTTTTTTTTTTTTTAAAAAAAATTATTTTATTTTTTAATACATCCTCTGATACTAGGTCAAGTGTCTGTCAAAACCTACAAATATAATTGCTCATTTTATAGTCCAAAAATTTATTCCTAAAACTATTACTGAAAAAATTATTATTTTTTTTAAAGCAGTTCCTGAGCATTTGAACCTTACATTTGTTATTAGAGCAAGACAAAAGTGGCTGCCACCACTGTGACAAGGTCAGTGAAGTTGAGGTGTTCGTAAAAATTGAAGTGTTGTATTGAAAATTCTACTGGTTTATAAGATGGAAAAACATGTGAAACTTTGTAGGTTTTTTAGTTTGAAGGTTCCTTCTCGAATTTCTATGCATGGATTTATAGGGAAATCACTTGGAAAGAGTGTTTTTTCTAAAGTTATTACAAAGTCAGCAAATCAAACTGACACAAAGGCATGATGCTGTCAAACTCTAAAGTGCGGTTTAATGAGTCTTTTCATTGTGTATATGCATATACATATACATATATATATATATATTATATTTTTATTTTTTTTTTCAACTTATAATAAATTATACATTTTTTTTTCTTCCGTCACAAAAAGAACTTCATGCTCTCCTTGTAAGCCCTCTACCGTAATTTTACGGATCTCCCCTGAAGTAGTCCCTAAATAATTATTGGAGACCCGAAATGGTCCCTGGAAATGCTTAAGGGTATAGGGAACCCTTAGAGATCGATTTAGACTTGATTGGATATTAACCGGAATGATAAAATGGTGAATGAAATCGAGTGAGCATTTAAGGTGATAAGGGACTAAATTGAATATAAGCTTTAATAATTGTGGTCAAAGTGGAATTAAGCTAAAAGTCAAGGGAGGAGACCGATATTTTTAAAGGACGTGACCGTCATTTTGAGGATAGTTTGGGGAGGAAAGCATAAAGCCAAAAAGTTGTCTAAAAATCTAAAGAGAGAGAGAGTGAGCCGTCGTAGAAAAGAGAAGGAAAGAAGAAAGAGAAGAGAAGAGAAGAAGAAAGAAGAAAGAGAAGAGAAGAGAAGAAGAAAGAAGAAAGAAGGAGTGACGTCGCCGATCGAGCAGCCGACCGCCGACCGACCAGCCGCAAGATCGTCGAACAGCAGCCGCGACGCGAGATGAAGCTGTCCGACCAGAACCAGCGCTGAAAACCGAGCAGAACAGCCGCGAATTAGAGCTGATCGGCGAGGAAGAATACCGTGGCGAGCTGCCGTCCGGTCACCTGCAGTCCTGCGTGCAAAACCCATTTGATTTTCCTCCATTTCAGCTGCATCTGAGCTTGTTTTCAGCTCCTCATCTGCGTGCAGATCCGGCGACAGAGATAGCAGAACGGCACCGAAAAACAGCTGCAAGTTACGGCGAACCGAGAGGGAAAGAGAGAAAGGAAGATAGGAGAAGAAATGAGGAAGAAAATCAGCTCAGATCCATCACCAAAACCAGTCCAAAACCACCCCAAAAACAGTCCCTAAACGAAGTCAAAGCGAAGAGAAATAGTGATTTCGCGAGGAAGATAAGGGGTGAGTTGTTTACTCTTGATGTTGATGATTTTATTGATGATTTAGTTGATGATTGAGTTGATTTCGAAGTAGATTTTATCGCGATTCGTTATTGGTTGGTTTTGAGTGAAAAATAAGTTGATAAATAAATGGATTTACGTTTATTGGGAGCTTAAGGAACCAAGAGAATAGTGAAAAGTTAAAGATAAAGCGAATCGCGCGATAAACTAGTTTGAGGGACGATTTGGTAATTTCAAGTTTCCAGAAGTGACGTGAACGTAAATTTATGTTTCTATATGTTATGTAGGCGACGAGGACGCTCGTGGATTGAGGCGAGAGGATTAGGGGCTCCGCACGCGCTATTCCCAGTCGTCAATTTTGTGAGTGAGTTTTATTTAAAGATTTTAAAAGTATTTCAAATTATCAATTTGATTTGATAAGTAATTGCTTGAGTTTATTTTAATGCATTGATATATGCATGAGCATGAAATGAGAATGTGATTTTATATGCATAAATATATATAAAGTTGTTGCAATGAGATTTCAGAAACTAAGTTTTCAAGTTTGAATTGAGAAAATCAGTTTTAGTGCTTAATGCACTCAGAAAATGAGTTTTAGTGCTTATGGCACTCAGAAATCAGATTTTAGTGCTTTACGCACTCAGAAAAGAGATTTGTGCTTTTGCACCAGAAAGTTAAAACAGAAAAGAGAAAAGTGTTTTCAAAGCCAGAAAGTATTCCCTCAGGGATTTTCAGAGATTACAGAGCAGTTTAGACCCGATCGGTCTATCCCACTTCAGTTGGCACAGTCCTGGGAAGGGATAAGTCACTAATATGGGGGACAAGTGTCAGAGTCTGTCAGTCGAGTCGCCATTACTGATGTGGGGTAGTGTTTCGTGTGCTATGGTTAGCGCTGGGCAATTCCGCACATAGCCACGAGATGTCTTAGAGCAGGCGAGCTATGGTTAGCGCTGGGCAATTCCGCACATAGCCGCGAGATGTCTCAAGAGTTGACGAGCTATGGTTAGCGTTGGGCAATTCCGCACATAGCCGTTAGACTTGAGAGACCCCAGATTTAGGGATACTATGGTAATTTTGAAAGATATCGAGAAACAACTTTTAAAAGAAAAGCTTATTTGAGATAAAAGATATTTTATAATTATTATTGAAGTTATTTATGATTTACAGTTGCAAGATTTGTATTTAAATACGTGCATGTACTTAGAGATGAATTCTCTTGTTTAAGTTGATGTTTTAAAGATTTAAGTTTGAAATGCTTTAGAAACAAAGAATAGTTTTCAAATGTTTTCAGAGGAGGAAGCTTTGAAAAACCAGAGTTTCAAAGAAAAGATAAATTATCACTCACTGAGCTTTTAGCTCATTATTTTTCTGTTTTATAAAAACCTCCTCAGGTACTCTCAACAGGTAGCCGATCAGTAGCATTACCTTCAGCGGGTGGGCCAGCGCGACACAACATCATTTGAGTAGTTCATTTTGTTTCATCAGTTAGATTTTCATGTAAATCTCTTTTAAAATGTATTAAGGAATTGTAATTATTCATTTATAACTGTTTTTAAATTGCTTTTGATTTAAATGAGATTTATTAAATGTAATTAGAATTTATTTAAGTTGATTTGAGAATGAAATGCATGATTGAGGCCTACGGGCAACCAGAAGTTGGGTTGGTGATAAATTTTAGTCGAAGTGTTATTTTTCTATAAACAGGTTTTTCTGGAAGGTTAAAAATACAGCTGTTATGCTGCCAAAATTTTTAATGAAAAATGAGTTTCGAAAATGAATTTAAAATTACAAAGAAAAATTTTTCCTGCGCGTTTTCCGTTTTTAAAGAAAACCCAACCCAACAATGTTTCAGAAAGTATGAAAGGGTTTAGGGTTCGCTCCACGGGTTTCGCTTAGTCCGACGAGTCGGGTCTGAGAGGGATCCGTTGGGATGCCCGGCGTGACCGATCGGATCAGAGTTAGAGGTATCCGGGTCGGGTCGCGTCACTCCTAATATTAAACCCACAATTAAGATCAATGGTCAATGGTACCTTTCTTGCCTTTTGAGGAAAGCTCATTTTACGTTTACAATTACCATCATTTATTTTAATTTACCTTCATATTTACTTTTTATATTGAAGGGTCGGTTGTCGTTACTAAGTAATGCTAGACTTCTAAAACAATATCCCAACTATCAAATTGAGTTGTTTTCTTTAATAAAAATTTAGTATGAGTTATGAAATATAGTGTGCAACGAGTGAGTAATATGACAAATGTTTGTATTCACTTAACAACTTTTTTTTTCTTCACTTAACAACTTTTTTTTTCTTACTTACAGTTTTTAACAAATTTAAAAAGCAAAAATAAAGATTAAAAGCTAGTAGCACTAGCAGACCAAACATTGGTCTAAAAGGGGCACATGCCCTGCCTCACATATGAAATTATTTCAATAAGTTCACATATTTTTTATTTGTTATTTTTGTTTTCATTACTTTTTCAATCTTTTTTTTTTCTTTTGCTTGCTTTTTTTAAGGAAAACTCTACTACAAATTTACATTTCTTTGAAGAGTTATTATCATTTCTCTTAATCTGATTTAATTCTAATATGTTTGATCTAGCATAAAAAGTTAATCAATTTACTAAACCATAACATAATCAATTTGACATTGGTTACATTAAAATTATTTCTCTTTATATATATATATATGTATATATATATAATTCATTCTATTTTGAATAATAAAATTGTACCTTGATATTGTGAAATGTATTTTTTACTAGATATTGTCATTGTTTTTAACTATCTTTGCCATTGAAGGTCCTAAAATAAATTGATTGTACTTTATCACTGTTTTCTTTTTTTTTTAATGGCTAGTATAAGTCCAAAGCTTAATCGAAACCAGACGAAATTTGACTCTGGAATGTGGCCTAAAAAACAGCTTCCATATGGGAAGGAACAACCTACACATAGATGGGGGGAGGGCCTACAAAAAGTGGAAGGTAAGCCCACACATTATTGGTGGGATGGGATGGTCAAGGGTGTAGAACCTACACCATAGAGTGCACTTTGTCACCCTTGTGTCATGAGACTAACATGATTTTAATAATTTGAACTTGATTAGTCTCTACAATGGTTTTTGAATAAAAACATTTTATTTTTAAAAAAATTTGTTTGTACTAATAAATCACTCTCCTCTTCAAATTTTGAAAAAAGAAATAGGGAGAAAAATAAATTTGAGAACCAAATGAAAAAAAAAAAGAATAAATATTGAAACCAGAACTCATATATATATATGTATGTATATACATATATGTATATATATGCTTGTATGTATATATATCTATATCTGTATATATATATATATATATTTGTATGTATATATATGTCCGTTTGTGTATATATATATCTATATATATGTATGTATATATATGTGCGTGTATTTATGTATATGTAATATTAGATGATTTCATGAACCACTACAGACTTGTCAAGTTAAATGAACTGGTTGTATTTTGTTCTTTATTTTTTATTTTATTTTTTCTTTCTTTCAAATTTAAATACAATATTATCCATAAAAGAAAGACTAAAAAGAATTTACTGTGTAGTGTGCCAGCTACCCCCTTGTGTGGGCGAATCCCTCCCATATTGGAGCAGTACTCCAAGCGGTACCATCAGTGTTTCTATTCCAGTTGGTTCCAATAATCCCCTAAGTCAGTCCCAATCCTAAAAAAAAAAAGGGGAATTTACTATGTGGGCTAGATTTTATGGTTTTAGACCGAAACTCGATCTGTATAGTATTTTACTCAGAATGGCCATATTGACACCCTATAGAAATTGTATGTACACCCTTTTTATTTATAATCACACCCCACTTAAAAAATTTAAAATTTTTTAAGTTTGTAAATAAACCCCGTTTAATGTTAAAAATATCATTCCTTTTGATTTTGTTGTATTACATTTTTGTGAGTATACCCCGTCTTAACCTATTTTTTTATTTATCAATTTTATCATTATTTTATTTATTATTATTAAAATAAATAATTTTTTAGCTCCTATACAGAATGAGCTGTGTTTTGTCAAATTTTTATTTACAAGTGGTGGAGGGAAGATAATGGAAATCAGAAAAAATAACAATAATGCAAGATAGTTAACTGTTTTTTGAAACAAGCAAGATAGTTAACAAAACAGCATAATTGAAGCGTAATTTGTTCAAATTAACAGTTGATTCCATAAAAAAATTTAAAAAAAAAAAAAACATAGTAACGCCCATTTTAGAGAAACAAAATACAAATATTATAGTCAAAGGCATAGCTCGTTGGTCAAGCCAAAAAACCCTTGTCAAAGGAACATAGAGATTTTTTTTTTTTTTTTTTTGGCTAGATTATTATCAAACTGATTAATAATTTGTGGATAACTTACAAACTATTTAATCTTTTTAGTAAATTTTACTTAGGAATAATATTAGATTTTGAAAAATATAATTATTTGGGTGTACATGCGGTTTTCAAAGGGCGTAAATATCGTCCAATACTCCAATTCATATACGCGCTTTCGAAAATTAGATTCGAAACAGATGCCGTCGTATACAAAAACGCATTGGATAGGTTCCCACTCAACTTAACTGAGACGCACTACCCAGCACTTTTGATACCTCTAATTGAATTTGAATCATTGCGTAAATCCTGTCTATGCCTAATCATATCTTCACTGATGTAAAAAGACAAAAAGAAAAAGAAAAAGCAAATCTTATCTTTGTTGGTTAAAAGAGAGAAGAAGAAAAAGAGAAAGCAGATCCTATCTTTGCTGATTAAAAAACAGAAAAAGAAAAAGCAGGTTACCTGTACACCGCAAAGAAAAGAAAAGCACCTCAAACAATATTTTGTTTTTCAAAGTGGAAATCATCTTTCACCGAACCAACAAGTAGATCATTAGACCCTTCAAAACTTTAGTTGTTCATCTCTTGCTCTTGATCGATCTCCTTGTTATTGAGAGCAGCATGGTTGATGCACTAGTCTCATTAGTGGTGAGAAGGCTTGGGAACTTTGTCACCGAAGAAGCAGCCTTCTGCCGAGGAGTCAAAGACGATGTGGCGTGGCTTAAAAGGGAACTGGAAGTCATGCAGCGTTTCTTAAAAGATGCAGAAGAAAAACAGTTTGAAGATGCTATAACATGCGGTTGGGTATCTGACATTAGAGATCTTGCTTATGATATTGAAGATTTGTTAGTTACCTTCCAGCTTAAGTCAAGATGCTTTCCTTCCATGTGTTCTTGCATATTTGACAAAGGCAAGAAACTAGTCAATCTATGCCATATAGGCAAGAAGATTAAAAAGTTAAAAGAAACAGCCAGTGAACTCTCCAGTAGACGTCAACGGTATAAACTTCAAGATTCTGGTAGCAGCAGAGACGGAAAAGGAAGCGATCTTCTCAAATTGAAAGAACTAAGAAAAACCAACTCCTTTGCAGTTGAAGAGAATGTTGTTGGTTTTCAGGATGATGCTGACCAATTGTTGACTAAACTTCTTGAGAATGAACCACGGCGTTTCATAATTTCCATCTTTGGAATGGGTGGTTTAGGCAAAACCACTCTTGCTAGAAAGCTTTACCACCGTAGTGAAGTCGAGATGAAATTCAATCGTCGTGCTTGGGTTTCTGTATCTCAAGATTACACAGCTCAGGATCTTCTTGTAAGAATTATAATCTCATTTGGGATTACAGGTATAAATTTGAATGATCTACAGAAGATGGATGAAGTAGATTTGGGCCGACATCTTCATGAATCATTGCGAGAGTATTCTTACTTGGTGGTGATGGATGATGTCTGGAATAAAGAAGTTTGGAAGAGCTTAAAAAGATATTTTCCAGACAATGAGAAAGGAAGTCGAGTTATTATCACAACTCGCAATCAAGAAGTTGCTGAATGTTCAGACGAGAGAACTCATTCCCATAATCTTCGAAAACTAAGGTCAGATGAGAGTTGGCAACTATTTTGTGAGAAAGTATCTGCTCCATATTTCAATGCAAATGATCAGTTGCAGAACTTGGGTAGAGAAATGGTACAAAAGTGTGATGGCTTACCACTTGCCATTGTTGTATTGGCTGGGCTCTTGTCTCATAAGCAGGCACACGAATGGTGTGAGGTGCGCAATCACCTTTGGCAACATTTAAAAGTTGACGCAAAACTTGAAATTCATTGCTTACTAACTTTGAGCTTTGATTGCTTGTCTTATCCCTTGAAGCAATGTTTTCTTTATCTAGGGCTTTTTCCAGAGGACTTTGAAATAAAGGTGGGGAGATTAATCCATCTTTTGGTGGCAGAGGGCTTCATACCAGAGGTTGAAGGTCATATTATGGAAGAAGTGGCTAAAGCCTATGTGGATGAGTTGATTAGTAGAAGCTTGATTCAAGTAGCGAGAAGATATTGGGGGAGAATTGCAACCTGTCGAGTCCATGATCTTTTACGCGACCTTTTAATTGATAAGGCAAAAAGTTTCAACTTTCTTTGTATTTATGATAGAGCTAAACATTCAAATATATTGTCAACCTTATCATCATACAGACGACTAGCTATTTATTTTGGGGTCGAAAATCCCTTGTGGTTTAAAAATTGTAATCCAGGCTTGCGATCTCTTTCCTTATTTGCCCAAGGACAAAAGTTGGTACGTATATGCAAAGAATTCAAATCTCTAAGAGTGCTCAACATTGATGGTCACAATGACTCTAAAGAGATTCAAAAGTTAGTTAAAGACACAGGAAAATTGATCCATTTAAAGTATTTGGGGTTAGGGAAATCTTGGTCTCTTTTTTATCGATTATCAATTTCCAAGTTGCGAAGCCTACAAATTGTGTACGCTTGCGGAGTTATTGACCTACCGGCTGAAATTTGTAAGTTGCAGGAGTTGAGACATTTAATTGGAGCCTTTGCATATCTTCCTTTGCAAATAGACAACTTGACAAAGCTTCAAACTCTCAAATATGTAAGAGCCCATCAGTGGAGTCAAATCAAAACTGCAAATTTGGTTAATCTTCGAGAGTTGCAGATTACTGACTCCGATTTTGGGTGGAATGATAGTGAAGGTGGTGTGTTTTCTTTCAATTCGATGTCCAATTTAAAAAGCCTTCGAATACTATCAGTTGCACTAGGTCGTAATATGTCTTTTGCATCACTGCAACCACTCTCTCATTGCCAATATCTTATAGAGTTGACATTACGTGAGAAGTTAGAGAAACTGCCAACAGACATCCATAAACTCTTGCCAAATCTCCAGCTTCTCTCGTTAACGAACTCACAACTCGAGGATGACCCAATGCCTCTATTAGAGAAGTTACCATGCCTCTCTATTCTTCATTTAGCTAAAGGATTTTACAATGGAAAAAAAATAATGTGTAGTGACAATGGTTTTCCTCTGCTTGAAGTTCTACTATTTGATGAGAATGATTTTGAAATAGAGGAGTGGCAAGTAGGAAAAGAAGCCTTGCCTAGGCTTAAAGGTTTGAGGATCCCAGAAAACATCAAGCTGACAATTCCAGAAAAATTGAGATCACTCCCTACCCCAGACCCACTTGAATACACGAACATGTCGCCTAATGAAGCTTTGTATCATCTTTAAAGGTACTCCTTATTCCAGATTTCATTGTGGTCATATTACGGTTGTTGCATGCATATATCAATGCAATTCTCTGTTGTTACTATGTAGAATTTGAGAATTTTAACGTGATGCTTTTGCAAGGTGGATGGATATCACATTTTTTTAAATTTCAACGTACGTTTACACTTATTTGATTATATTTTTATAGTAAAAATCCCACAAACATGAGAATGGTCCAAGTAATGATTTACTGAAAGGAATAAATTATATATGTCCTTTTTTTTAAAAAAAAATATTGATTAAATTCATTTGTATTTTCATTAGAAATTATTAAAAAACTAAAATGTCATGGTATGTTGAGATGTTTGTCCATTCCTAGGCAGATCATATTCTGAAACGAAATTTATCTTAAGCTATTTTTTAAAATAAAAAAAATTCGTAGATTTTTATACAATAAACCTTATTTGTTTATACTCTTTCCATGAAATTTCATAATTTTACAATTTGAACATAAATTATTAAAAAATGCAACTAAACAATGTTTAGTTTTCATAACACATTGGTACCCTCTACTTTAAAATTTTAGCTTACTTATGTGTTGGTAACATTATTTTTTGACATAAAATATTTTTTTAAGAATAACATTTGTAAATTTATGAGATTTTAGGTGAAACATCAAACAGTTAACTTCACTAAAGGTTTGCTTTGCTTTGGATCAGTTAGAGGTCTGCATATTAAATTGTTTACCTAGAATATGTGTTTACACACTTCACCAATGTTTGAATATTATTTGTGAAAGTATGTGCACATTTGATAATATGAAATATGTTTGAATTTGTATATCTTAAGTTATCGCTGTTATTTGATATATAATTTGTTATGTGTGATAATATAATGGGAAATGTCTCTAAGATACTTTGGGTACTAATGATGTATATTAGTGTGTACAATTAGTGCTTTTAGAAGCACTCGCTAGTGATCACGACAAGAGTTTAACTCTCTTACCTTCAAACAAACGTGGTTTTGTGTTTTAAAACTGATGTGATCCTCACTTATATTAATCACCCCACATATATTTGTTGCCAACCAGCAACTTTATGTTTGATTTTATGATATGATATTTAAGTCCTATGGGACAATGTACCGTAAAGAAAACATAACCTATTCTGTTGCTCGTCACGCTACTCGTTAGATGTTCTTGTTTTAGCTATCCTTGTTCTTCTTCTGCTGTTTTTGTTTCTTTGTATTTTGGTTGTGTTGTCAGCTTGCAGCTATTCTTGTTTTAGTTTCAAATGGGCTGCCTCGTTGTCGGTTTGGTTTTAGTTTTTTTAGTGTTAATTTACAGTGAACCATTTTCAATGACTGTTAGTTTAGGGTTTTTTTTTTTTGTTCGTTTAATGGTTTGTAATTGGTTTTATTTTCTGTTTGTAATAGGAACAGCAACTGTTGCTCATCAGAAGCTGCCAATAGCAACAACCTGAGACAGTAACAGGAAAAGGAACAGAGTCCTATGGTGGAGAACTGGGTTTATCCGTGAGATTGTAAGAGATTCTGTTCTGTTAATTGTGAAGTGTATTGGTTTGTCTATCCACTGTTTTGTTAATTGTAAGAGATTTGTTCTGTTAATTGTGTTCTATTAATTAGAGGTTCCATTAGTTCTTGTATTAGCAGAGTGTGCTTTGCAACCAATGATTGGTTGAACTTGTAACTCTTTTCTGGTACTCTTGGATGGATGGGTAATGGATATGGGGTTAGGGATTTGCTGTGTAACATATATATATATATATATGCTTGCTCTTTATCTAGTGGCAACTTGATCTGTGTGCTATAATGACATTTGAATGGAATAGTATTATGTAGTGTACTCTTTATTTATCTAATATGCTGTTCCTTGTATCTTTCTTCCCTTGTCTCTTAATTTTAAGTGGGCCTCAATACGATGATGAATGCATAATTGTTTTCAGATAATGTCCATATAGCTGTCAATTACTTTATAGGATCATATACTTACTCAGGATTCTATACTTTAAGCCTTAAGCCTGTTGTGATACTGTTATGTTAAATTTGTTTTCTTTGATTTGTTTAAGCAGTTTGAGACATTAAGATCCTGGTTCTGCATGCGTGGCTATTAGCCCTCCCCCCACCCCTTATTGCAAAGACCCAATTTATCATGTTCAGCGGTTTCAATATTTTCAATTGATGCTAGACCAGAATTGTTACGGTATGTTCATGTTGCATAGCTATCAGCTATATGAGACCTTCACTAATTCCACCCATATTTGAGCAGAATTCTATTCAATTTGATGACCAGATGACATGGTTTATAATGGCAATTTAACCTTTCATTTTTTTTTTCATCTTTTTTCACCCATATTATAATTTATCTAGCAACTAATTACAATTTCATTGGTAATTGATCTGTTCTTTTTCCTTTCTTGCCATTTAATAACATTGTCAAACATCATTCCATGACCAAAAGCAGTATGAATATACCCTTAATATATGATTGACATTAAAAAATGGTCTGATGTACATCTAAGTACTTCAAATGAAAATTTATATTCAACCAATATCACATATTTTCAATCACTCCACCATCTCAAAAGCCAAATGATTAATTGCAAGGGATATTTGACAATCATCTCATGTCCAGACACTGGAAGGATACAAGAACAGGAGCAAAAGTAAAAGACCCTAACAACGACTCTACAGCCTAACACCTCATTGCTTCACATATTCACACTTGAATTCCCCTTCCTTCAACACCACCCCAGAAATAAGTCCACAACCTAACAGCTCATTGCTTCACATATTCAAATGCATATCATCATTCAATTTGCAATCAAAACAAAAACCAAACAATCTTTATTGGAGATATAACTACTTACTGTATATTGAAATAAATCAATAAAAAATACATTACAATTACATATATATAAAGCACATTGGTCCCAATTCCACACCAAGTTAGGAATTCCTAACCCTATTGAGAATTCCCAACCAACTCTATACCACCAATAGTGCTCTTCTTAAAGTTCTTTTGAGAAATAAACAAAATGTTCTCAAAATTGTTTTGTTGGGTTTTTAGTTCCCAAATTTGTTTCTTCAATTCTGAGGTTTTAAATGGGACATTCACAAATATTTTGCATTGTTGAAGGTACTATGCGTTGTTAGACCAGAAAATTTACTTACTGCCCAACAATTGCAAGTAAGTCAAAGTTATTGGTTTCCAGCTTATATACCATCCAACTAAAACGACAAACTTACACGTTTTGATACCATATATAAGAGTGTTATAAACCTGTTATGAATTTTGAACAGGGTTAGGAATTCACATCCGTGTTAGGAATTCCCAACTTGGTTGGGAATTCCCAACCACGTTAGCGAATTCCAACTGGCTTAGAAATTCTCAACCCTGTTAGGAACTCCTAACTTGGTTGGGACTTGGGAAAGGTAAGAATTCCTAATGCTGTTGGGAATTCCTAGCACATAAGTTTCTAAAAGTTATCTCCTGCTAACATGGTCTGTCCGTTTCCTAATTATTGTTATGACATCAGCAAAACATTTACAAGAATATAATCATTACATGCAAAGTTTCAAATTCTAGACCCCAAACATGTGACCTGTGAACTTAAACACTCCATTGATTAAAGTTGAAGTGGGGATTTTTGTAACATATAGCAGAAAAATCCCATAGTTTTTTTCAATCGAAATATCCAATTAGTGCCAAATTCATTCCAACATGAAAACAATCAACGTAAAACCTAAATGAAGTTTCAAGGAACAATGCAAGATAATGCATAATGCATTACAACATACAATCAAAGGCATTATCAGCACACGGGAGTGATGGGACTATATCACCCCATATTGCTAGTTGGTCAGCAAAACCAAAATGCCAATCAAAACTTTGTCACACAGTAATTGAAAGTAACACTTCGACAAATAAGGCAGACACACAGCCAGAAAAGCATAAAATAAAATTTCAGCAAAAACCAAAGCTAGAAAGTACAAGTAAAGGATAAATTAATTGAACCATAAACAAGCATCATCATGACACGAGAAGCAACAATCAAGACTTTAACAATATCAACTCGATACACATATAATTCAAACAATTAGACAAAACAACTCGAAACGCCGAACCAAAATTGTCCTAGTGAAAGCATCAAAAACAAGGGCAAACACAACAAGCACAACCACGATACAAAAAAACACATAACATATCTTTGATTGTTTAATGTTAATTGAAAAAACAGAGCAATTGAGAAACACAAAAAGGCAAAACAACAACAACCAGAAGATCCCTGTTTGATTTTGAGAAAATTAGAATGCAGCGGAGCAAAAATTAAGATAGCACCACCTATCAAATTAACATGTAAGAAATAATTAAATAAGAAATAAATCAATTTGCAATTGAGAAAGAAAAACAACACAATGAGATGGCACCACCTATCAAATAAAGAAAGGAAGTAACAACATTTAAATGTTGTATATAAATGAATGCAAGATGGTATTAACAGAGACAGTTTAGAGAGATTGGGGCATGGATGGATGGTTGACGTGAGATGAGAGAGAGATACCGACCGTTCAACGCCTCCGTCGTCGTCGTCGTCGTCGCCGGCCGTTCAACCCCTCCGTATCGTAGCGTCGACCCTTCAAGTCTCCTTCCTTCAAGTTGTTGTCGTCGTTCCTTCCTTCAAGCCGTCACCGTCATCTCCATCTTTCAAGTCATCGCCGAACTGTCAGAGTGTAAGGGACCGTGAGAAAATGAGAGTGAAAGTGCTTTACAAATGGGCAAGTGAAAGTGAAATTGAAAGGTTAAAGCGTATATTAGTTTTGTAATTTGTTTATGTAACAAGGGCACTATTGTCCTTTTACCTCTTCACATGGGTTGGCTGTGTAAAAATTTTATCTAATATTTTAAATGTCGGGTGCCAACTGCTATTAATATGTTTTCCAGGGGTTTTTCATAATATCCTACTTAAATTAAAGTGTTGGCATGAACTTCATGTTATTTTCTATTAATATGATCTAAGAACATTGGTTTAACTGTCTTTATTCATCATAAACTTGACAAATTAAAAAAAGAAAAGAAGATTACCCTTGTGAGTTTACAATTCAGTATGTATAATTAGAGATGGACAAGAAAAACTGGAATCGACCCGACTCGTACCGAGCTGTAGAGAATATATCACTTAGATCTAAAATTTACTTCCATTTAGACTTACATATACAATATATCACTTAGATCTAAAATTTACTTCCATTTAGACTTACATATACAATATATCTAGCTGTTAGCTTGATATAGAACATAAAATAGCACTCAACAAATATAGCTAAACAACAATATCTAGTTTATGTATAAAATTGTGAAATTAAACTGCAAAATATTTGCTTAACAATAATAAGTTCAAAAATAACATGATGGTTGAAGGGGTAAGATGCTCTAGAACCCGAGCTCATCATCCCCATTTTCCCCATGCCATCCATTTTTATCAAGCACTTTGCCCTTATGCATAATTTGCGACTCTAGCTCAGATTTAAACTTGTCATATCTCATTGTTATTGTGAAGTAATATGTAGAGGATGAGGTGGAATAATAAAAATATAATATATATATATATTATTATAATAATTGTTATTGCAATAGGTGCCCATTTATAGGCATAGGATATTACATTAAATTGGTAATATAAAATAATATGGAAACAATATAATAAAGTAAAAATTCGAATAAGGCAACAATTCAAATAAGGTAATCATATAAATATTTTATATATGGCAGATAATATTTGAGCAAATCAAATGTTCAACATTATCTTGTAAAATCATTGTTTAATTGAAAAGTGATCTGGGATGTTAGCTTGTAAACACTATTTTACAGTAAAAAAACTGATACTCCACCCCATGGACGTAAAATTTTCCAAAACTAAGTATAAAATTTTGCATCTTTTTTATATTATGTTTGTAAGTGCTTTGCATGATTTTTGATTTTCTTTCGAACAGATTGCACTAGAGGTGATCTAGGATACTGATTGAGCCAAAGGTGATCTAAGGTTGAAAATGATTTGAATCTTGATTCAGTCTGGATCAATAATTGACCTTGAAAATCATTGAGAGTGATAAAAATAAAAAATGAATAAATTTGAAAATGATCATATCATTACTGTTTTGCGAAAGCCATTATGCATAAATAGTGCCGCCATCTTCTATCGCAAACGAGGACTTGAAAGGTTTAAATGGAGGGTTTATTGATGGGGATCAAACCTTGTTGTGATACCATATAAAATATAAGGGAAAAATTATTTTAATCCCTAAATTTTGAAAAATAGTCAAAATTTTAATTATATTTTTAAAAAAGATGAAATCAATCCTAATGTTTTAAAAAAAGTATTAAATTAATCTCTCTCATCAATTGACTAATGGTCAAATCGAATAAAATATGAAAAGATTATTTTATCCCTCACTTTATTTATAAAGCATATAGTAACCGTTTTTCTCTTAATAAAATTAAAAATTATAATTGATAAAAAATTAATAAAATAAAACTAAATCCTAGATAAGATGAATTTAAAAATTGAAACTAAATTAACCCCTCACATCTTCATCTTCAATCCAATCACCACATCAATCTTCATATTTAATAAAACAACACCTACAACATCTAATTTAGTCTTTCATTCATTACCACTTCAATAAAAAGGTATTTGAAAATCAAGGATAATATAGAGAAAAAAATTCATATATATATATATATATATAAAGAAAAATCTTCATAAATTTAAAAATTAAAATTAAAATAATATGTAAAATCTAAAAAAATAGAAAATATAAATGTAAACATAAAAAAATTTAAAAAAAAAAAGAAAAAAAGATTGTCTTCAACCTTCATCGCCGGCCACTATCACCACCACAACCACAACATCACCACCTCCATTGCACCACAACCACAACATCACCACAAACCCATCTGCTTTCAACAACCTAGGTGTGAAGAACGAACCCATGAAGAAGACGAACAAAATCGTCTTTTAGTTTCAACAAACACCTGGTCAAATCGTCTTCAACCTCCATCGCCAGCCACACTGGGTTGAAGACGAACTCAGGTCGCACTTGATCAGATCGTTTTTAGCCTGCATTGCCGGCCATAATGGGTTGAAAATAAGCCCAGGTCGCACCTAGTCGGATCGTCTTCAACTTCCATTGTCTTCATGGGTTCGTCTACGAACCCAGCTCGTTTCAACGAACCCAGCTGGCACCTTGTTGAAGCCGAAGCTAGGCAACTGGGTTCTAACGAACCCAGCTGGGTTTGTTTGAATTTTTTAAAAGCTTTTTTTTTTTTTTTTTTTTACTTTTATTTTTATTTTAAAATTGTCATTTTTATTTTAAATTTATTGTTTTATATTTTTATTATTTCACCATTCATTGATCTTCTTTTTTATTTAAATTTTTATCTATTAATCAAATTATGTAATATCCAAAATACTCTATCAATTATAGTCAATTTTAGTTTGATCGTGTGAATTGACTGACGGAAGAGATAAATTTAACATTTTTTTGAAACTTTAGAGAGGATTTAGCCATTTTTCAAAATACAGTTAAAAGTTTGACATTTTCTCAAAATTTAGGGTTGAAAATGATTTTAGCCCTAAAATATAAAACAAAGGACAATCTTCAAAAAAGTCCTGAACTGTTTTAAAAATTTCAAGTAGTCTGTGACTTTTGTAAATGTGAACAATTGGTCCCTCACTTATTAAATTGAACCATTTTAGTCCGTCAAAATTTTATAAATAATCTAAACAGTCTTGTGCCATTAAACTCCGACCATAATTTAATATTAAAACACAAAAGCAACCTCATTTAAGGGAAAAAAAAAAAAAAAAAACACACACACACACACACAAAAGCAACATTTTTTTATGGTTAGTACAAATCTAAGGATCAATTGGAATCAAACGGAATCTGACTTTATGACGTAGTTTGAGGAACAACTCTCAAACGGGATCTAACACCCCACACATAGATGGGAGGGGGGTTGGAGGAGCAACCCACACAATTATTTGGTAGGAGAGAGGTTATGGAATATAGAAACATGCACTAAGACACGAGGGTTGTGTGCTTTAACCAATGCAGCCACTAACTTGCTACAAAAACAACCCCTTCAAAAAAAAAAAAAAAAAAATCAACCTCTTTAAAGTTAATTATTCATTCAATTAAATTAAAATAATGTATATTTTGGAAACCTTCATTTTTCTAAATACAAATTGATTTATCGATCCATTGTCCCTAAAATTTTGAAAAATTCATCCGTTTCGTCCCTTTGACTAAATTTTTTAATGGTAAAACTTAATATAAATTATTAAATGATGATTTTGCCCTTGACTATATAAACAACTCATTAAATGACTCATCTACCCTATATGAAAAATGAGAATTACAATTTAATTTTAATTTATTTAAAAAATGGATGGAGGAGATTTAACCTCTTCCCTTCGTCATTCTATCCCCACCATTCATAAAAATCTTTGTAAAATAAAGAAAAAATTAAATAATAATATAATTTTAAAAGTATGAATAATCCCAAAAAACCAATTGTAATATATAAAAATATCAATTTTATCACCTATGGTTTTGTTTTTATCCAAAATCCTTTTTGATATTAATAAAAACACTCAAAATACTCCTTCTAAAGGCATGTAAAATGACGACAATATCTCTGATGGTCACAAATTGATAATGAAATCATAGGAAATAAAATAGTCATTTTCTGTTAATTTTTTAATATTAAGAAAGATTTTGAACAAAAATGAAATTATAGTAGTAAAATAAATATTTTTACAAATTATAATAAGTATTTTAGGATTATTTTTAAAAATTATAAAATTATAAAAACTATTTTCAAATTAAAAAAATAAAAGAAAATTTAAAATAATTTTCTTTAAAAAAAAAATCTCCATCTGGTGGAGTAATTAGATTGGATGTCCACCAAATGGAGATCTTCAAATCTCCTCCATGGTTGAAGTTCAACCAGAGATTTTTTTTAAATTAAAAATTAATCTAATTTTTATTTTGATATTTTAAAGGAGAAAATTAAAAATTAAATTTAAAAATAAGACCTCATGAGATCTGGAAGAGCAATGAAGCAGATGAGCAATCTATGCCGTTGCACAGTGTTGCTTCATTTGAGGTGGATTCGCTCCATCTCAAATGGACGGGGACAGAGGGGGCACTCGATCCCCAATACCAGCTCGTTCTCAGTGATCTTTGACAGCTTCCCCAGCTCCGTCGTTGACATCCCCTTAGCCTCCGCTGGCTTCGCCGCTCATGCCAGGTCATGTTACTCCCAGTTTTATTTACAACAGGTGGGTCCTATGATGAGTATAACGTAACAAATTATTAGGAACTCGATGGCGGTGGAGTAGAGGTGGCGGCGAAGGTGGTGGATGTTCGAGAAGGGTGTCGCCGGTGTCGTCTACGTCGAGTGATAGATCGATGGAGATCAATGAGAGTGAAATTCCAGAGATTGAAGTAAAGTCCATGTGGGTTTGCAACTTTGGAGCTCCAATTCAATTGGGTTATTCTTGTAAGAATGATTTTGTTGATATAATTTTGGTATGGTGTTGGTTTTTGATCAAGGTGTTGTAGATATTGAATGGATGGCAAATTAGGATTGATTTTGTGCTTGAAGTTTGATGTGGTAGCTGGCTAAAGAAGAGGAAGATTGGGAATTGAGATCCAGGCTTTTGTTTTTTTTTTTTAATTTTTTATTTGAGCAAATTACAATTTAGTTATTCAGACGAAACTCTAATTCAAGCAGAGCAACTGTTTTGATATTATTGCAATTTACCCCCTCCCGTTATCAACTTTCCGTTAAAATTACCTGTGAACAGTGAAAAAAAGTAAAAAGACGAAAATGCCCTTAATTGCTGAAGTTGACGTAATTGACCGAATAAAAAATTAAAAAATCTAAAAAAAAAAGCATAAATGTGAAGTTGCAGTTGATTGAAGTTGACCCAGTTGGAATTTACCCAGCGAGAAGAAAGAGAGTGAACAAAGATTGACGACAAAGAAGAAGGAGAATGAGGAGATGCGGAGTGTGAAGAGGTCGTCTCATGAACTGAGTTTAAACTCAGATCGTCTCCACAAACCGACCACCAAGCCTTTACCAACACTGCCAAAAACCTACCACCAAGCCTTCACCGGCCACCAAGGCCACAAACCGGTGCTAAACACAACCACCACAACCATACCAAAAACAAAGATCAAAAGAAAATTTTGAACCACCAGGTGAACTGGGTTTAAACCCAGATCGTCTCCACAAACTGGCTACCAAGCCTTTACCAACACTGCCAAAAACCTACCACCAAGCCTTCACCGGCCACCAAGGCCACAAACCGGTGCTAAACACAACCACCACAACCATACCAAAAACAAAGATCAAAAGAAATTTTTGAACCACCAGAGAAAGCGGTTCGATCTACAAGCATAAAATGATAAAAACACAGGTCTAAAGCGAACAGATGCGTGGGTTACATCTCAACCGTAACGCAGAGATCGAAAACCCAGTGGGTTACATCTCTACCATAACCACAAATCGAAAGTCTCTGTCAATCAGTCTCAGCTGTCTCTCACTCTAGTGAGTTCGATCTTCATCTTCTTCACAAACCCAGTTCGATCAAACCTAGGTTTTGAGGATCGAATATCCACAAACCCACTTCATCTTCTTCCATCTGCCCTCACCTTCTTCCTTTGGCGTTCATCCCTTCACCTCTTTCATCTTCCTTCACCTTCTTCCATCTGCTTTCATCTTCTATCCACCACTAAGCCCTCAAAATACTACCATGACAAGGCTCCATCTTAATTGGATAGAGATGGGTTGACCTGAGATTGAGGCATCTCAGACGAATGTTACATCTAAGAATTTTTTTTTTTTTAAAAATTCATTTAATTTTTTAATTTTTTAACAGACCACTGCCCATCGAAATGACGACTTTACCCCTGAATCAGTTCATGGTAACTGAAAGTTGATAACAGGAGGGGGGCAAATTGCAATAATATCGAAACAGTTGCTCCGCTTGAATTAGAGTTTCGTCTGGGTAGCTAAATTGTAATTTGCTCTTTTTATTTTTTTCATTATGTGTTGTTTTATTTGATAAAAAACATCCACTGTTGGTGAAGATCCATCGACAGTGGAATCCATTTGAGTTTTTTTCCACTTAAAAAAAAATTATTTTCTGTTCATTTTTATTTTTTTCAAAATTTTTTGTATGTTTTAATATTTTTAATTAATTGTCACGTATCTAATAATTACATATATTTTTAATTTTTCAATCTTTTTAGGAAAAATTATTCAATCTACTTGAAAGTTTGATATTCACAAATGAGCGCAACGTTTGTCTTTTATTACAGCGTCCTCCCCTACATTAACCGTTTAAGCGTGGTTGACTGTTTGAGAGAATTGGAGGCTGACCAAATAGATCAAAAAGACAATATTGCCCCTGACTAACTACTTTTTGGCTAAAATGATATAGTTAACCCTATTTTTGTGGGAAAAAAATTTAAAAACTTAAAAAATCTCAACCATCCATTTCGAAAATGAACGGTTAAAATCTATTTAATTTTAAATATAAAAAATATTTTTTTAAAAAAAATAGATATAAGTTGATCATCTCAAAGATGAACGGTCAAGATCTATTTGAAAAAATAAAAAAACATTAATTAAATTTTAACTATATATATATATATTTTTTTTTCAAATGGATCGAAGCAGTTGATCTTTGAGATGTATGGTCAAGATCAATTTGAAAAAAATAGAAAATTTTAATTTAATTTCTCGTCCATCAGCAAACCAACATTCAGTTCATCTTTATCAAGCTATTCATCATCACCTAACCAGTATTCAGTTCATCACCCAACCAACATCTCACACACAATCAAAAAATCAATAAAATCAACACAAATCAATATTAACCCATCATCTTCAACCCCAATCATAACCAACTTCAATCAAAATTAAAAACCACAAAATCAACACAAATATTCCACAAAATCTACTCAAATCAAAATCAACCCAAACTCACAAAATCAAATCAAAATCAACCCAAACTCACAAAATCAACCACTTATACTGAGTTCAATGATATTGGTTTGAAACCCAGATCATCTTCTGGTATGAACCCATCTGGGTTCATCATCGAACCAACCTAGGTGGGTTCGTCTTCATAAAACGAACCCGGGAGGAGGGTCCATTTAACAATCTATTTCCTACCTTATTTTCAGAGGAAGTATCGACGAAGAGGAGGTGTGAGGTTGGCGAAGAATGGTTTTTAAGGGACTAATCGGTTTTAGGTAGGGTAAGAGGCCAGCGAATATGGGTTTTAGGGGATTGATCAGTTCTGGGGAGGGATGGATCAGTTCTCGGTTTTGCGTGACATTTTTGAAGCTGAAAATAAAAGAGAGAGAGAGAGAGAGAGAGTATGTCGATTTGTTGTTGAAAACTAGTTCAGTGGCTTAAATGGATGGATTGGATCTCCACCATCCAATCTGGAGATTGGAGATTGGACGGTGGAGATCCAATTTAAATATTGGATCTCATCCATTTTCTTTTCTTTATTATTTTTTTATTTTTTAAAATATAAAACATTTTTTTTTTTTAATTTTGATTTTTTAAAATTAATCTCCATCATCCATCAAGGTGTAGATCTCAAGTTAAATTTTTGTAGATTTTTTTTTCCAATTTTAATTAATTTAATTTTTTTATAAATTTCAAAATCATTTAATTTTTAATTTTTTTTATAATTTTTAAAATTTAAATTATTTTAAATGAATCTCTACCATCCAAATAGGCGGTGGAGATCTAAAAAACCTAATAATTAATATAATTTTTAAAGAAAATAAAAATAAAAGAAAATGACCTAAATACCCTTATTGCAGTTATCTTAAACAGTCAACACCAGTCAAACCATGAGTCTAAAGGAGAACGCTGTAAAAAAATCAAAACGTTATACGCGCCTATGAATATCAAACTTTCAGGTAAGTTAGAGTAATTCTCCCATTTTTTTATATTGACATGTGACACATATATATCTAAAGACGAAAATACCTTTACAGTGTTAAGTTTGACTAACATTTGACCAAGGATAAGGATCAAATTGATGAATTTTTTAAAACTTGATGGATCACAGGTCGATAAACCAATTTATTTTAAAAAATATAGGGACAAAATTGAAATTATTCCTAAAATAATTTAAATTAAAATATTGGTTTTTAAAATTAAAAGTACTTTAAAAGGATGACTCTATTGTCACCCAGAATTTTTCTTGCTATACCAATTCACTTATTACACTCATATAAAAAAATTAAAATTAAAAATTTTACTTCTCACACCCTACAAAATTCCAAAATTATCCTAACATATTGTTTAAAACTTTAGTAATTTTTTTTTTTCTCATTACACTTACTTCAATATAATGCTAGTTATTCTTGTTTCAATTTTATTTTTGGATGTCTTTGATAAAATTCCTATAAATTTTATCTAGAAATTTCTTTGTACTTCTTCTAAAAATATCCTTAGCTCTCTTCCATTTGATTTTCTTCTTCTTCCCCATCTCTTATTCAAATTTTTTTACAGATTATATGATTTTTTTTTCATGGTTTATTTGTGATAATGATTAGAATGATGAGATTAAATTATGCAAAAATAATAATAAAAGAATTGTAAGACTACATTTTTTATTTTTAGATATATTAATAGTAAGGGTTTTCTTGATATTGGATATGTATGCAATGAAATGTCTCAACGGAAAAAAACACAACTCTAAACAATAAAATATTGTCAAGAGCTGTATGAGGGTTTCATTCCTAGAAATTAAAGATGATTGAACAGTATGAAATTCATCAAATCAATTTTTTTTTTTTTATCTTTTCTTTGAATATATGCGAAAATTATGTTTTCTTATTGTGATATTAGAATTTTTTTTTTTTTTAAATATTATTAAGGTTTTATAGATGGGGTGTACGAATAATGTTGTACAAAGTAAATTTTGATTTTTCATTATACAATTATGGACTTTTAAGTAATTGTATATAATAATATATTGGTAATAAAGAATTTTAATAAAATATGGGTGTAGTAAGAAAGTTTTTGGGTGGCAATAGAACCACCCTTTTAAAAAATTATAAAATGACATAGAAGTTTTCAAAATGTAAATTACAACAAATGAAAGAAAACAAAACTTTAACTAGACACCATATTAATGGTGCCTTCAATGCAGTCAATATTCACCCCTGCATGACTGGGTTAGCAATAGTGGAAGAGGTTGAACCAGATCGTGGAAATTAATAATCTGGGTTTGTGGATCATGTGTAGCTCCACGATCTAGTTCTAGATCTAAAAGGAGTTTCTCCTTTAGTAGCTACTTCTCTAAATTGAAATTGAGTTCCCAAGTGATTTGTGAAAATGAGGTGTAAGATTATATTTCAATTTTATAGATTTATTTCAAAGTTTTTATGCAACAAAAGTATGATAAAAAATAAAAAGAGAAAGGAGAAGAGAGAGACACAATTATTTTTACTTGAAAACCCAATGGGAAAAATAATGGGACTAGAATCCTTTCTAACTACTTTCGAACGAAACCTCACTACTAAAAGACGGATTACAAATTTCTTTCGCAACCCACCTAGCCAAGAAATCTAACCTTTATCTAGCTAATAGCAGTCCTAACTCTCGCTCTTCATGAACGTAGAATGACAACTCAATCTATCTTTTAAATCCGCTACAATCTCCTTGAACTCGTCTTCTTGTCTAGTCACATATGCTTGACGAATCCTTCCCATTTCTTCTCTTTAAGAAGTAAGGCCACAATTGATCTTAAATCAATAATGATCAATGCATACACATAGGCCCTATATATATTTATTTATTTATTTATAGTCCTTCTTTAGTAAAGAAGTCTTGATTTTTTTTTTTTCTAAAATCACTAATTATAATCACATATTTTCAACGGGTCTTATTACTATGGTGAACTCTACTGAGAATGAGTAGTTGTAACATATCTACTTTAATGTTACCTCATTTGGAACTATTCAAATATTTAATAATTTTTAACATCTTACATTTTATAATTCAATTGCATCTCAGCTTAAAATGTGACAATTAATGAATTGATATATTTTGTAAGTGAAATAAATAATTGTTAAAATATATTAATTTAGTGATTAATCTAGATTAAAGTATAGATAAAATACAAAAGATGAAATCTTTGATATTATTATTAGATATTAATAATAAAGAAATACAAAAAATAACTTGCATGCATGTGAAGCCGTTTTCATTTGCCTTGCAACATGATTATAGAAATTTGAGACGTCAAAGGGATTAGTAATATCTCATAACTAGTAGGGGTGGACGTTTTCGAGTTCGGGTTGGATTAAGTTGAAAATCTCTCAAACTCCGTGGGTTGGGTTAAAAATTTTTAACCCAACCTACCCCAATAAATTCTTCAATTCAACCCAACCCAACCAAACATAATAATAGTCAGGTTGGGTTGGATTGGGTTGATCGGGTTAGATTTAATCCACCACAAAGGTATAAAAGGTTTAGTTGGTAACTCTCATAATTTTAGCAATTTAATTACAACTAAAACGTATACAAATAAAGATTCAATAATTCAAAATGAAAGATTCAATCACTATAAAAGTTTTCCTTGATTGTCGTCCCTAACAAATGTTTTTCTATAAGAAGGAAAAAATCTTGGATTTAGAATTATAGATAGACATTTGTCGAATTGGGTTGGGTTGGGTTGAAAAATTTTCAATCCAACCCAACCTAATTTATTTTTCAATCAAATCCAAGACAACCCATCCCAATTTTTTTTTTTTTTTTTTAACCCAACTCAACCCGACAAAAAGTGGTCAGGTTAGGTTGGGTTTGTCGGGTTGGGTTGGAGATGCCATCCCTAATAATTAGTAATATTGACTTGGGGATGAGTTGTACCTATTAGCTAGGAAGAGAAGTAGTCAGAGATGCTAGACCACCAAGCCCCATTAACTTTTGGGTTTATAATAAGGTACAATATTATCATATATTTCATATATTAGATGATAAGGGTATTTTTAGTGAAGATTTAAGCCTTTAAATCTATATTTTTATTGTTGTTTTTGAGTGTTTTTTATGTGTCTTTTTGTGCATTTCAGGGAATAAGTCTCTAAATAGTGTGTAACACTTAATTAGAAAGGATTTAATGTGAGATCAAGTCAAATAAGTGTAGGGTTTGCGTTTTGTTAAAAAAAAAAGCATAATTATGGATTTTCAAGTTTAAAAGATGGGTTGACTTATGAGAGCTCATATGGAGTCATCGGTTTCAGTTATGTGAGCTACAACCTATCAAATTAAAGTTACGAATGTCTAGTTTCTATACCAATTGACGGTTCATGAATTGGAGAATGGGGCTAAGAATGGGGCTCTCATGCCCCTACTATCACCCTTGATTCTCAACCCAAATCAAGTCCATTTTATCTTCAATCCTTCACCCACCAACATCATTCACCCATACTTTAGAGAAAAAGCTTTGCAAGAGTAGAGAAGAGAATGCAAAGGCTCGAACTCAAAAGAAAGGAGTTCCATAGATTCAAACTCGGGAGAGAGAGATTCATGGGTTGTATTTTCAACTTTTCTCTTGTATTTGTAATTTTTTCTTTGCATGTAGCGGTATTTCATATTGTATTAGGATGATGATGGATTTTGATTTTTTAATATTAATGGAGTTAATTGTTTTACTTGAGGAAGTTGTGTATGTTGAGTAGGAATTTTAGAGCTTAATGCTTGTTTATGATTGGCCACTATATGCATGATTTGAGGTTATGTGTTGAGACCAGAAGGAATAGTACATAAAGTGTTTGATAAAATGTCTATCCTAGGATAGAAAAAGGAAATAGGTCACTCGTATGATAGTCGGGTCATTGTAAGTATTCGATAGACATGCGAGTATCTGATAAAAATACCAATCCAACTTAAGTTATAGATTATCTTGAACCTTATGAGCTCTCATTCATTTGATAGCCATTGGAAAATAAGTGTCGGTGGACGAGAGTATGTTCGATGCATCATCGGAATAGATGTGTTGAGGGAATTAATGATAAACTAGCAACAAACACAACTAATAAATCTTCAATGCTTTGATAATTAATTTCTAAATCTAAGTGGAATCCAAAATCCTAACACACTTTATTATTTATTTATTTATTTATTTTTATCTAGGACTAGTTTGGTAATCAATTTCTACGTCTCTGTGGAGACGATCCTGCAACTGCTATACAACATCTATACGATTTGTATATTTGCAAGGTTTGATTACTGAAAATGGGAACTAAAAAGTAACCAACATTAGACGATTTCAAAAACGACTGCATACTTGCCAATCTAAATGAACTAGTTGTATTATTTTGTTTTATTATTTTTACTTTCTTACAAATTTAAAGGGAATGCATTCAATTATAACTTTGACAGACTTCCATAAACTTTTTTTAGTGAATGACTTTTGTAAAATTTCATAGACTCTTAATGACTTTATAAATTCATAAAAGACTCCCATAGATTTTTACAAACTTTTTTTAAAAATACTTTCTTTAACTTTTACAGATTTTTTAAAAAAATGAAAGACTCTCATAAATTTTCGTAGACTTTTATAAACATTCACAAACTTTCACAGATATTAATAAAGTTAATTAAGCAAGATCTATGTCCAAGACTCCAACACATGATCAAGCCAAAGTTATTGTTAGTCAATCTGCATATTTGAACCTAACCCAGATTTTTGTCCACCAAGTGCCTGATCAGCACCAATCATGAAACCTATGCTTGATTAGTATCAACGTTTTATTTAAACTATAATCATGAAAACCTATGTTCAATACAAATACACAAAAATTTAACGGTGTCAAACACCATTTCAACACAAATATACAAATATATATATATATATATATAGTTTTGGTTTCCATAGTATATAAAATTTAATAGTGACAGACACTTGACGGTATTGAATTAATTAACCAATTGATGTATTTGCTTTGGTTTCAAAAAAAAAAAAAAAAAAAGAATTGATATATTTGCATTTTCGCTTATCAAAGTTCAAACAAAATCATCACATGCATTCCAACAGAGAACAACTTTGGAATGAGCCTGACTTTGTGATTTGTTAATGGTGTTCTCTGTTTTAAGCATGTACTTGTCTCTGTTTTATTAATGGATTACCAGGTTTAGGAAGAAACAAAAAACAAAAAACAAAATCATCACATTGAGTGAAGAATAGAATTATATGCATATAACATCAAACAATACACAATCTTTCATAGATGTTCTTGGATTTCACGACAAGAAAAACTGCTCAGGTTTTAAACAATCAAGAAACGAACTGAAGAAAAATCAATAACAATAAAACAACACATCAGAAACTAATCACTACTCGAAGAAAGCAAATAAATTGAAAATTAATAAATAAAAATTGAAAATTAACATACAAACCCTAACATAAACCCATTGTATCATACAAAAATCACCACAGTTGAATTTATTGTTTGATTATAATACATAACTCAATGGAATCGAAATAAAGTAAAAAGAAAAATGCATGCCAGAGAAACTGGGGTCCTTCTCCAATTGAAAATTGAAACTAGGGTTCCTTCTTCTTCAATTGAAATTTGAAAGTCTTGAAAAGTTTTTAGGAAAATGGAAAGAGAATTGATTAAGTTGGTTATTTATACTTAGCATCTAAAAATCTATAAAAGTTTGTCATATGGTAAATTCCATAAAAGTCATGGACATTTTTTAATACACCAAAACTTTCATAGACTCTTTAACAGTATACCTCATGACTTTTATAGATTTTTTTAAAGTTTATAAAAGCTTATATTGAATAGCTCATGATTTTTAATGCCTTTTTTAAAGTCTATAAAAATTTATATTGAATACCTTATAACTTTTATAGAGTCTTTAAAAGTCATGATTAAATACATTGAAATTTTTTAAATCTACAAAAGTCTATGAAAATTTTTTAAACTCACGATTGAATATACATTTATACATTTAAGATTCTTAACAGAAAATGACTAAAAAGTTTACTATACAGGCCGGATTTCATGGTTTTGACTCGGACGTGATACGAACCATAATTTTACTAAAGCCCAATCTATATGCTGATCTTCGAAAATTAGACTTGAACCAAATGTGGTCCTATATGAAAATGGACCGGTCGGAGTAGCCACCTCCAATCGAAATTGAATTATTGCTTAAATAATTGAGCTGAGAATCAAAGCCAAATAAATGCACCCAACTACCCTAGTCCTATCATTATTGAAATTAGAGATATCGAAGGTATTAGTATTATCTCATAATTAGTAATGACTTGGGGAAGAGTTGTACCTATCAGCTAGCAGCTAGGTAGAGAAGTCATAAGAGATGCTGGACCGCCAAGCGCCATTAACTCGTTGGATTTATATAATAAGGTACAAAATTATTATATATTTCATATATTAGACGATTTTATGACCACCGCATGCCTGTCACTCTAAATGAACTGATTGTTTTATTTTGTTTTGTTATTTTCACTTTCTTGCAAATTTAAATTTAAGATTCTTAATAGAAAAAGATACTATGCAGGTCGGATTTTATGGTTTCGGATCGGAATCGATACGAACAATAATTTACTAAAGCCCAATCCACATGCTGATCTTCGAAAAGTAGACTTAGAACCAGATATGGTCCTATATGAAAACGGACTAGCCGGACTAGCCACCTCCAATCGAAATTGAATTATTGCTTACATAATTGAGCCAAATCACCCAACAAAAAAAATCTTTATTTATTTGTTAAAGACAGTCATATCTTTATGGGTTATTATCGATGTAACCCCTAAAAATGAAAATAATGTCAAAAGATCACTAGTTTTGAAAATATTAGTTAAAAAGATCCGACCGTCAATTGGAATAGTAAAACGGTTAAGAAAGTGATGGATCCGTTAATGCTGGGGGTATAATCGTCAATTTCCTTTCATTTCTCAATTGGAGACAGTTGGATTGAATTAAAAATATTAAAAAAGAAAAGCAAAATGCTTTAGGTTCATCAGTCATCAACATCAACATTACTCTCTCTCTCTCTTTCTCTCTCTCATCTCACCTAACAACCACCACCATTCAACTTCATCACCACCTACACACCATCAAACCTAGCCCCATCACCACTTAACACACCACCCTAACCCATCGTTGCTGTCACCCATCAACTAGTACCATTGCCATTGTTGTCCTCTTACGCCACCGTCGAGCTTCATCGCCCCTACCTTCTCACTGTCGTCGACACCTACTTGAGCTCTGACTCAACACACCACCATAAGCCATCGCCGCTGTCACCCATCAACCAGTACCATTGTTGCCACTGTCCTTTTACGTCGCCGAGCTTCATTGCCCCCACCCTCTCACCACCATCGACACCTACATGAGACGGTAGGGGGGTTTTTTAGCTTTTGACACCTGCCGTCGACACCAACTCATCCTCGACACCAGATCTCATCATTAGCAAACCCAACAAACACTCGAGCTTGGTGGGTCGAGTTGTTGGGTTTTAACTTCGATCCTAAAGTTGAAGTCCCCCCATATGAAGTTTGAGGCAATCATAGCATTTTCTGTTTCCTATTTTTGGTTTTTGGAGTTGTTTTTTTTTTTTAATGTAAAAATGTTGGGTTTGCTCTCAAATCATGGTGTTCTCTATTTTTGTTTTTTAGGGTTCGTTTTTTTAATGTAAACATGTTGGGTTTGCTATCAATCATGGAGTTTATGGTGTTTATGGCTGGTGTTTATGTCTGGGTTCAAATTTGGGTTTGAATGTAAAAGTGTTGAATTTTTTGTAGATACACCTCCATCTCTGCCATTGAAATCTGTCTAATTTGTCAAATATTTTTATTTTTAATTTGTTGGATTTTGATTGTGCATGATGATTTTGGTTTACTAGATTATTTTTTAATTTTTTTGCAAGTAATGATGGGATTTTTTTTTTATTTAGTTTATTCAATTTGTTATTATTTTTTTTCAAATTAATCTCCCTCATCCATCTTAAGATGGAGGGTGGAGATCTGATAAAAATTTTTTAGTTAATTTATTTAATTTTTTTAAATTAATCTCCATCGTCTATTTTAAGATGAATGGTGGAAATCTAGATCTAATGATTTTTTTTTTATTTAAGCTTTTAATTTTTTTTCAAATTAATTTCCGTGTAAATATGATAGAAATTTTTAATTTAATTTAATTTTAATTGTTATTAAATTGTAAATTCTAAAAATTTTTACTCTTTATTTTGGTTATGAAAGGGTAGTTTGGTAATTAATTAATTTATTTTGTTTTTTATATTTTATTTTTTAATGTGATAAGGTATTTTGGTCTTTTATGATTTTTTATCACAAAACCAATAAGGTCCAAATGGAAACCGCTTTTGGAAGACAATGGGAGGTTTTTTTGACTAATATGTTTAAATTAGGGAGTAAAATGAGGTTATTTTCATTTTTAGGGGATTTTTGGATTTTTCCCTATCTGGTAAAAATCCTATCTTTATTGATTAAGAAAAAGAAAAATAAAAGTAAAAAGCAAGTAGAAAATTAGTCTCGAACCAATTATGATCAAATATGAAAATGAACTAGCGGCCTCTAATGGGAATTGAATTATTGCTTAAATAATTGAGCTGAGAATCAAAGTCAAATAAATGCAGCTAATGACTAGTCCTATCCTTATTGATTAAGAAAGAGAGAGGGAAATAGCAAGATAGGCTTCCATGCTACTTCCTCCAAGTTCAAGACAGTCGTAGCCACAATTGCATGATATTGCATCTCAAACAAAATTTTGTTTTTCGAAGTGAAATCATCTTTCACTGAACCAACGATTAGATCATTATCCCCTTAAAACTTGAGTTGTTCATCCCTTGCTCTTGTTCGATGTTATTGAGAGCAACATGGTTGATGCAATAGTCTCATTCGTGGTGGAACGGCTTGGGGGCTTCCTCATCAAAGAAGCAGCCTTCTTACTAGGAGTCAAAGACGAAGTGACGAAGCTGAAAGATGAACTGAAAGCCATGCAACGTTTCTTAAAAGATGCAGAAGAAAAACAATATGAAGATCCTACAACATTCGGTTGGGTGTATGACATTAGAGATCTTGCTTATGATATTGAAGATCTGTTAGATACATTCCAGCTCAAAGTCCATAGTGAAGCTGAAGATGATGAAGAAACTATGGAAGAAAAGCCTAAGCCAAGATGCTATCCTTCCATGTTTTCTTGCATATGTGATAAAGGCAAGGAACAAGTCATTCTATATGATATAGGCAAGGACATTGAAGAGTTCAAAAATAGACTCATTGATCTCTCCCGTAGACGTCAACTGTATGGAATTCGAGATTCCGGTAGCAACAAAGAAGGAAGGGGCAGCGCTCTTCTTAAAAAAGATCTACGAAAAACCACCTCCTTTGCAATTGAAGAGAATGTTGTTGGCTTTAAGGATGATGTTGACGAATTGTTGACTAAACTTCTTGAGGATGAACCACGGCGTTTCGTAATTTCCATCTTTGGAATGGGTGGTTTAGGCAAAACCACTCTTGCTAGAAAGCTTTACCACTGTAGTAAAGTCAAGATGAAATTAAATCGTTGTGCTTGGGTTTATGTATCTCAAGATTACACAGCTCGAGATCTTCTTGTAAGAATTATAATGTCATTTGGGATTAAAGATAAAAAATTGAAGGATCTAGAGACGATGGTTGAAGTAGATTTGGGCCGATATCTTCACGAATCATTGCGAGAGTATTCTTACTTGGTGGTGATGGATGATGTATGGAATAAAGAAGTTTGGAAGAGCTTAAAAAGTTATTTTCCAGACAATAAGAATGGAAGTCGAGTTATCATCACAACTCGCAATCAAGAAGTTGCTGAATGTTCAGACGAGAGAACTCATCATCATAGTCTTCGAAAACTAAGGCTTGATGAGAGTTGGCAACTGTTTCGTGAGAAAGTATCTGCTCCATATTTCAACGCAAATGATCAGTTGCAGAACTTGGGTAGAGAAATGGTACAAAAGTGTGATGGCTTACCACTTGCCATTGTTGTATTGGCTGGGCTCTTGTCTAAAAAAAAGGCACAAGAATGGTGTGAGGTACGCAATCACCTTTGGCAACATTTAAAGGTTGACGCAAAGCTTGAAATTCATTGCTTACTAACTTTGAGCTTTGATTGCTTGCCTTATCCATTGAAGCAATGTTATCTTTATTTGGGGCTTTTTCCAGAGGACTTTGAAATAAACGTGGAGAAATTAATCCATCTTTTAGTGGCAGAAGGTTTCATACCACAAGTTGAAGATCAGATTATGGAAGAAGTGGCTAAAGCTTACGTGGATGAGTTGATAAGTAGAAGCTTGATTCAAGTAGAGAAAAGATATTGGGGGAGAATTGCAACCTGTCGAGTCCATGATTTGTTACGCGATCTTGCAATTGAAAAGGCAAAAAGTTTTAACTTTCTTTATATTTACGATGAAGTTAAACATTCAAATATATTGCCAACCTTGTCATCATGCACACGACAAGCTATTTATTCTGGGATAGAAAATCCTTCGTGGTTTGAAAATTGTAATCCACGCTTGCGATCTCTTTTTTTATTTGTCCAAGGGCAACAAGTGGTACCTATATGCAAGAAATTCAGTTCTCTAAGAGTGCTCAATTTTTATAGTTACGTGGACTATAAAGAGCGATCAATGTTAGCTGAAGAGATAGCAAAATTGATCCATTTAAAGTATTTGGGGTTAAGGAACTCTTGGGTTCGTTTTTCTCCATCATCAGTTTCCAAGTTGTGGAGACTACAAACTTTGGACACTTACGCATCTGATTGGCCTGTCGCCTTACCAGCTGAAATTTGTAAGTTGCAGGAGTTGAGACATTTAATTGGAGAATTTGCAAATGGTCCTTTGCAGATAGACAACTTGACAAAGCTTCAAACTCTCAAATATGTAAAAGTATATTACTGGAGACAAATCAAAACTGCAAAGTTGGTTAATCTTCGAGAGTTGTGGATTTATGGTGAAGGTGATGGTACGTTTTCTTTTGATTCAATGTCCAATTTAAAAAGCCTTAAAATACTATTAGTTCAACCTGAGTCTGGTCGTACATCTTTTGCATCACTGGAACCACTCTCTCACTGCCAGCATCTCATAGAGTTGAGATTACGTGGGAAGTTAGAGAAACTGCCAACAGACATGCATAAACTCTTGTCAAATCTCCAACTTCTCTCGTTAATGGAATCACAACTCCAGGATGACCCAATGCCTCTATTAGAGAAGTTACCATACCTCACCATTCTTCATTTAGGTGAAGGATTTTACAATGGAAAGAAAGTAATGTGCAGTGACAATGGTTTTCTTCTGCTTGAAATTCTACTATTTGATGAGTATAACTTTGAAATAGAGGAGTGGCAAGTAGGAAAAGAAGCCTTGCCTAGTCTTAGAGGGTTGAGTATCCCAGAGAACATCAAGTTGACAATTCCAGAAAGATTGAGATCACTCCCTACCCCAGACCCACTTGAATACACCTTCGAGTCGCCTGATCAAGCTCTGCGTCATCCCCGAAGGTATTCCTCTTTCAGATTTCGTTGCGGTCATATTTCTGTTGCTATGTGCACATATCAATGCAATTCTCTTTTGTTACTGTGTAGAATTCGAGAATTTTAACGTGATGTTTTTGCAAGGTGGATGGATTTCACATTTTCTCAAATTTCAACATACGTTTACGCTTATTTGATTGAACCCCCATAGACATGAGAATAGTCCAAATAATGATTTAGTGAAAGAAATAAATTATATATGTGCTTTTTTTAAAAAAAACTCTTAACTAAACTCATTTATATTTTCATAGAAATTATTAAAATACTAAAATGTCATGGTATGTTGGGATGTTTGTCTATTTCTAGGCAGACCATATTTTGAAATGAAATTTATCTTAAGCTATTTTCTGAAAAAAAAAAAAAAAATCGCAGATTTTTGTACAATAAACCTTATTTGTTTACACTCTTTCAGTGAATTTTCATAATTTTACAATTTGTACATAAATTATTAAAAAATGCAACTGAACAATGTTTACTTTTCATAACACATTGGTGCCCTCTAGTTTAAAATTTTGGCTTACTTATGTTTTGGTAACATTATTTTTTGACATAAAATATTTTTTTAAGAATAACATTTGTAAATTTATGTGATTTTAAGTGAAACATCAGACAGTTAACTTCACTAAAGGTTTGCTTTGCTTTGGATCATTTAGAGGTTTGCATATTAAATTGTTTACCTAGAATATGTGTGTTTACATGCTTTACAAATATTTGAATATAATTTGTATGAAAATATGTGCACATTTGATAATATGAGATATGTTTAATTTTGTATATCATAATTCATTGCTGCTATTTGATATATGATTTGTTATGTATGTGATAATATAATGGAAAATGTCTCTAAGACACTTTGGGTACTAATGTATATTACTGTGTAGATTTAGTGCTTTTTAAAAGAACTTGCTAGTGATCATGGCAAAGAGTTTAACAATCTTACCTTCAAACAAAAGTGTTTTTGTGTTTTAAAACTGATGTGATTCTCACTTATATTAATCACCCCACAAATATTTGTTGCCAACCAGCAACTTTATGTTTGATTTTATGATATGATATTTAATTCCTATGGGACAATGTACTGTAAAGGAAACATAACCTGTTGGGAATTTGATATCCGTGTGATATTGAGACAATGAAATAATATTTTCTATGGTTTTCCTTTTCTGTGGTGCGTAGTAAGTAGTTATATTTTGTTTTGGAAACAGTTGCTTAATATTGAATTGTAAACTCACAAAGGTTTGTTCTGACTCCATCTCAGATCAAGATGGAGCAACCCTTCATCTCCATTTATTAAAAAGATTCTTAATTCAGAGAGCTATTTAAAAAGATTCTTAATTAAACTCATTTGTATTTACATAGAAATTGTTAAAATAAGCATATCTCTGTTTGTTGGATTCTATGTATTGAAGTTTTCATTTGTGCTTAGGTTGCAATGTATAAGGTAAAGAAATTGATCTAAAGAAAACGATTTGTAGTTTGAGAGTTATATGTGGACTAAAATGGAGAGAATTTTTTATTGTCTAGTTTTTTGGATGAATTGTGGCTCTTATTTTAGCTTGTTGGGTCTGTTTTGAGAGATGTCTCAGTTGGTTGATTGGCTTTTTGGTTGTTGGTGATCATTTGGGGTGAAAATTTAGGAGGAATTCTGATGGAGAGTCCCATGCTTGATGATGTTTTGGAATGCTCTGGTTTGATGTTCTTTGTGGGGTTGTTTTTTTTATTTTTATTTGGGTTGTGTTAATAGGCTGGTTTTCTTCATTTAGAATTTTTTTTTTCCATTGTAGAGTAGGCTTCTGCATCCTTGAGTTGAAAAATAACTCAAATCTGAAATTTTTGCAAAACTAACTCATTTAAGACCAGCCAGCTCACTCTACTTATCAAATTAGAGTTTGATTTGAATTTTCCTCTCTTGCAAACTGTTTGAGATTTCCTAGGACTTGTAGTTTCAAATGGGCTGCCTTGTTATCATCTTGTAGCTGTCTTTTTGTTCTTCTTCTGCTGCTCATCATGCTACTGGTTTAGATGTTCTTGTTTTAGCTATTCTTGTTCTCCTTCTGCTGTTTTTGTTTTTGGTATTTTGGTTGTGTTGTTGTCTGCTTATAGCTGTTTCTTGTTTTAGTTTCAAATGGGCTGCCTTGTTGTCGGTTTGGTCTTTTTCAGTGTTAATTTGCAGTGAACCATTTTCGATGACTGTCAGTTTAGTTTTTTTGACTGTATATAATTAGTTTTATTTTCTGCTTGCAACAGGAACATCAATTGTGGCCCAACCTGAGACAATAACAGGAAAAGGAACAAGTTACTGCTGTGGAGAACTGGATTTGCCTATGATATTGTGACAGATTGTGTTCTGCTAATTGTGAAGTGTTTTGGTTTGTCAATTCTCTGGTGTGTTAATTGTCAGAGATTGGTTCTGTTAATTGTGTTCTGTTAACTGGGGATTCCACTAGTTCTTGTAATAGATGAGTGTGCTTTGCTACCAATGATTGGTTGAACTTGCAACTCTTTTCTGCTGCGAGGGATTTAATGTGTAATATGTCTACTCTCTATCTAGTTGCAATTTGATCTGTATGCCATAATGACATTTGAATGGAATAGCATTTTGTAATGTTCTCTTTATTTATTTAATATGCTGTTCCTTTATCTTTCTTCCCTTGTCTCTTAATTTTTTATGGTCCTTGATACGATGATGAATGCATTATTGTTTTCAGATAAATTGGTGTCAGTTAATTTACAGGACCATATACTTGCTCAAGATTCTACGCTTTAAGCTTGCTATGACACTTTTATGTTAAATTTGTATTCTACGCTTTAAGCTTGCTATGATACTTTTATGTTAAATTTGTTTTCTTTGATTTGTTTGAGCAGTTGGAGACATTAAGATCATGGTCATGCATGCGTGGTGATTAGCCATCCCTCGGAGACTTAATTTATTATGTTCAGTGGTTTCAATATTTTTATTTGATGCTAAACCCAAATTGTTATATATATATATACACATTTTTAAACTCCAAATTGTTATATTATAATGCTCTAATTGATCTATCCCTGTAAGTTAATGTTGCATAGCTATCAGCTATATGAGACCTTCACTAATTCCACCAACATTTGGGCAGAATTCTATCCAATTTGATCACTAGATCACACGGTTTATGATGACATTTTAACCTCTTTTTTTCTTTCACTTTTTTCACAACTATTATCTGGCAACTAATTACAATTTTATTAGTAATTGGTCTGTTCTATTTTCTTTCTTCCCATTTAATAACATTGTCAAACATCATTACATGACCAAAAGCAGTATGAATTTACCCATAATATCTTGTTGACATTGAAAAATGGTCTGATGTACATCTAAGTACTTCCAATGAAAATTTATATTCAACCAATTTCACATATTTTCAAACACTCGACCATATCAAAACCAAATGATTAATTACAAGGGATATTTGACAATCATCTCATGTCCAAACACTAGAAGGATACAAGAACAGGAGCAAAAGTAAAAATACCTAACAACTCAACAGCCTAACACCTCATTGCTTCGCATATTCACACTTACATATATAATAAAATAAAGCATATTGGTCCCAATTCCACACCAAGTTAGGAATTCCTAACCCTACTGAGAATTCCCAACCAACTCTACACCGCCTATAGTGCTCTTTTGAAAGTTCTATTGAGAAATAAAATAAAACATTCTCAAAATTGTTTTGTTGGGATTTTAGTTCCCAAATTTGTTTCCTCACTTTTGAGATTTTAAGTGGGACATTCATAAATATTTTGCATTGTTAAAGGTACCATGCATTGTTAAACCAAAAGTTTTAACTACTGCCAACAATTGTAGGCAAGTCGAAGTTGCTGGTTTCCAGCTTATACACCATCCAACTCATAGTTTTGAAAGGCGGAAAGGCCCTAGAGCCAGAGGCACAAGGTGCATGAGGCGAGGCGCCCATTTACAAAGCAAGGTGCACCTTTTATATAAAAAAAAAAAAAAAAGAAAGGAAAAAAGAAAAAAGGAAAAAAAAAAACTTAAAATATTATTAAATCATAAAGTTTGGGTTTTTTTATACCTGTATATGTAATTGTAGGGATTTATATATATATATATATATATATATTAAAATTAGAGGGTTTGATTGAATCTTTTATCAAAAAGAATGGGCCTATTTACAAATTTTTCTATGTATATGGCTAAGTTATAATAGTTGTAAAACTTAATCCCCACACACATATAAACCGACGCCTTCCGTATAGCAACCATAATCCCATAGCAGCCAAGCAGCCACCCACAATAGGTAGCTGGAGGCCGATTTCAGTGGCTGAAATATCGGCATGAGCAGAGAAGAAGAGAGAAAGGATAGATTGGTGGCTGGACAGCTTCAAATATATGATTTCGATGGTTGGAAGGCAGCTTTCGATGATTGGCGAGCTTATTCAATGGCTAACAAGGTGGTTTAGGTGGCTTGAGCACCGACGAGATGAGAGGAAAGGAGAAAGAGTTCAAATCAGGCAAAAATGATTGGTTTGGGGTATTTGACCCAATGCTGATCTGTTCAAAATCAGACAGGCTGTGTGAGGCGGGCCTAGCACATTGGTGCCTCTTTGCGTGAGGTGCTCGCCTCACCTAAATCGCACCACCTCCGGTGACGCAAGGCGCCAAATCGGCACCTTAAGCCGCCTAGTGCCTAGGCCCTTACCTAGGTGTGTCTGTAACAACTATGATCCAACTAAAACAATAAACTTACAGGCTAAACCATATATGTGAGTGTTATAAACTTGTTAAGAATTCTTAATAGGGTCAGAAATTCCTACCATGTTGGGAATGCCCAACTTGGTTGGGAATTTCCACCAGGTTTAGGAATTCCTAACCCTGTTGGGAATTCCTAGCCTTGTTAGGAATTCCCAACCTTGTTAGGAACTCCTAACCTGGTTGGGAAAGGTTAAGAATTTCTAACCCTGTTAGGAATTCCTAACACGGAGGTTTCTAAAACTTATCTCCTACTAACATGGTTTCCTTTTCCTAATTATTGTTATGACATTAGCAAAACATTTACAAGAATATAACCATAACATTCAAAGTTTCAAATTTTAGACTCCAAAAGTGTGACCTGTGAACTTGAACACTCCATTGATTAAAATGGGGATCTTGGTAACATACAGGAGAAAAACCCTAGTACCAAATTCATTCAATCGAAATATCCAATTAGTGCCAAATTCATTCCAACATAAAAACAAAGTAAAACCTAAATGAAGTTTTGAGAAACAATGCAAGATAATGAATAATGCATCATCATGACACGAGAAGCAACAATCATGACTTTAACAGCAACAACTGGAAACACATATAATTCGAACAATTGGACAAAACAACTTCCTAGTGAAAGCATCAAAAACAAGGGCAAACACAACAAGCATTACCACAATACAAAAAACACATAATATATGATATATATTTTATTGTTTAATGTTGATTGAAAAAACAGAGCAATTGAGGAACACAAAAAGACAGAACAACAACAACCAGAAGATCCCTGTTTGATTTTGAGAAAATTAGAATGCAGCGGAGCCAAAATTAAGATAGCACCAGCTATCAAATTAACATGTAAGAAATAATTAAATAAGAAATAAATCAACTTGCAATTGAGAAAGAAATCCAACATAATGAGATGGCACTACCTATCAAATAGAGAAAGGGAGTAACACGGTTTTACCATCAATTTAATAGTAACAGCATTTAAATGCTTTATATTTTAGATTGCTTAACTTTATATTGTATATAAATGAATGCAAGATGACCCTTACAAGGTCATGGATGGATGGTTGAGGTGAGATGAGAGAGAGAGAGAGACAGAGCAAGAGAGAAGATACCGACCATCCAATGCCTCCATCCTCATCATCGTCATCGCCAGCAGTTCAACCCCTCCGTGTCATCGCGTCGACCCTTCAAGTCACCTTCCTTCTCTACCGGTTCAAAACTCACACAACAAAACTATCGTTCCTTCCTTCAAACCGTCGCCGTCATCTCCTTCTTTCAAGTCCACGTCGGACCGTGAGAGTGTGAGGGACCGTGAGAATGTGAGAGTGAAAGTGACTTTACAATGGGCCAGTGAAAGTGAAATTGAAATGTTAAAGGATATGTTACTTTTGTAATTTATTTATGTAACAAGGGCACTATCATCCTTTCACCTCTTCAAATGGGACAGTTGTGCATAAATTTTAGATTTCAGCTATTTTTGAACTCGTGGATAATATTTTATCTTTTAAAGAAAATTTTGGTTTTGAAAACCTAGATTTTTAGGTTTTTAACGACTAAAGACCTGGACTTCTGGAAACCCATATTTTTGGGTTTTCATTCGTAAAAAATCAAAAAATCTAGGTGAAACCCAAAAAATGGATTTTCAAGTCATTAGAAACATAGATTTTAGGTTTCAGTGATTGGAAGATGGAGATCTTAGATCGGATGTCCATTGTCCATCAAATGTGATGGACGGTGGACATCTCATCTAGGTTTTCCACACTTCAATTTATCTTTACATGTTTTGTATTATGTTTTATGTACATAAAAGTATTTTAGTCATTACACAAGTTTAAGAGTGTGATAGAGATTTCATATGTTCTTAATGAGGTTATTTTGGTCCATACATAATTTTGGACAAAATATGCCAACTTTTTGGACGGAAATCTAATAGTAGTTTTTTTTTTTTTTTAATGTAACATTTTAAAAATTAGGTGCCAACTGCCATTAGTTTTTTTTTCATAAGTTTTCCATAATATACCTACTTAAATTAATGTTGTGGCATTAACTTCATATTATTTTCTATTAATTGATTTGAGAACATAGCGTTGACTATCTTAGATTGTGAAAACAAAAAAAAAAAGAGATAACCTTTGTGAGTTTACAATTTAATGTGTATAGTTAGGGGTGAGCAAAAAAATCAAAATCGACCCAATCCAACCCGAAAATGTCGGTATTTAATTTGACTTCGAGTTGGGTAAAAGGGGTCTTTCCATGGATATGTTAGTCCGTACAGACTCTGTGCCGAGTGTCTTTAGTGAATAGTTGTTCTCATCTTAATAAACGTGCAAGTAGAATTGTGGCAAGTGGAACTGTAGGAAATGTGAGCATTTAAGATTTTTTGTTTATATGCTAGCTTTTACTGAAACTTTCTTTCTTACTTAAAAGGTAACTCAGTCTGTCGATTATGAAGCTAATTCATATTGAATTGTAGGCTCTTCTAGCTGCCAAGAAAAGAGCAGCTGCCAAAGGAATGAAACTGAAAGATTATATTTGGCATGGTCATGATCCCAATATGTTAGTTGCTGTCATGGCAGAGCTATGTGCTTGTCTTAACTCACTGTTGGCTGTTGGAACTAAGTCAGTTCTTAGAAATTAAACTTATTGAATGTTGCTTTAAAATTTCATCGTATGGCACCTCTATTTTCTCTTTTATTACCCCCAAGTTATTTTATGTGAAATAAGATCATATTAGAACCAAAAGGATGTAAGAATAATAATAATAATAATAATATTTATCGAAATAAGCATCAAAGCTAGAAAGATCAGACTTTGAGTACCGGATTTTTAATGTCATAACGGATGAATTGTTAAAAGCTGAAACTAAGTAGATTATTAAATTTATTAAAACTTCGAACTACCTCATTATGGTTTTGTTGCTAGTGTTTTGTTCTCTAATCATGTAGATTTCAAATATTGCTCTAATTTTAGTCCTTCAGCCATTAATATATTATTTAAATTTTGCAGGATGGCATTGCAGTTACTAGCCTAATTATAACTGCAGATCCTTGGTTATAGTGAAGATAATGGGAAATCAGGTTTATGATGCCGTAGGTTCAATCATAGTTAGCAACCTTCTTGGATTGGTACACAATATTTCAACCTTCCAATTTGTGCGTCTTGATCAGATTGTATGTGATTATTATATGACCGCTTGCAAACAAATGATAGTACTAGTTAACTATTAGATCAAAAACTTAAACTTGTAAGTTAGCACTCAAACAACAATATTAAGCTATGATACATTTATTTATGTGCAAAATAAACGGACTTTGCATATGACCAAGCCTAAATAGAAACACAAATACTAAAACAAAACAAATGTCAATTGTAGGGTGGTAGTAGAACTCAACAACTTTAACCAAAACTGTCTTTTATATCATTCTGCTTCACTTATCTTTCATATTTGTCCATACTTACCCATTTTGAACGATCGAAAACGTTTTGTAGGTTGTGGATTCTTTATATGAGTTTAAAAGTGAGGTGATTGGACCTAGATTCTTTTGATTTGTGGCTGAAATAGATGAATTTTCTTAAGATATCATATAATTTTATGTTTTCCTTCAACTTGGCTTTCTAATCATTAGTTTGATATGTCCATCAATATTTCTGATTTTTGTGGTGTTGATTGATATTTCTGCTGAGATTAAAACCTTAAAAGAATAATTATGTTATCAATATCAGAATATTGCCAATGACATATTTTAATGTTATACTTTGTTATCTTACCCTACTTAGATTTTTTAATTAAAGGCTTGTGAAGTCAAATCTATTGTCATTTCTTTAACTGTAAAGGCTTCTTTTTTCGTTTGTTTATATTTGAAAGATATTCTAGAAATTCTCCCAGTCATAACTATCATGAATAATGGAGATTTCTTCTAAGGGCCTTTTCTTTCCTTTTTAAGAAAGGTGCGTTTGGCCAGCAGTCCTTTAATATTCTTATATATAATGAGATTCTCTTAATTTCATCAATATGGAGATTTGTCCCTTCTGGGTGGTTCTTCTTTTGTTATTAAGAAATATGAATCATGTAATATTCATTCAACAATGAAGTTCACTTAACGTTGTCAATAAGGACATATATATTTTTTTCCTTCTAAGGAGCTTTTCATTCTATTTTCAAGATTGATGAGTTTGGTCAGTTGTCCCACCATATATACTTACATAAAAATATAAGATTTGCTTAAGTTTGTCAAACTTGTTATATATTGATGTATTTTTTTGGGTTGAGATCCAAAGAAATAACAATGCCTTTATTTTCTATTGATTGAACAATTATATATATATAGACACACACACGCACACACACAAAACTTTATGTTAGATATCAGTTCAAAAAGAACTTTATGTTAGATATACTTATAAGAATGGTATTTTGGTGTTGAACTTATAGATATAATATGGATTTCTCATAAAATATTAAAAGTTTTATAATTCATATTCTCTGTTTATATCTCTTTTATTTTTGGAAGTCTATTTCTATGAGATCCTACAACGGCCAAGTTATGAGGCAGACTGCCTTTAGCTTTTATCAGATTTGTTTTTGTGGATAGCTAGGAGTTCTCCTCGTATACCCTTCTCTATTTAATTTGCTATCTCTTAGGTGCTTCCTAAGTGTCTCGTGAAATCATGCTTGAAAAGGTCTTAAATATGTGGCTTTGTGTCAATATCTTAAATTTTGTTATGATAAAATTTGTAGTAGTTTTCAGTTGGACAGATTAAATGTAGTTCTTGGGATATTGTCATGATAAGTAGTTCTCGAACTCCAAGATGTACAAAGGGGTTACCAATATGAAACCTATTAGCATACAATTTAACTAATGCCAATTGTTTTCCTGAACATTAATGTAATTCCTCATGAAATTTGGCACAACTGATGTTGTATTAAATTTGCTTTAATGTTTTTTAATGTGATCTAATGATTGATTATCACTTATATATGGGTTTGATGGCTTCAGTCTATGTTTAATATGCTAACAAAGTTGATCAAATTAACCTTTAAAATGATCTAACGGTGGTTTGCTATATGGAACAAATTTCAATGGAGAGAAAGTTGTGTAGATTTATCTAGAGAGGTCTGGATGTGGAGAATGGGTCAGATAGGTTAATAATCCAATCTTTTTTCTCGATTTTGAATTAAAACTTTGTTATTAAGTATATGTATCGCTTTAATGCTTACATATATGGTATGTGTATAGATTTTTGTTTTTCAAGCATGTTTTGTTGAATTTGAATGTATATGCTTTTTTTTTTTCTTTTTTTTTTCACTTATGGATTGCAACCGATGATACGCATTTTTGTAAAGCTGCAAGGCAAAACGATTATTTTGTTTTATTAAAAACCATGGCTGACTATGGTAAACATTGCATACTGGTCCCAGATTAATCTCACGAAGTTCCCTCTCTAACCTATCAACTTCACTTTCTAATATTGTAATCATTTGCTCACTTGCATTGAGAACTCTTAGTATTTATCATGCTATAAACTTCAAGTCATAAATCACTCATTGAATTGCATTGGTGATTTATGACTTGAACTTTATATCGTAAAAAATACTAACAATTCTCAATGTAGGTGAGGAACTAATTGCAGTTTTAGAAAGTGAAGTTGATAGACTAGAGAGGGAAATTCAAGAGATCAATCCGGGTATTCGATATGTAGATATCGAAGTCCACAACCCAACAGACCTATCACTGTGATTTAACACTATATTTGAACAGTATATTTTAAGCCATTTATTTTTTGTACATCCAAAAATAATATTCATAGATATGGTTTACATTTTGAGAATTTTGGTTATGAGAAGGTTTTGATTTTAAAGGTGAAGTTCTTGCAATGAAATTAGTTGAATTACTTTCAAATAATTTTTGTTGGTTGCTGAGCTTGATGGCTTTTTGATAGCTGAATTAACTATTTTTTTCAAATTCAAAGCCTTGAGATTTCTGGTAGCAGTAGAGCAAGTTATGCATTAACAAGAAATCCTTCTTTATAAGCAACTCTCAGAGGAGGTCTAAGTAATATTACTCATATCCTAATCATAGAGGTCTCAATTTGGGCTGGTTATAAGCCCGACTTTAAATATTTTTATAAAGCTGGGTCTTATACTGTGTTGCCCATGAGCTCTATTTGGAGCAGGGTTGTCCACTTGGGCTTGGGCCTAGTTTGGATTGAGCACCAGCACATATATGCATACATATATATATATATATATATATATATATATTACATTCAGGATTTGGAAAGGGAAAAATAGTTCGAATTCTCAATCTCTTATCATGTAAATGTGATAGGTATACAAATGAACTTTAACCTTAACCTTAACCTGTCAATATGTGAATATGTCAATATTTGTTCGACACTCAATAAGGAGTAAATCTTGGGTTGCCGGGGCTAACATATTTGTCCACATTTTGAATTCATTTTGAATTGACCCAGGAAGCCACTTGGCATGTTTGGAGTGTTGACCATGACATCCAAAATTTCCTAATAATTTACTCGGTCTTGCGCGTTGCCCAGTCAAAAAGGCAGGCCGGACTTAATAAATAAATAAACAACTCAATGGCCTACTAAGCACATTCTATCAAGTTTCAAAGAATTTGCCATATATGTATATATAGTGAATGAAATGGTAAAGATGAATTACTTATAAAATTATTTGGTTTGTCTTTGTTTCTGAACTAACTTTTTAGGTTGGATAATGAATTTCAAAAGTAAGCAGAATTCTCATAAGAAATTTTATTGGAAGAGGCTTTTGACAATTTTGTATAAATATTTATTTTAGGTTTCAAAATTTATAGGAAATATTTGCAGTAAATTTAAAATCCAACAAAAACCCATTGAACAGGACAAAATATCCTATTAAATGAAGTGTGAAATTCTTAAGAATGTATGTACTATGACATATAGCTTAATTATTGCAAAGAAGCATAGCATATAAATTAAGGTTGGTAGGTCCTTGTACCAACCACAATTTATATGCTATGCTTCTTTGTAATAATTCTAGCATTTGTCTCGAATTTCGAATTTGTGCTTCCAAATGATTCTGGCATTTGGAATTTGTGCTAACAGGTTCTTTTAACATGAACAAAACCAACCGCAATTTCATATTTTTCTCAAACTTTTCCTTTTCAAGAAAATCTTAATCAATTTACTAGACTTTCCAATCTAGCCCAAATTTTAAATTTGAGAATTTTCTTAGGGTAAATTTTTCTACCCTTCTTGATCTTGACAAGATAATCTAAACATATTTAATAAATTTCTTATCATGGTTTGTGATAAATTGAAAGAAGAGATTTTAAGTTAATCTGCAAGAAGTTTTCAATATTGAAATTTTAACATTTCAAAGTAAGTTTTTGGAGTATTTTGAAACTAACTAGATAAATATGTAGAGGAGATTACACACTCTTTTCGAACTTGATTAATTTGTTGACATCTCCATTGACCTTAAGATATGTAATTTGAATATTTGTGTGAGGCAATCCATGTTCCATATCTTGAATGACGTAATTTTAATTAGAAATTTTATTTATGCAATTGTTATGAGAATTTGTTGTCCGTGAAATTGTCTCTTTCGGATGGAATATGTGTTTTCGTGATGGACCATCCCAAGCAGTGAATTTGAGTTTTTTTTTTTTTTAAATTTATTTTATCTTTTAAATACGTCTTCTGACATTAGCTCATATGCCTATAGAGATCTACAAATATAATTGCTGAGTGTAGAGTCCAAAAATTTATTCCCAAAACTATCACTAAACTATTTGCAAAGAATATAATTGCCGAAAAAATTGCTTAATTATTGCAAAGAAGCATAGTATATAAATTAAGGTCCGTAGGTCCTTGTACGGACCTTAATTTATATGTTATGCTTCTTTGTAATAATTCTGGCATTTGTTTTGAAGTTTGAATTTGTGCTAACAAATGATTTTGGCATTTGGAATTTGTGCTAACAGGTTCTTTTAACACGAATAAAACTAACTAAAATTTCCTATTTTTCTCAAATTTTTCCCTTTCAAGAAAATCTAAATCAATTTACTAGACTTTCCAATCTAGCTCAAATTTTAAATTTGAGAATTTTGTTAGGGTAAATTTTTCTGCCCTTCTTCATCTTGACAAGATAATCTAAACATATTTAACAAATTTCTTATAATGATTTGTGATAAATTGAAAGAAGAGGTTTTAAGTCAATTTGCAAGAAGTTTTCAATGATGAAATTTTAATATTTCAAAGTAAGTTTTTGGAGCATTTTGAAACTAACTAGATAAATTTGAAGGGGAAATTACGCGCATACCTTTCGAACTTGATTAATTTGTTGGCACCTCCATTGACCTGAAGATATGTAATTTGAATATTTGTGTGAGGGATTCCATGTTCCATATCTTGAGTGAAGTAATTTTAATTAAACATTTTATTTATGCAATTGTTATGAGAATTTGTTGTTAGTGAAATTGTCTTTTTCGGATGGAATATATGTTTTCGTGAGGAACCATCCCAAGCAGTGAAGTTGAGTTTTTTTTTTTTAAATATGTCTCTTGATATCAGCTTAGATATCTATCGAGATCTACAAATATAATTACTCAGTGTAGAGTGAAAAAATTTATTCCCAAAACTATCACTGAAAAAAATTGCAAAGAATATAATTGTTGAAAAAATTGCTTAATTGTTGCAAAGAAGCATAGCATATACATTAAAGTTGGTAGGTCCCTATACCGACCTTAATTTATATGCTATGCTTCTTTGTAATAATTCTGACATTTGTTTCGAAGTTTGAATTTGTGCTTACAAATGATTCTAGCATTTGTAATGATTTTGGCATTTGGAATTTGTGCTAACAGGTTCTTTTAGCACGAATAAAACTAACTACAATTTCCTATTTTTCTCAAACTTTTCCCTTTCAAGAAAATCTTCATCAATTCACTAGACTTTCCAATCTAGCTCAAATTTTAAATTTGGGAATTTTCTTACAGCAAATTTTTCTACCCTACTTCATCTTGACAAGATAATCTAAACATATTTAACAAATTTCTTATAATGGTTTATGATAAATTGAAAGAAGAGATTTTAAGTCAATTTGCAAGAAGTTTTCAATGATGAAATTTCAACATTTCAAAGTAAGTTTTTGGAGCATTTTGAAACTAACTAGATAAATTTGCAGAGGAAATTACACACACACCTTTTGAACTTGATTAATTTGGTGGCATCTCCATTGAAATTGCCCTGAAGATATGTAAGTTGAATATTTGTGTGAGGGATTCCATGTTCCATATCTTGAATGATGTAATTTTAATTAAGAATTTTATTTATGCAACTGTTGTGAGAATTTGTTGTTAGTGAAATTGTTTCTTTCAGATGAAATATATGTTTTCGTGAGGAACTATCCCAAGCAGTGGAGTTGAGTTTTTTTTTTTTTTTTTTTTAAAGTTTATTTTATTTTTTAAATACATCTCCTGACATTGGCTCAAATGTCTATCGAGATCTACAAATATAATTGCTGAGTGCTGAGTCCAAAAATTTATTCCCAAAACTACCATTGAAAAAATTGCAAAGAATATAATTGCTAAAAAATTGCTTAATTATTGCAAAGGAGCATAACATGTAAACTAAGGTTGGTAGGTCCTTGTACTGACCTTAATTTATATGCTATGCTTCTTTGTAATAATTCTAGCATTTGTTTCAAAGTTCGAATTTGTGCTTACAAATGATTTTGACATTTGTAATGATTCTGGCATTTGGAATTTGTGCTAACAAGTTCTCTTAATACGAATAAAACTAACTACAATTTCCTATTTTTCTCAAACTTTTCCCTTTCAAGAAAATGTAAATCAATTTACTAGACTTTCCAATCTAGCTCAAATTTTAAATTTGAGAATTTTCTTAAAGTAAAATTTTCTACCTTTCTTCATCTTGACAAGATAATCTAAACATATTTAACAAATTTCTTATAATGATTTGTGTTAAATTGAAAGAAGAGGTTTTAAGTCAATTTGCAAGAAGTTTTCAATGATGAAATTTTAATATTTCAAAGTAAGTTTTTGGAGCATTTTGAAACTAACTAGATAAATTTGAAGGGGAAATTACACGCATACCTTTCAAACTTGATTAATTTGTTGGCATCTCTATTGACTTGAAGATATGTAATTTGAATATTTGTGTGAGGGATTCCATGTTCCATATCTTGAGTGAAGTAATTTTAATTAAAAATTTTATTTATGCAATTATTATGAGAATTTGTTGTTAGTGAAATTGTCTCTTTCGGATAGAATATGTGTTTTCGTGAGGAACCATCCCAAGTAGTGAAGTGGGGTTTTCTTTTTTTTTTTTTTTTTTTTAGTTTTTTTTTATTTTTTAAATACGTCTCTTGATATCAGCTCAGATGTCTTTCGAAATCTACAAATATAATTGTTGAGTGTAGAGTACAAAAATTTATTACCAAAACTATCACTGAAAAAATTGCAAAGATAATAATTGCTGAAAAAATTGCTTAATTATTGCAAAGAAGCATAACATATACATTAAGGTTGGTAGGTCCCTAAGGTTGGTAGGTCCCTATACCGACCTTAATTTATATGCTATGCTTCTTTGTTATAATTTTGGCATTTATTTCGAAGTTTGAATTTGTACTTACAAATGATTCTAGCATTTGGAATTTGTGCTAACAGGTTCTTTTAACATGAATAAAACTAACTACAATTTCCTATTTTTCTCAAACTTTTCCCTTTCAAGAAAATCTTAATCAATTTACTAGACTTTCCAATCTAGCTCAAATTTTAAATTTGAGAATTTTCTTAGGGTAAATTTTTCTGCCCCTCTTCATCTTGACAAGATAATCTAAACATGTTTAACAAATTTCTTATAATTGTTTGTGATAAATTGAAAGAAGAGATTTTAAGTCGATTTGCAAGAAGTTTTCAATGATGAAATTTTAACATTTTGAAGTAAGTTTTTGGAGCATTTTGAAACTAACTATATAAATTTGTAGAGGAAATGAAATTACACATACACCTTTTGAACTTGATTAATTTGTTGGCATCTCTATTGACTTGAAGATATGTAATTTGAATTTTTGTGTGAGGGATTCCATGTTTCAAATCTTGAATGAAGTAATTTTAATTAAAAATTTTATTTATGCAATTGTTATGAGAATTTATTATTTGTGAAATTGTCTCTTTCGGATGGAATGTGTGTTTTTGTGAGGAACCATCCCAAGTAGTGAAGTTGAGTTTTTTTTTTTTTTAAAGTTTATTTTAGTTTTTAAATACATCTCCTGACATCAGCTCATATGTCTATTGAGATCTACAAATATAATTTCTAAGTGTAGAGTCCAAAAATTTATTCCCAAAACTATCCCTAAAAAAATTGCAAAGAATATAATTGCTGAAAAAATTGCTTAAGTATTGCAAAGAAGCATAGTATATACATAAAGGTTGGTAGGTCCCTGTACCGACCTTAATTTATATGCTATGCTTCTTTGTAATAATTCTGTTATTTATTTCGAATTTCGAATTTGTGCTTACAAATGATTCTGGCATTTGGAATTTGTGCTAACAGGTTCTTTTAACACGAATAAAACTAAGTACAATTTCCTATTTTGCTCAAACTTTTCCTTTTCAAGAAAATCTTAATCAATTTACTAGACTTTCCAATCTAGCTCGAATTTTAAATTTGAGAATTTTCTTAGTGTAAATTTTTCTGCCCTTCTTGATCTTGACAAGATAATCTAAACATATTTAACAAATTTCTTATAATGGTTTGTGATAAATTGAAAGAAGGAGTTTTAAGTCGATTTGCAAGAAGTGTTCAATGATGAAATTTTAACCTTTTGAAGAAAGTTTTTGGAGCATTTTGAAACTAACTAGATAAATCTATAGAGGAAATTACACACACACCTTTCGAACTTGATTAATTTGTTGGCATCTCCATTGACTTGAAGATACGTAATTTGAATTTTTGTGTGAGGGATTCCATGTTTCAAATCTTGAATGAAGTCATTTTAATTAAAAATTTTATTTATGCAATTGTTATGAGAATTTATTATTTGTGAAATTGTCTCTTTCAGATGGAATATGTGTTTTCGTGAGGAACCATCCCAAGTAGTGAAGTTTATTTATTTATTTATTTTAAAGTTTATTTTAGTTTTTAAATACATCTTCTGACATCAGCTCAGATGTCTATCGAAATCTACAAATATAATTTCTGAGTGTAGAGTCCAAAAATTTATTCCCAAAACTATCACTGAAAAAATTGCAAAGATTATAATTGCTGAAAAAATTGCTTAATTATTGCAAAGAAGCATAGCATATACATTAAGGTTGGTAGGTCCTTGTACCGACCTTAATTTATATGCTATGCTTCTTTGTAATAATTCTGGCATTTATTTCAAAAATCGAATTTGTGCTTACAAATGATTTTGGCATTTGGAATTTGTGCTAATAGGTTCTTTTAACACGAATAAAACTAACTATAATTTTCTATTTTTCTCAAACTTTTCCCTTTCAAGAAAATCCTAATCAATTTACTAGACTTTCCAATCTAGCTCAAATTTTAAATTTGAGAATTTTCTTAGGGTAAATTTTTCTGCCCTTCTTGATCTTGACAAGATAATCTAAACATATTTAACAAATTTCTTATAATGGTTTGTGATAAATTGAAAGAAGAGATTTTAAGTCGATTTGCAAGAAGTTTTCAATGATGAAATTTTAACAGTTTGAAGTAAGTTTTTGGAGCATTTTGAAACTAACTAGATAAATTTGTAGAGGAAATTACACACACCCCTTTCGAACTTGATTAATTTGTTGGCATCTCCATTGACTTGAAGATATGTAATTTGAATTTTTGTTTGAGGGATTCCATGTTTCAAATCTTGAATGAAGTAATTTTAATTAAAAATTTTATTTATGCAATTGGTATGAGAATTTATTATTTGTGAAATTGTCTCTTTCGGATGGAATATGTGTTTTCGTGAGGAACCATCCCAAGTAGTGAAGTTGATTTTTTTTTTTCTTAAAGTTTATTTTAGTTTTTAAATACATCTCCTAACATCAGCTCAGATGTCTATTGAGATCTACAAATATAATCTCTAAGTGTAGAATTTAAAAATTTATTTCCAAAACTATCACTGAAAAAAGTGCAAAGAATATAATTGCTGAAAAAATTGCTTAACTATTGCAATGAAGCATAGCATATAAATTAAGGTTGGTAGGCCCTTGTACCGACCTTAATTTATATGCTATGCTTCTTTGTAATAATTTTGGCATTTGTTTCAAAGTTCAAATTTGTGCTTACAAATGACTCTGGTATTTGTAATGATTCTAGCATTTGTAATAATTTTGGCATTTGGAATTTGTGCTAACAGGTTCTTTTAACACGAATAAAACTAACTACAATTTCCTATTTTTCTCAAACTTTTCTCTTTCAAGAAAATCTTGATCAATTTACTAGACTTTCCAATCTAGCTCAAATTTTAAATTTGAGAATTTTCTTAGGGTAAATTTTTCTGCCATTCTTCATCTTGACAAGATAATCTAAACATATTTAATAAATTCCATACAATGGTTTGTGATAAATTGAAAGAAGAGATTTTAAGTTAATTTTCAAGAAGTTTTCAATGATGAAATTTTAACATTTCAAAATAATTTTTTCGAGCATTTTGAAACTAACTAGATAAATTTGTAGAGAAATTACATACACCCGTTTCGAACTTGATCAATTTGTTGGCATCTTCATTGGCCTGAAGATATATAATTTGAATATTTGTGTGAGCCAATCCATATTCCATATCTTGAATGAAGTAATTTTAATTACAAATTTTATTTATGCAATTGTTATGAGAATTTGTTGTTAGTGAAATTGTCTCTTTTGGATGGAATATGTGTTTTCATAAGGAACCATCTCAAGTAGTGAAGTTAAGTTTTTTTTTCAAATTTTATTTTATTTTTTAAATACGTCCCCTGATACCAAGTCAGATTTTTGTTAAGACCTACAAATATAATTGCTGAGTGTATAGTCCAAAAATTTATTCCCAGAACTATCACTGAAAAAATTACCATTTTTTTTTTAAAAGTGTCTCTTGAGCGTTTGAACCTTACATTTGCTATTAAAGCAAGGCAAAAGTGGCTGCCACCACTGTGACATGCTTAGTGAAGTTAAGGTGTTCATAAAAAATTAAAGTGTTGTATTGAAAATTCTACAAGTTTATAGGATCGAAAAACATTGAACTTCGTAGGTTTTTTAGTTTGAAGGTTCCTTCTCCTTGAATTTTTATGCATGGATTTTTAGGGAAATCACTTAGAAAGAATATTTTTTTCTAAAGTTATTACAAAGTCAGCAAATCAAATTGACACCAAGGCCTGATGCTGTCAGAACTCTAAGGTGCGGTTTAATGAGTCTTGTCATTGTATGTATGTAAACCCTCTATTTTTATATTGTACGGGTTTCTCAAGAATAGTCTCTAAGTATTGATTAAAGACCCTAAATGGTATATGGAAAGACTTAAGGTCATAAAGAACCCATAGGGATTGATTTAAACTTAATTGGAGATTAAACGGAAAGTTAAAATAGTAAATGAAATTGAAAAATTTTTAAGGTAAAAAGAGACTAAATTGAAGATAAAATTTAAAATTGTGGTCATAGTAATATTAAGCTAAAAACTAAGGGAGGAGAATGAAATTTGATAGGGCGGAACTGGAATTATTGAGATTTATTGGGGAGGAAATTAGAAGCCAAAAAATATGGTTGTTGACTTTCAAAATTTAAAACAGAAACCAAACCCATGTCAGTCGCAAAGAAGAAAGAAGAAGAGAAAAAGAAAAAAGAAGAAAAAAACGAAAGAAGAAGAGAAGAAAGAAGAAGAAGAGAAGAAGAAGAAGAAGATCTCGCTGCCGACTAGCTCGACCAGCCGCCACCGCTGAGCAGATCGTCGCCGAGCAGCAGCGAAGACGTTTGGAACCGAAGTCGACAACCATGCGAACCAGATCCGTTGACTGCGCGAAACCGACCGCCGATCGGAGCAGAAACGTCGAGCAGTTGACGCGAGCTGAACCCGACCAGAACAAGAGCAGAATCGAGCTGTAATCGCGCAGAACCGAGGACAAACTAGACCACGCACGAACGGACAGCAAACTTGCGGCGGAAACGACGTCGATCGACTGCGAAACCTTCGGCAACTCAACGGCGAAACCGAGGGAAAGAGAGAAAGAGAGGAGGAAGAAGAGAGGAAGATCCAACCAAAAATTCAGCCCAGATCTGCCACCAAACCAGTCCAAAACCACCCCAAAATCAGCCCCAAATCGAAGTTAACGCGAAAGAAAAAAAGGGTGAGTTATTTAAGTTTGAAATTGATGATTTCGTTGGTGTCTAAGTTGATTCGAAATGGGTTTCATTATGATTTGTTTGTTAGTTGTTTTTGAGTGAAAACGAGTTGAAAAATAAGAGGATTTAAGCATATTGGGAGTTTAGAAAACCAAAAAGTTAGAGAAAAACCAAAACGTGCGTTAAACTAGTTCGGAGGGCAATTTTGTACATTGGCCCATATGACGTCCGTTGAGAGTTTGAATGACTCTAATGAGTTTAATTAGGCGTATTGGGATTAATAAAAGTCGAAGATTAAATTAAGGAACCAAAAATGGAGAGTTACGCCTAAAAAGGGTCACTTAGGGGTGATTATATAATTTTTATTATTTCGAGTTTCCAGAAGTTGGCGCAAACGTAAATTTACGTATATATGTGTTGTGTAGGTGAAGAGCATCCGACCGGATCACGAGAGGGCTTTTGAAGCTCATCCGAGTTAAGCCCAAGCATAAGGTGAGTGCATTTTCAAAGAGTTTTCTAAAGTGATTTTATGCTTTTGCATTGATAAGCTAGATTTATGCTTTTGCATGTATAAGTTCTTGTATTTAAATACATGTATTATATTTGTAAAGTAAACGAGTCCAATGACTCAAGTTTAAAGCTTTCAAGTTAAAGCTTTTGTGCTTGTGCACCAAGTATAAAGATTTATAAGGCATAGCATTAGAGAAAAACAAGTTTTCAAAAACCATAAGTACCCACCAGTTATCGAGTTCAGACCCGTACGGTATATCCCATTTAGTAAGGCAAGGGTTGGGGGAAACGAGTCACTAACTGTGTGGTTAGAGTTATGAGTGAGTGTGTGGCCTCTACTTTCTGGGATATGGTCTCGCACTACGGTTAGCGATGCAGAATTCCGCACGTAGTTACTGAGAGGTCTCAGAGAGTTGTTTGCGGTGGATGTCAGATACATCGCCTTGTGACCTACCACACCTGTGGCCTTAGCTAAGTCGCCGTGTGGTCAAGAGATTAAGGTTACAAATGGTGCTTTTATAAAGTTCAGTTATTTTAAGTATGTTCAGATTTATGCTTTACAAGTTTATTATAAATTGTTTATATTAATGCTATTCAATTGAATGAGATTTATACTTTAAATATCTTTTAAGAAATAGAAACTTTTATTAAAGTTTTCTAAGGAGGAAGTTTTCGGAAAGTAAAGTTAAGTTTCTAAACTATTGCACTTACTGAGCTTTATAGTTCACTCTTCAAATTGTTTATAAAAAACCTCCTCAGGTACTCGTGTGGGTGAAGACTAGTGAAGCCTCCCTCCTTCGTATTCAAGTGGGCGCAAGTGTTGGCATTTGCTTCTTGAAGAATGTAATAAGCATATTTTGGGTCTTTTGTATATTGCATATGTTTGTACATTTTGCATAAAAAGAGTGACATCTTTTAAGTTGTGTAAAAGTGCACCATTTTGTGCTTGAAAAATCAAGCTTGCTAGATTTAAAAGTACATGTTTATATCTTGTCTTTGAAGGTTTTAAAATTTTGTGTTTATGTTGATAAATGGGATTGCGAGAAGTTGGGTTGGATTATGATTATAATTTGAAGTGTCCAAATTGCTTTTCAGGTTTTTGGTTTATCCAAATTGTAGTCGTTATGCTACCGGTTTTGAGTTTTAAAAATGACCAAATGAATAGTATCAAACTAACCCAAACCATTTTAACTTTAAGGTTTAAAAGATTAAGCTTCCGCTAAAGTTAAGTTTAAAGTTAAGAGGGTTCGCTCCTTAAATGTCTTTTTCCCATCAAGATAGGCTTAGAGGGATTCGTTGGGGTGCCCGGGCGTACCATTCGGATAGGAGCCTAGTGGCGGTCCGGATTTGGGCGTTTCAATGTGTGTGTATATATATATACATATATATTTCATTTATTTTTATTTTTATTTTAAACTTATAATAAATTATACATGTTTTCATTTCTTTTTTTTTTTTATAGAAGAACAAGGCAACACCCCCAAAACTAACTCTTACACATTCTCGAAAAGCTAACGCCTATAGCATCTTCGAACAAAATATGAACAATGACACTTGGAGGAGACTGAAAAACATGAAGCCCTAAAGGAAGATTGCCTACAAAATTAGCCAGCGCATCCACACACAAATTTCCTTCTCGATAAACATGCCGAACTTGAATTTCCAAACTTTGGCCTAACAGACATCGAATATCTCTCATCAAGTCAAGATTTGCATTCATACACTCTGCACATTCTATAATAAAATTGACCACACATAGATTATCCACCTCTAAAATAGCTTTCCTTATATTCATACTCCAGGATAATGATAAAATTTGCCAAACCCCCAAAGCTCTGCAACCACCGGTGTGCAAATCCCAATATTCATTGAAAACCTGGACACCCAAGCCTCTGTATCATCTCGAATTACCTCTCCTGGATAAGCCATTGAATTAGATTACTTGACCGCTCCATCAGCATTAAGCTTGAAAACATCTTGAGGAGGAGGAGACCACCCTATCAACAACTCCTGCTTCTGATTGCCTTTGTCCTTCAACTCCATATCCAGTCTCTAAGCATTAACAATATCCTTTCCACGTGCCAAAATGATAAACACCGGATTATATCTCTGAAAAGGACTAGGGTCAAAAAGGTCTTGATTCCTCCATTGCCATAGATACTAACAACTGACAACAAAGACTGTTGGCCAAGGAACTTGGTGATACTCCCTTATGCCCAAATTATCAGTTAAATTCAATCGAAACCATTTTATAGTATAACCTGAGAAAAAAATATGTCATTTAGAGGATGGAACCAGTTACCTCCACACCCTTCTTGCCTTTCCACAAACATGAAAAATATGATCTAGATCTTCCGATTATGTGAAACATCGAGCACAAACATCATCCACCAACAAGCCTCTCTTTTTCCTCTCCACATTGGTGAGTAATCTCCCATGACAAGCTAACCACAAAATATTCGAATTATTTCTGGACCTTGCCAATGCCACACCAACTTCCAAATATCCTCCAAGACCAACCCCTGAGATCCAGAAATAGAATTATAAGCAGACGAAACCGTAAACTGATCTGATTTAGATCCACCCCAATACATTGCATCCGTTTCTCCATCACCGCACAACGGTTTAATAGAAGCTAATCTCAGTAGGATACCATATGGAAGGTAGTCCTGAAGATCATCCCACCTCCAATAGAAGCTAATTTCATTTTTTTTTTTCATCACAAAAAGAACTTCATGCTCTTCTAATATTAAACCCACAATTAAGATCAATGGTCAATAGTACCTTTCTTGCCTTTTGAGGAAAGCTCATTTTATATATCTTTACATTTACAAATTGTCCAGCTAATTTATTTTAATTTGCCTTCATATTTACTTTCTATATTAAAGGGTTAGTTATCAGTACTAAGTAATGCTACACTTCTAAAACAATATCCCAACTACCGAATTGAGTTGTTTTCTTTAGTTAAATTTAGTATGACTTATGAAATATAGTGTGCAACAATTGAGTAATATGACAAATGTTTGAATTCACTTAACAACTTTTTTTTTCTTACTTACGGTTTTTAACAAATATAAAAAGAAAAAATAAAGATTTAAAGTTACTAGCACTGGCGGACCCAACATTGGTCTGGGAGGGGCACAAGCACCGCCTCAAGTATGAAATTATTTCAGTAAGTTCACATATTTTCTATTTGTTATTTTTGTATTCATTATTTTTTAAATCTTGATGAGAATATCGTTCAACAGTTTCCAACAAGTTGTAAACCATTAAAATATTAAATAAAACGAAAATGAAGACACATGATAATGTCAATCAAAAGACTTTTTTTGTTTTTTTTTTTTTTTTTTGAGGCATCGGTCAAAAGATTTCAACAAGTTGCAAGTTGTGTAACGTGAAAGCATTAAAAAAATACATTTGTCGAATTTGGTGGAAACAAACGAAAAATACAGATGAGAAATATCAGTCAAAAGTTTCCAACAAGTTGTGAGTTGTAATATGAAACCATTAAATATTCTCAAAAAAAGAAAAATGAAACAATTAAATAATTCACTTCTCCAATTTGGTGGAAACAAATGAAAATCAAGACATATGATCATTTCTGTCAAAAGTTTCCAACAAATTTGTAAATACGAAACCTTTTTCAAAAAAAAAAAAAGAAAAAGTTTGTGATATGAAACCATTAAATAATAGATTTCTCAAATCGATTGCCCTTTTCTTTTTTTTTCTTTTTTTTTTTTTAAGAATAAATCGATTGCACTTTGTCATTTTTTATTTTTTGAAACTGCACTTTATCACCTTTGTTTCATGAGACTAACATCATTTTAATAATTTGAATCTGATTCGTCTCTACAATGATTTTTGAATAAAAACATTTTAACAAAAAAGTTATCAATTGATATATATAATTTCAAAGTAAATATTATCATCAAATGCGGAATGGTCTGGTGGTGGAAGGTGCATTTTCACTTCGATTGTCACCTTGGTCTCTGGTTTGATCTTCACTCATGCATGTAGCATATCTCATTTTATTTTTCAAAGGTAATGCACACTCCTCACTTCTAAACATTCTCATTTTATTTTTCAAAGGTAATGCACACTCCTCACTTATACACATGCTATTTCTTTTTTCCTTTATTTTATTTATTTATTTTTTTTCAAAGGTAATGCACAGCACACTCCTTATTTATACATAGTATTATACATGTATTATTTCTTTTTTTTTTTTCGAAAGTAATGAACAAATAACATAGATACTTACCAACCAAACAAATTTTCACAATTGAAACCAAGCAATTTTCACAATTGAAGTGTTTTGACTTTCAAAACTTTTATAACCTACCATGAACTATGAACATTTTTTTTTTTTAATATTTATGAACAATTATCATTAGTTATCATAATTTTTTTTTATGGCAAATTATATTATATTTACATAAACTATTGACTAATTTTCCTTCAATTTTTCAATCTTTTGAGTTTCTTTTACATCTCGTTCATAACTTAGTGAATGTTGTGAATTTATTTCCGTTCTTTAGTGTTAGTGTATAAACTCACTAGTGTTTTAGTGCTATTTATAGGGTTTACTCATTAAAACAATAGAGGTTATCATGACCAAATTTAAAAATATATATATATATATATTTAACTAGGTGTGAATTGCATCTCCATTTATAGTTTAAGTAATTAGTATATTTATTTTTTCACATTTGTGATAGAAGTTTGAGTTTTATAATGTATATTTAACAATATGCGTAGGGAGTTTTCTCTCTCTTCATATGATAAATTTCACAAATTAAAAAACTCATGAATTATAATTGTTTTTATCTTAATTAACTTTTATTTTATTTTACTTCGTTATAAAGTGCTCCCCTCTCTCTCTTCATATGATAAATTTCACAAATTAAAAAACTCATGAATTATAATTGTTTTTATCTTAATTAATTTTTATTTTATTTTACTTCGTTATAAAGTGCTCCCCTCTCTCTCCCCACCCCACCCCACCCGACCCCCCGCGAATATTAATGTTTGGGTCTGCCACTGTCTTCAAGATTTGAAAGAAAAAAAAAATTAGAGAGAAAAATAAACTTGAGAACCAAATGAGAGAAAAAAAAAAAAGAAAAAATATGGAAACCATAACTCATGTGTATATGTATGTGTGTATATATAAGTTTTTACATATGTATATGTATGTATATATATGTATGTATATACATATATGTATATATATATCTATATATATGTGTATATATATATGTATATATATGTGTGTGTGTCAGTAAGTGTGTATATATATTTATGTGTATGTAACACTAGACGATTTCATGAACCACTACATACTTGTCAAGTTGAATGAACTGGTTGTAGTATTTTGTTCCCCTTTTTTTTTTTTCTGTCCTTTCTTTCTTTCAAATTTAAATGTAAGATTATTAACAACAGAAAGACTAAAAAGAATTTACTATGCAGGCTGGATTTTATGGTTTTAGACCGGGACTCGATCTGCATAGTGTTTTACTCAGAATGGCCATATTAACACCCTTTAGAACACTCTTTTATTTATAATCACACCCCATTAAAAATTTTAAAAGTTTTTAGTTTGTAAATAAACCCTATTTAATGTTAAAAATATCATTCCTTTTGGTTTTATTGTATTATATTTTTGTGAGTATACCATCTTAACCTTTTTTTTTATTGATCAATTTTATCATTTATTTATTTATTATTATTAAAATAAATATTTTTTTTAACTCCTACTCGGAATGAGTTGTGTTTTGAGTTAAATTTTTATTTACAAGTGGTGGATGGAAGATAATGGAAATCAGAAAAAATAACAATAATGCAAGATAACTTTTTTTGAAACAAGCAAGATAGTTAACTTAACAGCATAATTGAAGCATAATTTTTTCAAATTAACAGTTGATTCCATCAAAGAATTATAAAACACAAAACATTGTAATGCGTATTTTAGAGAGAAACAAAATACAAATATCGTAATCAAAGGCATAGCTCGTTGGTCAAGCCAACAAGAGTCTTATCAAAGGAATATAGAGATTTTTTTTTTTCTTTCCAGCTAGATTATTATCAAATATCAGTGCATCTAAGTAACCTTCCCTTCCTGTTTCTATGACTTGTCAGATAAAAAGAAATTGGTGGATCTAATTGAAAGTAGATGATGTACTTGTTATTCTGATAAAAATAATAAAAATGTAATTTAAAACTAAAAAGAAATTGGTGGATCTAATTTAAAGTAGAAGATGTATTTGTTATTCTGATAAAAGTAATAAAAATGTAATTTAAAACTTACCTTTCTACTATTAACTTCATCTAATGATTTTGATCCATTCTTTATATTTCATAATCAACTTGTCTTCGTTGAAAAAATTCAATATTTAAAAGAGAAATTAAGATTTAAGAAAATAAAAAGGATATTTTATGTGAGAAACCAATCAATAATTTATGGGTAACTTACAAACTATTCCTAAGTAAAAAGTATATTTTACTTGGGAATAATATTAGACTTTGAAAAGTATACTTATTTGGGGTGTACATACGGTTTTTAAGAGTGCAAATATCGTCCAATCCTTATACGCGCTTTCGAAAATTGGACTCGAACCAAATGCGTCCCTATAGAAAAACAGATCGAACAAGTCCGAACTTGACTGAGACGTACTACCCAGCCTTTTGATACCTCTAATTGAAATTGAATTGCGTAAATCTTCAGCTGAGAATCAAAGTGGAATGCATCGAAAAAGCAATCCTATCTTTACTGATTAATAAAGAGAACAAGAAAAAGAAAAAGCGGGTTCTTCCTACCACACCACAGAAAAGAAAAGGATCTCAAACGATATTTTGTATCATCTTTCACTGAACCAACAGATAGATCATTAGACCATTCAAAACTTTAGTTGTTCATCTCTTGCTCTTGATCGATCTCCTTGTTATTGAGAGCAGCATGGTTGATGCAATGGTCTCATTAGTAGTGGAAAGGCTTGGGGACTTTCTCATCAAAGAAGCAGCCTTCTTACAAGGAGTCAGAGACGAAGTGGCGTGGCTTAAAGATGAACTGATAGTCATGCAGCGTTTCTTAAAAGATGCAGAAGAAAAACAGTATGAAGATGCTACAACAAGCGGTTGGGTATCTGACATTAGAGATCTTGCTTATGATATTGAAGATTTGTTAGATACCTTCCAGCTCAAGTCAAGATGCTTTCCTTCCATGTGTTCTTGCATATTTGATAAAGGCAAGAAACTAGTCAATCTATCCCATATAGGCAAGGAGATTAAAAAGTTAAAAGAAAGACTCAGTGAACTCTCCCGTAGACGTCAACTGTATGGACTTCAAGATTCTGGTAGCAGCAGAGACGGAAGAGGAAGCGATCTTCTCAAATTGAAAGAACTAAGAAGAACCAACTCCTTTTCAGTTGAAGAGAATGTTGTTGGTTTTCAGGATGATGCTGAACAATTGTTGACTAAACTTCTTGAGGATGAACCACGGCGTTTCATAATTTCCATCTTTGGAATGGGTGGTTTAGGCAAAACCACTCTTGCTAGAAAGCTTTACCACCGTAGTGAAGCCAAGATGAAATTTAGTCATCGTGCTTGGGTTCATGTATCTCAAGATTACACAGCTCGGGACCTTCTTGTAAGAATTATAACGTCATTTGGGATTACAGATAAAAAACTGAAGGATCTACAGATGATGGATGAAACAGATTTGGGCCGACATCTTCATGACTCATTGCTAGGGGATTCTTACTTGGTGGTGATGGATGATGTCTGGAATAAAGAAGTTTGGAAGAGCTTAAAAAGATACTTTCCAGACAATAAGAATGGAAGTCGAGTTATTATCACAACTCGCAATCAAGAAGTTGCTGAATGTTCAGACGAGAGAACTCATTCTCATAATCTTCGAAAACTAAGGCCAGATGAGAGTTGGCAACTGTTTTGTGAGAAAGTATCTGCTCCATATTTCAATGCAAATGATCAGTTGCAGAACTTGGGTAGAGAAATGGTACAAAAGTGTGATGGCTTACCACTTGCCATTGTTGTATTGGCTGGGCTCTTGTCTAAAAAGAAGGCACAAGAATGGTGTGAGGTGCGCAATCACCTTTGGCAACATTTAAAAGTTGACGCAAAACTTGAAATTCATTGCTTACTAACTTTGAGCTTTGATTGCTTGTCTTATCCATTGAAGCAATGCTTTCTTTATCTAGGGCTTTTTCCAGAGGACTTTGAAATAAAAGTGGAGAAATTAATCCATCTTTTGGTGGCAGAGGGCTTCATACCAGAAGTTGAAGATCATATTATGGAAGAAGTGGCTAAAGCCTACGTGGACGAGTTGATTAGTAGAAGCTTGATTCAAGTAGAGAAAAGATATTGGGGGAGAATTACAACCTGTCGAGTCCATGATCTTTTACGCGATCTTGCAATTGATAAGGCAAAAAGTTTCAACTTTCTTTGTATTTATGATGGAGCTAAACATTCAAATATATTGCCAACCTTATCATCATGCAAACGACTAGCTATTTATTCTTCGGTAGAAAATCTCTTGTGGTCTAAAAATTGTAATCCACGCTTGCGATCTCTTTCCTTATTTGCCCAACAACAAAAGGTGGGACGTATATGCAAAGAATTCAAATCTCTAAGAGTGCTTAACATTGTCAGTTACAATGACTCTAAAGAGATTCAAAAGTTAGCTAAAGACATAGGAAAATTGATCCATTTGAAGTATTTGGGCTTATGGAAATATTCGTCTGATCTTTGTCGATCATCAATTTCCAAGTTGCGCAGTCTACAAATTTTGTACACTTGCGGAGATGTGGTTGTTAACCTACCGGCTGAAATTTGTAAGTTGCAGGAGTTGAGACATTTAATTGGAAACTTTGTAAGTCATCCTTTGCAAGTGGACAACTTAACAAAGCTTCAAACTCTCAAATATATAGGAACCCATCAGTGGAGTCAAATCAAAACTGCAAAGTTGTTTAATCTTCGAGAGTTGCAAATTTATGACTCCGATTATGGGTGGAGTGAAGGTAGTGTGTTTTCTTTTGATTCGATGTCCAATTTAAAAAGCCTTCGAATACTATCAGTTGCACTAGGTCGTAATATGTCTTTTGCATCACTGCAACCACTCTCTCATTGCCAACATCTTATAGAGTTGAGATTACATAAGAAGTTAGAGAAACTGCCAACAGACATCCATAAACTCTTGCCAAATCTCCAACTTCTCTCGTTAACGAACTCACAACTAGAGGATGACCCAATGCCTCTATTAGAGAAGTTACCATGCCTCTCTATTCTTCATTTAGCTGCACGATTTTACAATGGAAAAAAAATAATGTGCAGTGACAATGGTTTTCCTCTGCTTGAAATTCTACTATTTGATGAGAATGATTTTGAAATACGGGAGTGGCAAGTAGGAAAAGAAGCATTGCCTAGGCTTAAACGTTTGAGGATCCCAGAAAACATCAAGCTGACAATTCCAGAAAAATTGAGATCACTCCCTACCGTAGACCCACTTGAATATGGGGACATGTGGCCTCATGAAGTTCTGTATTATCTTTGAAGGTACTCCTTATTCCAGATTTCATTGTGGTCATATTACTGTTTTTGCATGCATATATCAATGCAATTCTCTGTTGTTACTATGTAAAATTTGAGAATTTTAACGTGATGTTTTTGCAAGGTGGATGGATATCACATTTTCTTAAATTTCAGCGTACGTTTACACTCATTTAATTATGTTTTTATAGTAAAAATCCCACCGACATGAGAATGGTCCAAGTAATGATTTAGTGAAAGGAATAAAATTATATATGTCCTTTTAAAAAAAAAAAAAAAAAAGACTTGATTAAACTCATTTTTATTTTCATAGAAATTATTAAAAAACTAAAACGTCATGGTATGTTGGGATGTTTGTCCATTTCTAAGCAGACCATATTCTGAAACGAAATTTATCTAAAACTATTTTTTAAAATTTAAAAAAAAAAAAATCTTAGATTTTTATACAATAAACCTTATATGTTTACACTCTTTCTATGAAATTTCATAATTTTACAATTTGTAAATAAATTATTCAAAAATGCAACTAAACAATGTTTAGTTTTCTTAACACATTGGTAACCTCTACTTTAAAATTTTAGCTTACTTATGTGTTGGTAACATTATTTTTTGACGTAAAATATTTTTTTAAGAATAGCACTTGTAAATTTATGTGATTTTAGGTAAAACGTCATACAGTTAACTTCACTAAAGATTTGCTTTGCTTTGGATCAGTTAGAGGTCTGCATATTAAATTGTTTACCTAGAATATGTGTTTACACACTTCACAAATGTTTGAATATTATTTGTGAAAGCATGTGCACATTTGATAATATGAAATATGTTTAAATTTGTATATCTGAAGTCATTGCTGTTATTTGATATATAATTTGTTATGTGTGATAATATAATGGGAAATGTCTCTAAGATACTTTGGGTACTAATGATGTGTATTAGTGTGTAGAATTAGTGCTTTTAGAAGCACTCACTAGTGATGACGACAAGAGTTTAACTCTCTTACCTTCAAAGAAATGTGGTTTTGTGTTTTAAAACTTATGTGATCCTCACTTATATTAATCACCCCACATATATTTGCTGCCAACCAGCAACTTTATGCTTGATTTTATGATATGATATTTAAGTCCTATGGGACAACGTACCGTAAAGGAAACATAACCTATTTGTTAGGAATTTGATATTCATGTGATATTGAGGCTATGAAATACTATTTTTTTTTATTTGATTTACAGTTCTTTGTGGAGTAAAAATTAGGGAGGAATTCTGATGGACAGTCCATGCAAAATGTTCGAGATTTCCTACGACTTGTAGTTTCAAATGGGCTGCCTTGTTGTCATCTTGTAGCTGTCTTCTTGTTCTTCTTCTGGTTCTTCTTCTGTTGCTCCTCACGCTACTCGTTAGATGTTCTTGTTTTAGCTATCCTTGTTCTTCTTCTGCTGTTTTTGTTTCTTTGTATTTTGGTTGTGTTGTCAGCTTGCAGCTATTCTTGTTTTAGTTTCAAATGGGCTGCCTCGTTGTCGGTTTGGTTTTAGTTTTTTTTAGTGTTAATTTACAGTGAACCATTTTCAATGACTGTTAGTTTAGGGGTTTTTTTTTTTTTTTTTTTGTTTAACGGTTTGTAATTGGTTTTATTTTCTGTTTGTAATAGGAACAGCAACTGTTGCCCATCAGAAGCTGCCAATAGCAACAACCTGAGACAGTAACAGGAAAAGGAACAGATTGCTATGGTGGAGAACTGGGTTTATCCGTGAGATTGTAAGAGATTGTGTTCTGTTAATTGTGAAGTGTATTGGTTTGTCTATCCACTGTTTTGTTAATTGTAAGAGATTTGTTCTGTTAATTGTGTTCTATTAATTAGAGGTTCCATTAGTTCTTGTATTAGCAGAGGGTGCTTTGCAACCAATGATTGGTTGAACTTTCAACTCTTTTCTGGTACTCTTGGATGGATGGGGAGTGGATATTGGGTGAGGGATTTGATGTGTAATATATATATATATGCTTGCTCTTTATCTGTGTGCATAATTGTTTTCAGATAATGCCCATATAGCTGTCAATTACTTTATAGGACCATATACTTGCTCAGGATTCTATGTTTTAAGTTTTACGCTTGTTGTGATACTGTTACGTTAAATTTGTTTTCTTTGATTTGTTTAAGCAGTTTGAGACATTAAGATCCTGGTTATGCATGCGTGGCGATTAGCCCTCCCCCCCACCCCTTATTGCAAAGACCCAATTTATCATGTTCAGCGGTTTCAATATTTTCAGTTGATGCTAGACCAGAATTGTTATATTTTAATGCTCTCATTGATCTGTTACGGTATGTTCATGTTGCATAGCTATCAGCTATATGAGACCTTCACTAATTCCACCCATATTTGAGCAGAATTCTATTCAATTTGATGACCAGATGACATGGTTTATAATGGCAATTTAACCTTTCATTTTTTTTTTCATCTTTTTTCACCCATATTATAATTTATCTAGCAACTAATTACAATTTCATTGGTAACTGATCTGTTCTTTTTTCTTTCTTGCCATTTAATAACATTGTCAAACATCATTCCATGACCAAAAGCAGTATGAATATACCCTTAATATATGATTGACATTAGAAAATGGTCTGATGTACATCTAAGTACTTCAAATGAAAATTTATATTCAACCAATATCACATATTTTCAACCACTCCACCATCTCAAAACCAAATGATTAATTGCAAGGGATATTTGACAATCATCTCATGTCCAGACACTGGAAGGATACAAGAACAGGAGCAAAAGTAAAAGACCCTAACAACAACTCTACGGCCTAACACCTCATTGCTTCACATATTCACACTTGAATTCCCCTTCCTTCAACACCACCCCAAAAATAAGTCCACAACCTAACAGCTCATTGTTTCACATATTCAAATGCATATCATCATTCAATTTGCAATCAAAACAAAAACCAAACAATCTTTATTGGAGATATAACTACTTACTGTATATTGAAATAAATCAATAAAAAATACATTACAATTACATATATATAAAGCACATTGGTCCCAATTCCACACCAAGTTAGGAATTCCTAACCCTATTGAGAATTCCCAACCAACTCTATACCACCAATAGTGCTCTTCTTAAGGTTCTTTTGAGAAATAAACAAAATGTTCTCAAAATTGTTTTGTTGGGTTTTTAGTTCCCAAATTTGTTTCTTCAATTCTGAGGTTTTAAATGGGACATTCACAAATATTTTGCATTGTTGAAGGTACTATGCGTTGTTAGACCAGAAAATTTACTTACTGCCCAACAATTGCAAGTAAGTCGAAGTTATTGGTTTCCAGCTTATATACCATCCAACTAAAACGACAAACTTACACGTTTTGATACCATATATAAGAGTGTTATAAACCTGTTATGAATTTTGAACAGGGTTAGGAATTCACATCCGTGTTAGGAATTCCCAACCACGTTAGCGATTTCCAACTGGCTTAGAAATTCTCAACCCTGTTAGGAACTCCTAACTTGGTTGGGACTTGGGAAAGGTAAGAATTCCTGATGCTGTTGGGAATTCCTAGCACGTAAGTTTCTAAAAGTTATCTCCTGCTAACATGGTCTGTCCGTTTCCTAATTATTGTTATGACATCAGCAAAACATTTACAAGAATATAATCATTACATGCAAAGTTTCAAATTCTAGACCCCAAACATGTGACCTGTGAACTTAAACACTCCATTGATTAAAGTTGAAGTGGGGATTTTTGTAACATATAGCAGAAAAATCCCATAGTTTTTTTCAATCGAAATATCCATTTAGTACCAAATTCATTCCAACATGAAAACAATCAATGTAAAACCTAAATGAAGTTTCAAGGAACAATGCAAGATAATGCATAATGCATTACAACATACAATCAAAGGCATTATCAGCACACGGGAGTGATGGGACTATATCACCCCATATTGCTAGTTGGTTAGCAAAACCAAAATGCCAATCAAAACTTTGTCACACAGTAATTGAAAGTAACACTTCGACAAATAAGGCAGACACACAGCCAGAAAAGCATAAAATAAAATTTCAGCAAAAACCAAAGCTAGAAAGTACAAGTAAAGGATAAATTAATTGAACCAAAAACAAGCATCATCATGACACGAGAAGCAACAATCAAGACTTTAACAATAACAACTCGAAACACATATAATTCAAACAATTAGACAAAACAACTCGAAACGCCGAACCAAAATTGTCCTAGTGAAAGCATCAAAAACAAGGGCAAACACAACAAGCACAACCACGATACAAAGAAACACATAACATATCTTTGATTGTTTAATGTTAATAGAAAAAACAGAGCAATTGAGAAACACAAAAAGGCAGAACAACAACAACCAGAAGATCCCTGTATGATTTTGAGAAAATAAGAATGCAGCGGAGCAAAAATTAAGATAGCACCACCTATCAAATTAACATGTAAGAAATAATTAAATATAAGAAATAATTAAATAATAAATAAATCAATTTGCAATTGCGAAAGAAAAACAACACAATGAGATGGCACCACCTATCAAATAAAGAAAGGGAGTAACAACATTTAAATGTTGTATATAAATGAATGCAACATGGTATTAACAGAGACAGTTTAGAGACATGGATGGATGGTTGACGTGAGATGCGAGAGAGATACCGACCGTTCAACGCCTCCGTCGTCGTCGTAGTCGCCGGCCGTTCAACCCCTCCGTATCATAGCGTCGACCCTTCAAGTCTCCTTCCTTCAAGTTGTTGTCGTCGTTCCAGCCGTCACCGTCATCTCCATCTTTCAAGTCATCGCCGGACCGTAAGAGTGTGAGGGACCGTGAGAAAGTGAAAGTGAAAGTGACTTTACAATGGGCAAGTGAAAGTGAAATCGAAAGGTTAAAGAGTATGTTAGTTTTGTAATTGGTTTATGTAACAAGGGCACTATTGTCCTTTTACCTCTTCAAATCGGTTAGCTGTGTAAAAATTTTATCCAATATTTTAAATATCGGGTGGCAACTGCTATTAATATGTTTTCTAGGGGTTTTTCATAATATCCTACTTAAATTAAAGTGGCGGCATGAACTTCATATTATTTTCTATTAATATGATTTGAGAACATTGTTTTAACTGTCTTAATTCATCATAGACTTGAAAAATAAAAAAAGAAAAAAAGATAACCTTTGTGAGTTTACAATTCAGTATGTATAATTAGGGATGGACAAAAAAAATGGAATCAACCCGACTCGTACCAAGCCATAAAGAATATATCACTTAGATCTAAAATTTACTTCTATTTAGACTTACATATACAATATGTCTAGATGTTAGCTTGACATAGAACATAAAATAACACCCAACAAATATAGTTAAACACACACACTTACACAAAAGCAACATTTTTTTATGGTTAGTACAAGTTTAGGGATCAATCGGGACCAAACGGAATCTGATTTTATGGTGCAGTTTGAAGAGCAACTCCTATTCAGAATCGCACTTCCTAAGTTCGCCTATGGTCATTCACTACTCTCATTTCCTCGACCATCCTCCTTTCAATTGATTCTAACCCTTCATTAGTGGATCTCATTATTTCTACAATTGCATGGTTCATGATCATTGTCAACTGCGCTATTGAAGTAGACATATCCTCTACTGTTTTAGACACTCTCGACAGACCCTCTTCCAAACCCTCAAGTCTTGCTCAGTTGGCAGTCGAAACATGCCTCGTCAAATTGGAATTTTTGCCAGTCTCCATCTCAAACAACTCTCAACAAATTCTTCTTCCAAAAACTCGCTCTGAACAATTCTTAGCCTTTTTTTTTTTCCAAAAACTCACTACAAATAACTCTCTATGAAAGTACTAAATTGTTACTAAATTGTTGAGGATCTAACTATTTATCTAACAACAAGCCCTAGCTGTCTTGACTTACGTCACATGCTAGGTTAGATAATAAACTAATCAACCCATAAAATGGGTAAATTGACCTTCTAGAATCATATTACAGAATGACCTAATCATAGCCCAAGGATAGATAACAAACAAACCAACCCACAGAATAGATAAATTGGTCTTCTAGAATCATATCACAAAATGATCTAATCATAGCCCAAGGATAGATAACAAAACAATCAACCCACAGAATGGGTAAATTGATCCTCTAAAATCATATCATGAGATGATCTAACCATAACCCAAGGATGGCTAACAAATCAACCAACCCACGGAATGAGTAGCTTGATCCTCTAGAATCATATCATATATTGACGTAACCCTAGTGACAGGTCCCATTCCTTAGGTGACCTACCAGTAACCTCACGGTAGCCCTCCAGCGGATATCTAATCTGGCTGGAAAGTTTCCGTGAAGTTAAGCCGTCTACTTTTCTGAATTCTTTCTATACTTTACTAAACTTTCTTTAAACTGCGGAAACTTAGGAAAAATATTTCTTTTTCTTTTTGTTTCAGAATGACATGTTCCAATACTGAACGTTCTATTTCTTTTCGAATCATAAAATCTATAATTTACTAAAAAGGAAATCATCTTTCTATATTTATGCCAAACATAAAATGTGAAAACTTCACTTGTGATGACTAGAAATTACATAAAGTACGGATTTCTAAAATATCATCAAGCTTTAAAATCTATGCTATTTTCGTTCGGCTATTTTTCTAAAATGCACCAATTGGACCAAATGAGGCTATAAACTCACATGACAACTAAACTAGAGCCGTACGATGTGAGTGAAATCTGGTCACATACCGACTAAACTAGTGCCGCGCAATGTGACGTCATATGGCGACTAAACTAACACCGCTCACCATGACTCTAAAAGACTCCCACCACCATAGAGCGGAATTCTACATCGTATAATGTGGCGTGAGATTATCACCCTATATGTGTGGAGGCGACTCGACAGACTCAGCCCCAACTCTGATAACTCTAGGTGGAACGAACCATTCATTCCTGAAATACCAGTGACACGTCCACAATACCTTCCATCCACGCACATAGAGCTCTACGGTCGGGTCTTTAACTTTTCTTTCTATCTTTGTCTATCAATTCCATATTTTTTAACACGAGTGGTCCATTGGCTTTTGAAAACTTTCTTTTACTTTTTGAAATGCTAAAATCATTTTCTTTCGCTTGAAAATACTAAAAACTTTCTCTTTTACTTTTGAAAATACAAAAATCATTTTCTTTACTCTCGAAATACTCAAATCTTATCAAGTATTAAAATCTATTAGTACTTTTACTCGGTATATAAAAAGTACTTGCGAACTAACATCCTTAAGATACTTGAAATCATGAATACTAAAACATGAAAACGTGCTACATTTAATTGAATAACTAGAAACATTGCTCATATCACATACTTTAAAACGTGTAAAATAAAAACATGTTTTTCGCTCTATCCACAAGAGATTCACAACTAAAATCACACTTTTTAAAACATCCATAGTACGAGCATGAAAATAATTTATAAACACTTGAAGATTGTAATTACAGTAAATTTGCTAAGAAAATGCTTTAAAACTTAATAAAAATATCCATTCACCAGAATATATTATAAAACTTAAATGAAAATCAAATTGAAATATACTAAAACATTCCACTCACAAGAATAACTATAATACTTGAATTGGAATTAAATTGCAATCTACTAAAATTCTCCACTCACCAAGTAAATTAATCAAATATAATCAATAAAACTCATAAAAATAGTTTTGAAAATAACCACTCACTACTTTCTTTTTCACCTCTTGAACAATCTCTTGAAGGCTCCGTTCGCGCTTCCGCCTCCCCTACAAGCCATACATTAACATAAAATTTATCATAACTACCACTTAAACCATCCTTAACAAATTATGTACAATACTATCTCATTCTTGACTCATCTTTAGATTAACATCCTAACATCCAATTTTCTTGATTTCTTTTACACAATTACCCTCAAACATCTACTAAACATCACTAAAACATATCAGAACAATCAAGTGGCAATTGCACACCTACTTTTCATGGCATGGCCAAGTATTAACCCATGACTTTCTGTTCCATTTTCTTTCATTCCTTTGAATACCAATCAACTTAAATTTTTGCCAAAACATAATAAAACCATATCTCACATTAAAATAACTCAAGCTCATACTCCAACATGACTTGGCCAGACACTACTATGCATGCCCGTCCATTCATTCATTTGATTTCCTTTCCATTTCACATTAATTTCATCATCCACACTTCACATTTGATTAATCAACCCATCAAAACCATTCAAAAGCCATAATCTAACAAAATTACATAGTCATGGCGGAACACACCCTTAAGCCTATCAACTTCATTTTCTTATATTCTTTTTTATTCCAATTATTTCAATTTCATCTAAAATACTCCAATAATCATTCAAAAATCAAACATCCAACCAATTGAACTTATTTAGAAAAATTACACCAAATTCCCACTTTGTCCACATACTAATATATACACAACTAATGCATTCTCTTCATTCCAAGCTCAATAATTACACTTGAATTATCATAAAATCATATCAATTAAATTAAAACACAATGTCATCATATATTTCCTCTAGTGGCCGAATTATATACATGTATATAATCATCATGTTTTCTTCAATTTCTTAGCAAAATAAACATCAAAAACACATTCTCATGCTTCTAATGCCCTAACATAATTCAATTGAAGTTTTCCATCAACAATCTCATGAAAACCCTAACTTTAATTTACTAATTTTTTGACCCATACCTATTTTAAGTCTCCATCCATTTCTAAACTCAATTTAAGTATGATTGACCTTTGAATAAACCAAAAATTTCATCAAGGATAATTCCATCAACTATCATGAAAAACCCATTTAATTATCATTAAAACAACTTCACTTACCTATTCTCTTCCTTGCTTTCTCCTTCAATCTTCTTCCTTTAGCTTCACTTAGTGTGTATCCTTCAAGATTGGCCTCAAAATCACAAAGAAATTTGCTTGATCTTCTTCCCTCTTGCTTGGCCGAAATACCTCCCCTTTTCTCCTCTCATTTCGGTTTTTCACTCCTTTTCCCGTAACCTCTCTTGCTTCTCATATTTTTCATGACTCAACATATATATGGCCCTCTAATTACTAATTTATTCCTTAAAAATGTCATAATATCAATTTGACCTCTTTACTTTACACTTGTCCATATTCCTAGTGGTCCACTTGTCACTTTATCCACCACAATCTCATTCATGTCCATCCCTTATGCCACATGTCAACTTTTCCATGGTGCCTTATACCACATGTCTATCTTTTCTTATCTCTTTTTAATTTGTATTTTTCGGAACGTCCGGATTCGATTTTTTCAACACTTTTTTTTTTTTCAAAATTCTCTAAGACCTACTTTCGAACTTCCTACATACTTCCAATAGCCTTGATGACCCTTAAAAGTCATTCCATACCTCTTTTCGGCGTTCCGTAAAATCACTAAATCGTCTTTGGCGATTTTCAGATTGATTTCGTTTCAATCTGAATTTCCTTCGAAAGGATCCTTTGGGTTTTTAAGGTAGTTCTTGAGCATTTTAATACTTATTTTAACACTTCTCTAAATTTTTGAAATTTTTTCGAAAATCCTCAAAATTTCGGTCAGGCTCGAAATTATTTCCATTTATCTCTAAATAAATTTCAAAAGTATTCCGTGGTCACCTAATCATCAAATTGACCATGTAATACTCTAATTGGGTGCCTTAATACTCAATCCCCTGCTTCGAAAAACTCAAACGGAGTTTAGATCAACAATATTCACCTTTCCGTCCGTAAGAGCATTTTCGTTAAGTAAACATTTGGAGCCCTTAAAAACTATCCAAACGGACTTATTTTCACTCTATTTTAGTTTCATTATACTCTAATACCTATTCCAGAACTTGTGATTTACTTGGTCCATTTTCCAGAAAAATCACTTTTCATCCGAAAATAGTATTAATCTGAAAACGCTATTCATCTAAATATACTAGTCATCTGAAAATACTATTCATCCGAAAATACTATTCCTCTAAAAATATTATTCCTTCAAAATACTATTCATGAAATTTCGGGGCTTACATCTAACCCAAACAATCCCAAGCAAGAATACCTAGAAAAGCCAAAAGAAAACATAAGATATTTGCCTCACAAAGCCGCACAATTTTATTAATGTTTCTCAAAAGTCATTACATAATAACAACCCTAAACTAATCTCTTATTTATAGCTAATTAATTCTAATTTTTCTAAGAAACAAATCTTCCTTCCAAAATAGAATCCTAAAAGAAATTAAATTAAATAACTTAAGGAAATGAAAACTTAAAAGGAAATAAATCCAAAACCTAAAAGGAAAATAATTCAAATAACTTAAGGAAATAAAAACTTAAAAGGAATTAATATCAAATAACTAACAAAGAAATAATATTAAAACATAAATAAGGAAATAATTTTTAAAAAGTCTCAAGCCTCCTCTTAGTGCTCTCATCATCTCCCTATCAAGCTATTTTTCCTTTTTAATTTTAATTTTTATATTTTATAATTGTTTATTATTATTTTATAAAAAAAAATTGAGTACAAAACAACCATTTCTTGTTTATAATGAAGGGTAAAGTAGACTTTTTATATGTAACCTAACAAAAGTTGATTGAAAGGTTTTTGTTTTGGAAAAACTTTATTTTAGTCCCTAACGCTTTGAAAAATATCAGATTTTTAAAGCTTTTTGAAATTAACTCTTTTAAAAATGGTTCTTTTCATTCTTAACTTTTTCAAAAGCTTTTCAAAAAAATCAAAACCATCAATCAACTGACATTGAACATTAACAAAAAACGTAAAAAAATATTTTTACCCTTTATGGTTGTCAGTGACACATAAATTACCAGATTACCTTCATAAAATGATAAATTTATAAGTTAAATTGTCTAAAATGTCTTTGAATTTAAGTTGTTAAATTGTATTTTAAATTGTCTAAAGTCACCATTGATTATCAGTTGACTAACAGTTTAGAATTTTTTTTAAGAGTTTTGGAAAAATTAAAGATGAAAAGAGTTATTTTTAAAAAAGTTTCAAAAACTTGATATTTTTCGAAACCTCAGGGATTAAAATAAAGTTTTTCCTTTTCTTTTTTGCCAAAAGCTTAAACGTAGTATACTTAAAAGGTTAGGGAGATATTGATAATTTTCCTAATTTAAAATTAGTTTAAAATTTTGCCCTATGGTTGAAGAATAAGTGTTTTTTTCACCAAAAAAATGGATGAAAAGTAAAAATAAAACAAAACAAATATATATATATGATTAGTTGTCAATGTATTGTCAATTACAATAACAATCTAGTATTAATCTTATTATTGGAGGATATATAGAATTAAGAAAGG